>JAESUZ010003673.1:350000-950000 GCA_017311185.1 Proteles cristata cristata | reverse complement strand
GAGAGAAAGGGAGAGAGAGAATCCCAAGCAGGCTTCATACTCATCATAGAGCCCAATACAGGGCTTGATCTCACAACTGTGAGATCATGACTTGGGCCAAAATCAGGAGTCAGACACTTACAGACTGAGCCATCCAGGCACCCCCTATTGTTAAGTTTTTGAAGAACCTCTATACTGTTATCCAGAGTGGCTTCACCTGTTTGCATTCCCACCAACAGTGCAGGAGTGTTCCCCTTTCTCATATGTGGGTATTTTTGAAAATGTACCACATGTCAACAAACATGATGGAGGTGTTTGAGCTAGGAGAGGCCATGCTACTCCATTCAAAGCAACTGTTTGTTAACAACCACATTAATTGTTTGAGATTGGGAAGCCATTTTAAAGTATTTATGTCCTTACATAATGGTTTGTAATGTATTACATGATAGTTATAAACCATTTTACTATATTTTACTATGCTTGACATTAGAATATAATTTTTACCATTTAAATATTTGCAGAGAATATCTGCTTTTCATTGATATTGAGCAGGAGATGCCTGTAATTATAACAATTATAAAAAACAAATTAATAATAAGTTATAGGAACTAAAATTGAAATTTAAATTTTGAGATAAAATGTTAATATACCTGGAGCTCTCAATTCTGCTGAGTCTGTGGTCTTTTGTTTCTCTCTGAAATTTATTTTGGTATATGATATTTGATATATAATTTATGGACATGTAAACATGTAAGTAATATTTGTATAAAAATCATTAAGCTCTGTCCCTAATATCTTTGTTGAAGAGGCCATTAATATTTCATGGATATGTGCTATTTCCTGGTCATACATTCAGTTATTGCATATTTTCTCAACCTTGGCATTATTGACATTTTGGATTGGATAATTTTTTGTTGTGTAATGTAAGAGGCTAGCAGCTACCATGGGCTCTACTCACCGGATGCTGATAGCATCCCTCAAGTTGTATAATCAAAACTGTCTCCCAACATGGCCAAATATTCCCTGAGGCCTCAGTTAAGAACCACGAGGTCATTGTATCAGTTAGGGTCCTGATAGAAGAATAGATGGTGTATCTCAGTGGAGTAAATGAGGACAGCATTATACTGTCTACAAAGATATAGACAGGCATAAGGGAATCCAGTAAGGCATGATGGAACACCTTTGGGCTGATAAGAATGAGAAAGGTTATCATTATCGTTATCTGGGCCTGAAGGGCAAGGGTGAGAGTAGTTACAGAACAGAGTAAGAAAATTCTGTGATAGCAGCTGGGCTAGAGAGAGACCAATTGGCCACTCACAGTCTGACAGGGAGATAGCTGGGAGAATAAAGGCCCCAACCTGAATCTCTAAGTGGTACTTCCTATTGTTTGAAGTTAATTAGAAACCAGAGGGAAAAAGAGCTATTGATGCAGTGGTTAAAAATCAGCTTTTTGAGGTCCAGCAAGATGGAGAAAGGTGAAGAGTAGGTCTGGAAAAGCAAAGAGAGACTATCCAACACATTTTAGTATTCAGGATTATATTCATTATTGCTTTTGCTCCAAACTGTTCCCGTTATGTATAGCTTTATTATACATTTTAAGATCTTATAGACAAATTCCACTACTACCAGTTTTCCTCCTCCTTCTTCAAATACTGCCTCTTATTTATGAAAAAAAATATTAACTTTCCTAGTATTTTTTGCAGTCTTTTCTCCTGGGTTTCATTCCCTGTCTTCCATAGAATACAGTATCTGTTGGTAGTAAATATTCTATGTAACAGTTAAGATAGGTTAGGCAATGCCATAGGAAGAAAAACCCTTCATATTTCAGTTGCTTAACACAAGGAAAGTTCCTTCTTTGCCTTACAGAATCTGCCTTGAGTCAGGTGACTGTCCATGGCTGCTGCTCCACGTGGAGGTATTAAAACAGAAACAAAACCAAAAACAAAACCCCAGCTTATTTGAAAGTGTGCTAAGTTGGTCGATATTTTGTCCCAGTAGTTGAAGATAAAACTCTTCTGTTTTGCATTCCTATTGTTGCTGTTGAGAAACCAGGTAGGTATGTAATTTTCATTTCTTTAGATGATCTCTTTCCTTTGCACAATACACTCCACCTACTCCCAGTTACTTTTAAGGTCTTTAATTTTAGTGACCTTCAATTTAACTGGGATAGATCTGGCTGTGTACTTCATTTAATTATTCTTTTTTTCAGATACCCTCAGCTTCATGAATCTGAAAAGTGTGTCCCTCATTGTTTTTGAAATGCATCAGATTGTATTTCTTGAAAACTATTTCTTTCTTACTCTTTGTATCTTGTCTTTCTGGAGCTTGAATCAAATGTATGTTAGACTTCCTTGTATTTTCCCTGTGTTCTAGCAGTTCTTTCCATTTTCTGACCTCTTATCTCTCTGTACTGCATTCTTAGTGGTTTTCTAGATCTATCTTTTAACTTCTGTTCAGTCATTGTGCCCATTGGTTTTCTAATTCGAATGGTAATATTTTTTATTTTTACAACTTTTGTTTGTCAAGTTTAACTGGTCACTTGCTCCAGATGATAATTTGATATGCCCATGTATTTCTCCATGTTCTATTTTTTTTTCTTGATAATTCTATGAAGAACTATAGAATTCTATGAAGAATCCAAACATTCTTCATCTGTTTGGGCCAGATTGTGTGTGTATAAATAAAGGTATGTGTGGTTTCCCAGCTAATAATTCTCTGCTTGTGGTGATTTATTTCTTTATATGTTTTGTGATTTTTGATTCTCATCTCATGTTACTTTATGCTCTGTCTGTTGGGAATTCCTGATCTCTTTTGGAGTACCAGCTCCCTTCAAAATGCTTCCTTTGACTTGCCACATTGTGTGGAGACCATAACTTTACCTTCCTCCTCAAAGCCACAAAACCAGAGAGGTAGCGACCGTCAGGGATTGGAAGCAGGACTATCAGCATGACTTTGGTTCATGCTTTCATGTACTATTCTTTCAACTTTTCTATAGTTTTGATAGTTTTCAAATAAAAGCTGGGGAAAAATACAATTAAATTAATTTTTAAAAAAATAGAATCGAACTCATTCTAGGCATTCCTTAGCTAAAAACACAAGTCGAAGATGGCTGATTTACAGACTAGGAATGATCTTTTTCAAAAGAAAGAAAAATTTTTCATTAGTTTATTGATTTCTGCTTTTCTTTACTTTTCCCCCTCTTTTGCTGTATGGGAAGTGGTTGTTTTCCTTATAAATACTTGCTTTGAATTCATATTTCAATGATTTTTATTTTTAAAAGTTGCTTAAGATAATTAATGTCACACATTTTTCTCCAAAACAAACTTTAGCTGCTTCTTATAAGGTTTTGATAGTACTATGACAATTTTCATCTTTTCTAAATAGTATTTTAATTGTAAAGTTTAAGTGCTAAAATATATATATTTGGAAACTTTGGTAAATGTAGATAAATATGGAAAATCACTTATAATATTTGGCATACATAGGTAAATATAAAACTATAGAAAAACGTGAAAATATTATTATACTTAAATTCCCTCTATTTTGAGAACTACCATAGAGATTCTTATGTATATTCTTTCAGGTTTTTTTTTTAATCTATAAGGCACAGACTTAGGTATTTGTTCTAAACAAAATCAAGATCCCATTCCGTATAAGATTTTGTACCCTATCTTACAATATGAGTATATTTGTCTCTCCATATTATTTTAGAAAATGGTATTAATAATGGCATATCAGTTCATCATATGCATATATTTTATTTAATGAATCCCCTCCTAGTTATCTAGATTGTTTCAAATTTTGCTATTATAAATTGTATAATGGGGGTGCCTGGATGGCTCAATTGGTTAATCATCCGACTTCGGCTCAGGTCATGATCTCTCAGTCCCTAAGTTTGAGCCCTACATTTGGCTCTGTGCTGACAGCTCAAAGCCTGGAGCCTGCTTCAGATTCTGTGTCTCCCTCTCTCTCTCTGCCCTTCCCCCTCTCCTACTCTGTCTCTCTCAAAAGTAAACATTACATAATAATATATGTCCTTATACATATATCTTAGTGTAGATCTAGGATTATTACCTTAAAATGAATTTTAAAATACAGATTGTGGGACAAAATGAGATCAATATTTTAAGTCTTTTGATATATATTGTTTAATTGTCCTTTAGAACAATTGTCCAAATTGTACAACCACCAGCTGTCCATGTAAGAACTTCCTATCTAAATGAACAATTTAAATACAATCTTTCCCAGCTTTGTTGATGGTATGTGATATCACCTTGTCTTGATTTGAATTTGATTTCTAGTACTAATGAGTTTTAATGTTTTTCACATGTTTGCTGGTTGTTGCTGTTTGTTTTTACAGCTTATAAAAAAGAACATTAATATATGGTACTGTTTTCCAAAGTGAAATGAGGTATGAGAAGCCACACCTTACTACCTTTCTCTCCAACTTCTCAGTCAGGTCATCTGCCCTACCACAGGCAGCAGGATACAGATTCCACTGAGCAAGCAATTTTACATAACAATCTCACCATGGTCATATTACCTACTAAAGCACTGACTGAGGTTTTTCCTAAACAAACAAACAAAAAAAACCAATCTTAAAGTAATAACAAAAGAACTAAGGAACATATGAACATCTCAAGAAGAAAAGAAACAAACAGAAAACTATACCACATTTTATGTCTGCACCTATCTTTTATATTTTTGGGGAGCATTCATCTTTTTCTAGTTGGTTTATGTGGTATTTTATAGATTAAGGGTCATTATGGTGCAAAATTTTTTCAAAAATGTGTTTAAAAATTTTTTGATGATATAGAGAAATTTTACATCTTTGTATAATAAAAAAATCATTTTTAATGGTTTTTTTCCTTTTTATTTCCTGCTTGGAGAAATCTCTACCAGTTTATGATGTGCTAAATATTCATCAATATCTTCCTTCATTTCTTTTATATCAATCTACATTTAAACTTTCAATTATTCTGAAAATAATTTTTTAAAATATTTTATTTATTTATTTTGAGAGAGAGAGAGTGGGGAGGAGCAGAGAAAGAAGGAGAGAGAGAATCCCAATCTCTGTAGCACAGAGCCTGATGGCAGGCTTCATCTCTTGAGCCTCAAGATCATGACCAGAGCCAAAATCAAGAGTCAGATGCTCAACAGACTGAACAACCCAGGCATCCCTGAATATATATTATAAGAAAGTTGTCCAGATTTAAATATTTCCAAACAGTTAATCAATATCCTGAACCATTTACTTGTATTAAGTTCCCTCACTGATTTAAATTGCCACTTTTTATTATATTGTAAGTTATAGTTTTGATTTCCTTCTTTGGCCAAGATTTACTTAGGAAGGTGATTTTGAATTTCCAATCTTTAATAAAAAGCTTGTTTCCAGAGACTATGACCTCTGCAATTTCTATGTTTTGCCATTTCTTGGCATTACCATTAAACCCAATATGAACTTAAGTTTACTCAGTGTTCTATATATTCTGACAGTAAAGATATATACTATACCTACATGATTTAAAGATATACAACTATTTGATTCTATTTATTTTGTTTAATTTATCTATGATAATCTAATTCTTCCTTTTTAAAAATGATTAAGTTTAATAAACTTAAAAAAAAATTACTTGGTAAGATTTTTATTTGGAGATAATATCCCAGGTTCTTTATGTGTAATGTACCTTATTAGCACTTGACTAGTGTTAATGATATTCACTAATCAAATTGTAGTGAAATGTGTACAGTTCTTGTCTCACTGTGACTCCTCTGGGGGCAAAGTTCATGCTTTCCTTGACCTTATCCTGACACATGATTTGTAGACAATAAACACCTTTAAAATGCAGCTGAATTTTACCCAGTGCAATTTAAAGTCAGTGCAAACCTGCAGGAAGAAATTCCTAAAGACACTAAATCCCACAAATAGAAAAAAAAATTGTGTCCTCAATATCAGACTTAGGGTCATTAAGTAGAAGGTGACAGGCCTTCAGATATGGTTTAGGTTGCTCTTTCTCTCAGATAGTTTGTCTATCCTTATAAGGTTGTCATATGAAGAACTTAGTCGTGACAGTGGGTTAAATCTGATGGGCCTGAGATATGGGATTTCTATTCCTAGATAAACAGATATCTATCAAATCAACTGTGGTACTATTGAAATAATCTTTCCAGGAATTAGTACATTAATCCAGAAGTAGAGCCAAGAACCTCTCAACTCAAATCCATAAAGATCACTGCTGACATCCTCATCTGGCTAAGCCAGCATGAGACATGAAAGACACGCTTTTGTTACTTCTGTGATAAATTTAAGTGCAGAATTCTTTACCCACATAAGTAACACCAATGCCCAACTTCAACGTTATCATTCCAGATAACCAGCTGGTCTCCTCTGGGGTCTTCCCATGATGCTCTCAGCATGTGTGGGTGATATGGGCTCCTCCTAGAACCACTGACTGCCCCACTTTTCCCAGTCTGGGGAGGTCTTTCTTCCTCTACTCTTTTGACTGCCTTATTTAGGAACTTTCTTCTCTTCCCTGTGTACTGAACATCTAACATTACCTCAAGAATTTAGGTTTTACAAGGATTATTAAATGATCTGGAAGAACTTCCCCTTTCAGCTGCCACATAAACTTAAGCAGCCCTGATGTCAAGAGTGCAGAATGAGGAGTGTGAATATGACTGTGTGTATGTGCATTATGCATGGATTGGGGAGGGAGAATGGGAAACACAAATGAGTATTTTAATGAATTATCCCACTGAAGGGGCTAGATTCTTTCAATTCTCTCTAGAGACATTCTGAGTTAATTTTTTTTTCAGGATGTAGGAGGGTGACAAAGTTAACGTACTCTCTGACATCTCAGATGGCTTGTTCCCAGGGCAGAATGAGAGAAGCCTGGCTGAAGCTGTGGAAGATTGAGGAATCTCTTGAGCTTTTACTGGGCTGCTGACCAGATTCAGATTCTCTCTTCTTCATGAGAATTTCTTGATTTCTTCTTTCCAGACCTTTCTGTCTTCATCCCTTATCTGGGCGAGTTTGACCCTTTCTTGATTTCTTTAATCTTGGCTCACTCTTTATTTTTCCCTCCTTTTGTCGCTAGAACCCCAAAGGAAATAAAATGATGGTATATGTGTGAATCCAGTGTAAAGACATAATTGTTTGGCCTGCACTGTGGGGAAGCATGTATGCTTTTGCAGCTAAATCGTGGCCAGTGTTTAAATATTATGAAATTTCACATAAAAATCCAGATTCCCAGCTTCTCTTATAAATTGGAAGATCTGGCCAGATTAGATCCATATTTGTGAAGAAATGAGTTACAGTCCTTGACAACTTACTCAGGGAAAGAAACCAGTCACAAAAGACCACATATTACATGGTTCCATTTCTAGGAAGTGTCCAGAATAGGCAAATCTATAGAGACAAGAAAGTGTGTCTAGGGCTGGTGTACAGGGGGGTGTGGAGAGAAATGGGGAGCAATTTTAAAGGATACAGGGTTTCCCTGACAGATGAACATGTTCGAAAAGCTGTTGTGGTAATGGTTGCACAAATCTGTGATTATACTAAGAAAATGATTGGCATGTATGATCTGAAGGTATGTATGTGAATTATATATAGCTCAATACAGGTATTAATAAGTGAGTTGGAGGTACTAGGTGGGGAACATGAACTCTAATTTATCCCAGTCTCCATCATGTCTTCATTCTGTAAATGCAGCTAGGGCCTAGCTGGCTTTTCTTACTTATATTCTGTGACTGGCTTCTGCTGACCTCCATTTAACATTTGTGAGCATTTTCCTTTTTTTAGTATCTTTCTCATAACCTGCCTTTTCTCATCCTTTTCCTCATGAAAATTACCTTTAGTTGACTATCTCAGAGCACATCTTCTATGGAATTTAATACCATAGAAGAATAAAGAAAAATATTTCCTTATTAATAACAACATCATTGTCATATTAAACCCTGTCAAACCAAACTTGGAAAAACATACAATCTGGATTCTGGATTTCTTATACAAATGCTGTGCGCTATGCCAACAGAAGAATAACAGGAAATGGTTTATAATCCCGAGTCATCTTAAGTATTCTCTCCTGAACAGCCCTGCAGGATGACCAGGCTGGAGGTGCTGCAAGGCTGGAGAGTGAGCTGGAATAGCTAGCATTTTTAAACAGCTTGTTGACGGACTGGCTTGTGAGAAAACCAACATTACATTGAAACTCTTAGGGATACTTTAAATTGGTGGATTATATGGTCGCTTGATTAAGTTTGGGTTATGTAAACAGTGGAGTGTTTAGATTTAGGCTTGGCTGTTGGAGTCCAGGCAGCTGTTTGTACTTAAGTCCAGCAAGAAGTCTTGTTAATCAAAGAACTGACTGAATTTCTTTCTTTCTCCCACCCCTGCCTGCTGCTTTTTTTGTACCTGTGTTGTTTTTCCTCCTGTCCAAACCCTTTGGGCTCAGGACTGTCAGGAGGCGAGGCAGAGCATTTTGAATTCTCCTCTGAGGACCAGGAACTTATTTTTTTGATTACATGGATGTGCCCCACAGATTTCCCTCACTGTGAGGTAATCACTTCATTTATCCAAGTTCTACAAAGCCTTTATTATTCCGGTTAGTCCATATTTTTGAAGCTAAGTCATCAGTTTGATGCGTTTGTTGTAAAATGTGGTTTAACAGCTTGTTAGCACATTTATTTTTTTTAATGGAACCCAAAGATATTTCATGCTTGAGCAGCGGTGGATTTAAGAGCCGATGAAAAGCTGCGCGAGCTGTGTGCATTCATCACAAAACAATGGCACGAGAACGGCGCAGAGTAGTGCACAGGGCTGGCACCAGCGGTGGTGCTGGCTTTCTTCATGAGCTTAGGTTGCTTTTTTTTTTTTTTTTTTTTGACAGTGTCTTATAAATAACCTGTGTTGCATGATGCTTGTTGGTTTCAGGTCATCTGGGATGCACTGGATCATTTGAGCAGTTTGAGTTCATGTGGTTTTTCTACCCTCTGAGATGATTCTATTTTATTTTGTCCACAGAGCAAAGGGGAAACTGGGACTGTTGTTCCCTGTTTTCCTCATGTGGCTTTGTAAAGTTGTCTTAGATCTAACCGGTTGGAACTGAGAGCTATTGTAGAGCCTGGTGAATGTCAGAGAGCCTTTGAAAGTAAAAGGGGGGAAGCCACAGGCTCTTTCTACAGCCTCATCACAAATACAAACTAGGTCATTTTCCTAGGAGGCAGCAAAAGTGAACATTCTGCGTTTGACCAAAACCAACCTTTTGGTTGAGAACTTTGATAATTTGGGGAGGAAGCAGAAGCATATAGTCTCCTTTGCCTAAATCCAGAACTATCTTTGTACCGGGCTAAGTGTTGGATTAAAAGATCTACAGTCCTTGGGGAGAACTTCATAAGAGTAGAGTTGATGAAAATGGACTTGGATTTAGCTAAAATGTGTTTAGCCTTTCATTTTCTCCTTTTGCATGTCTATAGTGTCAAGTGCATACACCAAGTAACAGTGGTTTTTTTTTCTGCAACGGTGATTTTTTTCACCATTCAAGTCAGAGCTCATATTTCCTTTATATTCAAGCAATTAGAGAGTAAAGTATTAAGAGAAGGCAAGTTTCTTATGTGAGAGAGAGACGGAAGCACTTGCATGGGGGAAGAAGAGGAAACCATAGGAAAAAAATTACTAACTGCTCTGCCTGGTGATCATCTAACACTGGATGAGATTCAAATTTCCAGTCTGCCCACACCTCCAATGTTTCTTTCAGGCTGAGAACATAAAATAGAACACTTAATGTGAGGCTGCTTTTTCAAAGAAAGGAAGGGAAGGAGGGAGGGAGGGAGGGCGGAAGGAGGACTATTGTTATTAGTGATGGTACTAATGTATGGATGATGACAAATGATCATACTGGAAGGGATCTTTTATACAAACTACCCCAAACATCTGATTTTGTAGACAAAGAAAATGGAACATAGAAACTTGTCTTCTCTCACTTTCCTTCTGACCGGAATGGATATCCCTTAATTCTCGTTATTTCATATAAATGGAATCATACAACATGTGGCCTTTTGTATCTGGATATTTTACTTAGCCTAATTGTTTCAAGGGTCATTCATGTTGTAGCACATATCTGAACTTTATTCCCTTTTATGGCTGAATAATATTCTATTGTATGAATATTATACTTTGTTTAGTCATTCTGCCTTTTGGCTATTGTGAATAGTATGGCTGTTGATATTCATATAAAAGTTTTTGTTTGAACATCTGTTTTTAATTCTTTTGAAATAGAATTGCTGAGTCATATGGCTATTCTATGTTTAACTTATTGAGGAACAGCCTAACTATTTTTACAGTGAGTAATACTCCTTTACATTCCCATTAGCAGATGTATGAGGGTCTCGGTTTCCCCACATCCTCACCAACACTTGTTATTGTCTACTTTATTCTAAGCTATCCTAATGTGTTGAAGTGGTATCTCATTGTGGGTGTGATTTGAATTTTCCTTATGACTAATAGTTTTGAACATCTTTTCATCAGCTTATTGGCCATTTGTATCTTCTTTGGAGAAATGTCTGCTCAAGTCCTTTGCCCAATTTTAAATTGAGTTTGTTGGCTTTTTTTTTTTTTAATGATTGTTGAGTTGTAAGAGTTTTTTTTTTAATCTCTGGATACTAGACCCTTACCAGATATATAGTTTTAAAATATTTTCTCTCATTCTATGAGTTTTCTTTTTGATACATAAAAGTTTTTAATTTTGATGAAGTCCAATTTCTTCTTTTTATCACCTGCGCTTTTGGTGTCATATTTAAGAAACCATTGCCAAACCCGAAGATTGACTTAGTTTTCTTCTAAGAGTTTTGTCATTTTAACTCTTATATTTAGTTATTTGATCCATTTTGAGTTAATTTTTGTAGAGTATGAAGTAAAGACTTCATTCATTTTTACATTTGGATATTGAGTTGTCCCAGAACTATCTTTGAAGAGATTATTCTTTCCCCCATTGAATGGTCATGTACCCTTAAAGAAAATCACTTGTCCATAGATGCATGAGTTTGTTTCTGGAGACTCCATTCCATTTCATTGATCATTGTCTACTCTTATACCAGTATTTAGAAATTCAGCTACAAGTTCTTCATCTTAAGTTACTTAGAAATTATTTTGAAATTTTCAAATTGAACCATTTTGTGAGTAATACCTTTATTGTTAAACCAGATTTTTCTTTCATTGATCCGGAGAATGTGGATGTCCATATGATCATTTTATTTTCCTTGAAGTTCAGTAACTACCATATATGAGTGGTGTTGCTTATATCAGTGTTTCCTGAACACGGCATGTCTTTTTTTTTTTTTTTTTCATACAAATAGTTTATTGTCAAATTAGTTTCCACATAACACCCAGTGCTCATCCCCACAAGTGCCCTCCTCCATGCCCCCCCTCCTCCCCCCCACATCCACCAGTCCTCAGTTTTTGTCAGCATTCAAGAGTCTCTCATGGTTTGCCTCTCCCCCTTTCCCCCACCATTTCTGCCCTTCTTCTCCCCCTTGGTCCTCTGTTAAGCTCCTCCTAATCCTCCTATACGTGCACACATATGATATTTGTCTTTCTCTGCCTGACTTATTTCGCTCAGCATAACACCCTCAAGGTCCATCCATGTCTTTTTTAAGCAGCAAATTCACATCTACTTTATTTCAGGCAACTTTTCTTCTATAATATTTCTGTTCATTTATTTGCTTGCTTTTTCCTATTCTCTTTCTCAGAGAATTCAGTTCTGTATGTGTGATAGGCCTCTTGTCTGTCTTCTATTTTTTTTTTTAAATTTTTAATGTTTATTTTGAGAGAGAGAGAGAGAGCGCACAAACAGGGGAAGGGCGGGGGGGGGAGGGGAGAGGGGGGATCCTAGGCAGGCTCCACACTGTCAGCAGAGAGCCCAACATGGGTCTCTATCCCAAAAACTGTGAAATCATGACCTGAGCCAATATCAAGAGTCAGGCGCTTAAATGACTAAGCCATCCAGGTGGCCCCCTTCTATTATTTTTTAATCTTTCTTTTCATTGTGGGTGATTTCATTAAGCTGTCCTATATGTTCATAGGTTTCTAAAAATTATGATTTTTTTGGTATTTTTTTCTTGCCTCAAGTGTGGCTTTCAATATTGTCATGTGTATATATTTTTTTGGGGGAAGAACATGTTTATAGTAACTGTTTTGAAGTCCTTGTCCTTTAAATCAGACCATCTGGGTCTTGTTACATGCAGTTTCTGTCACCTGCTTTTTTCCTCCCAATGTATGGGACACATACAAAGAAACATTTCTGTTTCTTTGTTTCATAACTTTTGTTGTTAAAAATTGGGCATTTTACTTTTTTTTTTTTCTTAAAGAAAGAGAGAGCATGAGAGGGGAGGGGCAGACAGGGAGAAAAAGAATCAGAAGCAGGTTCCACTCACTGCAGAGCTGGATGCGGGGCTTGATCTCACAACTGTGAGGTGAGTTGAGATGCTTAACTAACTGAGCCACCCAGGTGCCTTCCAGAAATTGGATGTTGTAGGTAATATATTTTAGCAACTCAGGATATTGATGCCCCCACCAAGGTTTGTTGTTTGCTTCTTTATTTGTTTAGTGACTTGTCTGAACTATGGTAGTGAAGTCTGTTTCACCTACTCCCAATGTGAAACCTCTGTTGTTGCTTCACAGAGCACACACCCACCTGATGGCCTCTTTAGTTGGAGGGATTGCTGTATTAATTTTTAAAATGCCCCAGGGCATAGATTTCATTACAGCCTCATCCAGTAAGTTTTTTTTTTTGTTGTTGTTGTTGTTTTTTATCCCTTTTCGGGGGTAGTTTTATGTCAGTCTTTGAGGTTTGTTCTGACCATAGGAGGGCTCTTCTTAGCTGTCTCTTTCCCTGGTTCTTTCTGGTAATCTAGCTGACTTGTAGTTTAATTTGTTGCTTTTATGAAGCTCTCTGCTTCCTCCTAATTGTTTACTACTGAAATCTTCACTGTTTTGAAGAGTGTTTGGAGAAACTTGCATTTCAAATAACAGAGATATTGAGTAGAGCTCTATGGCCTGCACCTCCCCTTGGCAAAATCTCTGAGCCACTGCTCCAGAGCAGGTGATGGGGACAGAGTCGATTTTTAGGATGGCATTCTTGATTCATCAGCAGGGCACTAGGTAGAAGTAGGAGCCTCTAGTCAGCTTCTCCTGGTCTGGAACTTTCATGCTGTGAGTGAACTGGGATGAAGATGACTGGGGTCCCAGTATTCTCAGGCACCTGCTGGGCCTGGCATAGAGCCTTTGTCCTATGTTGGTAGCCAGGAGAAAGGGGTGAGCCCCTGATTCCTTGGCTGAACTCACCTGCAGTTTAGTCTCTTGAATGTGAAATTGGGAGGGGAGGAGAAATTGGGATGGGCTAGCCTTAGTGGTGAGGTACTATATCCCTTGACTATGAGTTAGAGTGGGGCTTTTGTCACACTGAACTGGGGGTGGATAGGTAAGTAGCAGGTCATGGCTAATGTACCACAAATTCTCACTATTCTTACCAAAATTTAGTAGATTTTCTTGAATCAATGTACTCTATTTGTTGTATGCCTTTGAAATAATTTCCAAAAAATCTAATTTTTTAAAAATTATCAGCTCCATTTTCTTTTCCTTTTATTCTTTTCTTAAAAATATTTTTTAAAAATCCTATTTCCTTCCATTATCTCAATACCTATATTTATATCGTGTACCCTTCTTAGATTTTTGAAATCATTCTGCTTGAGTATGGAGATCTATTTATCTGATTCCTTAACTAATTTTTGTCAGACTATGTGTGCTTCATCTGTACTGTTACTGCTTTCTGTTCTTGCTTTGAAGTTTCTTTTAATAAATTCATAGCTGGTTCTTTTCTTATTATTACTTCCCTTTGAGAGAGAGAGAGGCTATTTTCAAATCTGTTTTGAGGATGGGCAGGAAGGTAAAACAGCATTAAATTGCTATTTGGATTTATTTTCTTGAATATCACCTTGCTGAATCTTTTCAAAAATACTCTTTGCTGGGGAACACATCCCTCTCATTCTCTTTGTAGCTCATAGCCATGTCCATCTAGTTACACTCCCTTGTGCTGTGACCTGGGGATGACATTTCTCTTCTTGGCTGTGCCTTACCTCCAGAAGAACCCTCTAAGTTCCCAGGACAGGTCATACACAATTAGAAATGGCAGGTCTGTTTCACCTTCAACACCACCTCTCCTGCAGTTCTTTGGTTTCAGGTTGGATCTCTTGGGGGACATTATCTGCCTTTTCCCATGCTCAGTCCACAGACTTCGATTTCATTACTAAAAAAGGATCACTAGATAAGCCTTCCAGTACTGTGCCTTATTAATAAGCAAGAACCCTGTTTCTTGATTTGTGTCTGAGGGGGTTCTGTGCACACCCCCCTCCCCCTGAATGTTCTCCTTATGATCCACATATCACTGTTCGGTTATATATTTGCTTTGTAGTTTTTATTTCTGGTAGTATCCTTTTCCTTATTACACTGAAGATGAAGTCAGCTTTTAAAAAAATTTTTTTATTGTTCCTTGTTTTTAGCATATATCAAGAAGTAAGAATGCCTTTCACCTTCCATATTTAACCAAATATCAACTTAGCTCACGTCTATTTTGATAACTGATATATTTGATCATTTTTCTAACATCTTGTTTGCAGTTTTAAAATTTCTCTTCTTTACAGTTCCTCTTTAATTTTTATATGCAATCTTTAACAGGACTGATGCAGTATTTTATTTAGTATTTTGGATTTTTATATTTGTTTATTTTGTCTCAGACATTACTCTTAAATTGTTTAACACTTTTCCTAATGTTCTTAATGTTAATGAGTGTTAATTACTCCTCTAAAGACATCAGGCTTTTGTGAGTCTTCCATTATTAGTTTCCCTTGCTAAAGATCTTACCCTGCCTTCCATATTTTGTTGCAATCACCTTGTAGTTAGGATCTAGATCTGTCGTGGAGCAGCTCTCACAGCTGTTCTGAGATTGGATTCTATTGCAACTACTGTGCTTCTTTAACTAATGATCCCCTCCAACTGCACCAGGCTAAATATCCAGACTACTTTATTTGATTTTTGCATTAAAAACTGGAATGCTTTAAAGAAAGTTGTGTTCATGAAATTTGAGTAATAAGATGCTTTTAGGTACCAAAGAGCAAGGAATTCAATCTCCATTCAGGGTGTATTTATAGAAACTTTTGAGACATGCTGCATTATATCTGGTTGCTTTTTCACAAAGATTCACCTTATTGGTAATATGTACTGAATAAATGAATAAAAAATGAGTGAATTGCACAGGACATTTACTTCAGTAAAAATTAAGTGCTCACTTTGATAAAGTTTTGGGATGATGGTATTCATGGAATCTGGAGCCAACAGTCAAGAAAGAATTCTTGAAGATGTCTTTGGTACAAAAAAGTGATTCTATTAAAGCACGGGGACAGGACCCATGGGCAGGAAGAGCTGCACTGGGGTTCAGGGATGACTGTATAATGGAGTTGGGGGAGATGAAGTCAAGAGGAGTTTCCAAAGAGACTTTCTCACAAGTTACCCTCAACCTGCCTCAGGCTCCCTCATCAACTTCCTACATTTCTTTGTGATATAGGACATAGCTTTAGGATGTCTTGATGAGGGAGCCTGAGGCAGGTTGAGGGCAAAGTGCAAGCTAACAGCACCCCCCACACACACATCAAGGTGGAACATGTATGATATTCCTTGGACACTCCCAGCTACCTGAAAACAGAAAGGACAAAAGAACAAATGGTTAAACTGGTAGGAGTCTCCACCAGTTTACCAGAAAAAGGCAATCAATCCCATCAATGGCCTAAAGTCCAGGAACTCCCTACTGTCTTAATGTTAATGCTTTGCTAGAGAGGAAAAAAACAAAAAACAAAACAAAAAATCCCTTAGCTTGACAATAGCTGGGCCTCTAGTAAGTCTTTGGCATGTGAAAGTCTCTTTGGAAACTCCCTCTTGACTTTGTCTCCTCCAACTCCATAAAATGGCTCCCCCCCCCCCCCCACAATCCCAGTGCAGCTCTTCCTGCCCACACCCACAGGTCCTGTCTGTGCTTTAATAAAATCACATTTTTGCACCAAAGATACCTTCAAGAATTCTTTCTTGGTCATCAGCTCTGGACCCCACTAACCCCCCCATCACCCCAAAACTTAAGTACCAATGATTGGATATTGTTCTACATTTTGACACATGGACCTTTAGATTGTTTTTCTTAATATTTGGCAAAATTAATGAATATTTTCTTTTTAGCTAATGGGCTTGAGCTAACTAAGGCAGGTGAATGAGATGGCAGTTAGATATAAACGTATATAATTTTCCATTGCAAGATTGAGAAGGAAATTTAACCTGTGGCAGAACGGATTAGTGGAGGATGTTATACCATGAAAATAGCCTTGAAATCACAATCAGGTGATTTGCATTTGTGTCCTAATTGTGTTATTTCCTAGTCTTAAAATCTTGGACAAGTTCTTTTATCATGCTGAACTTCTATATTTTAATCTGTAAATTGATTATAATCATATCTAGTTCACAGAATTATTCTAAGGATTATGTGAAAGCCACTGAGTTAGAGACTGTCATTGAATGGTAATTGATCCTGAACCTATTAGAAAAGGTCTAGAAATATGTATGGACATATGTAATTTCAAAAACTATAACACAGTACAGTTTATTTTTTGTAGTTAATTTTGTGGTGTATAGATGAGTAGACTGCTAGCTGCCTGAACAATAGTTATTTTCCCTTTTCTTTTTATTAATAGAATCCTTATATTATTAAGGGAGGTAATATACCCAGCTAAAATTCTATGAAATTCAAGAAGCCTCACTTTCCAGATAAGGGTGACAAATAAAACACAAATGGTTGCTGGTGATGGGGTTTCTGAAAACAGTTGATGAATGACACATCTGATGTGGGGTGAAACAAATAATGCATGAAATAGATGAGAAGTTAAAATAGAAAAGTATCCTCAAAGACCTAAGAAAAACTGTTGGTTTGCATAAAGGCTGTTGTAACTAAACTATAATTCAGGTGTGACAGCAAATACATTTCTATGTATTCAAAATCTCAGAACTTGTATTATGATTTCACGTTAAGAAGAATATTCTTTTTTTTTTTAATTTTTAAATGTTTGTTTTAGAGAGGGCTCATGTGCACATGAGTGCAAGCTGGAGAGGAGCAGACACAGAGGGAAACACAGAATCTGAAGCAGGCTTTAAGCTCTGAGCTGTCAGCACAGAGCCGAATGTGGGGCTTGACGTCACAGATCCCGAGATCATAACCTGGGCCAAAGTTGGACGCTTAACTGCCTAAGCCACCCAGGTGCCCCAAGGAGAATATTCTTAACATAAGAACAAATATATTTTACTTCCTTTAATTAATGAAAATCACCCACTTAAATTTTTTTAATAGAGTGATAATTATTTTATTGTTCAAAGTTTTGTTTTCTTAGTCTCCAAATTCCTTTGTTGTTTTTTGAGAACATGTCTAACATGCCTAAATTAATGCAAGCTTTTAATTAGACAGGATGTCCAAATATGACGGGGTTTTGGCTCTTTCACATTTAGTCTCTCTTCCATCTCTTCTCTTGTTATTCATTTCCTCTTTCTTTTTCCTTTTTAGTTTTTAATTTTTAAATTTTAAATTTCTTTCTAGGTCTGCTCAGATTTTATCATGTTACCTTCTCTCTCTCCTCTTAAGGATTATCCCATAATTTCTTGGATCCTGTATTCCCTTTCTGGGTTTTCTGGCCCTTAAGGAACTTCCCCAGAATGGACCAAGGAGGCTATTTGCTTTCTTATATGTTTTGCATTAAAATGTCTTTGTTCCACTCTCACATTCAACTGGTAAGAGATTGGCTGTTGAATTCCAGATCCAAAAGTCATTTTGCCTTGGGCCTTGAAGGCATTTCCCCAAAGTTTTTTTTTTTTTTTTTTTTATTTAGGAGGTTTATTTTCATTATGTGTGATCTGGGTGTTTTTACCTACTTGAAAG
Organism: Proteles cristata cristata; assembly: GCA_017311185.1. NCBI lineage: Eukaryota > Metazoa > Chordata > Mammalia > Carnivora > Hyaenidae > Proteles > Proteles cristata. The sequence continues at coordinate 932,004 of JAESUZ010003673.1, read as the reverse complement.
CCTTTAGAATCTTTTTTTTTTTTTCATTAGTGTACTGAAATTTCTTAAAGATATATCTAAATGAGGGATTTCGTGTGTGTGTGTGTGTATATGTGTCAGGGGTGGCTCATTTATTTTCCTGGGAGCTCATTGGCATCTCTCTGTCTTCAGTTTTTCTTTAATCCAAGGAAATTTCTCATTATTTATCTGAAAATTTTTTAACCCTTTCTCTGCCTTGTATTTTATAAAACTCATTTGTTGGTCACTGGACCTCGATATCTCATTTCTTTTTATTCACAACTTCCACTTTTATTTTCCTTTATATTCTTTAAAATTTCCTCAGGTTCTTCTATTATTTTATAAAATCACAATTTTATTCCTAAGGATTGTTTTTTGTTCTTTGATGGAGTGATTGCCATTGGTGATGAAGTATTCTAAAATTAGGTTGTACTCAGGGCGCCTGGGTGGCTTAGTCGGTTAAGCGTCCGACTTTCGCTTAGATCATGATCTCGCGGTTCGTGGGTTCGAGCCCCGCGTCGGGCTCTGTGCTGACTGCCAGCTCAGAGCCTGGAGCCTGTTTCAGTCTGTGACTCCCCCTCTCTGACCCTCCCCTGCTCACGCTGTCTCTCTCTCTCCTAGAAATAAATAAAATATTAAAAAAAAAAAAGAGTAAGAAGGTTACTCCTTTATTAAAAAAAAAATAAAATTAGGTTGTACTGATATTTGTACAATTCTGTGAATATACTAAAAACATTTAATTGCATATTTTCTATGGATGATTTTTATGGTAAGTGATTTATACCTCAAAGCTGTTAAAAGAAAAAATATAGATTATAGAGGGATAGGATGAGATCCAGATAGAGGATTTATTCTTGGTTATGAGTAGACACATTTCTTTCACTGTAGTCAGATAAAAGACATCTCTCAGGTTAATTTTGCATTACTCTTTTTTTCCTATTAAGACCATCATTGCTGTTCATCTTTTTTTTTTTTCCAAATAGTTTATTGTCAAATTAGTTTCTACATAACACCCAGTGCTCATCCCCACAAGTGCCCTCCTCCATGCCCATCCCTCCTCCCCCCCACATCCATCAGTCCTCAGTTTTTGTCAGCATTCAAGAGTCTCTCATGGTTTGCCTCTCTCCCTTTCCCCCACCATTTCCGCCCTTCTTCTCCCCCTTGTTCCTCCGTCAAGTTCCTCCTAATCCTCCTATACGTGCAAACATACGATATTTGTCCTTCTCTGCCTGACTTATTTCACTCCATTGCTGTTGATCTTAACTGGATTTCATTTGTACAGAAATATTCAGTGAATCCTACACTATGTAATTTTCCCTCATGTCCTGTTCCCTGAGTGATAACTTCTGCTGGTGGTTATCAGTATTTTGGATATGAAATTTTAAACCCAATTTTCTAGGTGACCGCAGTCTTACCCAGTGATCTTACACAGACAGATCCCAGCATCCACTTCATTATCTTTTCCATCCTCTCTTTCTGCCTGAAATAACTTTGAGTCATTCCTGCCCACAGACTAGGGTCTCCAGCTGTGTGCACTCCTACATGGAGCTCTTTTCCTTAGAGCTGTGCACACACTGTTCCATCATTAAGCAGCTGGAGGTCAAGAGGAGCTAGATCTGGTTCTAAAGGCACAGCCACTACATCTTCTTGAGTTATGAACCTGTTGTATAATTACTTTCTAATTAGTTAGCAAGTGTGGAAACCTCAGGAAATGATAGGTCACTCATTGCATAGTCCTTGTTTATTTAAAGAGGGCATTTTAAATATTTCCCAGTCTTCTATGTCAATACCTACTTTCTGTTTTATTCAGGAATTTGGGGTGAAATGCTATGGAAGAGAGAGATTATTTTTTAATATAAATAAAAATAAAAATTAATAAGCAGATGGAATGGACTATATATTCTTCCAGAGAATATGGAACCTGAAAACAGGCAGAATCAGATGTTAAACCCTTCCAGCCTACAGATGTCTATGCATTTATACTTCAATAAAGGAAATGTTCCCAGTTTTCTGTAGCAAATATGCTTACAACAAGGCAGCTAATCCATAGAAAATATTCCTTATTAGATACTCTCTCCCAGGAAAGCTGATCAGATAATCACAGGGAAGAAGGGTGCCCTCTCAGAAAACAAAAGGGAAAGGACTTTTATTCCAAAGATAAAAGTATAAATTTTATCCCTGTGATTTTGGGTGGCTTTTTTTTTTTTTTTTTTGTGGTGGTGGTTGTCAAAACTGGTTTTCCCTAACCTAGTACTGAGCTTTTCTATTTGTATGCTGATTTCTTATATTTTACTTTCTTTAGGATAATTTTTTTTTTAATATATAGGGCTGGAAAACTTAAATGACAGTGAGATGGGTCCCTGGTAGTTTCATAGTCACCAGCACTTGTATAGTATAGTAATTTTCTGCCTCTAAGAAATTCTGCTTATAATTGAACTTCATGAAGGGTCTTCATCCAGGTGGGGGATGCCTCTGTTGTTGAGTTCCCAGCAAGTCTGGGATCTTGGTCTTAGGCAATGAGGCAGTTACTCATAGTATACTACCCTTCCTCACAAAAGACATTCTTTCATTTTCCTTTTTTTTTTCTTTTTGCCTTTTTTCTTCTTTCTGTTCTGATTGATTTGATTGGTTGGTTGATTGAAGTCTTCTCTCTTTTAGTTTTCTCCCAGCAAACCAAGCCAATCATACCCTAAGATATTAGATATTAATTGCTTTTGCCTTTCAGGGGACTTTTTTTGGGTAAAAGTGGCTAGTGACACTTCTATATTTTCATCATGAAGCCAAGATTTATAGTATATATTCAATGTCTACTATTTGGCATAGTTATAAGGAGAAACACTAGACAAATATGAAATAAGATTTCTCTGTTCTAGATCAATAGGAGGCATTCATCTATGATACAGTGGAAAGAATGGAGAAAGCAATAGAAAGGAGAGCAATAGATAGCAATGGAAAGGAGACAGAATTCAGTGCCAAATTGTGTGTTAAAGGTTACTAATAAGAGCTGTGGTTCACCATATGCAAAATATTTATCTTGACCTGAGCCTTTGACCACTAGTGGTATCTTAATCCTTTATATTTCATTGCAGGCCTTCCAGGATTCCTTTACAGGAATCAGACACCAGATTACTGAGCTAAGGGAGCTTAGAGGTCTTCATTTTAACCACAGGGTTTTTAAATCAAAGGGTGTATGTCCCATAGACAACCAGTCATGGTATAGGATACTAAGCCAAAAGGAAAATGACATACAAAAGGACACTGAAGAAATTCTTGGCCCCTTCATTTAAACTGATTTATTTCGCTTCTACTCAAAATAGAAATGTTACCATAGGTTAGCATTAATAATCATTTAGGGACTATATGTATTCTTGCTGACAGACTTGGGGCTTTGTCTTCTAAAAGTGATTCCTTTTCATATGTCTGGACAACTGAAGAGCAGACATAATAAGAATAGAATTAAGCAGAGCTAAGGCCAGTTGGGATGGTGACTTTTAGATATAACCTAATAAACTAGCACGTGCTATACTTATAACAAAGTATATATTTCATGTCCTATTCTAAAATAATGGAAAAACATGTACTTTTTTCCTGATTATTTTTATTATTAGATAATAAGAGCATGGCCAAAAATTCAGTTCAAAGTGCATTGAAAAATGAGTCTCCTACTGCTGCCAATCCCAAAGAAAACCCCTTTCCATATTTTCTTGCATATCCTTTTGAAATTTTGCCTGCTTATAACATGTCTCAGTGTGTATATTATACTCCTTTAAAATATTCATTTCATTTATTTATTTAGCATAAATGGTTACATATAATACATATTGTATTGGCCCTTACTTTTTTTTTTATTTAACAAAATAGCTTGGAGAATATTCCATGTCATATGTATAGTTATGCCTCTTTCTTAGATTTTAACTATGCTTTAGAAGAAATTTTACAAATGCATGGTAAAAATCATTCCAGCCAACAGAGGTTATACAATGAAATACAAGTTTTTCTCTCACCTCTGACTTAGTTCTTCAGTTTCCAAAATGAGGGACAACCACTGTTTCCAGTTTGAACATTGCCTGTGTGAGCTTCATGTGTAATCTGTCAGGTCAAATAAATGAAATTCTCAAAAACTCACTTTTGTCTGTTCAGTGTAGTTTTTAGCAAATGAAAATAGGCTAGCTCTTGGCACCCAAACTTTTAGACAAGGTTTATCCCTATTGGGTTTCTTCTTATTAAAACAAACTGTATTTTATGTATTCCCTGGAGTTCTTTTTCAGGGAGATACCATTCACACAAAATAGTGGATTTGCTTTCGGCCAAGATGGAGTAACAGGAATTGCATTTATCCTCCCAGCTGGAGCAATTCTCCTCTTCTTTCACCTCACCTACTTCCCCTCTCTCCACACACACAAATAAAATATTTGAAACACTTTTGAAATACACTGAACATCAGGCATCAGAAGACAGTGATCTTTGAGATATGGAAACAAATGAGGCAAACCCTGCTCCTGACCCAGCTGACTACCTTGGGTTTCCAGGCCATAACACAGCAGGGGAAACCCAGCAAAGCCTGACCGACTCTCTGAGGTGAGGAAACAGCTGAGAGACCAGGGGGGCCAAAAGCAGGACAGAGCGGCGAGAAAGCGGTACCCCAGAGATCCGCATGGAGCCCAACTTGAGTATGCAGCAGTGCTCATCAGTGTTGCTGAACTCTATTAATGAATGCATGTGTGTGAGGAAACTAGCCAGCTGAGAGGATTAGAGGGAATAGCGCCTGGCCCCCGCATAGCACAAGATGTGGGGCCTATACCCAGCAACCACACAGGGCACTGGAGTGAATTATTCAGAAAGATCTGACTTCGAGTGGGAGAATAATTAGCCATAGACTAAACATGAATGTGGTTTCAGCTAATGAATCTTAAACAAGACTTGACAAGATCAAACTGTTTCCAAGAAATGTAACTACATTCCAAGCCAAAGCTAAAAATATTTATAGAAGCACAACAATACCCAGCATCCAAAAAAGTAGCATTCACGATCTCTGGCATCCATATCAATGATTATAGGCATGCAAAAAGCAGGAAAATATGACCCATTATGAGGATTTTTCTCCATTTTAAGGATTTTTCTCCATTATAAGGATTTTTCTCCTCATAATGGAGAAAAATCTATCAGCAGAACCTAACTCAGATGATAGCATTAGCGGACAAAGAAGTTGAAAGTGTTATTGTACTTGGGGCACCTGGGTGGCTCAGTTGGTTGAGCATATGCCTTCTGCTCAGGTCATGATCTCAGGGTTCTGAGTTTGAACCCAACATTGGGCAACCTGCTGTCAGCCTGTCGGTGTGGAGACCACTTCAGATTCCCTGTCCTCCTCTCCTTGCCTGTCTCCCACTTGCGCTCTATCAAGAATAAACGAACAATGGGGCGCCTGGGTGGCTTAGTCGGTTAAGCGTCCGACTTTTGCTTAGGTCATGATCTCGCGGTTCGTGGGTTCGAGACCCGTGTCGGGCTCTGTGCTGACTGCCAGCTCAGAGTCTGGAGCCTGTTTCAGAGTCTGTGACTCCCTCTCTCTCTGACCCTCCGCTGCTCACGCTGTCTCTCTATCCTAGAAATAAATAAAAACATTAAAAAAAAAAGAATAAACAAACATTAACAACAACAACAAAAATGTTATTGTACCTGTTCATATGGAAGTTGAAGAAGTTAAGTAGAGACATGACAAACATGAAAAAAATTCCCAGGGGCACTTGGGTGGCTCAGTCAGTTAAGTGTCTGACTCTTGATTTCCTCTCAGGTCATCATCTCATGGGAGAGAGATCAAGCCCCAGATCAGGCTGTGTGCTGAGCCCAGAACCTGCTTAAGATTCTCTCTCTGTCCTGCTCCCTCTGGCCCTCAGCTGCTCACATGCACACGTGGGGTGCTCTCTATCTCTCTCAAAAAAACAAACAAACAAACAAACAAACAAACAAACAAACAAAAAAACCAACAAAAAACCCCACATCAGACTCTTAGAGGTGAATCTGCAATGTGTGAGGTGAAAAATACACTGAATTGGGTTCATGACAGATTAGACATCTCAGAAGAAAAGAGTAGTAAACTTGAAAATCTAGTAATAATACTTTCTGAGAGGAAACAAATTTTTTTAAAGAAAAAATTGTCTCGGAACTGTAGCACAATTTCAGGTGGGCTAATATATGTGTAATCAGAGCCATAAAGGAATGTAGAGAGGATTGAAACAGAAAAAAATATTTGAATAATGGCCTGCATTTTCTAAATTTTATGAAAACAATAAACCCACAAATCCAAGAAGGTTAACCAACTCTAAGCATGCGCAGTGTGAAGAAAACTACACCAATGGACATAATAATAAAATTGCTCAAATCTAGTGGTAAAGAGAAAATCTTAAAAGCACCCAAGGATAAAAGTTCACATTATGTACAGAGAAACAAAGATAAAGATGGCATTTTTCATGAGAAGTAATGCAAATAAGGCAGTAGGAAAGCACTTTTAAAATACTTAGAGAAAAAAGAAATTGTTAGCTGAGAATACTAAACCCATTGAAAATACCTTCCAAAAATGAAGGTGAAATAAACTTTTCAGATATAATTCAGCACAGCAGACTTACCATTGCAAGAAATGGTATAATCCTTCAATGAAAGGAAAATTATACTAGACAGAAGTATGCATCTTCACACAAAAAAATGCAGACTATCAAAAATGATAACTGCAGAGGTAAATATATGGCTTTTTCTTATTACTAGTAACCCTCTATATGTTTTACTCTTGTTACTGTAACACCTGGCTGGTGAGGAAATCCGTATTTATGTGAAAGAGACACAAATGAAGAACAATCTGGTGCAGCCAGTGCTATGAAATGGTGATCATTTGCTAAGATGAATCTACATTCACTGCAATGAAATAGCAAATATTTACTTTATAAGTTCAGCACAGAGCCTGATGTGGGACTTGATCTCATGAACCGTGAAATCATAACCTGAGCTTAACTGACTGAACTGCCCAGGCACCCCATAAGTTCATTTTGAAATGATCCTTTCCACTGAAGTAATATAGAAAAAGTATAGAAATAAAAATTAGAAAAAGAGCTTGCTGAATTCACAAAGAGAGCACTCTTGTGTAACTAGCACCCAGATCAAGAAATAAAATATTGTTAGCATTACAAAAATCCTCTTGCAGTTCCTTCCAGCAACTATCTCCTCCTAAGGGGGTGCCCTGTCTTCTAACACTATAAATTAGTTTTACCATTTTTAAATTTTATACAATTGGAATCACATAGTATTTACTTTAAAAAATCTGACTTCTCTCATTCAGTCTTATGCTTAGAAGATTCATCCATGTGGTCCTGTGTATCATTGTTTGTTCCTTTTTATTGCTGTTATAGTATTCCATGTGTTAATATACAATTTATCTATTCTATGATGGATATTGGGTTGTTTTCATGTTTGGGCTATTATGAATGACACTGCTATAAGTATTCTTCTGTGTGTCTTTAGATGAACATATGTATACATTTTTGTTGAATATATACCTTGCAGCGGAGTTGCTAGATAATAGATACTTTTCCCAAATAATTGTACCATGATCCATACTAGCAGTATATGAGCTGAAATTTGAGTTGCTCAACATCAAAGACAACACATAGTATTTCCCATCTTTTTAGCTATTCTGGTGTGTGTATTGTGGGGGTTTAATTTCAACTTCCCTGATGACTAATGAAGTTGAGGTACTTTTCATATGTTTATTGACCATTTTGATATCTTTTGTGAAGTGTTTACTCAAGTCCTTTGCCCACATCTCTACTGGTTAATCTTTTTCCTACTGTAGGAGTATATACATAAGAGATATACACATATAGAAGGATATGTATATACATACATACATATATATATATATCTTGTGTATGTGTGTATATATATGTATATGTATATAGTATATAATATTGTTTTGACTCTGTCTTGGCTCATTCAGTTTGCCTTTTCATTTTCTTAATAGAGTCTCTTGACAAACAGATCTTTTAAATATCAGTGAAGTCTTATTCATTAAATTTTTTTACTTTTAAATTTTCATGAGCTCAATATAAGTAAATAAGTAAATGATAGCTAATGCTATTATTACAAAGTGAGTGACAGTCCCAGTCCTTTCTAAGATGTTCATACCTTACAGAGAGAAATGAATTTCTTTTTGAAGCGTACATTGTATGAAAGGTTTGGAACAATTAGAAAATACTCAAGAAAACGCAGCCAGGATGTTAAAAGATTAACTTCAGAGCTTAACCTCTGAGGAAGAGTTAAAGGACGTGGAAACATTTAGACCAAAAATCCTACACAATAGGTGGGAGGAAGTATTGCTTTGAAAGCAAAATTCAACTTGATCTTTATCACAGCAAGAGGACGAACATGTTGTAAGCACTGAGAGTGACAGTGTATCAGTTTCAACTTGTCAGAGGGCATTCAAGTCTCTGTCTAGTGGTCCAAAGATGGGTTGGTAAATGGAGATGATTCCATGTAAGAATAGTGTTAAAAGGGATTCTGAAATTGGATGGAAAATGACCTGAAGGAAATTATCCTTTTCTGAGTCTGTATCATCTTCGCTCTGATCATAAGTCAGGATTCCCAAGAAGCAGACACAGTGATTGGGATGGGAACTTAAGAGTCATGCAGACCAGGCGACAGCCTTGGCCAACCCTTCAAGGAACTTTGAAGCTAGAGAGGCCCTTCAGAGTTGTACCAAATTGGGATGAGATGGCCAGGGCTTTCTTCCTTCATATTGATCATTCATTGGATGGATGTGGACTGCCCTGGGAAGGTTAGTGATCTGGTATAGAGCAGTTCTCTGCAATTGAGGCAGTCCCTGAAGGTGCTGAGTGATGAAGGCCCTCAGTTGACCACACTTCCAGGTGCTGGACAGCATGTTCTTCCTCAAAGAGGGATCATGTTGTCTATAGAAATCTATTATAAATCTCTGCGTGAATTTTCTCTTTAATCCTTTTGAGTATAATATTCATTTATTTTGTCATGTGTATTTGGTTCAACTTTATCCTCCCCAAATATCAACCTGACCACCGTTCCAAGAACAGTAGCAGTGACTACAGAAGCCACCCCATTTGGTCTTGGCCGTCACTCATCACTGTAGAAGCCCACCTGTGCTGGGTCTCATGTGTAACGAATTGGGACTCTGTGTGTTTTTTGTGTCCAGAAGCAGTGAGCAGCCTATAATTAAAAATTTTTTAATGTTTATTTTTGAGAGAGAGAGAGAGAGCGAGAGAGCATGTGCAGGGGAAGACCAGAGGGAGAGAGGGAGACACAGAATCCGAAGCAGGCTCCAGGCTCCTAGCTGTCAGCACAGAGCCCGATACGAGGCTTGAATTTGTGAGCCGTGAGACCATGACCTGAGCTGAAGTTGGACGCTTAACCAGGTGAGCTACCCAGGCGCCCTGAGCGGCCTATAATTTAATTCCATTTCACAAATGATAAGTAAGTTTCATATCCACTGGGATATGATCTTCCAGGACCCCCAATCCTGCTTTCATGAAAACCAAAATTGCTATCTACAGAATTCTTTTCCATTAGATGAAACTCTGATTCCCAACAGCAACAAGAGTCAGATGTTGAAAAGATTCCTAGAAAATTATAAAACTAAATATTTAAGCAGAATTTTATTTCATAGCTCAACCTCCAATTCAAGTATCAGAAGAAATTGCTTGGATGTAACTTTTTTTCTTTTAATCTATGAAAGAGAGTGGGGGAGTGTGGGACATGTGTTCTGAGTGCAAACCTCCAGATTGAGACTTATCAATTTATAGCTCTTTGATGGCTAAGACTAATTGAGAGCTGATGGTGAAAAAAAAAGGGTGTATATGTTTTTATATACTGTTCATTTGAATATTTTATTTGAATATTGGTATTTTTTAGGAAGAGGCTTCATCAAAATTAGTGTGTGCTTTGGTATCAGGTGTTTCATGAGTGCCTGGCAGCTCTGGGGCATGGTCAGGTTGTAGGGTAGTACATTTTTTCCTTGTCTCTTGATCTCTTTAGCATGCACAGGAACTCCTAATTATTGCTACAAAGCCCACTACTAAAAAGGATTACTCTATTCTACTATAAGTTCTGTTTACTTGGCTTGATCGTGTTGAACCCGGTCAGTAGTCTTTGAGGATGAGCATCTCTAGGTTAACCACTGGAATGTGGTTACCTTAGAAGAACCTTGGGGTGAAGGCTGCAATGTTTCTTAAAGATCCTCCTTCAGTAATTGAGAACATATTCCCCAGCTTCTGGGATATTGCAGACAAGGACCCTTAGGTATTTTTCCCAAGGGCGTAGCCTCTTTGAAGGGAAGCCTACATCCAGTGACTGATCACTGCTGAGGATAAAAGGACCGAACCTCTCATCCCAACTAAAGGCTCACCTCAGCTCCTGAGGTCCCTTAAAACTGAGACCTTTGTTAGAGCGTCTCTCCAGCTTATTTTCCCCTCCTATCCAATCCTGTTTCCTTCCCCTCCCTTTCAGAGGTGTGGATCCCAAGAACTATCCAAAGATTTCCTAGAGGTAGACACAAAACACTGATGCTTATTTTAAAGTGTTGGAAAATACCCCACTGGTAGCCTTGGATTGATAACAGTGCTCTTGTGGCTGTAGGCTCTGTAGTCAAATCTTGATCAAATTCTAGTTCTCTCATCTGTTCATTATAGGACCTTAGGCAGGTAATTTAATCTCCCTTAGGTGTCAGTTTACTCATCTGTAAAATGGGTATGATATTTGTACCAGCCTCATGGAGGTGCCTCAGGTGGGGTTCCATAAGAAGCAGACTGACCTGAAGTTTAGTGTGTAGGACGTTATTAGGAGGACATTGACATTCAGGACAGTTAAACTTTAATAGATGGTGAGGGAGATACAGAGAAAAAGATCAAGAGCATGACATGCTAAGGGGCTCCTGGGTGGCTCAGTCGGTTAAGTGGCTGACTTCAGCTCAGGTCATGTCTCACGGTTTGTGGGTTTGAGCCCTGCGTCAGGCTCTGTGCTGAGGCTAGCTCAGAGCCTGGAACCTGCTTCAGATTCTGTATCTCCCTCTTTCTCTCTGACCCTCCCCTGCTCACGCTCTCTCGCTCTCTCTCTCTCAATCTCTCTCTCTCTCTCAACCTCTCTCTCTCTCTCTCACAATCTCTTTCTCTCTCTCTCTCAAAAATAAGTAAATCATTAAAAAAAAAAAAGAGCATGGCATGCTAAGGACTGAGCCTTGTGACCTTTGAACACAATGGATAAAATGTAACAAAGATATGGTCACAAGAAAGGTCAAGGGGGAAAAAACGTGGAAAAACCTAATAGATAATTCTACTCAATGTAAAAAAACATGGATTATCATTCTTTATTATATTCCATCTACTTCCGAAAATGAGTGAATAAGACATGAATTTGAGAACAATTTCTGAATAAAAAATTACAAGTAGCAAAATTATAGATATTTCAGGTAACTGAAAGTCTCATTTTATCTCATCTGATTAATGAAATATACCCCTTCCTGGAGCAAAAAAAGCATGCCTTATTTTTCCTGGGATTAAATCTAAGGAAGAATTTATCATGTTCATATCTTCAGTGTTAACGTTCATATCTTCAGTGTTACAAAATACCCACAACAGAAATATTGTTTGACTGGATGTTTTTATTTATTCTCCATTAAAACCAAGGGCATAACATTGCATATTTATTCTCTAAAGGCATTTTTATGTGAATCTTAGGAAATATGGTCCATTTACTTTGCTTAAGCTTACATTGCTAACATAACTAAGGGATAATATTTAGAGAATATAGAGCAGTGATTCTCAACCCTGGCTGTACATTAGAATCATCAGGGGAGCTTTAAAATTCCTGATGCCCATGCCACATCCTGGATCAATTAAATCAGGATCTCTGCTGGGAAACCAGACATTTAAAAAAAACCTCCCTGTGTGATTCCAATGGGAAGTCAAGGTTGAGAACCACTGATAAAAAGGACCAAGTAGTTACTGTGCTCATTAGTCTACCCTTTTTAAATATCTTTTTTCTTAGTGGTACTTTTGATGAGTGCTGAGTTGCAGTCAAACAATATACCAGTAAATATCTAAAGTGCACTAGTAGTATGGGAAGTTGATTAAATAATGGAAGTCAGCAAAGTGGGCCCAGGAGTGACTAAAACCAACAGGCTTTGTGGTAGATTAGTAGGACACCTAGTTATTATCTGTAGGTTTACCAAGAAGTCAACAATTGCACATACTTTTCAGGGGCCAAAGCCTGTGACCAAGTTACTTTGCTCAGTAGTTTGCTTCAGAACTTCAGGTTGGTGAAGGGTGAAAGAAATTCTATGGGGTTGATGGCCTTAAATATCTGGAAACACTAGGCTGATTCAGGAGGTGTTCTGGGTTCCAACAGTGCAATTCCTCAAAGTGACTGGAGACTTGGTTGAAGTTCCCAGGAATTAACATGAAATGTGACTTCATGAACTGAAATGTGTTTGTAAATGACTTCTAAATAATAGTTTCATTCTTCACCAGTGTAAGGTGGTGGCCTTGAGTCTTATCATAAGATCTAAGACTCAAATGGAATTGCAGATCTTTCCAAGGGCTTTCATTCTTTCCTTTTGCAGAGAGCTCTGAAAGGCTTATAGCTCTGCGCCTTTAATCCCAGGCTTTTCTGAGTCACTTTAGGTCCTACAGTTCACCTTGGCTACAAGCCATTAGTCTTTCCAGTCCTGTGCTATTTGGGATGATGCATAGGAAAGCTCAGTTGAGAGACAAAGGGTTTGACACACAAGCCTGTTTCTAGCTCTGAGACCCTAAGCAGGTAGATTCTCTGAACCCGTTTCCTAATTTTTAATATGGGTTAATAATTTGTTGCTAAAATATGTAACAAATTGCTATATATTCAAGAAGTTATATATGAAAGATTTTTATAAAATGTTCAGTAGGCACAATTAAGGAGGAGAGAATGGTGGTACCAAATAGGATAATACAGTTTGTCTAAGTCTGTATTCAACTAAAAATTTGTTGAAATTTAGTAAAATATTAACAGAGAGGAGGCCCTTAGCAGACCCACTGACTAGAACAGAAAAAGATCCTTATTTTCCAGCACTGTGCAATTTGGAAGTCACTCTATGACTTCTAGGATGTTCTGTGCAATATGGAAGTCACTGTCCACCTGAAATATGAGTAGGCTGATCATAATGTGCTATGGATAAATACAGACTGGATTTCAAAGAGTGAAAATAATGTAAAATATCTCACTAATAATTTTATATTGATAATATGATTTATTTTGGATGTGTAGGCCTAAATGAAGTACATTGTTGAAATTAATTTTACCTGTCTCTTTTTACTTTCTTAAAATATGGCAAATAAAAAACTTAAAATTGCATACATATCATACATTGTGCCTTGTGTTATTATTTTTTTTTTACAAATAATTTATTGTCAAATTAGTTTCCACATAACACCCAGTGCTCATCCCCACAAGTGTCCTCCTCCATGCCCACCCCTCCTCCCCCCACATCCACCAGTCCTCAGTTTTTGTCAGCATTCAAGAGTCTCTCATGGTTTGCCTCTCTCCCTTTCCCCCACCATTTCCCCCCTTCTTCTCCCCCTTGGTCCTCCGTCAAGTTCCTCCTAATCCTCCTATACGTGCACACATATGATATTTGTCCTTCTCTGCCTGACTTATTTCGCTCAGCATAACACCCTCAAGGTCCATCCATGTTGCTACACATGGCCAGATTTCATTGTTTCTCATTGCCATGTAGTATTCCATGGTATAGATAAACCACATCTTCTTGATCCATTCATCTGTTGATGGACACTTAGGCTCTTTCCATGTTTTAGCTATTGTGGAGAGTGCTGCTATGAACATTGGGGTACATGTGCTCCTATGCATCAGCATTTCTGTATCCCTTGGGTAAATTCCTAGCAGTGCTATTGCTGGGTCCTAGGGGAGTTCTATTGTTAGTTTCCTGAGGAACCTCCACACTGTTTTCCAGAGGGGCTGTACCAGTTTACATTCCCACCAACAGTGTAGGAGGGTGCCCGTTTCTCCACATCCTCGCCAGCATCTAGAGTTCTCTGATTGGCTCATTTTAGCCACTCTGACTGGCGTGAGGTGGTATCTCAGTGTGGTTTTGATTTGTATTTCCCTGATGAGGAGCGATGCTGAGCATCGTTTCATGTGTCTGTTGGCCATCTGGATGTCCTCTTTGGAGAAGTGTCTGTTCATATCTTCTGCCCATTTCTTCACTGGGTTGTTTGTTTTTCGGGCGTGTAGTTTGGTGAGTTCCTTGTAGATTCTGGATATCAACCCTTTATCTGATATGTCATTTGCAACTATCTTTTCCCATTCCGTTGGTTGCCTATTAATTTTCTGGGTTGTTTCCTTGGCTGTGCAGAAGCTTTTAATCTTGATGAGGTCCCAACAGTTTATTTTTGCTCTTGATTCCCTTGCTTTTGGGGATGTGTCAAGTAAGAAGTTGCTGCGGTGGAGGTCAAGGAGGTTGTTTCCTGATTTCTCCTCTAGGGTGTTGATAGTTTCCTGTCTCACGTTCAGGTCCTTTATCCATTTTGAGTTTATTTTTGTGCATGGTGTGAGAAAATGATCTAGTTTCATTCTTCTGCATGTTGCTGTCCAGTTCTCCCAACACCATCTGTTAAAAAGGCTGTCTTTTTTCCATCGGATATTCTTTCCTGCTTTGTCAAAGATTAGTTGGCTATATACTTTTAGGTCCACTTCTGAGTTCTCAATTCTGTTCCATTGGTCTATGTGTCTGTTTTTGTGCCAATACCATACTGTCTTGATGATGACAGCTTTGTAGTAGAGGCTAAAGTCTGGGATGGTGATCCCTCCCATTTTGGTTTTATTTTTCAGGATTACTTTGGCTATTCGGGGTCTTTTGTGGTTCCATACAAATTTTTGGATAGTTTGTTCTAGTTTTGAGAAGTATGCTGGTGCAATTTTGATTGGAATTGCATTGAATGTGTAGAGTGCCTTAGGTAGTAATGACATCTTAACTATATTTATTCTTCCTATCCATGAGCATGGAATGTTTTTCCATTTCTTTGTGTCTTCTTCAATTTCCTTCATAAGTTTTCTATAGTTTTCATCATACAGATCTCTTGTATCCTTGGTTAGGTTTATTCCGAGGTATTTTATGGTTTTTTGTGTAATTGTGAATGGGATCAGTTTCTTGATTTCTCTTTATGTTGCTTCATTGTTGGTGTATAAAAATGCAACCGATTTCTGTATGTTGATTTTGTACCCTGCAACTTGGCTGAATTCTTGGATCAGTTCTAGTAGGCTTCTGGTGGAGTCTGTCGGGTTTTCTATGTAGAGTATCATGTCATCTGCGAAGAGTGAAAGTTTGACTTCCTCTTTGCCAATTCTGATGCCTTTGATTTCCTTTTGGTGTCTGATGGCTGATGCTAGGACTTCCAGCACTATGTTAAACAGCAGTGGTGAGAGTGGGCATCCCTGTCGTGTTCCTGATCTCAGGGGGAAAGCTCTGAGTTTTTCCCCGTTGAGGATGATGTTAGCTGAAGGCTTCTCATAGATGGCTTTGATGATGTTTAAGTAGGTTCCTTCTATCCCAACTTTCTCGAGAGTCTTTATTAAGAAGGAATGCTGTATTTTGTCAAATGCTTTTTCTGCATCTATTGACAGGATCATATGGTTTTTATCTTTTCTTTTATTGATATGATGTATCACATGGATTGATTTGCGAATGTTGAACCAGCCCTATAACCCAGGAATGAATCCCACTTGATCTTCATGGATGATTCTTTTTATATGCTGCTGGATTCGATTTGCAAGGATCCTGTTGAGAATTTTTGCATCCGTATTCATCAAGGATATTGGCCTGTAGTTCTCTTTTTTTGCTGGATCTCTGTCTGGCTTGGGAATCAGTGTGATGCTGGCTTCATAAAATGAGTCCGGGAGTTTTCCTTCGCTTTCTATTTTTTGGAATAGCTTGAGAAGAATTGGGATTAATTCTGTTTTAAATGTCTGGTAGAATTCTCCAGGGAAGCCATCAGGTCCAGGGCTCTTATTTGTTGGGAGATTTTTGATCACTGATTCAATTTCTTCACTCGTTATGGGTCTGTTCAGGTTTTCTATTTCTTCCCGTGTGAATTTTGGTAGTGAGTGTGTGTTTAGGAATTTGTCCATTTCTTCTAAGTTGTCCAATTTGTCGGCATATAATTTTTCATAGTACTCCCTGATAATTGCTTGTATTTCTGAGGGGTTGGTTGTAATAAGTTCATTTTCATTCATAATTTTGTCTATTTGGGTGCTCTCTCTTTTCTTTTGGATAAGTCTGGCTAGAGGTTTGTCAATTTTGTTTACTTTTTCAAAAAACCAAACTCTTGGTTTCATTGATCTGTTCAATTGTTTCTTTGGTCTCTATGTTGTTTCTTTCTGCTCTAATTTTTACTATTTCTCTTCTTCTACTGGGTTTAGGGCATTCTTGTTGCTCTGCCTCTAGTTCCTTTAGGTGAGCTGTTAGATTTTGGACTTGAGCTTTTTCTAATCTCTTGAAATAGGCCTGGAGAGCAATGTACTTTCCTCTTAGCACTGCCTTTGCCGCATCCCATAGATTTTGAATTGCTGTGTTTTCATTTTCATTTGTTTCCATATATTTTTTAATTTCATCTCTCATTGCCTGATTGGCCCATTCCTTCTTTAGAAGGGTGTTCTTTAACCTCCATGTTTTTGGAAGTTTTCCAGACTTCTTCCTGTAATGGATTTCAAGTTTCAAAGCATTGTGATCTGACAGTGTGCATGGTATGATCTCTATTCTTTTATATTTATTGAGGGCTGCTTTATGTCCCAGTATGTGATCTATCTTGGAGAATGTGCCATGCGCACTTGAGAAGAAAGTGAATTCCCTGGCCTCAGGATGTAAAGTTCTAAATATATCTGTCAGGTCCATCTGGTCCAATGTATCTTTCAAGTCCATTATTTCTTTAGTGATTTTCTGTCTGGTTGACATATCCATTGCTGTAAGCGGAGTATTAAAGTCCCCTGCTATTAGCACATTCTTATCTATAAGCTTGTTTCTGTTTGTGATTGTTTTAGATATTTAGGTGCTCCCATATTTGGTGCGTAGACATTTATGATTGTTAGTTCTTCCTGATGGATGGACCCTGTAATTATTATGTAGTGCCCTTCTTCATCTCTTGTGATTGTCTTTAATTTAAAGTCCAGTTTGTCTGATATGAGTATCGCTACTCCGGCTTTCTTTTGATTTCCTGTAGCATGATATATATTTCTCCATCCCCTTACTTTTAATCTGAAGGTATCTTCCCGTCTAAAATGAGTTTCTTGTAGACAGCATATAGATGGATTTTGTTTTTTAATCCATTCTGCTACCCTATGTCCTTTGATTGGAGCATTCAGCCCATTTACATTCAGTGTTATTATTGAAATAGGTGGGTTTAGAGTCTTTGTATCTTTTGTAGGGTTCATGTTTGTGGTGGTGTCTCTGGAATCTTTGTTCCTTGCAACCTTTCCTTCAGAGCATCCCCCTCAGGATTTCTTGTAGGGCTGGCTTCGTGGTGACAAATTCTTTCAATTTCTGTTTATTTGGAAAGGTTTTTATCTCTCCTTCTATTTTGAATGACAGGCTTGCTGGATAGAGGATTCTTGGCTGCATATTTTTACTGTTCATCACATTGAAGATCTCCTGCCATTCCTTTCTGGCCTGCCACGTTTCAGTAGATAGGTCTGTCAGCACTCAGATAGGTTTCCCTTTGTATGTGAGGGCCCTTTTCTCCCTAGCTGCTTTCAAAATTCTCTCTTTGTCCTTGTATTTTGCCATTTTTATGATGATATGTCGTGCAGAAGATCGATTCAAGTTACATCTGAGGGGAGTCCTCTGAGCCTCTTGTATTTCCACATTTACTTCCTTCCCCAGGTCGGGGAAGTTCTCTGCTATAATTTGTTCCAGGACTCCTTCAGCACCTTTCCCTCTCTCTTCCTCTTCTGGGATTCCTATGATACGGATATTGTTGCATTTGACTGTGTCGCTGAGCTCTCGAATTCTTCTTTCCTGTTCCTGGATCAGTTTGTCTCTTTTTTTGTCAGCTTCTTGTTTTTCTATAATGGTGTCTTCTAAATCACTTATTCTCCTTTCTGCCTCTTCAATCCGTGCATTGGAGGCCTCTAATTTATTATGTATCTCATTTATCGCATTTTTTAATTCTTCATGCCTATTTTTATTTTCCATTCTGTCTGTAGCCATAGTTTCTTTGATGTCCCCTATGTTTTTTTCAAGCCCTGCTATTAATTTTACCATTATTATTCTAAAATCTTGTTCACTTATGCTGCTGATATCTGTTTTGAGCAGTTCATTAGCTGTCATTTCTTCTTGGAGTTTCTTTGGAGGAGAGCTCTTTTGTTACGTCATTTTAGTTAGCTTTCGGCTCTTGTTGGTTTTAAAGACCATTTATGCTCTCTGTTTCTATGAGCAGTGCTATATCCAAGAAGACTCTTTGACTTTCCAGGGCCTATCCTTTCAGAGATTGTTTTTTGAATGGTATCCCTTGGTCTCTCTTGTTGGGACCTTAGTTATTTTATTTTCCTATTCGTAGTGATATTTGGGACTCTTCACCTTGTGTACTCTAGCTTGTTTCTTGAGGTAGCCCTGGAAAAGAAAACAGAGAGACAAACACACGGGGAGCAGTGGTACACAAACCCACAGGCTGATTCAACTAACATGCAAAGCGAGAGGGAAAACGAAAAAGTTAATAGAAAAGACGAAAGAGGGAGGGCGAATATAGGGATCATAAAATACATAAAAGGGTCAAAAAGGGGAAAAGAAAAGGAAAAAAGAAGAAAACCGATGGACAAAGAATGGTTTAAAGCATATACCTGGATTTCCCAGCTACAGTTAAATAGCCGTGTGTATGCAGTGCTGGTTGAAGAGCATAGAGAAAAAGAGAGAAGGCAGGGCGAGACGAGGTAGAATTGGAAATAGAATGAACAGGCAGAAGGGATAAGAAGCTTTTTTCAAAGAGGTCAAGGGTAGAATATGGTTGGATAGGTGAGAGAAGGATGCTGGAATTATCCAGAGAAACTAGATAGTCTAATTACTCTTGAGAGAAATAGCTGAAAATGTCGGTAGGTGTAGAATTTACATTTACAGAATGGACTTGTTGTGATTGTTTAAGCAAGCTGGCGACCAGAGTTAATCAGGTCAGTGTTTGGGGGAAAAAAGCGAGAAAAGAGAAAGAAGAAGAAAAAAAGAGAAAAGAAAGTGAAAAAAAGGAAGAAGAAAAAAAGGAAAAAAAACCAAAAAAAGATAAAAAACAAAAAAAAGGAAAAAAAAAAAAGGAAAAGAGAAAGAGAAAGAAAAAAAAAAGGGAGGAGGGCACCTCTCAGGCAGGGATGGGCGTGGCGTGATCCGATGCCTCAGGCGGGGGTTCTGCCTTGGCGATTGTGGGGAGGAGAGTGACGGTGCGCCAGTCCCTTCTCGAACCCCGCGCTGCAGCTCGCTTTTTTTTGGCGTGTCAACTCCCCGTTCCGTGGACGCAGCCGAAGTTGGTTGCACTCTTCAACCCAGGCCAGTTCCAATCTCCAAATCCCAGTCCGTGCACCCCGCTGAAGTTGCCTTAGACACAGCTTCCCAGGCAACCCCCTCCGGCTATTCCAGGCTCCCTGCTGAGCTCTGGGGGCGGAGTCAGGATCGCTGCTTCCTTCTCTGGGTCGGGCTGGCGCTCATGGGCAGGGGCTTGCCTGCCGGGTGCACGTAGCCCAAGCCCGCTGGAGTGAGGAAAACCGGGTCTCTCTATGGCTCGTCACCCGAAACATGAACTCACAGGCAAATTTCCCAGTTTTTAGCTCTTTGCCTTCCCTCTCGAGTTCCAGCCAGCCAGGAGCGCGGACGCCCGGTGTCTGCGCGGCTCTTTTCAGGGGTCCCAGCCACCCTGGAGCTACAATGGCAGCAGGTGAGCCACCGCCGCTCTGAAATCCAACCTCCAGGAGCGGCACAAAGAAGCAGTTTGTGTGCTCAGCCTCCCCTAGGACCAGTTGTCACGAGGGGACCTGGTGTGCAGGTATTTGGCAAGTATGGTCTTTCTATGCACCGAGCGGAGGTTTTTTCCGCCTCGAGTGGAGGTTTTTCTGTTTTGGACTCTCTCCTTTTCCCCTCTCACTCCCTGTAGAGGGTAGAGGGGGATCGCCTCCCACCCTGGAGTCTCCGATCCCGGCCCGATTTTATCTTCCCCGGTTCGCACTCATGTTAGAAAGCTTTCTCAGTGGATTCTGCGTCCTTTTTCTCCCAGTCTCTCAGGTTTCCAATGGCTTCAGGTCTTTTCTGTGTGATGTATGGGCGCGAGTGCAAGTACGGAGCTCCTTACTTCTCCGCCATCTTGCCCTCTCCTCCTCCCTTGTGTTATATTTTTGACAGTGCTGTTCTAGAGCTTCATCTTGGACTGGTACAATTTAATAGGAAAGAATTAAGCCTTACGATGATTATATTTTTTTTTCCTGGAAATCATACTTTTCCCCCCATATATTTGCCCTGATGACACCATGATGTGAAATCCTGCTCTTGACTCCTTCTGTCTTATAACGATGTTGGTCTGGGGCTTTAGAAATTAAACATCCTTGAATCTTTCATAAAATAAAACTCCTCTTTATTGTGAACAATATCATTGCAGTTTTTTACCAGGTGGATTCTTCAGTTTTTTCCCTTCTTTTGCTGAAGACACTTTATAAAGACTCTTGATTGCTATCTGGATCATTTGAGATATTACCTGTAATTGCTGTATTCCATTGCTATTTAGTGAATATTTGAGGAAGAGGGAGCAATACCATGTCTATGTGAGATTCAGATGACTGCAGCCAGGATGGCTGACAGTCTGATTTTATTAGGGGAAAAAAATGGCACCCGGTATAGTACATACAGCTTTATGGTCACATTGTCCAGAAAGGAAATCAAAAGACCTATGAGTATACTTAGAGCCTCATATCCCACATTTCACATTTCTGTGTAGAACAGCATCATCCATTAGAAATGTGTGAGCTGTATGTAATTTTAAATTTTCACATAGCCACATTAAGAAAAAGGAAAAGAAAAAAGTGAGATTAATTTTACTATGTTTTAACTAATTTATCTAAAATATTTCAACTAGTAATCCATTAAAATATTAAGGTATTTTATATTCCTTTTTTGTACTAAGTCTTAAAAATCCGGTGTGCATTTTCTACTTATGGCACATCTCAGTTTAGTTACATGTGCAGTAACACAGCAAGAGGCTACTCTATTGGACAGTGCAGACCTAGAAGCATTCATGTGTCCATAGGTGGTTGCTCTACTTTCATATTCTGGGAGGGTTCAGGATACCTGCTGTTGATGTGGACCAGTGAGAGATGCTGAGCCTTGGTAATGGACATATGGGCTGGGATGGGCATTCTTTTCTTTTTAATTAAAAAATTTTTTTAATGTTTTATTTATTTCTGAGAGAGAGAGAGAGAGAGAGAGAGAGAGAGCATGAGCAGAGGAGGGTCAGAGAGAGTGGGAGACACAGAATCTGAAGCAGGCTCCAAGCTCTGAGCTAGATGTCAGCACAGAGCCCAACACGGGGCTCCAATCCATGAACTGTGAGCTTGTGACCTGAGCCATATAGTTGGATGCTTAACTGACTGAGCCACCCAGGCGGCCATGGGATGGTCATTCTTAACGTAAGGCTTAGAATGACCCCAGGAGCATCTTTCTGGTGCTTTACAGACACCTCTAGATTTCTGGAGAACTGTGTCTAAATAGTTCTGAAGAATGGGCTTCAGAAGAAAAAGTATGTATGCCATAGAGCCAGGGAGAGGATGTGGCATCCTGTGTAGTAAAGTATTACCTCAGTATGTTTGGTTGCCCAGACCTGCATATTCCAAAGGTGTTCATTACTGTCCCTTGACAGGCTCCTGAGAGAGAACCTGAGTCCCTGGGATAACTTGCTGATAAGAATTTGTTTCTGTCTAAGGTCAAGTCATGCCAGATAGTTTATGCTAATGATGTGATTTATGGTGAATGGTTTTTGTATACCTAGAGCTTTTGGCCATACTTTATCAGTTTGATGTCTTGGGAGCTGGAGATTGGAGTAGCTAAGATCAACTCCATGCCTATGTGATTGACCCCTACTAAAAACCATAGACACCAAGGTTTGGGTGAGCTTCCCTGGTGTCAACATTTCTCACATGTTGCCACACATCACTGCTTGGGAGAATTTAGTGCTGTACATATGACCATGTTGGGAGAGGACAGCTGGAACCTTGTATCTGGTTTATTTCTGGGCTCTACCGCATGTACCTTTTTCCTGTGCTGATTTTAATCTATATTCTTTTGCCATAATAAACTATAGAATCATGAATATAATAGCTTTTCTGAGTTCTGTGAATCCCAGTGAATCATCAAACTTGAAATTGGCCTTAGGGAACCCTGAGGTATACTCTGTTATACATTAACTGTGTTATTGATAAGAAAGGTGGACATAAAACATTGGGAGAATAGTGACAGGGTCCTAAAGTCTTTGATGTGTTTATTATAAGCCAGGCACAATTCCAGATACTTTTCATGCAACTACTGCCTGATTTAATCATTGCAGTCTCTCTCTGTTTTATAGAAGAAGAAATAAGACTGGGATGCCTGGGTGGCTCAGTCAGTTAAGCATCCAACTTCGGCTCAGGTTATGATCTTGCACTTTGTGAGTTCGAGTCCTGCAATGGCCTCTGTGCTGATAGCTTGGAGCCTGGAGCCTGCTTCAGATACTGTGTCTCCCTCTCTCTCTGCCCCTCTCCCACTCACCCTTTGTCTGTCTGCCTGTCTGTTTGTCTGTCTCAAAAGTAAATAAACATTTAAAAAATTAGAAGAAATAAGAAATGGATATATAGGCTCCAGTCCCCAAGAGGTCAGACTAGTAAAGTATGGTCCAAAGCACCAGGCATATGAAAACTATTTGCCATAAATGAATGGTAGAATGAGATTCAAGTTGAGTTCTCCTGGTTCCAGGACACCATAGCATAGACGGACTGGGATACCCTGGCCATGGCATGTGGAACAGAGTCTGTGGGTTCCCTGCCCACATCCCCTGGACTTATCCTGGAGTTGACTGCAAAGAGTTTCAAGGCAGACCCATGTCTTCCTGTGTTTCTCTGCCGATAGCTCCTTCTGGCAGCTGGGGCATGTTTGGCTTGCATGTGGCCTCAGTAAGGCTCCAGAAGTGGCCCTTAACCAGTGAGGGAAAGTTATTGATGAATAATTACCTGACTTCTCTTATCCCTCAGTGGAGGCATGTTCCACAAGATCTCTTCATATGATCTCCACTGGGATTAAGCCCCAGTTTCCCACAGCTGTGTCCATTTATAACACACCCTCTGTTGGCATTCTTTTCCCCATCTTACTTCCCATTCCTTCACTCTGTGACTTGTGAACCCCTCCCAAATAAAATGCTTGAATCTAGAATCCTAAACTGAGCATTTTCTTTAAGTTTATTTATTTTGAGAGAGCAAGAGAGCACAAGCAGGGGAGGGGTAGAGAGGGAGAGAGAGAATCCCAAGCAGACTCCACACTGAGCCCATTGCGGGGCTCCATCTTGGGACCGTGAGATCATAACGTGATCCCAAATCAGGAGCTGGATGCTTAGTCGACCAAGCCACCCTAGTGCCCTACTGAGCCTCTGTTTTTGGGGGGGACCCAGACTGAGAAAAGAGATAGGACCACATCTGAATGGGTATATACAAAGCCAAAAGATTTGAAGGACAGTGGCACTGTGCTTACACCCTGTATTCTGTAATTTTAAGTGTCACTTTCATAGCACACATATTGTCCTTTGTCCCATATTTGAATTGATTTGAATCACTGTATTCAGTTCTAGTATGAAATATGTACGTGCTGCAGGTTGCCATGCATGATTCCATATTATAATGCATTCTTTGTACTTTAGTTTACCTGGCTGATTCTTCTTGTTTTCCACCCTTAATACCATTAAAGTATGTGCCTAAATGAACCATCATTTGTAAAGCTGAAAGCTGATATTTACTTAATCAAAATTAGACTTCCTAATACCTATTAAAGGGAAAACACATTGGGGGTGGGGGTGGGGGGGTAGAAGAGAAGATAATGCTCACATTATTTTTCAGACAATAAACAACCTTGTATAATCCTATTATGAACATTAGCATACATTTCACAGCCCATCTGGCAAACAATAAAGGCCATGACTCTATGTATTTGAAATGCTATCCAGAGCATTGTAGTAAGGAAAATGGTAAAACCTACAGCTGTGTCAATGGGTCAAAAAGCGGTCATAGGACATTTCTCAGAAACCACAGATTACTCAAATAGACTTTTGTGAAGACAAGCTGTGTGTTAGGAAACATGTTTTTCAAAGCCAAGGTCTGAAGGAATAGTTATGTGACAAGCAGGGGTGGAAGCTGGGGGGAGCATATTACCTGCATTTAGTGATTCATGGTTAAGTTAAACTGTTACAAAACTCCAGTGTCTTATGAAATGCAAATTGTTGTTACAGTGTCCTTCATGGGACACAGAAAATACAGTCTCTGTTTCTAGTTAAAGAATTCTTTTTCCAGAACTTCAAAAGGGGTTCCTCTAATGAGTTTTACTGAGAATTTCTAACTTGGAAGACTAAAAGACTAGATATTTTTCCTAACTGATATTTGCTAATAGTAACTTATTTTATTGGTAAATTTTAGAACCCAATAGAAATATTAAGAATAATGTAGGTATTAGAGATTCATTGGACTGTTTCTGTGTGCATATTTCATACTCCTGCTATATGGATTGGCCTTTATTTCCTTTCCTGTGCCTATTTCTTTCTAGATGAAATACAAAATTTACATGAGGATTAAATATAAAACATGAACTCATATCTCCAAGGATTGTGATGGAGTGTTACGTAATATGTTCTACTTCATTTTTATCTGAGCAAAACCTTAAAAGTAGATGCACCTCTATTAAATGTTGTTTTATTAGAGTGGCATTTATTATTATGTTACTGGTATAGTCTTCTGTTAAAAATGAATACCTGTGGGGTGCCTGGGTGGCTCAGTCAGTTAGGCGTCTGACTCTTGAGTTCAGCTCAGGTCATGAACTCATGGTTGTGAGATCAAGCCCCATGTTGGGCTCCATGCTGGATGTGGAGCCTGCTTGAGATTCTCTCTCTCTGTCTCCCTCTCTGCCCCTCCCCTGCTCATGCTCACTTTCTCTCTCCCCCCAAAATTTAATCAATCAGTTAATTAAAATGAAGGCTTATAGATACACTGGCATTATCATTTAATTATTCATAAGCTTTATAAATGTGAAAGGGTTGTCATTCTAAACTATTTCTAATTATTTTTCATGCATGTAATTTACTTGACTTGCACCCAAGTTTGAAAGCAACCTTGTTTGTCACATTCCTTTCTCTGATAGTAGTGATGAAATTGCTATTAATTTGAAAGAAACTTTAAAACTCAAGTCTGACTGAATGATAGTATTCATTGTATGGCAACATAGTCAATGCAACATTGAATGAGAAATTGATAAACAGTCAAATCCCTGAGCTCTTCCTTTCTCTGGAAGTATCATGGACCTGATCTATCTCTCTAAATGGGCATGCATTTTTTAAGAAGGATCCTAAAATGGGAAGTAGCATTTCTTCCCAAAATACTGGAGGATAGCACCTTCCCTCCACAGGCCAATCCCTCAATATCCTCTCCTTACTCAAGGGAACTTGGAGTCAAAATGTAGAAGCCTCTGTCTTTGATGAGCACTATACTGCTTCACAAATAGATGCATGCCTGACTAACCCCAACACTGACAATAGGAATTTGTAGGGTACCAGAAAAAGTAAAGCCTTCTCAACATGCCATAGATGAACTCACTCTCTTTATTGCAAAATTTGAACAACTGTAAATGGGAAACAGAATTTTCTATAACTTAAAATGTGTCCTGGTACAAGGAGGTGACTAGCTCATGGCAAAACTCTATGAAAAACACAGAAGAAAGTGAGCAAAATCCAAGATACTACTAGAAAAGAAATGCTTATTACATCAGAAGAGAGACTGTTTTCTAGTTTCATGTGGGAAAGGGAGTTTTGTTAATTTCTTAATCATAAAGAATATTAGTTAAGATACTGGTGTGACAAATAAGGGTTTTAATTCAGTGGAATGTATAATGGCTCATGTCTAAGGTTCCAATTAGCAGATGGTTCTTCTCAGTACAGACACTGGGGAACCAGACTCCCTGTACATTACAACTCTGCTATCCCATAGGCAGTTGATGGAAAAGAGTGTGTGGAAGGGGCACATTTGTTCTAACTGCCTTGGCCTGGAAATGTTACTCATCACAGCCACTTATTTCTTACTGGTGAGAATTCATCCCAGAGCCAGACCCAGACCCAGATGCAAGAATGGTAAGGAATGTGGCTTGTGGTTGGGCAGCCACCTCCTGGTTACAGTTGTGTTCTGTGGAAAAGGAGAAAAGATGGAAAGAGGTAATTAGCTGCTGCTACAGGAAGAATTGGAAATGCCAGAGTTTCATGTGTAATATCTGTAGTGTTTACTGTCTAATAGAGAAAGAACAAGGAAGAAACTTTCCAAGTAGATCTCTTATGGTAGTTTTATTTATCCACCAAGACTTAGTTTTATGCTATTTTTTCCATGGAGCCTCCTTAGCCCCTATGAAGCACATCCGTCCTGCCTGTTTTAGAATAATGCATTCATGGATGCTGTCGATTGATTCCCCACTTAGATCACCTTCACCAGGCTAGTGTACCTGTCCATAAGTGACTGTGAATGTTGGCTGCTAAAGATTCATTTCTCCTCCCTTCTTTGGTAAATTGCCCTTGGCCAAATGGAAGACACCTTGCACTGGAGGTAAAATGACCTTTCTCCCATGAGCACATATAACAACCAGTAACTGACTGACATATGAGTAAGAGGCCATTCCCAAGGTGGGATCACCTCTGTGATTCAGTTCTCATTCCTGAGTTCCTCCATGAGATAAGGCTAAATTCTAGCCCAACCCCTTCCTTGCTCCATCCTGCTTCTCTCATTCCCCTTCTCTTGAGAGCATCCTCCCCACAACTGCAATAAACCATATCCACTGGAATCTCTGTTTTACCTTCTGTCTCTAAAGAACAAGGCCTAAAACAATGAGGCACCTTACTTTCTAAAATTAAGAGACTGTAATCTTCACTCATTCCTTTCTACTTCCTTCTGTTAGGGATGAGGAAAACCTTTACAAAATAGGGCCATACCTGCAATTTTATTTTAAAAAAATAAAATTTCAGAGTTTTCCCCACATCAATGAATGTTCTCCTTAATTTCCCAAATCTTCTACCTTTCAGCACTTTGCACTAAGAATGACCTAGGGGTGTTTTGTGATCCTCTTGTAAGAGGAAGGTTTTCTTTTCCATATAATAAGCAGGGAGATGGGGACAAGTATTTTATGTTTTTAACTATCAGGAAGCCTCCTTTAACCAAAAACTAAAAACGAACTATAGCATTTCACATAGGGGTGGTTAGCACAGGTACACTGGAGCTCAAATAAAATATTAATTGGTGCTGTAGCTTAGCATAGTGTCTGGAACATGGCAAAGTACTCATGGCTGTTTGCTATTTTTCTCTTTACTCTCATTCTAAAGCACCCCCTAAAATAGGAAGGGAAAACCAAAATCGGACTCATTTCTCAGAAATAAGATTTAAAACATCAGAGTCAGCTTCAAATCATGACTCTCCATAGCAGCAATTTGAGATTGATTTGGTTTGAATGTCCCCAAAATTTGCTACAGGAGCCCATAGGGTTCATCAAGTGAACCTGTATTTGGTGTTAATAGTGTTCATGTTTGTCTTATGACAATAGTAGCAGTAGGTTCTGGAATGAATTAATGCTTCACTAATATATTTAATAAGAATCAGGCATGACATCATTGGTGTGTTCTAATTCCTGTTTTATCATCTGCATGGAAATATTTCTTGAGGGGAAATATTTAGAAACACACTTTAGAACTTCCCTGATGGTGAAGAATAATGAGTCTTTTGCCTCCACTATAGACCAAATTGTCATAATTTGGTCTGCGTAATTGTGGGAGCTCAACTTCTTATGCAGACATTCAAGGATCTCTAATAATCTTCTTATTAGTAAGCAAATGGATTTCTCTCTTCTAATCAAATTATACTATTTTTTGCCTAATTTTACTTCAACTGTTTCTTCTCTTGAAATAACTTTGTCTCCATTTACAAATCCCCATACTTTTCTGTCTTTTGAGCCAAACCGTCACTGTGAAAACTTTTTTTGAAAATTCTAGGTTACAATTATGTTATTATTTTCTGACTACCCAAAGTGCATCTTGGTTGTACAGTTTGTTATTGGCTTATATTCAAGTTATCACCTAGTTCTAAGTTGATAAACTTGTCTAGATCATACCCTTTCTCTGACAGCATGCTGCATGAGGAAATAGATCATGTTTTATGTACTGCAGTGTCATCCTCATTGTGATTAGCACACACTTGAGCATACAGTAGGTGCTCAATATATGCTTGAATGTGTGGTTGAATGCGCATCTCATATTTCTTGATTCCATCATCACTGGGTCTCTGAGATGAAAGGGGTCAGGAATGTCACATGCTTCCTCAGCTCACTTCCTTGACCCAGTGTGACCCAAGGGTGCTGTACAGCCAAGTGTGGAAAGGAATTCACTCCCTTGCCCTCCTCTCCCAACACATCTTGCATAGAGACAGCTTTAGACATTGTTGGCAAGAGAATGTCTACAATCAGGTCAGACAAAAAGGTCATTTCTACATTCGAAAAGGTCTGTGGTATCTTTCCCTCAACAAGGAGCAAGACCCCATTAAGCATCAAGTAAAGCACAGATAACATAGGAGTATGGAAGAATACTCACACCAACAAGGCTGTGTGTTGTTACATATGGAAAAATGTGTATATTTGATATATTTACCTTGTTATTTTCTAGGGAAGCAATTATAATGTATATACATAAAACAAAGTGGTATATTTCTAGGTGATTAATCTGTGTCACTGTAGACATGATAGATATTCGGAATTTATGCAGCATAGCAATTAGAACTAGGAGAGAGATGTCTGCTTTCTTTATGCTGAGCTGTGGAGTGCTGTGATTTGTGTTGCATAGACTCACATACTGCTCCAGAAAGGTACTTCATTTGGCCATGCTTTATTTGTTACCGTTTGGGAGGACAACCTTGAACTTCAGCTTTCAGTGCCAGAGAAAGCAAAGAGGCTTAAAGAAAATAAAGAGGCCATGATGTCAGTCTCCAGCTTTTGCTAGCTGAGTGAATTTTGGAATGTTATTTGATTTTTCTGCTGTTGTTTCCCCTTCTGTACAATGAAGATAATAGTATCTACATGTCCGAATGATTTGAAGCTTTAAATGAGATGTATACAGCCATCTCACACAGTGCTTGGGGGGAAAAAAATCCAGTCACTTACCCATTCACTTAACAAATATTTATCATGTACCTACTATGAGTCAGCTTACATTTTAGTAGAAAGAGTTTAAATAAAGAGGGGAGGGAATGGGAATTTCAGGAATGAGAATTTTTGTGCAGGCCTCATTGATAATGTAAATCTGATAAAAGATCTGAAGGGGACAAGGGAGTTAGCTATGTGCAGAGATGAAGGAAGAGAGTAGAAGAAACAGCAACTGCAAAGGCCCTGGGGTTGGAGTGTGTTTAATGAGTTTGAAGAATACCCTGAATGTCAGCATGGTTGGAGAAGGGTTAACAAGGAGGAGAAGCAAAAATAAATGAACAAGGCAATGGAGAGCTTGATCAAAGAGAGTCCTAAGTGTCATTAAAGTAGCTTTTACTCTGATGAGATGAGAAACCATTGGAACATTTTGAGCCATCGGTTGACTTATGTTGTTTTTTTTTTTAATTTTTTTTAATGTTTTATTTATTTTTAGGAGAGAGAGAGAGACAACGTCAGGGGAGGGTCAGAAAGAGAGGGAGTCACAGACTGAAACAGGATCCAGGCTCTGAGCTGGCAGTCAGCACAGAGCCCGATGCGGGGCTCAAATCCACGAACCGCGAGATCGTGACCTAAGCGAAAGTCGGACGCTTAACCGACTAAGCCACCCAGGCGCCCCAAGCATCACTCTGACTGCTGGTTGAGAATTAAATGAAAGGAGGAAAGAACCCAATTTTCAAGCTACTACAATAATGCAGAAGAGGATGGTAGCTAAAACTGGCATGGTGCCACTGAAGTTAGTGAAAGTGATTAGATTCTGGGTAAGAATAATTAATTATAGTTTGAAATAAATATAAAATGTGTAAATCATAATTTTTGATAACATAATAATATCTAATTAATATGGCAATAGTTTTTGGTTTTATAGCAATGCTTTTGGTAAAGGTAATGCCTCAACTGCTTCTTCCATAGCAAAAATGCTACACAAAGTGCTATAGATTTGAATAGTTTGCATATGGAATGCCTTAAATGTTTTGGCAAGATATTTTTATCTTTTCTAATGTTTCTGAAACACTGAGATAATCCTTAAGCTTTTTCACTTTTTAATTTGAAGACTTTAATTTTTTAGGAGTACTTTTAGGTTCACAGCAAGATGAGAGGAAAGTATAGAGATTTCCTAAACACCCCTGTCCTCACACCCCCACATGCATACTCAAATGTAAAGTAGGTAGAGATGAGAGAATTTCAGGGTGGTAGAATCCAATTCCAGATAAAGGCCATTTCTCATTAGTGACAAAATGATGCTAGAGGATATTGGGGTAATATATTCAAAATGTTAAAGAAAATCAGCTGTTAACCTTGGATTCTACTTGGACCATCACTCTTACTTAAGGTGAGGGTGACACAGAGAACGACATTGATAAAAATCCACAGTCCTAGCTGAACAAACTGCAAGGATCCATTTTGGTAAGTTTCTATAAGGAAGAAATAGAATGCAAGACATAGTTATAAGCATGAAATATGTTGATTGTGAAATATTTTGGTAAATTCATTGCAATTATTAATATTAATCATAATAGTAATAACTGATTTAGTTTGCATTTAAAACCAAGTGGAACTAAAATACTGTGCATTATAAAGATGGAAGATAAAGGATTTTGGAGGTCTCTAGAGTTCAGCCAAAATGTTCTGTTATTCAGCAGTACTTCATAGTTGATATGGACATGGATATCAACATAGATATGACATATACATGTGTTAGTACATAGCATTTATTTTTCTTTTTTAAGTTTATTTATTTGAGGGGGTTGCAGAGAGAGAGGTAGAGAGAGAGACAATCCTAAGAAGGCTCCACACTGTTACCATGGAGCCTGATAAGGGGCTTCAACTCCTGGAACTGTATGATCATGACCTGAGCTAAAACCAGGAGTTGGATGCTTAACCGACTGAGCCACCCAGAAATGCATTTCTTATACATGTACACTTCTGATCTAGTTGGGAGGACAGAGATATTGATTATAGAAAATGCTAGGAGCACCTGGATGGCTCAGTTAGTTAAGCGTCCAAGTCTTGATTTTGACTCATGTCATGATCTCAGTTTGTGAGTTTGAACCCTGTGTTGGGCTATCTGCTGTCAGCACAGAAACCACTTCAAATCCTCTGCCCTGCCCCCCACCGTTGCTCCTCCCTCCTCATGCTCTCTCTCTAGAATAAATAAATAAACATTAAAAAAAGAATTTGTTAAAAAAATGTATAAAGCTAACCATGTATGTTAATAAACACACTAGCTATATAACATTCAGCTTCCACACTAACGTAGGGAAAACTAAAGGTCAATCTGAAGACAGGAGAAAAAGGGCAGACAAATCTTAGTAAGTATATAAACTGCGAAGATTAAATAAGCCTCTCAATAATTAAAATAAATATAAACAGATTAAATTCACTTCTTAAAAGTCTCTGGGTTTTACAGATAATATTTATAAAACCCAAGGTATTTAAGAGACACACTCAAATACAGCCCAGAAAATTTGAAAAAAGTAGGGCTTAGATATTAGCAAGATGGATAATCATTTTTCGTTCTAAAATATTAAGTAATTAAATACTCATACAGTTAGCATTATTTATTTACTCCCTGATCTTACTTGAACTAAATTTTATAGAGTGACTGTAACTTCTTAAAATCATATTCTCTATGTGTTTGAGTTTTTACATTTTATACCCATTTATCATTTTTTGTTTTGTTTTTCAGAATATATTCACATCTGTTATTTTCTTTTACTCTCCAAATCTTCCTAGAAAGTAGGAAGAAACCATCTTCAGTCTTATGTTTTCTCACTCCTGACCCATATAATCCATTAACATTGTAAACATGTAACCTCATTAGAAAATCTAATTATCTCCTATGTAAAGCCCTTCAATTGTTTTCCACTGCTTTTAGAATAATGCCCTAAATCCTCACCATGGCCTTAACATTTGTGGATAATCT
Organism: Proteles cristata cristata; assembly: GCA_017311185.1. NCBI lineage: Eukaryota > Metazoa > Chordata > Mammalia > Carnivora > Hyaenidae > Proteles > Proteles cristata. The sequence continues at coordinate 899,563 of JAESUZ010003673.1, read as the reverse complement.
GTATCTGTGTATCTGATTGACTTCTTTGCATCTTGTTTTGCACCTCACTCACTAAGCTCTTTTCTATAGTAGTTTAGGTTTCTGTGAGCTATCTGTATGCATTGTCTTTCATTTCTGGGCACAGCAAATGCTTCTTAACCTAAATTTTTTTGCATACACAATTTCATCTCCCTGTTTACTCTTTAATGCAGAGTTTGTCTGGTTGAGCTTTTTTATTTATTTATTCTTTAGACTAGTGATGGTTAATTTTACATGTCACTGGTTGGGCCAGGGGTATTCAGATATTAAACACTATTGCTGAATATAACTGTTGAGGTGTTTCTGGATGAAATTTACATTTGAGTCAGTAGACTGGTTAAAGCAGATTGCCCTTCCCAATGTGGGTGGGCCTCATCTGACTTGTTGAAGGCATAAATCAAACAATAAGGCTGAGGAATGGAGAGTTTGCTGTCTCTGCTTAATTGTCTTCAAATTGGAACATTGGTCTTCTTCTGTCTTTGGACTTGTACTTGGACTGGAACTATACCATCAGCTGTCCTCAATCTTTAGCTTGACAACTAAAGATTTTGGGATTTCTTAGCCTCCAAACTATGTGAACCAATTCCTCATAATAAATCTCTACAGATATGTTTTTCCCCTACTGGTTCTGTTTTTCTAGAGAACCCAGACTAATATAAGCCTAAATTTAAATGTTACCTCCTCTGAGAAGTCTTCCTCTCTTTATTCTCTGTCTTAATTACTTGTTTCCTTCATAGTACATATGACAACAGAATTGATCTCATTTGTCTGTTTTCTTTTTATCTCCCCAATTATGATATGTTTCCTGAAGCCAGAGACCAAATCAGACCTATTCATTCCCTAAACTTGGCCCAAAGCCTGATGGAAAATAGGCTCTCAAAAAATATGAGTAGAATAAAAGAGTGGCTCAGTAAATGGATGCTTGAGTGATTGGTTCTTTTGCCCAGTTGGGCGTTTTCGAATGGATTGAAATACTATCTGTCTATTTCTGACCTATAGACCATAATAATCATTTTGAATTTTCATCATTGGAACTTAAGATTCAGATTTACAAGTGTATTTCTGATCTGTACCTCAAATATCCAAAGCTTAACTCAATTTCCTTTACCCTTCAAATTGTCCTATTATTAGCCAGCCATTTTGGTTAATGGTCCAAGCAGTTACCAAGTCACCCAAGCCTAAGACCTGGAAGTCATCATTTATTCATTAGTACATTCATTCATTTGCTTATAGAGCAACTCTTATGTGGTCCGTACTATATGAAGCACCACATACATAGTACATATAATGGAGAACAAATATAATTCATGTTCTCATGGAGATTATTCTAATTATGTTGACTGTTAAGACTTCTCTGCTTATTCTACTTTAAGAATATGTTTGGAAGCAATGCCCTCTCTCCCTCCCCACAACCTCTTTCATACACACATCGTTTCTAGATAAAGCTGACATTGTATCTTATCTGAACCTTTGTAATAGCTTTTTAATTGCTTTCCTTGACTCTACTCTTCTCTCCCTTGAATTCATTTGTCACACTACTGTTTTTCCTTAAACACAAGTTTAACCACCTCATGGCCCTACAAAAACTTCCATGTCTCACCATCACTTGCAGGAGAAAGTTCAGACTCTTTAGCATGGCACACCATGTCCCTTATGATTCACTTCTACTAAATGGCATTCAGATCTATGAATATGACCTTGTGTCTTTGCATATGTGGTTCCCTTACCCTGGAATCTCCCCTCTCTGCTTTGCTGTATCAGTCTGGCAAGTTCCTTCAGTGCTCTCCTTTCATGTTGGAGCTTTCCTGATTTCTGTGCCTTCCAGTCAGAAGCAAGAGCTTTGGAGACATATTCCTATAACCTCTTGTAGGAATTTGTGCTTTCAGACTTAATTATGAATGTCAAACATGTTTAGATGTCTGGATTCCTCACCAGACCATGGGCAACTTACAAGTAGAAAGCATGGCTTATGCAAACATCCATCCGTACAGACCCTGCAACATTAGAAATGTCATTGATTTTTTGCTCAATAAATGGATATTGATGAAATGATGAACAGTTTTATTTATTGATTAAATTTGCCTAAAGTGACAGTTATCAGTGGCAGAAATGACCCAAATTTCCAAATTCCCACTCCAGTAGTTTTTCACTTGACTGAAGCACCTTTGTCATTTATCCAATGATTTTTCAATTGGTCTAGGGGAGGAGAAAGCAATTGGGCATACCCTGGATCAGATAGGTGTTTCCGAATCACCTTGGGTCTTTTTGAATCTACATATATGTGGCTTAGAAATTCTGAAATGCACTTCTGGGAAAAAATCACCAGTTAGGTGATTTATATCCAAATGTCAATATCAATAGATAATATGTATATATATACATAAATATATTTATACATAATAAATATATATAAATTATATCACTGCTAATGGAGCAAGAATGGGTTTGAAGTCAGGCAGCTGTGGATTTGTACACATGTTTCTTCATTGAGCACCCTTGTTTACCAATGAGGAAATTGAGGCACAGACTTTGTATCATCTAACTACTCTGTGCCTCAGTTTCCTCAGCTGAAAACATGGTGCCATATTGTAAAAGTTACTGTGGGGATTATTTCAGGTAACTGGTCCTTGATAAATAAATAGAATATTACCTGGCACATACTAGGTGTTAAAAATTTAGTTTCCCATTTTTTTGCTCAGACTTTGATAAAAAATCTGAAGATGCCAAAATGTTTTTCCATTTGTGTGTGGAGAAGATTATTGCTCTGCTGATGAATTGTCTGCATTTCACACACACTTTAACAGCCCCGGGGTGTCTTCAAATTAGAGCTCCATGTCACTCATTAGCACCATGGCAGGAAAGCCGATAAACCTCACCTCCCTCTCAGCCCTCTCACACAGTTGGGGAAGCCTTGTTTTCTTTTATCATCTGAATTCTGACCTAAAAGGCATCACTCTAACCCGAGGGCTTAATTTATCTTCTGTTAAAAGCAGCAGTTTTCCCTTACATGGAAACTGCCATGCCCTGAGTATGCATAGTGTAACCAAGAAACAGCCCTGCCTGTTTCATCTCAGATGCACAGGAAAGTCTCTTTCACCCTCCCTTTCCATTGGGGGTAGATGGGGCTTTGATTAAGGGCAGGGTATGAAAACTTTAGGCTGCTATTATATACTCCATACTGTAAAGTTTTAAAAGTTGACAAAAATGCCATGAATGCCATTGTGTGAAGTCAAACTTGTGTTTGTTTTACTTACTGTACATCACAGTACACTTCCTGATAGCTGAGAGTTTGTGTTGTTTTGACTAACTCTGGACAAATATGCATAAAATGTGTATTCAACAGATATTTTGCTTAAAAACAAAGAAAGGTTTGTGTCTTTAGATTGCCCCAGAACCTGAGGGCTACTGAGAATTATAAATAAATTTGGCTTCACAGTCCTGCAGTCATAAATGACATTTTTTTAAATGATGGAAGGAGGGAGATTTCAGTCATACAGGAACCTTCCGTTTAATTCCCCTCCTCCCAAATATGTCCAAAATTTAAAGAAAGCTCCTCTAAATATACCTCTCAGTTGAAAAGGAGCTTTTGATTCTTAGTTATTGGGGAAAGACCTGTTTAACTATTTATACTATTGCTTTCTTTTCTTAAAAATCGATGCAGAAGGAACATGGGTCCAGCCCCTTTAAAATCCTATGTTTTATCACTCGCCGGTTGATGGGCACACTCCAGCATGAGGAAATTAGAAACAGCTGGGGTAGATACAATACCTTCTTTTTAAAAACAGTTCACAATTGCTCATGAAAAATAGAGATGGCACTGGAACAACATATCTCAAAATATGGTTACTGGATCAGCTGCATCAGCATCACCTGGAAACTTACTTAAAATGCAAATTCTTGGCTCTCACTTGACCTACAGAATTAGATTTCAGGGATAGGGCCTAGCAGTCTATGTTTTCACACACACACATCCCATCCCAGGTTCTGATGCACAAAAAGGGGCTAAACATAAGACTTAGTCCACAGGAAAGAGTAGCAATCAAGAACACCTTGAAAGGTCAGAGGCCAGAAAAGTGTGATTTGGGGACAGTTAATGATCAATAACCATGAAAGTTTCTGGTCAGATGTTTAATACTTATACTCCAACATGCATCTGTTTTTAAATCTGAGATTACAAAAGAGACCATAAACAGTTTCTGAAGACAATGGAAAATACAATCCAAACAATAAGCTAGACTTAGGAAAGATGTGGTCATAGGGTAACAATAACAGTAATGTCACTTGTACTTAGATTTTTCAACCTGTAAGACTTAATCTGTGTAGTTTTCACATTAGTAAACAAGATACAAACATAGGTGTATATATATAAATTATTAAAATGTATAAAGAGTATACTTTTACTTCCTATAGGAGGAGCTTGTAGTGGATAAATGTTCTGCTGAAAAAAAAAACAACAACAGAAAAGCTGAGCAGTCAGATATTGAAAAGAAGGGAGCTCATTGAGAGAAGGCTAACTTTTGCATCCACGTTTATCCTGAAGGCGTACATACCCATGACCTAGCAGTTTCATTCTTACATCCATACCCAACAGAAATACAGATATAAGTGCACCAAAAGACATGTATGGAAATTTTATAAATTTTCTATGTGCAGTAGCCCCCAATTGCAACTACATAAACACCCATGAACTACAGAGCAGATGAATGAATTAAAGCATATTTACAGTAGATGACAAACATGAATTAATTACAGTTGTATGCAACAATATGGGTGATTCTCATGCATGCAGTGCAATATATCCCACTTACATAAAGTTCAGAATTATTCAGAGATCATCTTTGGTGTTAGATGTCAAGATAGTGCCTACCTTTGAAAATGGTGGAAAGTGAGATTGATGATGTTCTGGGTTCTGGTCATGTCCTCATTGCCAAAGCCTACACTGTGTGTTTGCTTCATGGAAATTTAGCTAGCTGGACACTTGTGATTTGGCAGCTTTTCTAATATACTTTTATAAAAGCTTTTTTAGTTTTCTAAAAACTCTTTAAAAAATGTATAAAGAATATTTATTGTGTCTCTGTCATCTTTGTTTGAAGTCCATCAGATGTGTCTGTGCCATCCTGTGATGGAAACAACATGTTCTCCATGAGTAACTGGAGGCAGGAGAATGTGGTCATTAAAACTCACAGATCAGAAAACACAGTTGGGGGTGAACTGCTTTGGCCTTGGTGAAGCTCTTTAATCAAAGTCACATTTTCCTCATTTTTGAAGCAAGGGTGGTTATTCCAGTGTTAGCTAGCTTGTAAAATTCAGTGAGGGTTAAAAGATGAACTCCATCTGAAGTGCTTAGCTATTATCTGCAAGGTCCTTGTGGAAGTGAGTGCCCTAATGGCCAAGAATGAAGGTTGTTTATCTAATATCAGTTGGAAATAGCCTTTGTAAGACTCCTGTCTTTGTGACTACACTCCTCGTGAGTAATAAATATGCTTACTCACTTGGCAGAGTAGATATCTGTAAGAAACAAACGATTTTTTTTAAGGGTAGCCAGAGAGAGAGAGAGAGAGTTGGGTGAAGAAGGCATGCCACCATGACTAGGAACACTGCCTGGCGGATGGCCATGGGAACTTGATAAAAATACCTGTTCCAGGCAAGCCAGAGTGCTGAGAAATTAAAGCTCTCTAGGAGGATCCTTCAACCAATGACTGATGGCAGTTGATGGATATTCCTCTGCCCCCTGAGCAAGAGAACACTGAGGCGTGTGTTCTACATCATTTTCTAAGGAAGCCCATTGGAATTGAGTTCCAGTTGTGCACAATGGTAATTTGCTTGGCAGAGCACCCTAACTGATTGCCTTCCTTTCCCTGTATCACTTTCCTCTTCCTATAGCACTGTTTTCTGACATCACTTTCCAAAAAAATTACTTGTATTCAAAACCTTGTCTTATTACCAGGGTTTCTGTAGGAATCCAAACTCAGTCTTGCAACTTCTGTCTGGCAGCTTTTTTTCTGGCAGTTTTTTTCTGGCAACTTCTGTCAGGCAGCACACTATGGCTGCCTCCTTTGAAGTAATTAGCACCATGCTGCTGAGGAGCCTGCACTGTGCACCACCACTCTGAAAAAGACTTCTATTGGCCACTCCCAAGCTTGCTGTGCAGCCCCTTTCCCTTCACTCTACCAGGCATCAGGATAGGGATAGTTGTTCCTGTGCTACCTAGGCAGTGACCACATCACTTTACTTCTTTTCTTTGTGTCATGAAGATCCAGTAAAGCCAGGAAGAAACAACCTTGTTATCTTTCAGGGACTAAGGCCTCCAGCTGTTTCTCCTTGCATTTCTTTGCTTGACAAGAAACACTCCCATCTACTTGGTAGTAGCTAAAGCCTTCTGTCACTACTCACTTCCTCTGAGAAGTTTTGCTTCTTCCCTTCTCTCCAGTTGGACTTGTTCATGCTAGATCTGCATTCTTATTGCTCATTCTTCACCAGAGTCTCTATCTTGGTCTACAGGATTAGCCTTTCTGCTTTTGGACCCTAGGCCATGTGTAGAATCAGAAGGTTCTAAAGGAATCCTCCCAGGAAGGCATTGGGATGTGTCAATACATGGTTTTATGCCAAATCTGCAATAATCTCTCAAAAGAAAGAATCTCCCATGTTAGGAAGTTTTCAGAGTTTAACTTAACACAAATAGCATCTAAACACAAACTAAACTGAAGGTAGCTCAAATAGGAAGAATCATCTAAATGTACTAATTAGTCTAATTGGAACCCATGAAAATGCCCCAAATCTTACTTTATCAGCCTCTATCTCTGGTCACAGAATTTATCAGGGTGCCTCTTCAGTAGCAATGCAATGACTCACTAGTTTCACTTCCTCTCTGGACACGCTAAACCAGTACAGAAACACTGATAAAGATGTTGGACAGTTGGGTAAAGAAAGCAAGGACAGCAGAAGCCTGGCATCTCAGCCTTGGAAGGAGCCTTGAGTGCATGTAGTCCAACCTGTATTCCTTTGGTGTAAAGCATTTTGTCTCCCAAAAGGCTGGGGAAGCTTTGTGGTGATGTGGGTTGCAGTTCTCCAAGGATGTTTCTAAGAATCACGTTATTAAAATAGCTTCTGAGCAAAAGGCTGCGATTCCCAAAGCCACTTTGAACATGTGTAATAAGCAGAGATGAAGTCATTTCCCTAAAGGTCAGCTGCACCCCCAGATGTGTTCTTACCTCAGCCCTCACCCGCAGAGAGCCAAAGAATGGCTCATCTTGGGGAAAGTGCGGGAACGCATGCCCACATGTTTGCAGCCAAATGAGCACCTGGCCAGACCTGGCAGCCAGGAATGGCCCCACCCCTTGTTCTCTGCCAAACATTGTTCCTTGTACCTGGCCAGTGCCTGGGTTTTGCAGCCTCAGACACTTAACCACCTTTTCCGAAAGGACCTCACCCACTTTACCTCAGCCCCACCCCATCCCATCCCTTGGCCAGACCTGTAATTACTGGACCTGAAAAGCAGCCTCAGAGATACCACATAGGGGCAGGGCAGCCCCCAGCAAGCAGCCAAGCTGTAAGACTTTCTTTCTACATCTCTTTATTGTGGCCATCCTGTGTCATCCATGTATTACCTCCCACCAGGGGTCTTGCCAGCTACACCTGCACCTCCCATTTTGAGCCCAGAGCAAGGATAAAATTGAGCTTCCCCCCTTCCCCCAGCCTGTGGCCCAGCTCCTTGTCTTTGTACTTTCTGACTCCGTCCTTATGCAAGGGCCCACACTTATGTTTACACACCCTATCCCATTTTTCTATGCCCCCATGACCTCCTCAAATAGCAGGCTCTTTTCATTCCTTGGGCTTGTACCTGTATGCACCAGTCATCCATAGGGAGACAGAACCTGGAAAGAGACCCCTGCAGGTCCTGAATGCGGAAGCAGATCTATTTGGTCAAGGAATTCTCAGGTCCTGTGATGCTTAGGGTGTGGTCCAAAAGGAGAGGTGTGGGCTTCTAGAGGGTACATCCACTTGGTCCTTCATATTCTTTGCCCTGCGGGGAGGTGTTCAGCTACAGAAAAAGCAGAGTTGAGCTCCTTAAAAGGAGGGATTCTGGGCAGAGGCCCCCACTTCCTGGTCTAGGCTTGGTACTGCCACCAACTTACTAAGGGGTTTCCTGGCTTCTTGTGTCTTCCTTTTTCCTATTGTAGTTGTTTGCGCTAGATTCAATCAAAGCTGTTTATGGCTCCCATTGTCCTCTGAGATAAACACAGCTTCTTTGCCAGGTCATCTACAATCTGAACCCAACCTAACTTCGGAAATCCTTTTCTTTTCCCATGCCCAAACATTCTGTGACCAGCAAACAGGATCTTAGAAGAATCAGAGAGCAAAAGGACATGAATTAAGTGGCTGCTATGTCTTCTGAGAATAAGGAAGTCACCTGCCATCCCTTATGACCTTCAGTTTTCCTGGATTTTGCTTCACTTAGTGGAATTTGGATAGAAGGAGTTTATGTGGCATATCAAAGTCATGTGCCTTAGCTGTCTTGCTGGGGATAATATTTTGTCTTTCCTGACAGTTGTGCTGTTTATCCAGTTTCTGCCTTCCTCCCACACACACGTTAGCCATGTGGAAGTACAGACCACACCTTTGAAGACTTGCTCTCTCCTTACTGATACTTCTGCTGCAAGAGCTTTGGCCCTTGGCAGAGATGAATTCCCCCAGGACAAGGGGCCAATACCCATTTCATTTACACAGTCAAAACAGCTACTCCACCTCACTCTCCTATGTCATTTCAGAGGTTCCCCTTACTCTCCATAGGCATAGAAGAGTGCCTCCTCCATAGAAGAGGGCATAGTTTTCTTCCTAGATTAATCACTGTATCTTAACCACTCCCAGCCCACACAGAGCTCTCCTTACCCATGCCCTGCCCCTCCTGGAACTTTATGTGTCCAGCAACACAACTCAGGATGGTGCAACCCCAACCCTTTTTCTTTCCCCTCTCTCATCTGTTTCTCAGCTGATAGCCTGGGTTGCATGCCCAGTGAGAAAAGGTCGGAGGTTGAGACTCAGCCTCTTCCATCTCTTTTTGTCAATTTGCATCCCCCTTGATCTTGGTAAAACATCTGTGTTTTTCCTCTGGGTGGTCTTCACACATCTCAACAATCATCAAGTCTAGGTTGCTTTAGGAGAGCCAGAGGCATCTCTCACCATGCTGTCAGCAGGGACCAGAAAGTTCTTTTGTCCTCTTGTTTCCCACAGGCAAGGAGAGCCATCAGGGAATCTCTCAGAGCCTGGCTCTCACCCAGGTTCTATCAGCACTGGCCTCAGTTTCCTTCCTTGTAAAGATCTCTGCTCAAAGGTCTTCCCTCTCCTTTTCTTCTCTTGCTTTCCTGGGAATACCAGCTCCTGGATCCTGTTTAAAATCATCACTGAGCAGTAGGGCAGAATTCCAAGTATTCCCTCGGTAATGGCCTCTTAATCATCAATTATAGTCATGCATCAAAATGCTAACTTTCATTATAATTAGAAAATAAAGTCTTTTTTTTTATATGACATAAGAAGAAGGGATGATATCCAGAAGAGTGTTTCTGAAGCTTTGCCACTAACCTATGGAGCTGGGGCCACCAGGCTCCAGGAGTAACAGCCTGCACTCATGCCAGCCCTACCACTCAGTGTCCAGGAAAATAACTTCTGTGTGCCTTGGTCTTCCTGTCTGTGGAATGGAGATAATAAAAGTTAGATATCATGGACATGAGGATGCAATGAGATAATGTGAGATTCATAGCCAAAAGCCTAATACATAGTAAGTACTCAATAGATACATTTTTGAATTTTTCAATTATTTAAATTATTATTCCTAGAAGAGAAAACTTCCCTTTCTGAGGGAGAATCATGAATCCTCATATGGGCTCCTCTTGCCTTATAGAGAATAATCAGGGAAATCTTAACTTAGAATAGAATTTTTCCTATGCTGCAGAAAGCCAGTAACTAAGATGGATCTACTGAATCAACCAACAAAGGATGTGGAAACCAGTGCTGAAATGGGTCACCATTTTTAAAAGTAATACTGGCTACATTTATTGAGAACTTAGTAATGACCAGGTGCTCTCATAAGAGCTTGACATTAATTGATTTAATCTACAAACCAGCAACTCAATGGGGGTGGTACCATTATTATTCCCACATAAAGTTGAGAGTGTTGAATGACAGAGGGATTAAGCAGCTTGCTTAAGGTCACGGAGCAGTAAGATTCAAGGGCAAGACTTAAACCCAGGTAGTCTGACATGAGACATCATTTTTCATACTACTGTAGGCTGCAGATCATAGCCTGGAAGCCAGAGGCTAGACAAATGGAGTCTACTTGTCTTCCATTCTGGGCAGCATCTGAACCAATTACATTACATTTAGGGAAATGTATTTCTTATTTAATATAGACTTAACTTTGGTATCTCTGAGATATTGGTTTGGGAGATATTTGGTCTTATCTCTGAATGACCAGGAAAAATTCTTGTTTGGCTTCTGTGATTGGTGGAGAGATCTTGAAGGTGACCAGGTATGGAATCCCATTGTTCACCCTGGACTATCAATCTCCAGCCTTACTACCACTTCCTTCACCTTGTCCCTGACTGAATAACTCAAATTTGGTGGAATGTCCTTTTGAAGATTTACAGTGAACCCCGTATGGCGTGGTGTGGGATGACAGTGAACTCAAGCTAGCATGACCCTATGAGTTGAGGTTTAAATTTCTTTGAGTTGAAGAAGGAAGCACTTTCTCAAAAGGGGCTGATGAGTGTATGGGGGAGCAATACTCAGCACTCTATTGGTGTATTTTCTTTGGACTATTGGATTATATAAAGCAGATAGTTTAAACCTTTCTGAATATCTAGCAACCAAAGTTTTTTACTTATATCACGGAGGACAAAAAGCAAAATGTGTGTGTTTTACCATCATAAGTGGGCAGTATCATTGAAGAGACAAGAAGGATGGATGGAAGAACATTTGGTGTTGGGTCAGAAGACATGTTACCAAACCTAGTCATTTAGTCTTCCTGAGCCTCTTGTTTCCACCCTACAAATAAAAGGACTTGCTTAAATGACTTCTTGGGTAGTTTCATTCTTTGAAGAATGGGATAGATGATAAGAATTTGCAATTTTATCTTTGATGCAAGTATCATTGTTATATTTCATTTATTCATTCAACAAAAATTTGTTGAGTACCTAATGTGTGCCAGATACTCTTCTGGGAACAGAAGGCACAACTGTCAAAAAAGAGGTGAAGAGCTTGTCAAGAATCTGACATTAAACCAGGAGAGACAGATAATGAACAATAAGCAGATGACAGTAAGTATATATTTGAATGTACCATAAAATCTATACACAGAGAAGACTGAGTTTGTAATTTTAATTGTGGATAGGCTTTTTTGAGAAAATGACATTTGAACAGAGAATTGAAAGAAGTAAGGTTTTAGCTATTGTTGAGAGTGCTGCTATGAACATTGGGGTATATAATGGAATACTACATGGCAATGAGAAACAATGAAATCTGGCCATGTGTAGCAACATGGATGGACCTTGAGGGTGTTATGCTGAGCGAAATAAGTCAGGCAGAGAAGGACAAATATCATATGTTTGCACGTATAGGAGGATTAGGAGGAACTTAACTGAGGACCATGGGGGAGAAGAAGGGGGGAAATGGTGGGGAAGGGAGAGGCAAACCACTTTGGAGACTCCAGATGCGAGAACAAACTTTGAGGACTGATGGATGGGAGGGATGGGCATGGAGGAGGAGCACTTGTGGAGATGAGCACTGGGTGTTATATAAACTTCAACTTGACAATAAAGCTATTTTGGCAAAAAATTTTTTTTTTTAAATAAAATTTCCACTAATAGACCCTTTAAGGCCATGAGGAAAAAAAAAAAAAAAGAAAGAAAGAAGTAAGGTAGTTGTCTGTGTAGATACCTGAGGGGAGAGCCTTTCAAACAGGGAACAGCGAGTGAAAAATACCTAAAGTGAGGGTTCATCTAATTAAAGGAAGAGCAGGGAAGTCAGTGTACCTGGAAATGAATAAGCAATGGGTAGAAGATAGGGATGACATGGTACCCATTCTGTGTGGGGCTTTGCAGCAGAACATGGTAAAGGCTTTAACTTTCACTCATTGATGAGTGATACTGGAGGCAAGGGGCTTTGGAAGGTCTTAAGCCCAGTAGTTGTAACAAGATGACTCTGGTTGCCATTGCTGAGATTAGTCAAGATTAGAGGCAGGAGGTCTAGTTAGGATACTTCTATAATGATCCAGCCGGAGGATGGTGGTGGCATAGGCCAGGATGGTAACAGTGTAGGTGTTAAGAAGTGGCCATTATCTGGATATATTTTGAACATAGGTTCAGTGAGATTTTCTGACTTTCTCCATTTGGGGGATAATGCAGTTACTGCAGGTTAGTCCAAGGCTCTAGAACTCATCCAAGAACAAAAAATAACTGGTGGAAACTTCTTCTTCCAGTGAAAGTTATTGATAAGAGGTTAGTGTGAGGCACAGTTCTTCATCTCTTCCTCCATCTCCCAATTCCAGACTTTTCCCTCTCAAAGTTCATGCTTTCTGCATGCCCAGTTCCTCTCCATTCATCTCATCCATAAATGACTTTGGTGCCACTCATCACCTTCTTCTCATTTAGCCTTTGTGATACTTACTGCAACAAATTGGAATGTGAGTAATTATGTGTATTCCTAGATTGATAGATGTCTAATTCCCAAGTAACCAAAAATGTAGATATAATGGTCTTTGCATTTGTTTTGTGTTTATAGTATAAACAGTGTAATATAAAACACTGCACCAAGATTGAGCAAAAGGTATAGTTCTGGTGTCATTACTTAGTTACTTAGTAGTTGAGTAACTGCAAGGAAGTTATTCAAATCTCTAGGACTTCTACTTTCTACCTTGCAAAATGGAACAAGTGGGAAGTTTCTCACTAATGACCATTGAAGTTTATTCATCACACTTTGCTTCCACTATGCCACCTATGCCTTTGTTATTTCCTTTTATTTCTCCAGTCCTTTCCCCCTTAGCAACTTAGCTTAAGTAATGTCTTCTGTCATTTCTGATTTCTTTTTTGTCCTTACTGGCATCATGAGCTTTCTCCACTGTGTGCCTTTTTCTCCCAGTAGATGGCAGTATTTTGTTTCCCAGTGGTACTTCTTTCCCCTGCTTGGAGGGACTTGGCCAGCTGCCCTTCTGCAAAGCTTGTGCTCTTTTTCCTCTAGAAATGATCACAAAAGAGAGAATCAAGGGATGAATTGATGAGTGATTAGAGGACACCCCCCCCCCCCCGCCCTGGGAAATATTTGGAGAGATCAAGGAACCTCACCTTGCTTCTCAAGGAGGTTTATTTTATTTTATTTAAATTTCGGGTTATAGATAAAACAACAGCAACTATTTTCCATATTTCAAAGAGTTATTCCAACTCATCTGATCCCTTAACTTTGTGAGAGAGATAATACAGATCTCATATACTTCAGGTCTTGAGCCCAAAGTTACTATAGGATGACTCTGACTGCCATTATTGAGAATAGTCAGGGCTGGAAACAGGAAGACCAGTAAGGAGGCTACTACCATGGTCTAGGCAGGTACAGGACAGTAAGAGGGGCAGTGGGGAGAAGTAGTATGGAGATAGAGAATGGTAGAATGAGCTCTAGATTTGTTACATGGAGAACCAGTCTCCTTTAGCACTGCTATGCTCTGACCTCAGGCAAGACTCAATTTCTCTGGGCCTCTGAAGTCCTTCCCTGCTCTAGGATTCAATGAAACCATTAAAAAAAATAGATCCACATGTAGCTTTCAAACCACTTGACAAGGGACACACCATTAGTTGGTGGGGTAAGAACTAGAAGCCAGGTCATTAGCGGGTGCCTCACCTTACCACTTACTGAGGATGGTGTGAGAATGCATACTTTAGCAGTCCATTTTCTTTTTTCCCAGAAGACATTTCAAAGAGGAAAAATAGTATGTATAACAAATCAAAGCAACTTGCTTTTGTTGAAGGTGAGTAGAGTCGAGTCTTTAGCTCTCTTGGGCCCCAAGACTGTAAGGATCAGAGTAAAAAGCCCTCAAGATAGAGAAAGTAACAACCCTGCTAATGGGCCTTCAAACCTCAAGTGTTGTGCTCTGACCTATGCTAACTGAAGAATTTTGGGATCTCTTTCTTCAACTACCTTGGGAAGATTTTTCAGGGAGGAGAATATAATAGAGGTGTGGAGAAATTTTATCTGGGGTAGCAGAAGCTGTCTGGGTGTGGGTTATATTGGAGTGGGTGGTGTCACACTCCAATTTGAAAACCTTTTATGGTTCTTAATTCCCTTTATGATCAAGTTCAGACTTGCTAGCTAAGAGATCTTCATAATCTGTCCCCCTTTGACCCCTCCAGCCCTCGAGGGCACACTGTGCTCACGGCATATAGTTGAAGATACCATGCCCCTCAATACTCCTACTCATTCTGGAAAATATGGCTCCAAAACCTTTTTTTTTTCCCTTAAGCAATACTCCTGGAAAGCATTCATAACATTCTGTACATAATTCTTTTGTAGCCCATTTCATAGTGTTTGTTTTCTCACCAGCTTCCTCCCTTGTCTGTGACTTGCTTAAGAACAGAGATCACATCTTACCCATCTTCAGCATCAAGCATAGTGCCCAATCCACGAGCAGGTCTCACTATGATAAATCAGTGAATAACAGATGTTTGGGATTAAGTTGTATTGTGAGGAGGTGAGAGGATGCCAAAAATGAAGAAGCTAAGAGATGAGTTAGAAGTCTGTCACAGAGAACTTAGTCAAATAAGGCCACTGTTGCCTCACAAAGAAGTATATACATATACAGTTAACCGAACTATCGACGATCTGCTGGCTTAGTAACAAAGAGATTTTTATTTGTTGTTGTTTGTAAATGGCCTTTTTAGAGTTTCTTTACAATCTGATGGGCAAATAGGGCTTCAGTGTAACCAAAAATATTAGAACATATGAGTTCAGTGTACATGGTAAATCAACCAGGACCGTTTGAATGTTACCATCCTTTTCAGGGGGAAAAAAATGATCATGTTCAAATTAATTGGGAAAATAGGATTATAGTAGAAACTCTGACCTGCTTAAAGAAAATGAGCTACCTTATTGCACACTAATGGCACTAGTTTGTATACAAATAATAATAAGTTTTATTTACATATCTACATTTAATCACTCGTTTGTCTATTCAAAGGTAATGCAATGTTTTTATATTGGAGCTTTTAATTATTTTTCCAGTTGCTCCAGTTAAATTGGTCTTATGATTAAGAATGATACTTATGATTAAGGATGACCTCCTGACTAATATTATTACAACTGCTATATCTTATATCCTTTAGAATTTAGATCTTTTTTAAAATTTATGTATTTCAAATGACTATTTCAGATTTGAAAATATCCCCTGAATTATTAAAAAATATATCAGTTTAATCCTAAGTAGCATTTCTTTAGATGAGCAATTTTTAAAATTTTCTGTGGTCTGAAATTTGATATTTTATGAACAAAAGAAAGTGAAGTGTGGGCTTTAGAGCCCTGTCTCTGCATGACTCTGGACAAGTCAATTTGCCATTTTGTGCTTCATTTTCCCCATCTGTAAAACAGTGGAAATAACTGTACCAACCTCCTGGAGCTATTAGGAGCAATAAATGAGTCGAGATATATAGAGGTTATAGCTAGAAAAGGCAAGGAAATGGGGCCCCTGGAGTCTCTGAAAGGACACAACCCTGCCAACACCTCAACATTAGCCCAGTGAAACTGATTTTGGGATTCTGGACCCCAGAACTGTAAGAGAAGAAACTTAGGTTTTACATTTGTGGTAACTTATTATAGCAGCTATAGGGAACTAATATAGATTTTGGTAAAGTTCAGCTAACCACGGGCAGAATTACTCTGTAAGAACAGATCTCCAGCATTACCATAAAAGCCAGTAGAAAAATACAAGTTTATTTACAAAAATCTCATTTAAAGTCTAATTTTTAAAAAATCCTGTCAGTTTCTGATGAATAGAAGTTAAAATTTGTAGGGGCGCCTGGGCCTGGGTGGCTCAGTCAGTTGAGCGTCCGACTTTGGCTCAGGTCATGATCTCATAGTTTGTGGATTCGTGCCCCGCGTCGGGCTCTGTGCTGACAACTAGCTCAGGGCCTGGAGCCTGTTTCAGATTCTGTATCTCCCTCTCTGTCTCTGTCCCTCCCATATTCATGCTCTCTCTCTCCCTCTCTCTCTCTCTCAGAAATAAATAAAATACATTAAAAAATTAAAAAAGAAATAAAAAGTTTTAAAACCCAGTAATGTATATTTTGAAGTTGACTTTATATTAAAGACATAAGTATAGGAGTCCCACATCTTCTGATTACAGTGGAATATTCCACAAGGAAGATAATAAAGTCTCCCATTTAATTAAGAAAATAATCTTTGAATTCTTTTGTCATCATAGGATTTGGTCTGATGCTTCTGAAAGAGCAAATGGCCCTTTATTTGGGGGCATTACTGCAGACCACATTCTGGTCCTTTCATTTTCCACTGAATAGAATTCACCACATTGGAGGGGTGCCTGGGTGGCTCAGTTAGTTAAGTGTCTGACTTCAGCTCAGATCACTATCTCTTGGTTTGCGGCTTCAAGCCCTGAATTGGGCTCTGCACTGACAGCTCAGAGGCTGGAGCTTGCTTCAGATTTCTGTTACCCCTCTTCATGTTCCTCTCCCACTCAGGTTCTATCCCTCAAAAATAAATAAAACTTTAAAAAAATTAAAAAAAATTCACTACATTGGAAAGTGAATCAAACGAAAGGTAGGAAAGAGGGAAGGGCCCAGGAGAGGAGAGAGAAAAAGAGAGGGAAAGAAAGAGAGGGAACCCTATTTTCAAGTAAGAACAAACTTTACAACCATCACCAACAATTTACAACTCTACCTCCAAATACATGCAGACTTATAATCTTCTTCCATTAAGTCTATAGAAGTTTAAAACACTACAAAGGATATGAAACATAAAAAAAAAAAAAAACCCTCAAAGTGTATGCACACACATGCACATTCTCCAAGTACACACATGCCCATAACCACTGCTACCATTAAATAATACTCATTCAAACACTAACCCAGGGGGCATGAGGAAATTATCACCCATCCCCGTTAAGTAATTTCCTTTTCTTCATACTTTCTGCTGCCTGTACATAAACTTGGTTCATAATCTGTGTTTTTGTTTTGGGGATTTTTTTTTGGCCAATATACATAAAAATAACCTTTCTAGTCCCAAATACATGTCACAGCATCTCAAACAACTTGCAAATAGTTTTCAGTAATGATTTTCATAATACTGTTTAGCTGGCAAAACTTGTAACCAGCTCATTGACATTTTCTATTTATCACCTTTTTTACCTGTGTAAATCATGCTCACAGTATTTGACTAAAGTTGGTATCAATAATATGATTAGTGTTAGATAGGCCTGTTTGGGGGAGGGATCCTTGAAAACAGCTGTTTCTTTTCTCACTTCCCAAGCGCATCCATCCAACTCAGCAAAGAGAAGCATTATTTATAAGAATCAAGGTAAATATTGTGTATATATCAACACAGAAGATAAAAGCATAATTTGAAATTCATATCCTAGCTCTGGTCAATTTTATAAACACTTGTAGATCTCATGTGTACACATGGCAAAATAGTAGCTCTTCCTAAAGAACTGATGGAAATTAAAGGAGCTAGTGTACCTATGATCAGTTTTCAAGAAAGTTTATAATCTCCACTGCTGAGAAAACCAACCACCAGTAGCAATGACACTCAATGTACAAAGCAGAATTATCTGAACAATGCTGTATTCCTTATCTGTGAAAAGACAGATAATTCAGACGGGGTGGGTGGGATGGGTGGGAATGTTGCTATCTACAAATAAAACAACTGTCCATGTAGATAATAAGCACAAAATGGAGTAAAAATATTTCTCATGAAACCATTGGAAGCTACCAGTTATATAGTATCCATGGACTCTTAATATACAAATTGATCATCACAAAGTGCATCAGTGGAAGTTTCTATGGTCGAAGAAATGGCCACAATAGAGAGGCTGATTATTGCACATGACCTGTCTGTCTACTCAGGTCTTAACTTTCACCTTTAGGCTATACAGGCAGGTCTGTCTCAATAATATTCTGTGCTCATTTCTGAGACTTTGCATTCGCTTAGACTGCTCTCCATTTTAGCATGCCCGTTTTCTCTCTCAGCTTATCAGATTCCTTCCTATTTCTCATAGGTCTACCTCCCACCCCCTTACTCTCATAGGGAACTCCCATTATGCCCTGCATGTTGATAGTCCCCTTTTCTGAACTGCTGCTCAGTCTGGCATTTGATCAGAGTTTGAATGATGTAGATGTGAATCTTCCAGACACCCACTGAACTGGAAGGGGCATTAGAGAGCATATAGTCCAACACCCTTGCTTTACAGATAAAGAAACTGTACTCTAGAGAGTGAGGGCATCTTGCCAAAGATCATTCAGAGAGAGTAGCCAAGCTAGAACAAGGGTCCTGGCTTCTTGACTCCTAGTCTATACTCCTTAGAACTTTGCCACTTGGATATATTGTTGCCATTTTCTATATTTCTTATCCATCTCTCCTCTTGGATATAAAACTCTTTTTCTAATATTTTGATCCTGTCTCTTTCATTGGGGAGCACAGTGAAATATATCTTCTTTTTGATTATTTGCATATAAATTTGTGTCACATTCACCTCAATATAGGAGTTAAATAATTCCTGGTATTCCTTAGTTTGTCAGTATTTAGGGGGTGATAAGGAATAGCCTGTCAAACTGCATTGTTTCCAAAACTACAATCTTGTTATTCTCTCTCTTCTTCACATAATATTTTATAAGTGTATGCCTATTTTACAAACTGTATGTTCTGATAATCAAAATATGCACAAAGACTATACCTATAACTTCCACGTAATATGCACAAACACAGTGAGTCCCATTAAATATATGTATGTTTAAAATTATCCCTACCTCAAGCCCGACATGAGATCATTCTAATAAAAACCGACCTAGAATTTTAAATAATGCCAATGTCATAAAAGACACACACACACTCACACAAGAAACTATTTAGATTAAAGGAGTATGAAAACAGATGACAATAAAGTATTAATGACCCTGAGTTGGATCCCAGAGCAGGAAAAAATGAAATATTTGCTTAAGATATTATTTGGACAGTTATGTAAGAATTAGAGAATGTCCTTTTTCTTAGATACATAATGAAGATTTTAAGGGAAAGGTACATCATATCTACAGCTTATCCTCAATAGTTTATTTTTTTTAATGTTTTATTTATTTCTAGGAGAGAGAGAGACAGTGTGAGCAGGGGAGGGTCAAAGAGAGAGGGAGTCACAGACTGAAACAGGCTCCAGGCTCTGAGCTGGCAGTCAGCACAGAGCCCGACGCGGGGCTCGAACCCACGAACCGCGAGATTATGACCTAAGTGAAAGTTGGACGCTTAACCGACTAAGCCACCCAGGCGCCCCTATCCTCAATAGTTTAGATAGACTGGATGGATGGATGGATGGATGGATGAATAGATAGATAAGATAGATGGATATTAAAGAAAAGAGAGAGGGAAGGAGAAAGAAACGAACAAAAAGAGATATGATAATGTAAATAGACTAAAATGCAGAGTTTTTAAAAGTTAAAATTCCTACCAATCTATATGCAAATATGTTTTGCTTCTCCTATTGTGCCAATATGGAGCCCAGGAGCTCTTAAAGCTCTACATGCCTCATTACTCATGACCATTCTCCTTCTCAAATGAGAAAGTATTTTGCTTCAGAATTTCACATCTCCCTCACCTCTCCAAAAATGTCCTGTGATTGACTCTGGCCTGTCTTGGTTGCAGGACTACCTTTGAACCAATCATTGTGGCCAGGGAAGGTAATGCATTGAATGGATTAATTTTGGTGTGCTCTGGTCCTTGAATTCTGAATGAATAGTTGGGGTCTGCAGAACTCCTTAGATCCCCAAATCAGAGAAAAAGAAATAAAAACAAATAAACTAGATTGGATTTTAACTCCTGGCTAAGATGCTAGTAAATAGTGACAGTGTCCTAAAGTGGAAAAAAAATATGGGAATTCAAAAATAAAATTGGCATATTCATCCATGACTTAAAACTATTCTAAGGGTGTTGCCTTCTAATATGTTGTCAGTCCCTAATTCCTTGGTGTTAACGTGTTGCTTATCCTTTTCTGAAAAAGTATGTGAAGACCAAGGAGATGGAGCAGAGGAAAGCTCCTGTGTAGAAATGGGAATCTAGATCCTACCATCAAGGACAGGCTTTATACATCCCACAATTTTCCAAACCAAGACATTCTCTTATAACAAACACTAAATTGTGTAATCTTCTGTTTCTAAGATACTTCCATTATTAAGAATTTCATTCTGCTTGGTTTATCACATAAAACAAGTGTAGAAATAAGTGACTAAAGATCTTACATTTATTAAAGATATTAGGAGTGTTGTCTCCAGACTATGAAAACTGACTGAAATTGTACAGATTTTGGTGGTCAGTGAGTGGTGGTGTTCACCTTTACCTAACCCATCTACATTGACCAAAGGGATAATTTTTAAAGGCAGAGCAATGGTCTTCCAATAAATAAATAAACTTTGTATGAATGTCTTCTGCATCCTATGAGAGAAGGGGAAAGGAAGGGAAAAGGAGGATAAGAGGAAAGTACCCAGAACTGTAGAGTATTCATTCACTGAGGCTTTGGGATTTTTTTGTGTTTGCCTTCTAATTTCCAGGAGGGAAGTTAGGAAATTAAGAGGAAAAAGTACATGCAGAAGATTTTTTGTATTCAAATCTAGGTTTATCACCGGTTACGTATGGAATTTTAGATTATCTTTTTACTTTTCTGAGTTTATGAACACAGAAGTAGCCCTATTTTGATAACATGGATGTTCTGATAAAAAGAAATTCACTTTTGGGAAAGTCAACATGTATGAAGCTTTGATTGGAGATAGTCAAAAGAGCAGATAATACACAGGTATAAGAATATTTCATGATATTTGTTCATATACTTAGGAAAATTCTGGTTCTGAAATTTACTTTGCATACTCTAGCCCATTCCTGAGCATGCATCAGCATGCAAAATGTTCAGATTCCTGGGCCCTATCTAGATTTCTACTAAATCAGCACATCTGGAAGTGTGACCAGAAGATCTATATCTTTAAATGCTTTAGATGATTTTTAACAGCCAGATTTGATCTAAACCAGTAGTAAAACTGGTACTTGGCATGGAAATCAGAACCCCCAAATTCTACCCTTGGCCATGCCATTTATTACATAAAATTGGAAAATCATTAAGTAATTTGGATCCTAATTTCTTTACTTATTAAAAAAAGAACTAAGATAAGATCATATCTAAGTTTCTTTCAGCAATAATGTTTATGAATTTATAAATGGTCTTTTGGTTATTCTAAAGAAAGCTATGAATTAGAGGATGAGTTAGAGCCATTGATAATAATAGGTCCTGAATTAAGAATATGCTCTGAGGGCCACAAACTCTGACATGAAATGTCTCAGAGTTACTCTATCCATTATACATCAGCCAAGGCTCCGTGACCACAGCTCAGCAGTTCTCTTGTCAGAGGCTACCTGGCAACCTTAGTGTTTCTGATCAGTACAAAGAAGGACCATATACATGTTCATGGCTCCCACCTCTGACCTGTGCTCAGGGAATTTTCATGGGAAACTCTCATGCCTACAAATTAGGTTAACGTGTGAAAACCCCGCTGTGTTAATGGGGGACAGTCAGTAGAATGGAATGCCAGAAGAGATGAGCCAAACTGATTGACTGGCATATGTGGGGCATAAATTCTACTCCAAATATAGGCACCTAGGTTCCTTCTCCTCCCTTCTCTGCTTTATCTTAACATGGCAAAAACTGTTTCAATAAGATGCATTTCCCAGAGCTTATTAACCAATTGCAGTTAATGGCTCAAGGCCAGTTGGTTACTTTTATCCCAGTCCTTAGGAAATGATCTTAAGCTCTGACCATCATGCCAATCATCTTGTTTGGGTCCATTTACAATGGGTGATTGAATTAAGAGGGTAAGGGGGATGCAGGAATGGATAAGCTGGGGCTCTTGCCCTTGTCTGCACTATTGAGTCATCACCATAATGTGCCAAATTACTCAAATAAGTCTGGTCATGTTCACATTCAGCAGTAAGGAGGATACTCTGTATGACTTGCATGAGGACATGAAATGCCAGCGGGATCCATATAATCAACATCCTGGCTTGTGCCAAGAAGGGTGGGTGGAGTCGTGTGCCACATGCAAGGGATTCCTAAATGTTTACTCTAATTTGCTGCCTGGTTATATTTGACTTCTGTGGGTTGGCACAGCAACCATTCTATTTAATTCTGGCTCTTCTAATTGTAGGAGGAACAGTCAGGGGCTTTTAAACTAATGTTTAAAAAAACAGTTGTTTGGGGTCATTGTTCCTTCTCCTTTAGAGTAATTGTTGAACATAGTGTTGTGGTTAATAACATGGGTTCCAGAGAAAGATGGGTTTGGATTTCACTTCTGGGTCATACTCCTAAGCCGTGCCTGACTTTCCATGCCTCTGCTTCCTTCATTTCCATAATGGGGATAATTAACAGCACCTGCTTCATGGGATTGTAGGGAAGATTAAGTAAATTAATATTTGTTGAGTACTTAGCATGATGCCTGGCCCATAGTAAGCACTCATTTTTTTGTGATTGGATTATAAGCACCAATAATTCATTATTTTGAGTTCTGATCTTTCTGGATGGCCCCATTTTTAAACACTTTTATATAGAAATGACCTTCACTACCCAACAGTCAACAGAAACCAAGACTCATGTGGTCTATTCTGGGCTATTAACCAAGGAAGGCATTTGACCTTGAGAATTAATTTCTGACCCTGACCAGAAGTTTTATTGAAAAGTCTTATGGCAAAAATACTTTTGACTATATGTTGCTATATACCTGAACTATAAAGACATGCAAAAAATTATTTAACTTCTGTACTCTGTAAAACCATGCTTAATGCTCTCTCTTCTAGTCTAGTGCCTCTCAAACTCTAATATGGACACAGATCTACTGGGTATCTTGTTAAAACACAGATTCTGATGCAGCAGTTCTGGATTGAGCTTGAGATTTTATGTATCCAACAAGCTACCCTTCAGGGAATATAAACTATTCCAGGGACTACATTTGGAATAATGAGATTTTTGGCTCCTAGGCTGGATCTGACGCAGCCCTACCACATTGTCCTAGGGAAGGCTAGAGGCATTGGTAGAATGGCACTAGACCAGTGCCCATTTTATCAGCAATTTTATGTGTGTGGTATGGCTGGAGAGAGAAAATGGAAAATCAAGGGTATTGATTCTCAACCCCAGATGCATATCAATATCGCTTGGTGAGCTTTCAAAAAGTATCCTAGAACCCACACTAATCTAATTGAATAAAAAAAAACTCCAGAGGGGATAGTTCAAGCATTAAAAAAATCCCAGATTATTATAAAGTACAGCCAGAGATGAGTACCACTGCTCTAAGACAGTGATTTTCCAACTTTAGCGTGCCTCAGAATCACAGCAGAGTCTGATGAAATTGAGTGTTGGTACCTTCTCCTAAAATTTCTGATTCAGTAGATCTTTCAGGGGACCTAAGAATTTGCATCTCTAAGTTCCCGAGTGAAACTGATACTGGTCTGTGGCCCATACTTTGGGAACCTCTGCTCTAGTATGTAGAAAGTATTTCACTCATTTATTCATTTATTCATTTATTCATTCAACAAATATTTGCAGAACCCTTATGTGACATATAGCATTCTGGATGCTGGGAATATAATGGTGAACAAGAAGGTAGCTTAGAAAAGGAGTGTACACCTAGCAAGCAGTGCTAGGCACATTCAGGTATATATGAGAGGCACTGATCTCAGCAAAGTGCTGTCCAACTGGACAACTTATTTAAATAGTCAGAATTAACCACAGATTAAGTCCATGTTGGGTGAGAGGGGTAGAATAGGAAAGACTATATCAAGTGGCAGACTGTGTGTGTGTGGGGTGTATGTGTGTGTGTGTGTGTGTGTGTGTGTGTGTGTGTGTGTTAAAGGTAGGTCAGAGTGCATCTAAGCTTTCCAGGGGAGAATTGGGTACTGGGAAGGGTGGGAAGTGTTTGAGAGACAAGGCTGGGAAGATAAACGGAAGCCAGGTCATAAAGAACTTGGTGTGCCATTTATTTCAGGGTCAGGAGGGTGCCAATGAAGGGTTTTAAATAGGAGAGTGACACAATCAGCATTGCTTCTTGAAAATCTCATTCTGGCCTCACAGTGGAACATGGAATAAAGTGGAAGTAAGGAAACTGGTTAGGTGTAAGAAAGGGAAAGCTATTGTTATTTTAAGATATTTACTTGCAGTGGCACCTGGGTGGCTTGGTTGGTTGACCATTTGACTTCAGTTCAGGTCATGATCTCACAGTCCATGAGTTTGACCTTTGCATCAGGCTCACTGGTGTCAACTCAGAGTCTGCTTCGGATCCTCTGTCCCTGTCTCTTCTCTTTCAAAAATGAATAATTTTTTTTTAAAAAAGATATTTACTTGCAAATTGTCTTAGTAGCCTTTTTCCTAAACAACTAGATGTCTCCTTGGCCCTCTCATGTAGGAAGACTGGAATAGGCATAGAAAAGTAACAAAAGAAAATGGGGCTTTTGGGGGGTGCCTGGGTGGCTTAGTGGTTAAGCATTGGACTTTGGCTCAGGTCATGGTCTCACTGTTCATGGGTTCAAGCCCTGCATCAGGCTCTGTGCTGACTGCTCAGAGCCTGGAGTCTACTTCAGATTCTGTGTCTCCCTCTCTCTCTGCTCCTCCCCCTGTTCATGCTCTCTCTTTCTCTATTAAAAATAAACAAACATTAAGAGGAAGAGGAAAGAGGAAAGAAGAAAGATGGAGCCTCCGTAAGGGCAGGGAAAAGAGTGGGAGTAGAACATCTACATGAGGCATTCGTGTTTAGTCCAGAGTAGAAGTGAACAGAAAAGAGAAAATTTACTTTCAATTCAGTGTTTATCTGGAAGTTATTTTGAGAAATTACCAGCCACTTCAACAAACATTTGGCAGTAAACTCTTAGTCCAATTCTGAATGATTCTCAGGATCATCTGAGCTCGAAAACAAATGGCTCAGGTGGATGTAAATTGTAGCTACTTAAGAATCCAGCCAAGTGAACATGGAAGGTGTCATCAGGGTTGCTGGGCAGTGGTCCACCCCAGTGCCTATCTCACCCCATAGTCAGAACTAGTTCTTTCTGAGATGCTTCCAAATATGATGAAGAGACATGGTGCTGAAGGGGTAATGGAGATCAACTTGTCTTCTTTCCTTGTTCCACAAGGAAACAAGAGTAGTGTACATTTCTCCCTAAGTGTGGAAAACTGCAACAGCATTTGGTCTTCCTGACATTTCTATGGATTCACAACCTCTTGAAGCACCATATTATTTTGAAATTAGAAATTTCTGAACAGATGGAGAATTCAGAGCTCTTACAGCTAAATGCTAAGGAAATATTTATTGATGTCAGGGTATTTTAAATTATGGTTTTTCTCTCTCCAAAAATATGTCCTAGCCATCAAATTAGCCACTGAAGGAAATATTTCAGCATTTCAAATGCTTGCTGTACTCCTAGTAGCAATGGACTTACAGACAGATTTCAAGGTGCTCTAGAAACAAAGATGTTCTACATTTTTTCCTACAACTGGAAGGACAGGTGCATTTACTGGCTTATTTAATTTATTATTTAATGTACATACATATTTGATCTGTACACTAGCTTACTTAGGACTCAGAGCATTGCTATGGGATAGATTTTTATCATTCCAATTTTACAGACAAGAAAATGACATTTGTAGAAGGGAAAAATGATGTCCACAATGACATGGCCGCTATGCCCGAGCACTGGGTTCAGGTGTGACTGATGGTAAACATTCTCTGCAATTTACTTCCAGGTAAGGAGGTCACTTGACTTGGAGAAAAGTAAAATTAAATTCAACCATCACCTCAGGCCCTTCAGTTGAGAGAAAAGTGAAACCTGGGCTATGGTGAGGAGCTACAACTTGCCACAAGTTCGGATCTGTTAAGGCAGGACTTTCTCATGCTTTGAATCTCAACCTTGATCTTCATTTTAGTCACATGGAATGGAGCCTTAAAAGGCTACACCCCAGTTAGGGATGTCCCCTTAAATGGACCTGTAATGTCTCCTGAGCTTTAAAGTCGCCCTGGAGCAGAGCTTAGGCAAAGAGGAAATAATTATTATTCCTCTTTATGCTTTGACCTGAGTATAGCTAGTAGGAAAGTTCTCCTCCTCTGTCTGCTTTCTCACCTTGGAGACACACAGCTTTCTTGCCTGGATTCCTCCTTCTCACTGAGACTATGGGGATTAAAGCCATAGTGTGTTGTTCGTCACAACACCAAGTGGTAGGTGTTTGAATAACCACCCATTTAATTGTTTCTAACATGTTTATTCACACTACATCTCACCCAGTGTCACTGGGCAAGCACATAAGATGCAGTGTTGGATAACTTTTGAAGCTAAAGCTCAAATGAGTGGAAGTGCAGCTATCTTGTCTTCAAGCAGGTCCCCAAAGTGTTTTTTAGCTCCTTGCTCCTCAAAATGTGACCTAAGGATTAGGAGCATTAGCATTACCTGGGAGTTTTTTAGAAGCACAGAAATACAGACTCTCAGGCTCTACCACTATGGAGTCAGAATATACATTTAACAAGTCTCCACAAAATTTAGGCACACAGAAATGGAGAAGTCTAGAGGAGTTTCAGGGAAGTGGATCTCTCATCCTCTCCAGGATACACAGGCAACAAGAAAGAGCCTTGGCCAGAACCTCCAAAAATGCAGTTCCTTTCAGAGCTTGTTTCCTGTTTGATAACTCACCAAATCTTTATAACTGGAATGTGAAGCGAGGGTTCAGCCAAGGAACTGGGTGAGAGTTAATGGATCAATCTGCTCTCCCCCATCAGTGCTTTACTGCTGACTTCTGGAATGTGTTTGATGAAAAGAGAGCGACTTCTTCAGACAGAAGATACTGATGTAGCCTGCTGAGGTTAGGACCTACAGGAACAATACACCAATGTTATCAGGACTTCACTTGCTTCCAACTCCATTCCAAAACTGACAACAGGAGAGAAAGCATTTTTTTAAAGCCCTTGCTGTCAGTTGTCCTTATTATAAATAGCCATATGCTCTGCTTATCCCTGGAATGGGGGTCGGGGGAGTGGTGTAGACATCATTGTTTAGTTCTTATTTGTATCAAGAGTTTCTTTTCAGTAGCTTTTTAGAAGTGGATCTGAAAAATGGAACTAGTAGCAAAGTAACATTGTTTCAACTTATCTTTTCAAAAGTTTGATATGTTGAATGTCAAAATCAGAGAATGAAGTTCCTACCTTTTTTCTATCACCAGACTTGATTGCCCTTTACCGATGGATAATTAACAAAGAAGCTCTATTTAATGTTCTGTGTTCACCCCAGAACTTCAGTAAAATAAGTAAATAAATAAGTAATAAAAGTAAGGAAGTAAAAAAATCCTAAATCACAGATGTCTTCATCATTCCCACCACTGGTGACCTCTAACACCAGTAGATTTTCCAATTAAACATTTTTTATCTTTCTCACTATATAGCTAAGCAAGGTTATTAATACAGACTAATCTGAGTCTGGGTTTCAGAATGTGGCTATAAGGGGCAATTCTGGCCAATGGTTAGTAGGTATATTCCAGTAAAATAACATCTGCTAGCTCCGTCTGAAAGGGGCAGTTTTTAGAGAAAAGAAGGGCTGGTATCTGTAGTGGCAGGTGCATGTGAAAATTCTGATTATAAAGAAATACCCATGACCCATTCACAAAATAGTACTTAACTTTGAAGTTGTATATCTGGAAGTGAAAAACTATTTGGGTCTATTGACCTGTCTCTACCAGATTCCCCTCTTTTCTTAGTCTGGCAAGCATTACAAGGCAACTGGAATCAGTCAGTTAGAAAACCCACCTGGTGATTATAAAGATCCCTTTAACTTCATTAGCACTAATAAAACCAAGCCAGTCAACAGCTAAAGTCAGTGAGGAAGTCACTGAAGCCATGGGACATCTAGTGTGATATTGGCATGTTAGGGCCCTAAGTAAAAACCACCTGAAAGACTCAAGCTCACTGAGGGACCCTGTTGGCTTTAAGAAGGAATTTCAAATTTTCCCACTAGCTAAACCTATTAACGTCAAGAGCTTTATTAGATTAACTGGCCTCTGGTTGAATTTTTAAGTCTCAGGTCCCCGCCTTCAGTGTCAACAAAAGTTTCTGTTGTAACATGGTTTATTTTTGTGTTTCTTCAACTATAAAGGTAAATGTGGCTCTCAGAAGAGTGAGGCTGTTGTGAAGGAATTGATGCACAGCATCCTGGTGTTGGGTCTTCCATCATGTGACTCTTCCTGAGTATAGTTGGGAGCACAGATATGCCTTTATGCAAATAAAGAGTTCTTCTAGAAGTGCATCTGATCACACTCAACCTGAATTCAAAGAGCTCTGCACCATGTCAAAGGAAAATGTTCTAGCATAAATCTCCAGAAATGGAAAAGGTCAATGGCACTCCTGGTAATTAGCCTGCTGAAATACAGTGGTTCTGCTTTTTGTTTAACCTTTTAAGAAAGGGCTACACTCCCACATGTCTCAACAAGTAGCTTTTTATTAGGCACATCCTCAACACTCCTGCCCCGCTTCTTAACCCTTTCTCAACCTACTTTTAGTTTGTTGCTTAAAGTCCTTAATTTTGGGTGGGTCAGTGTTCTCTTCCTAGTGCTCTTTATGCAGTCCTAACTGCTTTAAGTTACTTTAATACATCCCATAAAGAAAAACTATCATTTTAATCACCCAGAAAAATCTTCAGGCATGTACCAGCAGTTAAATTCTTGGCCACACAGTTTAGTAGTATGATAATTTTGGTTATTGTATAGAACTGCTCTGTCCAATAGAATAGCCATTAGTTATGTGAGCACTGGAAGGCTAGTCTGAACTCAGATATACCATAAGTATAAAATATATACTGGATTTGAAGACTTAATATGTGGAAAATAATGTAAAGTCTCTCATTAGTAATGTTCATGTTTATTACATGTTGAAATAATATTATATATATATATATATTGAGTTAAATAAAATGTATGATTAAATTTGATTTTACTTGTTCATTTTGGTTTTTATAAGGCAGTTATTAGCAAATTTAAAATTACAAAGGTGGTTTCCATTGTATTTCTGAGGGATAGTGTTGATATAGCAGATCAAGTTTTCAATATACAGGTAGAGAAAAAGGAGCAATGAGATAGGTTAGATTAGGGTATTACATGATTTGGCACATAATTTTGTCCTACTTTGTATTATTTTTGTTGTTTACCTTAAAAATTTTTTTTAGTATAGTTGATTCTTGTTTCTTAATTCATCCTTTAGTTATATTGAGACTTTTCAGAAGACAGATAAAATGTTTTAAACTTATTCTGTGACCCATCTTATACCTAGCAGAGTGCTGGGCACATGGTTAGGATTTAATCAGTCCTTGGGAATAGAGTATAATTCAATGGTAGGAAATTATTTAGATGGGTAGATTTCTTTTGGGTCTAGTCTGAGGGTCAGAATGCAGTTTTGATATAGCCACTAAATCTCATGGCTGGATATGTCTAGCTATCCTTGAGATCGATTCTGGCCAGTGAGTTGTGAATAAAAGTGACATGTGTCTATTCCAAGCTGAGTAATTAATTTTCAGAGTAATCTTTTATTGGCTGCCATAGTGATTAGAGACTGCTCCTGTTAGCGTGGGTCCCCAGCTGACCTGCAATAGATGTGTAGCCTGCACAACAAATAATCCCTTATTGTTTTCAGCCATTGAGGCTTGGGAATTCTTTGTCATGGTAGTACAACATGCTGCTGACTTGCCCTTGATTTGATGTGAATGCTCACCTCTGCTAACTGATAGAACATGGCTATTTGACTTTAGGTTGGTTTTCAGGCTGCTACTCCAGCCTTATATTTTACTAATACCTTATATTTTATATTTTACTAATAAGTAAAGTAGGTATACCTTATATTTTACTAATGTTTATTCTTGATATCCAGAAAGACAAAGGGTCAGTATTATATTCGTCTCTTGAATCATTGGTGGTCTTCAGTTTTAGTGTGTGGGGTCAGAGTGTCTGGTATTTAAACATTCATTGAATCTTTACTAATAGTAATAGTTTAAGAATGCCAGTCAAATTGCTCCCCAGGTAGCTTCCCCTTTGAGCAAAGGTGGCAACAGAAAATGAAGCAACACATTTTAAAGGGCATTGTGTAATTCTCCTTGGCTGGCACCGATTGATGTTTGTTGGATCACTTGGTTCGCTTTGCCATTATTTTTGAGAACTAATTGTGCCTCCTGACATACCACAACAAACTGATTTAACAGGGATGTAGCACCGACACAGGGGTGTCTTGGTGAAGAGGTGTGACTGAGGGATTCTTAGGATGGAAAAAGCGGAGGAGGAAGATGATAATCCCAGTGAGGTCCCCAGGCAAAAAGTGAAAAACTTTAAGCTAATCTCATCACTTGGCAGGACAGGACAAGTCCTGAACTTTCAGATGACACCTATTACGTAGAAACTCCAGTTCCCAAAGATGGCCCTGTTATTGTCTTACTTCTAAATAAAATACTTATTGTTTCTAAGTATTTCAGTTCCTGTGTCTCATCTCAACTTGTAGAAGAGTTTCCATCCAGGGCACTAATTAATAAAGCAGAGATGAATGAATCATTTTACTCTGAACTGGATGGGGCAGTGTGGCTAATGGGCTGTGTGTTTAGCCCTGGAAGGTTCTGGGATTCCTTATACTGGAGCCATCACGTAAAACCTATTGTCCTGGAGACTCTGTGAATGGTCACTGTTTAACCAAACAGAAGTGAAAATGCTTCTTTGGACATACTAAATACACACTTTGTATGACAGTATATAGTAAGGCACGAATTTCAGACTCTGTAGGTCTTTTCTGTCTGAAACTGTGAAGAGAGGAAGAGACAGAATAGAGAAATCTTTGGTTATTCTGAAAACAGTCTCCTTCAGGGCAGTTATTAAGTAAGCCAATAATTTAGTTGATCATCTTCCCAGTTAATGTCTTGCTTGTCTTAGGTTGGCTTTCCTGGAAGGAGAGATCAAGACAGAAATTCAGCTACATATAGTTTATTGAGGGAGTGTTCTAAAAAAGAAAGAAAAGTAAGGGAAGCAGGATGGTGCAGCAGTAGAATATAAGCAAAGAAGTGATCTAGCTATAATCCAGCCTCAACCTGATCCATAGGGAGTATAAGAGTATGAGTTATACCCAGAAATGGTTCCACCTTAATGTAAGGAGGGACATTCTCTAGGGAAGATAGGGTGAAAGACAGAGGGTGAGCCATTAGCAGCCAACACTTAGAGTAGCAGGGAGATGTGTGCACCTGCCCATTAAAAGGTCAAGCCATCCACGATACCCACTATCCTGCTCCAGTTATTCCTCTAGCCATGCTCATGAGTTTTCAGGCCACTATCTTTCATGCCACTGTGTCCCTGGATTTCTGATTTCATACTTCACTAATCTAAAACTCAAGCTCCAGCTGCTTTGCCTCAAAAATGAGAGGGTAGACTCACTGTTCTCTAAAGCTCCTTCCAACTTTGTGAATCTACCATGCTCTCTTACTAGTCAAAGGTTAGCAAAAAGCTTATCCTTTCTAATAACAAATGGCCTTTTGTAGAGAGAATGTCACCCCAAATGAACATTTATCAAGTTGGAGCTTTCTGGGCATCTGACCAATTAGGTTAAGGAGAACTAGGTGTGGAACTTGGTAGTTTTCTAGAGGGTTGACCTTATCAGGCACCTGCACACCATCTGCTCTCTTCCTGGTGGTGCTGCACTAGCTCAGACATTAAGGAAGCCTAGTATTGTGGGGGGAAATTTGTGGTAAGGAGAAAGGATGTCTGAGGATGAAGTAAGAGATGGAGCCATTTCTGTTCTGCTGTCCTTGACATATGTAGTAACAAGAACCATACCTGTGTCCATCAGTCTGCATCAGCTCCCTTGGGTAATTCTTTTTTGTTTCCTTTTGAACCGTTACTTTTGTTTTTTTCCCTTTATTTCCTTTCTCTTCAAAAGAATGTAGTACCACAATGATCAAAACCCATTGTGTTATCTTTTCTCTGGACAGTGACTTACAAATGGTTAGGGACTTATAAATGGCCAGATTACTCAGCACCTGCCAAATGCAGATATCCTTGGAGTAAGTTGTGTGTTGTCAGTGACTAACCAGCTTAGAGAGGACATACCATGCACAATTCTTCATCAGGATAAACTGTACTATAGTGACTAGGGGCTGGGTTCTGTAATCAGACAGCAGAATTTAAATCTAGACTCTCCCAGTGTCCACAGAGGAGATGACATCTGTTGTCACCTGTGGGTCAGAATCACAGAATTTCTCAGGATCCTTGGGTAGAAGCAGCACTGACCTTTAGTTGTGGGAAACAACCATCACCAATGTCTTGGTTGGGGATAAAACCAAAAATCCATTCTTCCTTTCTGGGGTTCTGGCATCTCTCAAGGGCAGATGTGGCACTCAGTGCTGAATTTGGCTTTGAAACCCAGGCTTTCCCACTCAAAGCAGAAAAGGAATGATGAGGTAGGGTGAGACGTAGAGATGGAAAACAAATGACCTCTTTGGGCTACACAAAAATAAAGATGCCCATGTCTCCTGGAGGACATACAAGTAAATCAGGTACCAATATAAGGCACTGACTCAAAGGCAGTGAGAGACAGAGGAGCTCAGATACAGCAAAAAATAAACCTGTCTCCTGAATATCCTTGGCTTTGCAACTACACAGTGTTTTCTCCCAGATATTATGCCAGTTATCATGAATTGACAAGAATTAGGGCTATTGTTTCTTTCCTTTCTTTTCCAAATGCCCCCACTTTGCTTCCTGGCAGGCCAGCCCTACAGTGGAGAATCAACTTTTCACCTTCTCCTTTTTAATTCCTTCCAGAGAGATGAGAATCCTTGCCATTAAAATGTGTGTGGCATAGTTTTGTGTATTAGCTGGCACTTTAACTTCTACTGACCCATTGTGTCACCAAAGGTGTAGCTTCTGTAGGTATTCTGATTTATTGCATCCCTTTCATAAAAATGCCTTGGACATACAGCAAGCAAGGTGTTAGCATGCAGGGCAACATGCATTTCGCCAAGATCTTAGAATCTTATTACAAGATAAGGCCTGGGATGCCTCCTGCTTTAAGGATGTTCTGTAAAATGGCCCAGCATGCTAACAGCAACTTGATTAATAATCCCATGTGTTTCACTCCTTGAATTTATTCCCAGGGAAAATGTGTCTTTGATCACTAGGTGCTGACGAGGGTATAACCTGGCTCGAGGTGTTTCCCTGGAGTGAAATATGCAGTACTTCTCAACTCCCAATTCCATTTAATTTATTGTTTGTTTTTGCTTAAGAAGAGGCTGTTTTTACAGCTGAGCAGATTTGGAAGCTGGTTTGGGGTGTTTCATTTCCTTACATAAAGAGTTATAATGTAAGGGATGGTAACCAGCTGTTTCTACCTTCACTAAACACAGAGCAAATAGGAATGAGCCTCTATTGTAGCAAAAGGGATTTAGGTTAGTTGTAAGAAGGAACTTCCTGACAGGGTACAAAGGTATTCTAGGACTCCACCCTGGAAGGCTCTTAAAGGGTATTCTGTTGTTTCTCTCTGAGATGGATTATATGAGACTGAGATTAATAGCATTAAACTGCACCTAACAACCTGGCTCTATTCCTTCTAGTATCTTGTCTCCATAAGATAACTGTAACTGTTAACTGGGCCTGTGCTTTTGTGGATAGTTGAGTGACTGAGAGTTATTTTGGGAGTTTCTTATGAATCTTGGAAGAGGTGTTGTTCCTTTACATCTGATAGTCAAGTAAATGTCATAGCCTATGCAAGCATAGGCTTGCAGTGGTTGCCGACAGAGTCAGCTATTGAATGTTTAGGATTTGTATGTGGCAAGTTAGTTGTTATACATAGCTGTTATTAAAAATTAAATCATACAAAGTGACAATTAAGTTGTATTAAAAACAAAGGGAAATACATAAAATACTTCCTAATTATTTTATTTTTATATATGAGGTTATTTACATCTCTTGTATCTATGTGGTAGAAATAGTATATAATGGTGCAATACTGCACATTTCTTCCTAATTTCCATGACATTGGGCTGGTACTTTATTATTTATTTATTTTGAGAGAGACTGAGCACATGAGTGGGGGAGAGGCAGAGAGAGAGAGAGGGAAAGAGGATCCCAAGCAGACTCCACACTGTCAGCGCAGAACCTGATGTGGGGCTTGATGCCACAAACTGTGAGATCATGACCTGAGCTGAAGTCAGGAGCTGGACACTTAACCCGCTGAGCCACCCAGGTGCCCTGGGTTGGTACTTTAAAAAAAAATTTTTTTTTATGTTTATTTATTATTTAGACAGAAAGAAACAGAGCATGAGTGGGGGCGGGGCAGAGAAAGAGGGAGACACAGAATCCAAAGCAGGCTCCAAACTCTGAGTTGTCAGCACAGAGCCCGATGCGGGCCAGAACCCATGCACCGTGAGATCATGACGTGAGTTGAAGTTGGTCGCTTAACTGACTGAGCCACCCAGGCGCCCTGGTACTTTAAAATCTGTCATGGAGGGAGTATTGATACCATGGAAATTGACATCCTTTATAAATTGGGTTTTTCCCTGAACCAAGTATTAAACATTTATTGGCATACCAACATGGGTGAAAGAAAGAGGGAGGGAGAAGGGAGGGAAGGAGGGAGAGAACACAAGGAAGGACAGAGGGATTAAAGAGAAAAGAAAAGAAAAGAAAAGAAAGAAGGAAGTGAGGGGAGAGGTGGAGAAGGAAAAGAAAGGAAGGAGGGATGGAACGAGGAAGGAAGGGAGGAATAAAAGAAAAATATTGCCTTGGTGACCTTAATACTTTCTCAGTATTTATTCTCAAGTATATTTCTCAATATATTTTCTTAATATTGTTTCAAATCTTTTTAGAGGTAAGCATATGACAAAGTCATTTTTGAAAAAGAAAATGCTCAGAACTTCTTAACCAACTGAGCCACCCAGGCGCCTGCTCAGAACTTCTTAAGTCCAGAAATGGAACCCCCTCTTTTATCCTTGAACTAAATTAGCTTGAAGAAACCTGTCTACGGTGGTACAGTTTATACATCAGACCCTCTTCGGTTTCACCACTTACCATCTAAGCCAGTACTGCCCAATAGAAATATAATGTAGGCCACATAAGAAACTTTAAATTTTCTAGTAACTAAATTAAAAATAAAGTCCAGGGGTGACTGGGTGGCTTAGTCAGTTAAGTGTCCAACTTTGGCTCATGTCATGATCTCACAGTTTGTGAGTTCAAACCCCATGTGGGGCTCTGTGCTGACAGCCTGGAGCCTGCTTCTGATTCTGTGTCTCCCTCTCTCCGACCCTCCCTCCCTTCTTTCTCTCTCTCTCTCTCTCAAAGTCCAAAGAAATAAGAGATACTAATTTTAGTGATGTATTTTATTTAACTTGATTTATAAAAATTGTTATTTTGACATATAATCAATATAAAAATATTAGGTGTTTTTGCTTTTTTTGCAGGAATATATCTTTGAAAGCTAGTGTGTAGTTTACACATAACAGCACATCTCAATCAGACTGACCAATTTCAGTATTCAATAGCACATGTGGCAAGTGGCAATCATGTTGGACAATTCAAGTCTATATTCTCAAAGATGCAAAGGCAGGGAAGTGCCTATTACCTGTGTACATTGTCACACTTTCAATATGCACAGAGAATGTATATAGATTTATCTTGTGTTAGTGCTAGATAACTCTGGAGTTCCAATCCTCAATTTGTAGATAAAAGGATGACTGAATTTCAGGGATGTTTTTGACTTGTCCTGGTTTACACATGGGCGTGATCAGTGCTTTCAATTGTATCTCAGATGTTGGATTCTGAATTGTGCAGTGCTTATGGACCTGATGCATGAATCAGACAGCCAACTATTATATCCCTAAGGCTCCATCATCTACCAGCCGAGTGACTTTGGGCCAATTACTTAACTTCTCTGTGCCTCAGTTTCCTCTTATATGAAATGAGAAAAATAATTGTATCTTCCTCACCTGGGTGTTCTTATTTGTATTCATTAAAGATACATTATAGAATACTTAGAATAATTCTTGGTGCCTAATAAGTATACAATCAATGTTTGTTCATATTGTGATAATATTATACAGCTAACATTTTAATAACTTGCGTAAGGAGAATTCAAGTGCTGGGAATAAAGGGGACACTATTGGACAGTTCTTAATCTGGAAAAGATACCTTGCTTTAAAATTATTTGTGCAATATATTTGTGCAAGAATGTATAAGTTATATATATGATTGTTATTTCTTGAATATTTAGATAATAGTTTTGCTTTTTGTTTAAAAGAGAAGTATTACCTTCTGCTTAGAAGTGTCATCATTCTTGGCCAACAGACACATGAAACGATGCTCAGCATCGCTCCTCATCAGGGAAATACAAATCAAAACCACACTGAGATACCACCTCACGCCAGTCAGAGTGGCTAAAATGAGCCAATCAGAGAACTCTAGATGCTGGCGAGGATGTGGAGAAACGGGCACCCTTCTACACTGTTGGTGGGAATGTAAACTGGTACAGCCCCTCTGGAAAACAGTGTGGAGGTTCCTAAGGAAACTAACAATAGAACTCCCCTATGACCCAGCAATAGCACTGCTAGGAATTTACCCAAGGGATACAGAAATGTTGATGCATAGGAGCACATGTACCCCAATGTTCATAGCAGCACTCTCCACAATAGCTAAAACCTGGAAAGAGCCTAAGTGTCCATCAACAGATGAATGGATCAAGAAGATGTGGCTTATCTATACCATGGAATACTACATGGCAATGAGAAACAATGAAATCTGGCCATGTGTAGCAACATGGATGGACCTTGAGGGTGTTATGCTGAGCGAAATAAGTCAGGCAGAGAAGGACAAATATCATATGTGTGCACGTATAGGAGGATTAGGAGGAACTTAACAGAGGACCAAGGGGGAGAAGAAGGGCGGAAATGGTGGGGGAAAGGGAGAGAGGCAAACCATGAGAGACTCTTGAATGCTGACAAAAACTGAGGACTGATGGATGTGGGGGGGAGGAGGGATGGGCATGGAGGAGGACACTTGTGGGGATGAGCACTGGGTGTTATGTGGAAACTAATTTGACAATAAACTATTTGAAAAAAAAAATAAATAAAAAAAATAAAAAAGGTTCACACCAAGGGGAAAAAAAAAAAAGAAGTGTCATCATTCTTTTTAAAGTGGTGAATTTATAAATATTTTAATGAGACTTAATGCTGTTGCATAATGATACCACTGTAATATTTTTTTGCAGTTTGAAATTCTAAAACATATCAGAAGTAAGCTGCCACCTATTCTCAACATCCCACCTCCCAGATTCCTTTGAGACACATGCATAAAAACAGAGTTTCCACTTTCCACTGAAAATGTCACAGGAGAGTTTGAAAAGGAAATTGATCAGCAAACCATAATGTATATACAGTTTCACAACGTTTGTTCGCCTTTACCAAAGGTCTCTAGCATTTGGTAACTGACTTGTATTTCTCAGTGGACTTTTCATGCTGCTTTGTTGTGTCCATGTGGGCCACTCTATTTGATCAGCACAAGTTTTGGCATGCTTTAAAGCAGCAACGGTAAATGCAGCTATGCTAGAGTTACTTTAGAAGTGGGGATGGCATTTTCATTAAACAGAGATGTGTTGT
Source organism: Proteles cristata cristata (assembly GCA_017311185.1). NCBI lineage: Eukaryota > Metazoa > Chordata > Mammalia > Carnivora > Hyaenidae > Proteles > Proteles cristata. The sequence goes on along the minus strand of JAESUZ010003673.1, from coordinate 861,634 downwards.
AATTAATAAGAATACATATCACTGGAATAATTGTGACAAGGCTAATACTTTAGGATGCTGTCAGTATTTTAGTGTCAATGTAATTTTTCTGCTAATGCATATTTCAGGTTTGGCCAGGAAATTTCAGAAAACACTGTTTAATTCAATTGAAAAAAAATTGAATTCCCACAGTACATTCAGCACTGTTGCAATTAGGGAATACTTTTTAAAATATGTATAATATAGTTTTTCCATTAAGTGCCTTTTTTTAAAGTTTACTTATTTATTTGAGGGAGACAGAGATAATATGAGTGGGAGAGGGACAGAGAAAGAGGGAGAGAGAGAGAATCCCAAGCAAGCTCCATGGGGCCATCACAGAACCCAACATGGGTCCTGAACTCATGAAAGCATGAGATCTTGACCTGAGCCGAAACCAAGAGTCAGTTGTTTAACCTATTGAGTCACTCAGGTGCCCCTCCATTAAGTACCTTTAAATATCATTGGGTAAGTCTAGACATGCAAGAGCTGTGTAACAATATAAAATAGTAAGTGATTATGGCCTCAAATGAGTATGGAAAATTAATTGTTTGGGCCTGAGGATGGGAAAATTAGATAATACAGACATCAGTTTATATTTTATAAACATATTATGCCTTAGAAGAAAATTGTATTCATCCCACATGTTGGTAATAATGAATGAGAGCCAATTTGATGAAAAATACTGCCATTTGAGAGTTGAGAGCTTGGAATTAAGGTCTTCATCTACTGACTCCAATCCCATATGTCCAAACCAAAATGTGTAGATCCATGAGACTTATTACTGGGTAGCATTCCAGCTTGACTTTCCTGTTTCTGCATGAAGTTTAGGGAACATTAGATTTAGCAATTGCAATGAAGTTAATCAATTAGTTTTTTTTCTTAAGTAATCAAAATATTATTGAATTCATGTCAGAAGCTGATCAGTTAAAAAATTTTAGAACTTTAGTTCCATAGGACAAACTAAAGATGTTGGAAGGCAGATGACTATTTTTTATAGGGTGATAAAGAAGAAGTAGATCTTAAATCAAATTTCTTTATGTTAATCAAATGTTATAATTGGCTTTTGTTCTTATTATATATGGTAGGTGAATCTTATCTCTCTGTGTATTCTGTGATCTATTATGAACTTTCTACCCCAAGATAAATAAAAACACCAAACAGAAGTGTTGAATTTCTGTATATTATAAATTGAAGAACCTTCTAAACAATTATTTTGAAAAGAAATCTGGTGCCATTTATTGCATTGGCCTTAGCACACAGCAAAGTTATATTCTTTCCCCTTATTTCTCATAATGAGATATATACTCTTTAGAAAACATTAAGTGATGTTAATGTGTCTTTTTTACCCCCCAAATCCTTTAAAACTTTTCATAATTATAAAGTAGTCTTGGCATTGTTGGTTTTCTGTGGTCACTGAGAGGGCATTTATCGATGCCTTTATCATACTTGTGGCATATATCCTTTCCATGTATAGCAGATGCCTAAGGTACCATCTGTCTCCAAAAGATAAAGTTGTCTTCATTAGGTTTCCACTCCCTTAATACAGGGAAGAACAAACCTGGAGCTCTGGGAATCTCCTTGTGTTTTGTTTCATTTCCCCAGAAGCAAAATTTTGAGCACAAATAATTTATTTGGAAGGTGATCCCAGGAAATGTTTTTGAGAGAGGGTGAGGGAGGGGCAGAGACAGAGGAAGACACAGAATCCAAAGCAGCCTCCAGGTTCTGAGCTGTCAGCAGGGGCTGAAACCCACAAGCAGTGAGATCATGACCTGAGCCGAAGTCAGACCCTTAACTGACAGAGCCATCCAGGTACCCCCAAAATAAGTATTGCTTTTAAAATCAATTTAAAAAAGAAAATTGTGTTTCCTGAATTTTGGGGATTTATATATCTCAAACACATGTGGGAATCAAATGTGCATCAGCACTCTATATTGACAATGGCAGGCAGTTTCCAGTGCCTTCCCAGGAGTCATCAGAACCACTACAACAGGATGAGCCTGTAAGATAGCAAATTACATTTGTCTTACTCCATTGCTAGAGGAAGTGGTGCTAACTGATTAGCTATATATTCATGGAATATGGCTTGGAATGGTGCCAGCATATCTACATTTTTTGATTACTCTGATAATCACCATTCCATCCTGTCACCCTTATGAACAGGAAATCCCCATTAACTGATATCCTTATTCTGGACATGCATAAGAAATTTGTATTTGTGAGCAATAATTTACTGGTCCTGAAAATGCTTTACCCCCAATAACATTTGTTTCTAATGGAAAAGTATTGCATAGTCTCTGTTTTCCTAGATTCTAAAGGTCTGATATAAATAGCCTTGCTTTCTCTCCCCCATACACCCATAAGCAGCTTGGTAAAGAGAGCATGGATCCTGGTGGCAGATGATGTGAGATGGTGGTGGTGCCAAATGAAGAGTGGCCCATCCCAGGCTTCAGGCTTTCTTCTGATAGGCATCTCCCAATCCATTGTCTAAAATCACTAGGAGGAGCCTAAGCTAGGGTTGGCCCTAGCCCCTCCCCTAGGTACACATTATTTATATTCCTCAGGTAAATAGATCATAGAAGAGAGGGTATATGTGTATATACTTGTATTTATATTGAAATAGAAATATCAAAATATATATGTATGTGTATAGAGAGACTACATATGTGAAAAGGAAAAGCAGAAAAACAAAACTAACTCAATAGCTTATAGTAAAAATAATAGAATTAATGTATTAGAGCAAGAATTTAAAATAAGTTAAATGCTCAAATAAGTATTCAAAATAATAAGAACTCAGATACTTAATATAACTTAAAATAAATTAATATACTCAAAGTGATATGGCAGAGTTTGATAACAAGGAACTGAAACAAATAGTTGTAAGGAAAATCAAAGTATAAATAGGAAGTATAAAAGAAGAGTTGTAGTAAAGCAGCAGCCCATAAAGTGTGATTCCCAGACCATGAGCATCAACATCACCTCAAAGCCTATTAGAAAACAGATTCTTTTATCCACTTGAGATCTGCTGAATCAGAAAATCTTGGAGTGGGACTCAGGCATCTGTGTGTTAAGATACACACCTGAGTAATTCTGAGGCATCCAAGTTTGAGTATCACTGCTGTAGAACACCAAATTGATCAATTGAGTTGAACTACAGAATGGTTAGAGCCAAAGAATAATTAATTGAGCCAAAAGATGAAGTTGAAAAACTCCATCAGAATGTATTAGGAATGGAAAAGGAGATGAAACTATGTATGGTAATGTTAACAGTCATGGTGGATGGAAATAGAAGTATCACCATCTATATAGCAGGATATCCAAAGGAGTGGAAGATAAAATGGAGGGAAAGAAATAGGCTAAGACCCGTTGACCAACAATTTTCCAGAATTAAGTAAAGATCAGTCCATTTCACATGAAAGTCCAGATTTTCATCTTTTCTTGATAAATTCAAGGTCTGGTAACACTGACCCACATTTTTATATAACAATAGAACCAAGCTAACTAGGAGTTATTCCCTTTAAATGAGTCATTCATAGAGTATCAGACTGTGGGGTCTGGTAACAGACTGGCTGGGATTCTATTCTAGCTCCACCACTTACTGTGTGACTTTAGAAAAACTTTGAATCTCAATTTCCTCATCTACACAGTGGGGATAATAAGATACCTACCTCATTTTTTAAAAGATTAAAAGAGTTAATATATATACAAAGACTTGTACATATGTACAAGTACAGTGCTTGGTACTTCGTAAATGTTTTTAAAAATGTCAGCTGTTAATTTTGCTTGTCATTGCCCCACCTGCCTCCAGATGCTCAGAGTTTTACACCTGACTTGGCTTGCGTCCATTTAAGTTACCTGCTTGCTTTCTTTTGGAAACTCAGTTTTTGATATCTGTTCTATCCCTTCATAACCCTGACTTTGGTTGGTTTGTTAACATCTCTGGGTCTCAGTTTCCTCTTCAGTACAATGGAATAATTACCTGCTTTGACCTCACATGTATATACAAGTGAAGAAATGTTTGTGAACGTGATTTCCATAGAATGGATACTTAATATATGCTTATTATATTTTTAGTCATTCATCTTTGTATCCTGTACAGTAAATAGCAGAGGATGCTGTGCTATAGCCAGCCCATGGTGGCTCAAGAAAGCCAGTTGCTAAATTTTTAGGAATTTTGAGAGCTGGTTGTTCAATACAGCCATTATTAAAAACTAAATCATTTTTAAACTTACAATTAAATTAGTTATAATCATAATTAAGGTAATGAATTCTCAAAAATATTTCTCTTGTTAATTTTTACTACATCTTACCATAATCTGTACTATTGAGGTGAATTAAGTCTGTTGTGTCTTTATGCTAGAAATACTAAAGAATGGTGTTCTGCATAGTTCTTCCCCAAGTCCTGGTTCAGTGACATCATGTTGGTAGATTGAAACTGGCCATGATTAGAGTATTTATCCCATGGAATTTGGTGGACACTCCAAATCAAGGCTGTATTTCCCCTCAAAGAGTCCATTGTAAAGGCATCAGTAAGATCGTTACAATCTCTTTGGAAAACAAAAGAAACATACAATTTTATTTGTTACCAGTGGGACTTACAACATAGTGAAGTACTCACGGTGACCATAAAGTTAGCCCTAAAATTCACGAGCTAGGTATGCATTAGACATTTAATATATTTCTCTTTAAAAGGTTAAAGTTGTGAATGTCCTAGAATTCTATGAAATGTCCTACTCAAACATAATTTTTTTCTCCTCCTCTAATTTAACCACTACAAACAGCATTGTCTGTGCAAGAAGGTAGGGTGGGTTGCTGTTTTGTTTATGAAGTCCAGAGAAAGGTAAAATGGGTTGAGATCATGGCATTAAGGATTTGGCTTAAATTTATCTGAGTCTGTCCTGTGTGTGCATGCATTCATGTGTGCCTGAGTTTGCACAAGGAGTTTGAATAAATGGGGGCAGAGTGGAATAGGGTCTCCGTTAACAATTTGTTGTGTTACATGGAGAAATGAGAGTGTTCATTCCCTGGAATTCTCTAAAGGACAGGTGCTGTTTGTATAAACGGTTTAGATTTTGATCTGCCTACATGGTGTATCCAGGATCTTTCTAGCCCTCTGAATTCATAAACCAGGTCTATCTGGCCATCTTACATTCTGAAATTTTTTATGAGGTAATTAAAGAAACCTAAATAGCTTCTAAATTTGCATAAATTTATATTTCTTAGCAAGATTTATCCTAAATTTACAAGTCATTGCTGTTTGTTATCAGGAATCTATCCCTAACATCAAAATGCCTTTTTAAAAAAGTATGTATCCATCACACTGCCAAAGGTATTTATCACCTCATGTCCATGAACAGGTGAAATAAAGGTGCAAACAGGGAGTTAATAGTGCATCTTGACAATTTCAGTTCAATTGGCATTTTAGTATGAGTGAATACTTCCTGTGTACATACATGTTGCTGGATGCTTTTGTCCAGAGCTGTGGTGGACTCTGATTTCATCCCAAGAAACATAGTTGAGCTGTTCTCAAATGCAAAGAGTTCCAGAAATATATACTCCCCCAGAACGTGATGGTTTTAGGAGGTGGGACCTTTGGGAGATGAGTAGTTCATGAGAGCAGAATCCTCATGCATGGGATTAGTACTCTTAAAAAGGAGGTCCAAGAGAGCTCCCTTGCCCACTTCTGTCATTTGAGAATCCAACAAGAAGTCTAAAACTCAGAAGAGGGCCCTTACCTGACCATAGGTACTTCTGATCTAGGACTTTACAACTATGAGTAATAAGTGTGTGTGGTTTATGAACCATCCATGCTATGGTAATTTGTTATAGCATCTTGAATGGACTCAGACAGTTACCTATTAGTATACGAAAAACCACTTTAACTTGGTAGCTTAAAAATCAACATATATTATTTCTCACAGTTCTGGGCATTGGCTGGGCTCATCCCCTTGTGGTTCTTATGCTTCATGTAGTGCTATCTGGGATCACTCATGCAGATATAGTCAAGTATGAGCTTGGCTTGGACTAGAACATTTAAGATAGTTTCACTCACATGTGTGAAGTGGCTTTGCTCAGCTTGGGTATCCAGAACAACTAGGGGCTGGCTAGACCTTTCTTTCTCCATAAGTTCTCTCCAAGCTTATTTATATGGCAGCTGCCAGAAGGGTGAAAAAAAAGAGTGAGAAAGGAAGCTTCAGGATTCTTAAGTCACAGACTATTGGTTTATCACATTAACTTGGCCAAAGCACATCACAAGGCCAGCCCTGATTCCATATGAGGGAAAATAGAGAGAAGTGACAATCATATGTTTTTAATCATATTTGTAGATATCTACCTCATTGCATATCATCCATTTTCACATTTTTCTCCTTAGTAGCAGAGCACTAAATTTGCTTAGATATCTGTCCTTCTACTTGTGGTAAAGGGCTTCAGGTAAATCCAAGGGATTCAGGTGAATCTCTAACCCTGGGAGGTGGACCTTGATTGTTTTAAGTCACATAAAGTAGTCTCATTTTTAATGCAAATTTAGGCATAGACAAAGGATAAAATTCTGGCCAGTGAAATTTGAAAGGAAACATGCTGGGAAGTTTCTAGGAGAGGTTTTATAGCTTTTAAAAGGATATGTAACTCTCTCTCAGAAATAAATAAAACATTTAAAAAAATAAAAAGAGGGGCATCTGGGTGGCTCAGTCCATTGGGCATCCGACTTTGGCTCAGGTCATGATCTCATGGTTCATGGATTCGAGCCCCGTGTCGGCCTCTGTGCTCACAGCTAGCTCAGAGCCTGGAGCCTGTTTCAGATTCTGTATCTCCCTCTCTCTCTGACCATCCCCTGTTCTCTCTCTCTCTCTCTCTCTCTCAGAAATAAATAAAACATTAAAAAAATTTTTTAAAGGATATTTTAAAAGGACCTAATCTTTTCTGTCTCTGGATATTGCTGTGTCTGTTTAATTATCAGTTCTGCCTGCATGAGAATAAAGCTAACAGAAGAAAGAACAGTGTCAAAAGATCTGCAAGGATTGTCTGTATCTGATAGCCTCTAATTCTGCAGTTCCTTTATTTTCAAAATTGTGTTTTCTGTTACCTTCAGTTGAAGTCTCTTTATTGATAAAGAACGTGTGGAAAGAAAGAACATTAGAAATGCAAATAAGAAGAATGCTTATATCAGCTATGTGTGGTGTATACTTTATATAAGAAATGAAAGGAGCACAGGCTATCTGCTAAAAATCCTCATTGTATGGCATTTGCTTTCTTGGTGAAAGTACATAAACTGATACATAAACTGGTATCTAGTATTCAACTTTGCAAACTAAGAATCCTGAACTTATTAATTCACCAAGAACAATTCCATCTTTTAGAACAAAACTTATGTTGTCCCAGCTTATAAGATGGATGCATAAACTTTTATGCCACCTTATGAGTTATCCAAATTCATAAAGATGTCATAAAACAGGCCATTCTGTTCATCCATTTTCATGTTAAGAATATTCTTGCCAGTAGGATGTGATATAGCCAAAGATGACTTATTATGACCCTCTCTTCCCTGGATGGTGCTGGGGTAGACATAACAAGTGATAGTCTCTGTTTCTCATTTAGTTCATATTTCTGTGACTGACCACACTTTTTTGAAAAACCCATTATGTCATCCTTGGGTAATGGTTTTCAAATGGTTCTTTGGGTAGAAATTGATTCTTGATAAAATTGTAATGGTCTGTGGCAAAATAAGAAAAATAAGGACACATTTATACAAACTCCAACACACACATCTCACTTTGATTATATATGTGATTATATATGTGTGTGTGTGTGTGTATTTACCTGTCATACATCACACACCTATCATACATCAGCTTCTTCCCTATCCACTGTCAGCTGCTTCTTAGTGCTTTGTCCAGTTCCCATATCCATGTGGACCATGATGCAGGTGGATCATGGATAGAGCCCTTCTTTGGGCTGCCTTTCTCTTTGCACAGTCCACAGTTCCCTTTCTTTCTTGGTCTGTTCCATTTTTCTCCCATCTCATCAAAACACTAGGTTGTAGCTGTACATCCATGCATTTGTCCAGGTCTATTAGCTACCAACACCAATCTCAAACTTAACACAACTTAACACAATAAAATTTTTTCACTCCCATAAAGTCCTGGGGAGATCTGCTGATTAGATCTCTTTCATGAGGTACCTCAGGGACTCAAGCTTCTTCCATCCTGTACTTTCCTGGCTTTGAGGTTACTACAGAAGGGAAAAATGAGGAAGAGTCATAAATAGCAGATGCTTCATTAGCCTGGCCTGGAAAGGGCATACTTCACTTCACTTCACTTGCATTCCGTTAATATGAGCTCAGTCTGTGGCCTTCACCTCGTGACAAGGGGATCTTTACCAAAAGGGGATTATAATTAAGTTATATGGCAAGTAGAGGAGAAAAATGGATATAAGTGAACCTCAGTTGAGTTTTCCTAAGGATTTGAGATCTCAATAATAAACAATAATAAACAATAACAAAAGATCAAAAAACTTCCATAAAATTACCAAGTAAATATGATCACCTGTAGGGAAAAGCTTATTGGTAAATTATTTGTCTGCTCTCTTATGGGCATATGCATTACTTAATATTACTCTCCTGATTTCAAATGGAGGACTTTCTTCAAAATGCTACTTTTCCTAAATTCTATTTTCATGATTTCCTCTCTGTTATGCATTATGCACTTTCGTAGGTCTGATATCTTCAATTTATTTTTTTATTATTTTTTTTAAAATGTTTTATTTATTTCTAGGAGAGAGAGAGAGAGACAGCGTGAGCAGGGGAGGGTCAGAGAGAGAGGGAGACACAGATTCTGAAATAGTCTCCAGGCTCTGAGCTGGCAGTCAGCACAGAGCCCGATGCGGGACTCGAACCCACGAACCGCGAGATCATGACCTAAGCGAAAGTCGGACGCTTGACCGACTAAGCCACCCAGGTGCCCCTGATATCTTCAATTTAGAATGCCACCCTAAGGTAAATGCTTTAGTAAGGTGTTCAAGGTGGTCTTTGATACTCCATGTCCAGAGAAAAGTCCAACCAGATTACTTACAGATACATCCATTTATTCTTCCTGATTGACCAGACTGGTTGTATATGTGTTCACAAATATCTTCAATGATATATAACATCTTTTAAGATTAAATATTAATTATAAAAAACACTGTAGTCTAGACCAGACATTTGGTAAACTATGTTCTGGGGCCAAAGTTTTGGATATAAAGTTTTATTGGAAAACAACCACACTCATTTATTCACTTATTGCTATGGCTGTTTTTATGCTACAATGCCAAAGTTGAGTATTTGCAACACAGACCATACAGCCCACAAAGTTTAATACATTTATTATCTGGCCCTTTACAGATATAGTTTATCAATCCCTAGTATAAACTAAGGGTAAAATTGTAATACGTCTAAGGGGCAATATAGGTAATGTTGCTGACGAATAAAGTGAAACAGCTATAATACGCAAAGCAGTATAATTTTTGTTGAGCTGAAAAAGACATTCACACCTGTCTGAAAGTATTCAAATTTTTTAAAGTTTTATTTATTTAAGTAATTTCTGCACCCAACATGGGCCTCTAGCTCACAACCCTGAGATCAAGAGTCACATGTTCTTCTGACTGAGTCATCCAGGCACCCCTGAAAGTATCAATTTTTAAAATATGTGGACCAACAAAATACATTTTCATACCAGAATTGACCTAACATCAATTGTTTTACAACGTATGAACTAAGTCTGTTAAGACAAAGAAAAGTATTTCTCTACTGCTCATAATGAGCAAGGCTGACTTCTACAAACAAGCTTCATGAGGAGATTGTTCCTTTATTATGTGAAATAGGGTCACTTCATTTACAACACCAGCACCTGAGCCTCCTGCCCACACCCATCTTCAAATTGTGACTGCTTGGATTTCCTTAAATAAGAAACTGGTTATACTCAGCCATATCCCATAATTGCTCTTCCAGAAACACAAAGACTAGGCAGAACTCTGACATAACAGCTTGTTAGGATTTGATTAAATGCTTACCATGGGCCATTTTACTCCTTGAGCCCTAGAGAAAAGGATTTCACCCTTCATGATATTTTATTATTTGTTGTTCTAATGTCCTTCCTTAGCAAATTTATAATCTGGCAACCTTGGATTTCATTTTGTTTTGAAATTTTACTTGTCTATGAAATTCCAATGTATGGGAACCACTGACCCACGTGACACTATAGCGTTGTAAGATGACTTTGCTAATTTCTGTTCCGATCCATCATTAGTAAACTTATATAGTGTAAACTCTCATTGGCAAGCTTATTTCTCTTATGTGCAAGTTTTTAGGGAACTTCTCATTGAATTCAGAACCCATTACTGAGTGAAATACCAAGAAGATAGTGCTTATTTCTGGCTCAAGCTTAAGCAAGGGAAACCTGGATCCCAAAATGTCTTATGTCTTCAAGGAAATGTCTGACACAGAGAAAGACCTGCAGAACTATGTGGGCAGCAAGAACAAGAAGGCAGAAGTTATAGATGTCCTGTTGCTGGCCAGGAGGGTAGAAACTAGCCATTAGTTAATTTCTATGATGTGTAGTTCCTTTAACAAAATGTAGAAAGTAGAGTTTACTATCTCTAATTCATGGATTAATCATTTGAACCCTACCCTGGTTAAACTGGCATGTTAAGATTAAGCAAGTAATAAGTAAGTGGTAAATTAAGTATGACTGAAGCAAAAGGTTTTATTTCAGATTAGAGAAACAGCTAACATTTCTTATTTTTTTCCTCTTTTTTTTTCCTTGACAAAAATAATAACCTCTAAAGTGTAAAAGACTTATTAGAACTATCCTAAATCCATTGAAGCCAACTTAGAGAAGAACCTAGGGAAGAAATTACCAAAATCATATCTTCAAGGGAAATCTATCCAAAGGAATTGAGACAGCATATAATGTGCAGAATTCTCTCACCTGCCTTGAGGAAATCATGGATAGTAAAAAAAAGATTCTTTCATGAAAGAGATTTCCTATAGGAAAGATTAGTATCTACATATTTTCAAGAAGAGGAAAAGGTAAGTTAGAGACACCAATGAATTAAAGAAATTCCTTGAATAATTTATATTTTTGATATTGAACAGAATGATCATTTGACCATTGGCAAACTCTTAGAAAAACAGTCTTTCATGTATCAGTTAGTTTGTAAGCAATAGAAAGTTGGAGGCCTATCTTATAGAAGGAAAAGTGTCATCTGTGTTGTATAATTTAAAAAGGGCAAGTAACCATATCTTCATCTTAGTATAAACTACTTAAAATTCAAAGTCTTAGGAGAGAGGCTGTGATTAGCCAAGCTGAGCCACATGCCTGCCCCCTTACCCTATAAAGGACATAAAGAGCAGCTGTGGACACTTGGGTGATTTTGGTTTGAGGTAGGAAGTGAAGTTTGCCTGTTTGCCAAAACTGCAGACACAAGAGGGTTATAGTTCATTCTCTAAAGGAAAATCAGTATGGTTTTTGGAAAGAAAATGGTATTCTAAAATATAAAAAATTGAAAAATAGATTGGATGCATGACATGCTACCCCTTTCATTTTTCAAAAGTGTTTTTGGACAAGTAGTTATCACGTAGATGGTTCATTATCAAAGTCCTTGTGAGAGTCTAGTCTCATGAGAGTCTCAAGATAGAAAAATGAAGCTGGCAGATGATATGTTCATAGCTAGTAGAATAATATGAAAAATAATATTGAATTGAGTCTCAACAAAGATCAAACTCGTGAGAGAGAGTGCTGTAGTCTTTTCTAGTTCAACTCTAGTTGAGTAGAAAAAAATAAAGAGTTAAAGCTCTATTAATTGCAAATGTCAGAAACTCAACCAGAAAATTTCAGGAGTGTAGCTAAAAGCACAGCTTGGATTATAAAATTTGACTGATATGATAAAAATACTGTCTTTCTCACGTCTCTTGGTTCTACTTCCTCTCTTTTGGCTTTATGTTATATAAGCTTTTCCATATGATGGCAAAGATCACCCACGTAATTCCATTTTTATATTCTATCAGAGGAGAGTAAATCCCAATAGAAGGCCTGAGATGATTCTCACGACTTGACTTAGTCTTAGTCTTGTATTTAATACTGAATCAATAATGATGAGCCAGGATGATAGAGTATTCTGATTAGCCAGGCCAAAATCACATTCCCTTACATGGAGCCAGGACATTAGATGAGCTCCACCCAAAGTACTTAGATAGAGAATGAAAAAGAATAATTCTCAAAAAAATAGAGATTTTTGTTATAAAAAAGAGGGATTCTGAGCAGGCAAATATAATGAACATTTTTTTAAATTTTAAATATTTTAAATGTTTATTTTTGAGAGAGAGAGATAGAGACAGCATGAGCAGGGGAGGGTCAGAGAGAGAGGGAGACACAGAAACCAAAGACAGGCTCCAGGCTCTGAGCTGTCAGCACAGAGCCCAATGCAGGGCTCAAACCCACAAACTGTGAGATCATGACCTGAGCCGAAGTTGGGCACTTAACCCACTGAGCCACCCAGGTGCCCCAATGAACACTTTTTTGAAAACCCAAATATCTTTTAAAGCATAAAATTGAGAGGAATAATTAATACTGATAGGCTAAAGGTTCAAAAGATTTCAATGGGCTAGTGGAGTAGGCTTAAACTAACAAAATTAAATTTAATTATGAGATGGAAAATCCAACATTGGCAGCAAAATCTCAGTTCCATATGTAATTATGAAGTAATTTGCTTCAGTGGTAAATCATGAAAGTTTTAGTTGTCTATAGATTCAATTATTTCTTAATTCAATTACCTAAAAAGCTAATGCAATTCTAGGGTGCTTTATGAAAACTAAACTGCCCAGCAATATTGATCCCATTGTATCATGCACTGCTTGGGTCATTTCTGGGTGTCTGTGTTCCGCTTGGGGCACTGACAATGGCAAGCTACACAACCAGAGGAAGATGCTCATAAGAAGGACACTTTATTGACAAGGAAATTACGTAATATCTGCCAAAGTCAAATACAAACATTTTCTCCATAATTCATATCCTGTTTATTACATATGTTAGTAAGCTGACTATGCCACATCTGGAAAGTTACATCCATTAGCCAGTGGTTTATCTAGTTTACTTTCAGACACTTGGTGTAAGAGAAGCAACATATACTCTGCTTAAGGTATTTATTATATAAGGTATTTATTGCCCAGGGGCAAAACAATTCTTTAAATATATACCCTATTAAAAACAGACATTAGGGGCTCCTGGGTGGCTCAGTCAGTTAAGCGTCCGACTTTGGCTCAGGTCATGATCTCGCGGTTTGTGGGTTCAAGCCTCATGTCGGGCTCTGTGCTGACAGCTAGCTCAGAGCCTGGAACCTGTTTCAGATTCTGTACCTCCCTCTCTCTCTGACCCTCCCCTACGCACATTGTCTCTCTCTCTCTCTCAGAAATAAAACATTAAAAAAATTAAAAACAGACATCAAATTGAGAATTCTTTTGGCCTTGATGCAAAAGAAACTAGTCATTAAACGCTTTTTTAACACAGACTCACGTGTTATATATATGTGGGTGAGTGTGGCTATAAATACAATGCATAAACTGTGTTTGTCTAGCAAAGCTTGGAAAGTATTCCTGCATAAAAATAACTAGTACAAAAAGCATGGGGACTGTTCAAAACCATGGGAAGGATTGTGTTATCTTAGATGTTCTCTTTCTGAACTTTCGTTTAGCAACACATTAACCTCTGTACTGTTGACTACAGCACAAACCAGTTTCCCTCACTTCCTGTTATCCTGCTTCTACTTCAGAGTGAAGCTCAGAGGGTGTCTGAGGAGAGGGAACGTTTTGGTACAAAGGCAATTGGCAAACAGGAAAAGCAACCAGCTTGCTGGTTATAGGTTAATAAGGACAACAGAGAAATTCCTTAGACTGCCCTTGGGCTGGTCAGCTTCCCTTGAGGTCAGAATGTCCTAGGGAAGCTTTCATTGATTTTTACAGACAAGGAAAAGTATTTCTGTGTGCCTGTAAAACAAAAGGAACTTCTGGCTCAATCAGTCAACAGTTGCAGAAATGTTCGTGGTCGACAGAGACCTTCTAGTTGTGGAGACTTGATGAGACTGGTGAATGCACTTTGTGAACCATAAAACTCTATAGAAATAATGTGATTGTTAGCCAAGGGAATTTCTAGGCAACTTCGTATACCATATTGTTTTTAAGTGCCTAAGCAGTTAAATATTCAAGCATGGGTGAAATTAACCTAAACCATATTGCTTATTTTCTTATTTTTTTAAATAAAGTATATTGACCAAAATAGAATCTTTCTTAAGTAATATAGTGTGATCATCATGAACATTAGGTTTTGAAATATCAGGCCAATGTATAATAATTAGCATTTGTTGAAAGTTTATTGTGTATCAGGCACTGTGAAGCATTATATGCCAAACTTAGATGATTTGGTTTGTAAAATAGCCTTGCAAAGCCAGTGCTATGCCCATTTACCCATTTTAAATATATATAAACTAAGATCTAGAAAGTTTAAGTAACTCACATGAAGTTAACCAGTAAATGGTACCCATAGAACTAGAATCCAGGTGAACCAAAATGCAAAGTCCATGACTGAAGCTTCTAGTGTGTTCCTTATAGCACTGTTCTCAGAGCAGCACTATGCTGGTAAGTATTTAACAACCAGCTTTTCAGGAAAAAAAAGTATATAAACATGCAGACATATTTATTATAAATTTTAGTGATATAAATACTGATATCTTTATTATGAATTCCATATAGCCACTTGAGTATCACAAATTGCTTTTGAATTTTTTTTTTTTTTTTTTTTTTACCAAACTCTTATATAAACTTTCAGAAGAAAAGATAGGAGAAAATCTTTGTGACGCAGAGCAAAGTAGGCACTTGGGCAAAGAAGTTTTACAAAAAGTAAAATTCTCAAAAGAAAAAAATAATAAATTGGACTTTGACAAAGTCAAAAACATTTTATTTCAGGGGATACCATTACAAAAATAAAAAGGTAAACAAGCCATGGATTGAGAAAATAGGTGCAAATCATATATTGACAAAGAATTTATATCCAGAACATAGAAAGAACTCTCAAAACTCAACAGTAGTAAAACAAATTCTGGATTGAAAAATGGGCAAAAAAATTGACAGATATTTTACTAAATAGGCTATAGGGATGACAGTTAAGCACATGGAAACATGTTCAGCACTATTTGTCATTAGGGAAATGAAAATTAAAGCTATGAAGAGATACTACTACACAACTCTGAGGTCAAAATTTTAAAGATATTGAAAATACAAGGTGCTGACAAAGATGCTGAGCAACTAAAACTCTCCTACATGGCTGGTGAGAATGAAGAATGGTATAGTACTTCTAGAAAATCATTTGGCATTTTCTTACATAATTAAACATATCCTTATTACAAAAGTAGCCATCTTAACTCTTCAGTACTTATCCTGGAGAAATGAAAACTTAAATCACTCAAAAATCTGTATCTTAATATTTATAGTGGCTATATTCATGATTGCCCAAAATTATAAGCAACCCTAATAGCTTTCAGCAAATAAATGAAAAAAACAAACTGTGGTATATCCTTACGATGGAATATTAGCAATAAAAAGGAACAAACTAGCATATGTACAACAATGTGGACATATTTCAGAGGCACTCTGCTGAGGGAAAGAAACCAGTCTCAAAACATCACATATTGGATGATTTGATTTATATGAAATTACCAAAAAGAGAAAACTATGGAGATAGAAGAACAGATGAGCAGCTGCCAGAAGAAATTAAGGGTGGGAGGAAAGTATAACCACAAAGGAGTAGCATGATGGTTTTTTGAGATGATGGAGTGTCTCTGAATGCTGGTTGTGGTGATGGTTCCATTAATCTATATATGTGTTGCAACTCTCAGAACTGTACACCAAAAGGGAAAAAGAAGTCAATTTTATCACATATTAATGTATTAAATATAATTATAAGTTAAAAGTTTAAATTAAAATTAAATTAAAAGTCAGTGCTTAATAATATTAAAGTCTGATCTTTTGAGCAATTCAGACCTATAGCAGCCTAAGTGTTCTGAGCCTTGAAATTCCACCATGCCCTTACTTATAAAACACAGTAGGAGACATAATGAAAAAATACATGTTTTAAGGCAAGTATTTGGGATTCTCAGATATAGGAATAAAAAGCACTAAAAGGTGAAGTTTTTGACAACTTGTTTTAATGTTTTCTGTTTTAAAAGACTGAAGGAAGAGAATTAGCCATGCAATTGATCTCAGGAAAGGTGTATGAACATTGCTTTTTGGATTTGGGATCAAGAGCTGTAGTCACCTGGTACCCCTTTGCTTGTACTAATTCTCTCTGACCTGTGTTGCATTTGAATTAGGTTAGTGTATTAATCAGAGTCTAACTAGGGATTAGACACCACTTGATTTTAATTATTTAAAACAGAAGGAATATAGTGCAAGAAATCAGTGATACAAGTGATAGAAACTAGAAGAGCCAAACAAGGTACAGTGAGGCAACCCAGAAATGAGCAATAGTTGGAATCACCTAACACCTCTATGCTGGAAGGACTGAGGGAAGAGGTGGTTTTATTGGCAGCCAAGGACTGGAATCATGTGGCAGAGCATGGAACCACAGCAGGCCACAAAGAAAGAGTGTGAGTCCATCAGGAAGATGCAGCCCTTCTTCCTCGGATGGATGCTGTCCAAGGCAGAGAAAAAGGAGAAATACCCTGATCTTTCTCTTCGTTTCTCCCTCTAATCTCCCAGTAATGGCTGTCATTGGCCACAGTCATCCAAAAGCCGGCCAATGCGGGATACTAGAAAATGTAGCAAGACAGGATCAACTCCCTCCTCCCAAGAGAAAGCACAAAGAATGGCTCTGTGGGAAGCACGCCCTTGACCAGCCTGGTCAGCCTGACACTGCCCACAAATAAAGGGCACCACTGATTTTGAGGTTTTCCGTCCAGAAAATGGAGGATTTATAATCAAGTTGGGAAGCCCTCTGTCATCTGCAACAGCTATGGTGGCAGCCATGAGAGGGATCTATACAGTTTGGGAGAGCTTCACAAAAGAGCCTTCAAATCCTCAGCCTTTCCCTTTGGGCCACTTCAAGGAAAAAGCCCGCTGTGCACTCTTAATATTCTTATGACACCCCAGGTGAGACAGTCTACTCTCACAGCATTTGCCTACTGTGCTCCAAGTCACAGTTCATTTTTATTACTCCCCTGTTACACATCATACAAAACCATACGCTTTTGGTAGCTAATAGTGACTCCACAGGTTGCTTGTTATATGATGTCAATCCTTCTTCTTGGTGAAGAAAGCAGAATCCAGAATCCCTTGAACCTCTCATCAGCTCTTCTGTCATTTTTCCCAGGTATCTCTGATGCTTTTCCCAGTACTAAGTTCCTTTAAAAATATGAAGACAATGACTGTAGAATTCTAAACCACCCTCCATGGACCCCCTTCCTCCAATTACTCCAGATGGAAATTTTTCTGGGAGACTATCCTGATAATCACATATACTATTGCAGAAGAAGGACTTTCTGGTTATATCAGTCATGGCTCAGTCATGAGCAGAGGCCATGCAAGGCACTCCAGTAGAAGGGATTTAATACGCAAAACTAGTTACAATGGTGTTGTAAGAACTGAAAAGACAATGGCTTAAAGGTGCAGGGCCAGAAGGATAAAGAGAAGAATTGGGAGTTATTAGAGCCTAAGAATCAGTCACTCACTGGAGCTAATTGATAGCAGAGGCTTCAATGATAAGAGCAGGAACCAGGGAGGATGTATAGCCACTGCCAGAGACCCTGGCTGAAGTTGAGAGAAAAGGGGAGAAACACCCTGATTCCCCTTCATCTGGCTTTCTAGTCTTTCTGGTTTCTTTTATTTGACTAAAACAAGCCACAGGCCAGTTGGCAAGAGAGTCTACGAAATGAAGTTTGCAGAGGA
The DNA here is from genome assembly GCA_017311185.1 of Proteles cristata cristata. Classification (NCBI taxonomy): domain Eukaryota; kingdom Metazoa; phylum Chordata; class Mammalia; order Carnivora; family Hyaenidae; genus Proteles; species Proteles cristata. The sequence goes on along the minus strand of JAESUZ010003673.1, from coordinate 843,651 downwards.
AGGACAGGGAAAAGATTTAAGAGCAAACAAACAAATGACCAAGCATACTGGTTGTAATATTCATTCTTAAGTTTTACACTTTCTGATAACTCTGAGGTTTCTGCTATTCCCCCCAAAAAACTTTATTGTTCCTGAAGAGTCCATTCTTAATACCCCAGCCTCTTTCTGCTAGTGGTTTAAAAGGCATGAAGATACAGAATGTCACAAGACTGGGTCTAGAGCACTAATTTAGTTTCTCATCTGATATGTTAATTCACAATTTAACAATCTGTTGTGAACTCCACCCTCCAGCCCTTATGTCTGACTGCTACTCCCCATCCAAATATTGCTATGTATTAATGACCATAATATGTGGGAAGGCACATTGGTGTAAATGTTGATGGTTAACAGAGCATGCATATGATTGTTAGCAAAAGTTATACAAATTATTGATATACCTTTCACTTATAGTCACTGACTGATCTGCTGAAGTACTTCTATAGCTTGTAGACCTCTCTTGCCTCCCTCCTGCCTCCTCCATGATCCCTTTATCTATTCTGGTGGTCACTTCATGGAGTCATTTTTGTTTCCTTACTGATTCTAACCATTTGTGATGAGCAGATATGACTATGGAAGTGATTTATATTTATTGTGAAAGCTTATTAAATATTTATGAATTAACATTCTTGCTATAATCTTGATCCATACTAATTTGTATCTCTCTTTAGCTGTGTGTGTGTGTGTGTGTGTGTGTGTGTGTGTGCGTGTGTATCCTTAGCTTCCTTCAAATAGTATAACTTTCCAAGATTGAGTCTTTATTACTCAAGAGGGTTATTAAACTATGCTCCTTTTACTTCTATTTGTGATCTTTTTAGTATTCCTCTAACTGGATTGTGTCTCTGAGGGTCCCTATTCCTCTGGTACTGAACACTGTGTTTGGTGGGCTATAAGACAAAAGAGCTCTCAGGACTCCTGACTTGGTTGATAAATGAGAGGAGAGAGGTGGGAAGGACAGAAGTTAGTGATGATGAAAGGCTTTCCATCCTAAGCCAGCAGATACTACCTGACACCACCCCCACTTCCTACTTTTTCTTAGGAAGAAAACCTAAAGGTGCAGGGGACAGCTGTTACATTGCCTTCCAGGCCCACAACTTCATTTTTGAGACCTGCCACAACCATCAACTTGCTTCCATGCCTGTTGTTCCTACTCTGTCCAAGCCACTTGCAATGGCTTCCTCTCAGTTATCACACTTAGTGGTAAAATCACTTAGTTATCACACTGTAGAATAGTTTTACATCGTTACATAAATGGAATCCTAAAGCATGAACAGTTTGTCTCTGGAATCTTTTCTTAACATTATGCTTATGGAATTTACCATGTAGTTGCATACACTAATAGTTTATTCATTCTCTTTGCTGAATATTATTCCATTGTTTTGAATTTTTTGAATGGATTTCTTTTTCATGCAGTTGAGCAAACCATGACTAAGGAAGACAATGCACCATGAAACTGTCCTTCCTAGAGAAATCACAGGCATAGAATAAGAAGTCCCTGAGGAGGCCTTCCCTCTCTTTCCCTCATCAAGCTGGGACACTCCTTTCATATCCAGTGAACTTTAGAGCAAGAGTAAGTTTTGTTAAGTAGATAGAGCTCCATATGGCAACTGTCTCAGGTTCTGGCACCAGGCCAAAAGATGACATTTCTTCTTATTTCTTTACCATATGGTTGCTCATATCTGAAAATCTTTCACTGCAATCTTCCATCAGCTAAATGCTATGTAATATTAATGCTTTGCATCCTGCAGTGTTGAGCTTCAAAATTGCCATTTTCCTGCAGTACTCTAAAGTACTAGAGCCATAAAGTTGGGAGAAGGACAATGTATATTTTCATGTGTCATCAAAAGCCATTCACTGAGTCTTTACCAGTGTTTCCAAGATTGTGGCCACTTTGTAGAATCAAAATGTCTTTTCTCTTTTTCTCATAATTAGTTGAGAAATCTGAGTTGAGATAAAGGACCAGGTGAAGCCACTACGATTTAGGCAAAGATTACTCTCATTATGCATGTGTTTTCAGATTTACAATTCTTCTTGGTAAAATAGCACAGTGTGGATGATACATACTTCTATTACATACTTCTATTATGTAATATATTCTATTTCCCCCAAGGTAATAACATCTTAAAGGCCTCAAGGAAGTTCAGGAAGTTAGGAAATTCTATTTCCTAAACATTTCATAATTAAAAAAATGGCACTAAGGGTATCTGGGTGGCTTAGTCACTTTAAGCATCAGACTCTTGATTTCAGCTCAAGTCATGATCTCATGATTTCTAAGACTGAGCCCCATATTGGGCTCTGTGTGCTGATGACATGGAGCCTGTTTGGGATTCTCTCTTTCTGCCCCTCCTTCACTTATGCTCTTTCTCTCTCTCAAATACATAAACATTAAAAAAATGACACTAAACAAATTATTCTTGACAATATACCTGAGAGATGGGTTGGCATTTCCAAAGCTAGTAGAAACTGAGATAAAATAATGACACCACCCATTTGTCTTAATATTCTATAGAAACTTAGTTTTGAAGGCCTGCTTGTTAGTCAGCTTAATCTCCTTGGTCCTATTGCAGCTCTGCTCATGGGATGCTTTGTAATCCTATTGAGTCTTACCAGGAAATGGGGACATTTTCTAACTAAGATAATGTAGCATTTGAGGGTATTCATCCTGAGAAAGTTAAAAAAAAATTCTGTATTAGAGTAACTAGTGGACTCTCCAGCCCATGGACCAAACAAAATGGATGGCATTTGATGTCTTCTACTATCTAAGCACAAACTGGCAAAATGAATTCACAGTCAGAATTCCCTGCCTTTTTTTTTTTCTTCTTTTTTAAGGTAAGGAAAATCAGATACAAAGTAAAGACAAAAAGAAAAAAGTAAACAGCCATTTGTCTGCTGGGGAATAAAAGGTGAAGACATATTCAAACTGGTTGGTCCCATCAAGACTGACTCTTGTCCTTGTTGGGCCTTTCTTCTTTCCTTCTGTTTCTTTCTTTGTCCATACATTTCCCTCCTAACTTCTCTCTCTTTTTCCCAACCTAAGGTACAGATACAGGTTTTGTAGGGCTTAAGTTTATATAATATTTTCTTCAGGTACTAGAGTAGAAAGAGAAATGATGACAAAAGCAAATGTGAAATAAATATTTGTTTATAATTAAAAACTAGATTACCTGAAGTTACAAGTTATGAAAAGCTGAAAATGCCTCCAATATCATACAATCACAAAAAAGTAACACAATGTTTGTCAAATTAGCTGCGTTATATATTTTCCTACACATTTGGGTGCATTCCACTTACAGCCTCTTCATGTAGCAATGGATTTGGTAATATTTTTCTTAAAGAACAAAAGGATAATTTAGCCTTTATTTTCTCATAGTTAATCAAAATTTATTTTTTATTATTGATGAAATGCATAGAATGTGCCACCTCATGCATAAGCGCATTTTTTTACTACTGTGACAAGTTTGTGCTGTACACACACAGGAATTCTGATAAATTCTCTTTCAGTTGTTTACCATCAAGAAAGAAGAAAAAAATATATAGGTGCATTTATCACTGTACATGCTGAGAAACAGTATATTCTGATAAAACTTGCATTCTTGCATTTTTGACAGGTTTTCAATGAGAATGGAATTCTCCACTTACAACGTCACAAATCCACAGTGTCTCTTCTGGCTCCCTACACTCAAGCCTTCCTTATTTCTCCTCTACCGCCATAGCTCCAGCATCAGGTGCCATACACCATAGGACCATAGGATGCTATGACATGACTTGGATCCTGTACCTTATCATCATGATACTGAACAAGATTACATAGTGGGCGGTAAGAGGATTTCAGGGGTCCATTCCTATGCTGGGGAAGAAAATAATCACATTTTGTACTATAAGTGACTATTTACCACTAAATGAAAATGGGATACATCCCTATTCACGTTTCCCTTATGGACACTCTCAAAATCCCCCCATTCCCTAATGTAATGGAGCAGAAGTCAGAGTGGAAAACAGGTATCAGTCTTTATTTAATATGATTACTATATCTTTCTTTGGAAAAGTTTGCAAAATCAAAAGACAATATGAATCATTTTTGAGGTCTGTCCCAGAGCTTGGAGGGTGGGAGAGAAGGCCCTGACATTTCAACCTCCTGGCAAATCTTCCTCTCTTCGTGCTGTCGGCTCCATCCTTTGTGCCTTGTCAGCTGTTCTTCCAACCCCAGCATGTGAATCTCCTGGTCTCCAAGGAAGTCCAGACCCTCTGAGAGGATGGTACCATGTGTCTGGAGCCTGAATACTCTAGGACAGATAGGTCTGACCACGCACAGAGATGGGCATTGTCCTGGGTTTTCCAGGTAAGGGACGTGTGAAGTTGGGGCTTTGGGAGTTTGGTCCTTCCATGTTTGAAGCTGAAAGGCCCATGTAAATGGACTGATAAGAAGCTTTGTGCTGTGCATTTAACTCCTCAAGCAATTTCCTTTTTTTTCTAATTTGATTGTCCTGCAAGGAGACAGAAATAAAAGCTTAGATTCTAGATTTTAGCTCTGAACTGCCTGTGATAGCCATGTACCTTTCATACTTCTGAGCCTCAGTTTCATCATCTATTAAGAAAGTGGGTGAACTTGGTTCCTTTACCTTACTCACATTTAATTATTCTGGGTCTTAGTGTTATGCCACTTTCTTATGTGCTATTGCAATCTGTGAGGTTATGTTCTAACCACTAGGTTATGTCCACTGAATATTAATAAATAAAAGATATGAAGTATGTGCTATGAACCTGGCACTACACCAAATGCTTGACATGTATGATTCCCCAACAATTCATGTCTTGGGGAAAATGTATTGATCACTTCAAATGTCTCAGTTACAGTGAAGCCCATATCATGCCATTGGATATAAAATGTCATAAAACTGAAAAAAAGTATATAATTAAATCCTCCTAAGAGATGAGTGATATTATTGTCTTCCTTATTTTGGAGAAGAGGAAACTGAGGCACAGGAAGTTTAAGTGGTGATTTGTCAAAGTCATACAGCTAATGCATGCCATGGTCATTGCCTCAGATTATCCCTGTGTCACAGAGGAGAGCAATTAAATGATTTACCCAAGATGATGCTGCCTTTAGATGTCAGAGATAGAAGCAGAATCTCATTGCCTCTAGATAACTAAGAAAAACCAAATAACCTGAGATAATTTCTATTTGCCACATGAAGTTGGCAATTATTACTCCAACATAAAAATTTTTACCCTTGTTTTTGGATTTATCTGTTAAAAGGGAAAGAGTATCTCCTCATAAAAAGCTAGGAAGTAAAAACTTGATTTTTGGAGGCAATGACTTAATTTTTGAACCTTATTTTAATTGGTTCTTTGGTTGAAAAGAATACTTATACAAAAAAATTGGATAAAAATGCTGTTCTGGCATCAAATATGAAAGAAATGGTCAATGCTACCATCAACATCCTAGGTATCTTCCCCTTATTTAGGTAGGACTTATTGTGGTGCTCCACCAGGTGGTGCTCTAGTGAAGAAGTGGCCCTAAAGCTCTCCAACCTCAGTGCTTATTCTTTAAAGTATTTTGAGTTGGGTAAGTGGTTGCCCCTAAGAGTCTCAGTCAAAAGAATATGGTTGCCCACCTTGCCAATAGGACACAGCTGTAGATAGGAGAAAGTCCATAAATAGGAATCATCAGATGAAAGACAATGGTTTTTGAAAAAGGTCATTCCCCAAATATTTTCTAAGGAGGTGTTAGGATAGTGGTCCTGGATAAGCCCTGTGGTACAAGAATCAGGGATTTGAAGCTGTGTCTCTGCCACTAAATTGTGACTTCTTTAGAGATTTGCACACTTCTCTGGACTGCCGTGTCCTCACCTGTAAAAAGTGTGTGTGGTGGGGGAGCAGTTAGTCTTTATCCCAGTCCATGGAGTTTGTGATCCAACCTCCTAAAGTTTTGTGGAAATCTATATACATGCCTTTTTTTGGAAAGGAGGTCCATTGTTTTCACTGATTTTAGTCAGGGGCAATGAGTCCCAAAATGTAATCCATATCTGTATGAGGTAGTTTCTAAGGTCCCTCTAGATTCAATATTCTATGAAGCTCTAATTTTTCTGGAAAGGAATCTATGGCTGTCAAGTCAATTGGATTAAGTCTCTGGACAAGTTCCAGCTACATCCTTTCTTAGCTCTCTCTAATGGTTTTGTTGGGGCGGTCACACCTAAGTCCAAGGAGTCCTGCAACACCCTGTCTGGTAGATTAGGTGGCATGTCATGTGACTGACGTGGTTCATTAGGGAAAAGTTGCAAGACGAACCAGAGGAACTATAAGAGCAACATGTGAGATCCCACAGGAGTTCAGTGGTGGAAGCAGGTGCTAATTATCATCCTTTGGACGAACAGGATATGCATTTTTTGGGAGTGGGTAAGAATTTCTGGTTAGACAAGCTCCAAATTCTTTGGCCTACTTAGAAGGCACTGCCTGTTCCATCAGCGAGGATGAGATTTTGTTTCCTGATGAACACCTGCTCAGCCAAGAAGGAAGGCCCAGCAAGGAAATGGGAATATTAGTTTCAAAGGCATTGTCATTCAAATAAATGCTCCTTCCAGAACCAGGCTATAACTGTGAGGGAGTGTCATGGTCTCCTCCTTTCTGGCTCAGAAAAAAATATCTCTTAAGTCTTTTTTACAGCAGTAGGTTTGGTAGCTGAGTAATATAATTATATAGATTACCAACAGAAACTGAGATTTCAACCTGTCCTAGATAGACATTACTTGTGAAGGGAAGGGCTTGGAAAAGAAGGGGCAGAGATATTGATTGGGAATGCAACCAGTAGAGAACTCCATTATTAAACAGAATACTGTCCATGTCTTGTATCCTCAGGAGGGCTTTGACCTATGGAGATGCTGGGAGTCAAGATTTGTGCTTGAGGAAAGTAGTTGGGAGATACAGGAATTATTCCAAAGCATCAAAGTGTTGTCCATAATGTGGACTGAGTATAGGAAAGGACTTTCTTCCTAGGACTTTGGAAGACCTAGACTGGTTACCTTTCAGAATGGTCTGTCCTACTGCCTAGGCCAATGGGTCTCAGTCCTGACTGCACATTAAAATTACTCTTTTAAAAAATTACTGATGCCTTGAGGTCACCCAAACTCAATAAATTAGAATCTCATCTCTGAGGGTGGGGCCCAGCCATTGCTTTTTTTTTTCCCCCCATCTCTCCTGATGACTTGAATATGCTGAGAATCACTGGCTTGACCACTGATGGAAAATATGGGACATATTTGCCAATAACCCTTTCCCAGTCTCAATGTGTTTAACAATGAAAAATTTCTTTGTGCAATATCAGAATTGTGCGTAATGCCTGGTACATAGCAGGTGCTCAACAAACATTTACTCGAATGATAGTGGGGGGAAAAGGGGGGGGCTGGTGATACCTTCCATCTGAGAGTCAATGTTTCAATTTCATCTTTTTTATAAGAAGACAAATGAAAAATTAGGATTTCTACTGACAATTCTGCTATTTGAATTGTTCTTCCTCTACTTTTTTGTTCTTTCTGCTCCTTTCTCCCTTTCTCTCCTTTCCTTGATATCATATATGTTAACTCCAGGAGGGTGAGGTAGAAGCCAGATGCATGAAAGGAAGGAGGAAGAGAAAAGCAAAAACACTATCACAGTTTCCTTGACTATTTGTCTTGGGGGAGCACAAATCTTTCTCCCCTGCTGCCATGCCAACCTCAAAGAGAAGGAGCTGTGGCTCTCAAGAAAACCAGGCTAAACCAATGAGGCTAATTGGCTTGAGTTGGTGATAACATTTTCAGAGTGATAAGTAAAGAGAATAGAAATAAAATTGGGCCATGGAAATGTCTCTAAAAGGACTCTTCTTTTATTCTCCCACCATGTTGTCAGTGACCAGGCTTGATTGTGGAAGTCCATGTTGGATTCAGGCAAAGGAAATATAGCCTTGAAGAAGGATAGGCTCACTCCAGACTTTAGGGGAAAGGCATTTCTTATGCCATAAGGGTATTCTCTCTGGAGGGTCAAGACCAGTGTTTGGAGGGGAGAGAAAAGGTAACCTTGTTAGGTTACTTCTAGTTTAAGTCTTCAGTTAAGAGGACAAAAGAAATCTTTAAGACTCACACAAGGGCCAATTCAATTCTCCAGGGACTCAGAGACCTCCTAGATATAGAATGTGCATTTGTCCTTTGTCAAGTTGATCCTTCAGTAAAGTTTTCCTTTATGCACTTAGCACAGCTTGGAAGCATGGATTTATTTATTGTCTACTTCTCTCATTACACTTATGGTTCCATGAAAGTGGAACTGTGAATATATGTTTACTACTGAATTCTCAATGCCTTGTATACTGACATGTGGTAGCCACTTAAAATTTTGTGTTGAATGAATAAAAAGGTTAATGAATAAGATGGATGTAGTAGGGCAGTCATATGCTGGTAGGGGATTCAGGGAATTTTTTTTGGCCACATCTAAATGAAAGACATGATTGATCATCTTTATCTTTCTACCATGTCCTTTACTGTTTTATGTCATTGTGTAAAACATTCTCATGTATTTACTATCCAAAGAAGCAGAGAATGAGTGGTAGAGTTTACAGTTATCTGTTTGTTTTTCATTTTAAAAATTGTGGGGTTTTTTTTGGCTTTCTTTCTATAAGGCACTTTTCTCTTTTTTATTATTTTTTTAATGTTTATTTATTCTTGAGAAAGAGAGACAGCATGAGCAGGGGAGGGACAGAGACAGAGGGAGACCCAGAATCCAAAGCAGGATCCAGGCTCTAAGCTGTCAACACAGAGCCCAATACGGGGCTCAAACCCACAAACTGAGATCATGACCTGAGCCAAAGCCCAATGCTTAACCAAGTGAGCCACCCAGGTACCTCAAGGCACTTTTCTTAATTTCATAAGAAATTTTTGAACTCCTCTATATATGTGATGGGAGGAGAATAATAGAAGGTCTAGGCTAAGTCCTGTGAACCCTCCTGGAGCCCATAGTCTACAAGGGGAGATCATTGATGGGACAATTTTGAGAGCTTTGCTAGGTTTCAGGGTACTGTAGGGACACCCAGAAAGATACCTTACCTAAATAAGAGTGGCTTCCAAGAGGGTATCTGGGAGTAAAACTAGAGCAAACAATGCTTTGAAAACCAAGGGAAGGGTCAACTACAAAGAGGAGAAATGCCTTTGCCTTGAGAGTGGGTAAGATGGATTGGAAAGGAAACTGAAGATAGGGAGGTAGGTTGGGCAACCACTGTAGTAAATAATCAGTAATAAAGATGGAGGCCTAAAATAAGGCAGTATGTGGGAATCAGGAGGAGGGACAGATAAAGTTTGAAGGAAAAGTGAAGGAAAGAGGACTGACAGAAGCTAGTGATGAGGTGGGCCTGGGTGGCTCAGTGAGTTAAGGGTGTGACTCTTAATTTGGCTCCGGTCATGATCTCACAGTTCATGGGATCAAACCCCACATCAGGCTCTGCGCTGGCCTCTCTTTCCCTCACTCTCTGCCCCTCCCCCACCCTTTGGCCTTCTTGCTCTCTCTCTCTCACAATAAATGAATTTAAAAACAAAGAAGCTAGTGATGAGACACATTTTAGGGATAGTGGAGAAATAGGAGCCCATGGAGGAGAGACTGAAAAGGAGAATCTGTAGCAGTGAGAAAACCAGGAAAAGAGAAAACAAGGAAAAGAGAAAACCAGGAAAAAAGGAACTAGGAAGTTAAATAAGTGAACTGTAAGTGGAGGGAGTGGTCAGTACTGTCAGCTCTCGGTGACTTTGGCAGAAACAACAGTAATAGTGAAATGAGGACAGAAGGCAGATGATAGGTGACAGAGGAGTAAAGTGCAGACCAACGTTTTCTAGATGCTTTGCTAAGAAAAAAAGGAGAGGTAGCATGGTAGCTAGAGGGAGATGTAGGACCAAGGTATGGATTTTAAAATAGAGGAGTATTTTCCATTTGTATAGGCTGAGAGGAAGTGTAAAGAGAGAGATGGAAGACAGGAGAACAGGGTATGTGTGTTATCCTTTTTGTATGGGTTCCAGCCTTAAACACTTTTGTTATCAGCTTTAATGACTCCTCTCAAGCAGTTTTAGAGTCTCCTACTGCTACTAATCCTAAATTAGACTGCAAGCATCAGGTAGCATCTAACCAAATCTGATTTGTCATTCTGATTTAGCAAGTTCTGAAAGTTGGATTACTTTGTCCCTTGTTTCAAGGGTTCTTAATCTGGTGTTCACAGATTCCCAAGGTATCCATAGATAGAATTATACTTTAATAGAATTCATTTTTTTCATAATCATATGATTTTTGTTTTGCGCTTTTGGAAAAAAAGAATCTAAGCAGGAATATATTACTAGCTTCCCAATCTGCCTAAGAAGTCTATGGCACAAAGATACTTTGAGTGACAGTCATGATAAGCCTTGTATCTAGAAACATCTTTCTTTGGCCTCCTTTTGCTCACTCATTCACCTCCTTTGTTTCAGATTGATTGATGAAATCGAGGAAGTTGATAAACCTGAAAAGCCTTATGCTAGCAGTTCTGCAACACTGGGTAAGAATCACCTTGAGAAAGAGATATAAAAAATTTAAAAGCCCATATTTTATTTTATTTTATTTTTTTACAAATAGTTTATTGTCAAATTAGTTTTCACATAACACTCAGTGCTCATCCCCACAAGTGTCCACCTCCATGCCCATCCCCCCCTCCCCCCCACATCCATCAGTCCTCAGTTTTTGTCAGCATTCAAGAGTCTCTCATGGTTTGCCTCTCTCCCTTTCCCCTACCATTTCCGCCCTTCTTTTCCCCTTGTTCCTCCGTCAAGTTCCTCCTAATCCTCCTATACGTGCACACATATGATATTTGTCCTTCTCTGCCTGACTTATTTCGCTCAGCATAACACCCTCAAGGTCCATCCATGTTGCTACACATGGCCAGATTTCATTCTTTCTCATTGCTATGTAGTATTCCATGGTATAGATAAACCACATCTTCTTGATCCATTCATCTGTTGATGGACACTTAGGCTCTTTCCAGGTTTTAGCTATTGTGGAGAGTGCTGCTATGAACATTGGGGTACATGTGCTCCTATGCATCAGCATTTCTGTATCCCTTGTAAAAGCCCATATTTTAAAATCTCACCCCACGTGAGCCTGATTTAGTACATTTAAGATGACTAAGAATCTGCATTTTAAAACCAGCTCAGTTAGTTTTGTTGTATATGAACAACATGAGGAAATATATTACACACCCTTTTCTCGCTTTTTTGCTTTTTTAAATGTGTCCTAAATACTTTTTGGTTCTATTGAACATTTTCAGCTACTTTGGGAAAAGCCAAGTTCTCAAAATTAAATATTTTCCAAATATCTCCAAAGTACTGCCATCTCTAATATTTATGCATGTGTACAAACCAACTTTCACTAGTATCTGTGTTAAATATTCTGAGAGACTCATCACATCACGGTCACAGAACAACATACAGATCAATGGAAATGAGGGAGAAGATGTGTGTAGGGAGCCTTGCAGGATGGAAGTGTGAGAAATAAGCACACTGACCCAGTCAAAGGAGGGACAAGGAGAGTCCCAGCACAGAGAAGTGAGGCTTTAATCAACGTTTTTACAAGAGCCAATGTTTGATGGACGGGCACACTTGGGGCAGTCCCAGAAGGCAATTTGTCTTCTAGTGTGCAAGTCCCTCCCCTGATTCCTCATTGGCTGAGTACTACAGAGGTTACAGCCTTACCCAGAAGTATCCTATGCCCATGTAAGGCAAAACATACATTCTTTGAGGTGACACAGAGACTTCAGTTCTTTGACATATGCTCATTGCAAAGGTGGTGAAAATAGGCCTGTGAAATGGAGAGGGGAAGAAGAACCTGGAAGTAAAGTGAATTTTTAAGGGTTTGGGACTCCATTTGGCTGGGTGGGGGGGGGGGGAGGTAGATGATTCATACACATATCCAATAAGTTGTAAACCTATTGTTAACTAGACAGCACTGCCTTTATTTGGTATTTCTGAAAACGAATCCTCTCACTTCTCAAAGAAAGAAAAGGGAAGGGTGTTCGTTGAGAAGTGTAATTTTGAATTTTTGAGAATGAGGTGCCTGGGTGGCTTAGTCGTTAAGCATCTGACTTTAGTTCAGGTCATGATCTCATGGTTAGTCAGTTCAAGTACCACATGGAGTGAGCTTGAACTCTGCCTTGGGTCACCTCCAGCCCTACTTGGGTTGAGCAGGAGCCCCAGTTCAGGTAAACATGAGCCTTGCTTATGTGAGCCCCAATTCTCTCTCTCTTTCTCTCTGTCTCTCCCCCCACCCCCAACTGCCCCTTCTGGGATTCTCTCTGCCCATCCCTCACTTGAACCCTTTCTCTCTCTCAAAATAAATAAATAAATAAATAAATAAATAAATAAATAAAAATAAAATTTTGAAAATAACAAGGTTTGTAAAAAATAGGAAATGGGTTTAAGAGAAGATAAAGTATCACTGGTAATGATGAAGCCAAAGCCCAAGTAATATAGTTGAAAATTTTTTTCCTGTGGAAGAGCCACAGAAGAGATCACAAATCCTGTAATACCAATCACGAAGTAGATTTTCCAGTGGGTTACTCCTTTTACCTGCTCAAAATTTCAGATGATCTTAAGGGACATGATGTGTAAAGATGTTGCATACTGAGGAGAGTTAATAATTGCAGCACTCTGACAATACTAGTTTGAGCTTTAATTGATGGAAGAGTTTGCCAGATCTGCTTAATGATTCCAAGGAACAATGGAGTCACTAATCTTATGGATATGGGAAAACTTTGAGTGGGTCCTTCATGGTCCTGTCTTTCTGAATTGAAGAAGAAATTGATCCTTCATTTCCAAGTCAATGGTATAGGCTAGGTTCTATTCTCAGGTTTGTCAAACTCCTGCCAATAAAGATGAAATGGAGTATTTCAGCACTTTGCAGCTAATTGAGGAATTCTTTAACTAGGTTTAGAAATAGAGCTAATAGGACAGAGGAAGTAAAAGACATAAGATAGGTCTCTAGTATCTACACTTAAATAAAAGCTTATATTCCAGTCATAACATGAGTTGGCTCTCTGTATCTTTTGACTTCTCAATTATCTTGGGTTTTAGTACACTTATAAAGATATGTCAGATGCTATACCTAACTTTAAGTGGTCTGTAATCCTTTTGGGTTCCCAAACATGGTCTATTTTATGGTGTTCCTTGAATGTGTTGGTTGATCTGGTAGGTATTTGAAAGCAGCTTTTACATTTATTGGGAATAAAAGAAGTAATAAGAGCATATATACTACTAGATCCAACAGAACCATTTTGCTGTAATGATAGCCACTAATGGACAGGAGCCATCAATTAAACAACAGCCTAAGGATGGCAAGATGAAACAGGATACACTTCTGCTATATTTCTCTGACCTAATAGGACTTCAAAATAATCTCTGAAGTCATAAGGTTGACAGGGTGGTTTTTTAAAAATATTTTCTTTTAAGTTATTTCTATACCCAATATGGGGCTCGAACTCAACAACCCTGAGATCAAAAGTTGCATGCTCTATCGACTGAGCCAGCCAGGTGCCCTGACAAGGTTCTTTTCTTATCAGACAGTGGATTTCATTTCATGAAGCGTTTTTGGATTCTTATGCTTTTCTGCCTCTTTGGACCAGGGGAAGCTATGTGCAGGACATGTTCTTCCCATGTTTTCATGGTCCATCAGGGCTTATATTTTAATTATATATTTTTTAAAAATGGGGAGTCAAGAATACAATCTTAAGTCCCTATGGCAGACTCTTGATTGCAATGTAATAGACACTTGTCTACTCTTTCTTTTTGCTCACCGAGTCCTCCTCTTATTGTAGATATGGAAAATGCCAAACACTTTGTTTTCCCAGCCTTCCTTGCAGGTTGGCTAAGGGCATATTGTGGCCAGTGGGAACTGAGGAAGAAATCTGTTCAGTAGGTCTCTGAGAATTTTCTTCCTTAATAAGAGACGTGATCTCTTCTTTCGGTATTTACTGGGTTTAAACCCAGTTTTGTGACGATATGTGCTCATATTGTGGCAGCCATCTTGTGATGATAAGGGGGAAACCAAGAGACATACAGTGAAATAGATTCAGGGCCTTGACATGGTTGAGCTGCTCAGTTTACCTACTCTGGAAACATCTGCTTCTGGACAATTATATTATTTAAAAATTAAGGATAATTTCCTTCCTTCCTTCCTTCCTTCCTTCCTTCCTTCCTTCCTTCCTTCCTTCCTTCCTTCCTTCCTTACTTCTTTCCTATAAATGTTTGCTGAGAGTATTCACTAAAGGTTAGGCATGGGGCTATTCTGATGAGTATAATAGACATTGTTTCTGCACTTCTGGGGATTCCATTCTAAGGGAGAGACAGAAACTGATTAGGTACTATAAAATATAATATTTAGCTTGATTTTATTGGGGGTTTATGGTCAGATAAAACTTCTCTGGGGAAGTATTGTTTGAGCTTCTATTTGAAGAATGAGTGGGAACTCATCAGGTGAACAGGGTTGTTCTCATTGTGCTTTTGTGAATTAATTAATTTAAAAAGTAATCCCTAAGAACCAATGAAGTTAATGAAGAGAATCACAAGAGAAAGAAAATTTACCCATAGTTGTCACACTGTATCGCCAACTATCGTTGCAGTCAGTGTTGATCAGGCAGAATTTTTGTTGACCCGTCTCCACATCCTCCTACCACGGGCCTTCCACAACCTTATTGTCATCATTTTTTTTTTTTTTTAATTTCTAGGAGACAGAGAGAGAGCATGAGCAGGGGAGGGTCAGAGAGAGAGGGAGTCACAGACTGAAACAGGCTCCAGGCTCCGAGCTGGCAGTCAGCACAGGGCCCGACGCGGGGCTCGAACCCACGAACCGCGAGATCATGACCTAAGCGAAAGTCGGACGCTTAACTGACTAAGCCACCCAGGCGCCCCAATCATTTTTATAAATAGAAAACATCATAATGTTTGTGGTAGCTGAGGACAGGGACACCAGTTTTCATTTGCATGTTGTGCTCATTATAAATGATCTAGTAAGTTATCCTTTTTGGCTAAGAATTTCCATAATTGGTTTTAGCCCGAAAGCACTTTTTTGTTTGTTTTAAATATTCAGCCATTTTGATTTATGTGAATGTGAAAATATCTACGTTTCTCCTGCTTTTAATTCAATCTACAGAATATTATTTAGCACAAGGAAAACTCCAAAATAGCTGAACCTTTCCACTTATTTAGATTTCACCAAAGAGTCCCCAGGGTAGAATGAAAACATCTCCAAGCTGGGGTAATTTTACAAAAACTGCTTAGAGCTCAACAGCTATTTCTGTACTTTCGGAATTCTGTAAACATATGGGGGAAAATCTGTCCACAGTTATGCCGGAGCAGTGCCCGGGTCCTGAATTCTCCTATCGTTTCATTGTTGGGAAGGGCTGGAGCCCGAGGTACAATGTCTGTGTTGAAAAGGCCCTGGAGATTCTGTACCTTTCTGCTTTTACCTGTTAGACAAGGTCTCCTGCCCTTTTCTTCCTTGAAAAATATGTTTGCTTTCTTCTTCTTCTTCTTCTTCTTCTTCCTTTTTCCCTCCCTCTCTGCCTGCTTGCCTTTTTTCCTTTCATCCTTTCTTCACTTTTCCTCCATTTTCCTTTCCTCCCTTATCTAATTTCCAGATCTTTGTCTCATTTCCCTCAGCTCTGGTGTTACCATTCTCCTGTGACTGGTAATCACCCTTCTATGTCATAGATCAAGCATATTGTTTTATAGGTGGTGACAAAATACTTGCTATTTATATCAGAAGGTGTTGTTATGATTAATGGCAGGAAGGATTTCAGTGAAGAGAGGGAATGTAGAGACAGAAGTTGTCTTAACTCTTAAAGACAGGGAACATTTCTGAAGTAAAATACTCCTTCTCATGTATGCCAGGGTCCTGGGTGGTGACAACTCCAGAGTATTAGCTACTTTTCGCTTTTGAACAGGACATGTCACTGGGCCCCTTCACTGCAACCTCATATTTATACTTTCCATATTCAAATTAGTGTATAAATAAGAATTTTTACATTTTCTTTAAATGAAGTTGTACACACAAGTGTACTGTTAACAGAGGTCAAAATGATTCCATAGATACCCATCTTGCAACATCAAATTCGTGTCATTTTAGCTGAACCATATAGTTTCTAAGGAACTACAAAATGATGTTATTTGTAAATGTATGTGCTAATTTTATGACCATCCCAATTATATTTCATAGTATTTTAAAATTAAAAGTGTTATCACATTCAAGGTAAATATCTAAAATATTTTGCAGTTTTTAAAATCAAATGATAATAGTTCTTTTTTATATACTATAGGAACTTATGCTTTTCTTGATCTCTGGAAGACCTTGATCTTGCATATTTCACCACCAGAAGTATTCTTTTTGTGTTTTGAACATTAACTTGTTAATTATCTGAAATCTAAAAGGATACTATTAGCAGGTAAGTGTAAAACTCCATTAGGTCAGGCCTTTCCTATCTGAATTTTTAAAAATCTGGGCCTGTTTGGTATAATGTTTATTGAAATAAAGTACTATTTATTATGAGACAAAGTAATATTTATTAAGACAAGTAACATTTCTTCCTCTGTGTATTCTTTTCAATCTTATTCTTGAAATCTCAACAACATAGCACAATGCTTAGCATATAATAACAGTTAACAATTATTAAAAGGAAAGTTTCGAGGAAGAGAAATGTATTCTAGAACAGGCAGTTTTCATGAACCAAGAAAGACTCAAGGGAAACAAAAGGAATCCCAACTATGTACCTCAAATTTCTAAGTCCATGAGTTCATTTTTAGTGGAAGTATGAGAGAGTTTTAGTTAAAATACATCTTTTACTTTGTAGGACCCAATGTGATTTTAAATGTCTTCATATTGCTTAATAGAAATTACTTATATCTACTTTACAGTGTGTACTGGGCTTTAAGTAATAAAACTGAATTTTTAAATACTGTAACCTTTTCATTAAGTCAGGTATATTTATTGGTATACTTCCAAGTACTTGGTCTAGGAAGAAAAGGGGAAAAAAAAGAAAAAAACATGAAGATATGTTGAAAAAGATTTTATCAAAAGAAAAGGGATATTCTGTACATAAATTTGGCATTGCTTATCCAACCCTTATGTCTACAAGACCTTCAGCTTTAGAACCAGACCCAAGTTCTAAGATACAAAATCAACATACAAAAATCAGTGACATTTTTTTTTTTTTAATTTTTTAACATTTATTCATTCTTGAGAGACAGAGAGAGACAAAGCATGAGCAGGGACGGGGCAGAGAGAGAGGGAGGCACAGAATCCAAAGCAGGCTCCAGGCTCTGAGCTAACTGTCAGCACAGAACCTGATGTGGGGCTCGAACCCATGGACCCCAAGATCATGACCTGAGCCGAAGCTGGACGCTCAACCAACTGAGCCACTCAGGAGCCCCAGTGACATTTCTAATATATAAACAATGAACTATCTGAAAAGGAAATTAAGAAAATAATTCATTTGTAACAGCAACAAAAAGAATGAAATACTTAGGAATACACTTAATCAAAGAGGTCAACAATTTGCACACTGAAATTTGTAAAACAGAGATGAAGGGAATTAAAGGAGACATAAATAGAAAAACTTTCCATGTTTGTGGATTGGAAGACTTAATATTGTTAAAACGTCCATATAAGCCAAAGTGATTTATAGATTTGATGCAACCCTATCAAAATCCCAGTGACATTTTTACAGAACTAGAAAAAGCAATCCCATAATTGATGTAGAACCACAAATGACCCCAAATAGCCAAAGCAATCTTAAACAAGAAGAGCAAAGCTGAACGCATCCCACTTCCTGATTTCAAATGATATTACAAAGCTATGACAATCACAACATGATGGTACTGGCATAAAATCAGATGTATAGACAAATGAGACAGAATAGGGAGTACAGAAATCAATCTACACATTTATGGTCAACTGATTTTCAACAGGGGTGCCCAAAATATATGATGGGGAAAGGATAGTCTGTTCAATAAATTGTGCTGGGAAAACTGGATATCAACATGAATGAAATTGGACCCTTAATTCACACTACATAAAAAAATCAACTCGAATTGGATTAAGAATTTAAACAGAAGAGCCACCTGGGTGGCTTACTCGGTTAAGTGTCCAACTTCGGGTCAGATCATTATCATGCGGTTCATGGGTTTGAGCCCTGCTTTGGGCTCTGTGCTAACAACTTAGAGCCTGGAGCCTGCTTCAGATTTTATGTCTCCTTTTCTCTGTACCCCTGTTCCACTCATGCTCTGTCTGTCTCTCTCTCAAAAATAAACAAACATTTAAAAAATTAAACAGAAGACCTGAAACAGTAATGCTAACTAGAAGAAAACATAGGGAAAAACTTCTTGTTATTGGTTTAGGCAGTGATTTTTTTTTTTAGATAAAACCCCAATCACACAGGCAAACAAAATAAAAAAAATGAGATTGCATCACACTAAGAAGATTCTGCAAAGCAAAGGAAACAATCAACAAAGTAAAAGGCAAACTACTAAATAGGAGAAAATATTTGTTAGCCATGTATCTGATAAAGAGTTAATATTCAAGATATATAAGAAACTCAGACAACTCAATAGCAAAAAAATCAAAAAACAGAAAACAAACAAAAAACTGAACAACAACAAAAAAAACCAACCTGAGTAAAAAATGGAAAAGAACTGAATAGGTATTTCTCAAAAGAAGACATACAGAAGTCCAACAGCTGAATGAAAAGGTGCTTAGCATCACTAATCATCAAGGAAATACAAACCAAAATTACTGAGTTATCACCTCAAAACTGTTAGGATGGCCATTATCGAAAAGGCAAAAGGTGGCAAATATTGATGAGGGTAGAGAAAAGTGAAGAAAGGGAATGTTTGTACACTATTGATAGAGATGTAAATTGGTACATCCAGGATGAAAAACAGTATGGAGATACCTTCAAAAGATTAAAAAATAGGGGTGTTTGTGTGGCTCAGTCAGTTAAGTGTCCCGACTTCTGCTCAGGTCATGATCTCACATTTGGTGGGTTCAAGCCCCATGTGCGGCCCTGTGCTGACAGCTCAGAGCCTGGAGCCTGCTTTGGATTCTGCGTCTCCCTTTCTCTCTGCTCCTCCCCAGCTTGCACGTTGTTTCTCTCTCAAAAATAAATAAACACTAAAAAAATTTTTTTTAATTAAAAAATAGAGCTATAATATGTTTCAATGATTTATTTTCTGGATATATAACCAAAGGAAATGAAATCAATATTTCAGAGAGATATCTGCATTCCCATATTCATTGAAGCATTATTCACAATAACCAAGATATGGAAACAACACAAGTGTCCGCTGAGAAATAATGGATAAGGAAAATGTAGTATATACACTGGAATATTATTCATCCTTAAAAATGAAGGAAATCCTGCTGTGATGATATAGAGGAACCTGGAGGACATTATGCCAAATGGAATAAGCCAGTAACAAAAAGACAAATACCACATGATCTCACTTATATGTAGAATCTAAAATAGTTGAACTTGGGGTGGCTGGATTGCTCTGTAGGTAGAGCATGTGACTCTTGATCTTGGGGTCATGAGTTCAGGTCCTATATTGGGTGTAGAGCTCACTAAACAAAATTTAAAAATAAAAAATAAAACAAAATTATTGAATTCTAGAAGCACAGAGTAGAATCTTGGTTTCCAGAGGTTGAAGGTTGGGAGAAATGGGAAGATGTTGGTTAAAGGGTACAAAGTTTCACTTATAGAAGATGAGTTAAGCTCTGGAGAGCTAATGTACAACATGGTGACTCTAGTTAACAATAGTGTATTATATACTTGAAATTTTCTGAAAAGGTAGATCTTTAGTGTTCTTACCATACACACACAGATTGCTGTGTGAGGTGATGGTTATTTTAATTAGCTTCACTAATTAAAAGTGATGATCATTTCATAGTGCTTATATATATCAAAGCATTGTTCACCTTAAATATATATATATATATTGTATTTATCACTTATACTTCAGTAGAGCTAAACAATAACAACAACAAAACTAGCATCAAGGGCACAGTGACTAGCTGATTCTTTTACTGAATCCCAGAATATAAAAAATTACTATTTTTGTTTTATCTCTGTATGTCTTTCCACGGATGTTTATCTATCCATTTCTACTTGTCTATCCTTTTCCCTGTGTTTCTATCTACCTACATGCACGCATATCTGAAACTCATAGCAATTCCATATATGAAAGTCTAAAACAAAAAGAAATCTTGAAACAATTCTTTAAATCAAAAAGAATACATCTAATATTGTCGCAATTTTTTCATAATTTTTGAATGTAATTGTTCCAGACAGGCCTCCTATGCAGTGGGCCCTGAGATGCAAGTAATAACAGTGATAAATGCTATTGAGGCAGAGGTCAGGATGGTCTCAGAGGAAGTAGATTTCTAATCAAGTTTCTCAGGAAGGAAGGGAGGGAAAAACATTTTACACTGAGCAAAGTTGGTGGAAGTATGAGAGAGTGTAGTATTTTCTAATAACACTGAGAAAGAATGTTAGGTGACCTGAATGGAGGATGATTTTAATGAAGAAGGTGAGAGAAGATGCTGCCAAATAGGTTCATGTTAGATTTGGAAGGACATATGAGTTATACTAAAGAATTTGTGGTTTATTTTTTTGGTCACTGCAGTTATAAGCTCCATATGTGGCTGTTGAGTCCAGTGACGTGACAGTCACACATTGCACATTATAGATGCTCAAGAAATACAGGGTGTTGACTGTATGACATAGGTGTTTTTAAAGAGAGAGGTGATGGGACGAGATCAGCATTTTATTTAGTTATATAAGAATAAAAAATTTCAGAGAAACTTTATGGAGAAAGTAGGAGTGTCTCTCAAGAAATAATGATGAAAATTGAAAGATAAATACTCCTGCTTTGTCCCCCTCCTCAGCAGTGATAAACCCTAGTTGCTAAAATACTTTTTATTGGTTTTCTTCCTTTTCTGTTTCACTTCCTTACTTCCCCATGTATGTTTTCTTGGCTAACCTTGCAGATAGACTGCCCAAACTTGCATCATTATTTCTAGTTCTGCTTTTGGGAGAATCTACTTGAAGACAGAGTCAGATGGTTATTTTAATGATCTATGTAGATTCTTAGGGCCTCAACTAAAGCAATGGACCATGGAAAATTAGAAGGCAGAAATTTCTCTCATAATCTTTCCAACACATTCCCTGGTATACACAAACTTCTCCTAGTATTCTATCAAGCACTTATCTCAGTGCTGCTGTGAAGAGATTTTGCAGAAATAGTTAAAGTCCCAAATTAGTTGACTTTAAGAAAAGGAGATTATCTTGAGTGAGCCTGACCTGAAAAGAGGGTAGGGTCTTCCTGGTGAGAGAGATTCAAACTGTGAGAGGAATATGATATGAGGGAGATCCCCCATCATTAGCTTTAAATATGGAAGGGCCATAGAGCTTAGAACATGGGCCTTCAAGAGCTGAAAGCAGCTCCCAGATTGACTACCAGCAGGGAAATGGGATCTCAGTTCTACAACTGTAAGGAACTGGATTCTGTTAACAGCCTGAAATTGCATAGAGGCAGATATTTCCCCAGAGCCTTCAGACAAGAACATAACCAGTGAGACTCTGATGAAAGGACTTAGCTAACCCAAATTTCTTACCAAGTAAGCCACAAAATAATAAATTGCGTTATTAAGCTGCTAAATTTTTTGGTAATAAATTTTGTTGCAGCTAGAAAAAACAATACATAAAGAAATGATGTTAGGTATAAGGTATAGATAATACTCAAGTTTAAAATTGCAAGGATTTGGTGGTTGATTGTATGCAGTGGTTGAAAGAAAAAGAGGAATGACTTTAAGGGTCTAGTCTGAATTCATAATGATGTCATTAATGGAATACAAAATGTGCAAAGAATATTCTTAGAATAAGAAGTTGTTTTGTTTTTTAAGTTTTCCATGTTTAAGATGAAGATGTCTAACAAATGATAGAAAACAGAATCCAGAAGTCAGGGAAGATTCTTGGTTTGAAGAATAAACATTAGAAGGTCACTGAAATATGTTGAATTTTGAAGCCATGGGAGAGGATGAGAGAGCTTACCTCTCTGATGTTTGATAATAGGACTTTCTTGAGTGAGGAAAGATACAGAGTAGTTATGGTAATGGGATTCTATTAGCTAATGTGTTATCTCTGTATTGTATTTCATCTTATTTATGGTAAAATAATTTTTAACATTCTGGCTTAGGCAGTAGGGTGTGGATGGCAAAGAGATGGCACTAAAACTACTATTTCCCAATTATGAGTCTATGGTTGATATTATAATCAGTGTGATCATTTTTCCTCAGAACCAGTATCTTTTTCAATACTCCAAACAGCAACTAGCTGGTTATAGTAAAACACACATTTGCTATTCTGGGTTGGTTTCAAAACCCTAACTTTTAAGAACAGATACATTGAATTGAAAAGAACTTGATTTTTTTAAAAAATATATTTTGTTTCTATATTTCTCACACATGAGATTATCTCATTTGTCTTCTGAATGATATTAGTTGACTTCTGGTGGAACTTATTAAGATGGCAAAAAGTGGTTCTTGCAGCCTGTAGATTCTCTGGGTGACAAATTTTACAAAGCTAAATTTAAGTGTTAGGGGAAAAAAGTAATTAGGGATTAAATTCATTCAGTT
Source organism: Proteles cristata cristata (assembly GCA_017311185.1). Taxonomy (NCBI): domain Eukaryota; kingdom Metazoa; phylum Chordata; class Mammalia; order Carnivora; family Hyaenidae; genus Proteles; species Proteles cristata. Next base: position 820,905 of record JAESUZ010003673.1, on the reverse strand, counting down.
TTTAAAATAAGGCTGAATAGTATTGTGTTTACAAGTCCTGAAGGTCAAATATTATGATTTCTAGTTCCTATACTGGGGACTAGAGGCAGTTCTTGCTGTTCTAAGAATGATGGCATAAAGGTAAGAGTCAATATAAATGCAAAGGAATTGATATCTTTCTAACAAAAAATGTTTAAGGGTTATACAAAGTTATCCATATTAATCATCCATTTGTTGTCCTCATCTGCCACATCATCTCAGAAGACACTGAAAACTCTAGAACACTTCCTGAGACACAATTTATATGACCCAGCCTAAAAAAAAGTTTAGGCAACTCCATTTCTGGATCACAGGGTGTTAACATATTAGTCAACCCATAAAAGCTCCTACTGATTTATATGGAGTTGTATCGTTGCATCACAGGCAAAGGGGCCTAAAATTGTTTTTGGAGAAATATAGGGCTCTGTCTTCAGGATCATGACCCATGAGTCACACCCAGGATTCCCAAAGCCGAGGCCAGTGAGGACGTGGAAGAACTTGGCTTAGAGGCAGGGGTATGACTCATTAGAAAAGATGAACTCGTTTTGAAAAATAACAAGAGCCACCTTCTATTCTCTGCATACCTACCTTCATTCCATAACTTCCCCCTACACACACACACACACACAAGCAACCTAGAATATTTGGAAGTATTTATGAGAGATATAAAAATATTATTATCATTATTTACTTTTAAAGTTCTTGGTCCATTTTGCTATTAGAGGTGATGTTCAAAATTAGCCTTTGAATAACAGATTGACAAAATGACACTTGCTCCACTTTAAAAAAATCACTTGCCAAATTTATACACTTAGTTGAGTAAAGTTATGACAAATTCATATGATATCCAGGCCCAACTTCCTAATCATTTAAAGGACTCTGATTAGTAATTTATAAATCTCATTAACAAAAAGTTCAAGGTAATTGTTGTTTTACAGGTATAAATGCAGTGATAAGTGACCTGCAGGTAGAGTGGTACCTCAAGTGTGGGCAGGGGTGGCTGTCACATATTCCCAAGTGCATGCAAGGGAAAGTTTGTAATCTCTGAAAAGGTAAGGTATATATGGTTTGCGCTAAAGATAAAACAGCATTATGATTTCAGGCAACCAGTCTCTTATTTTGTGGTTTCCAAAAATTAGGTTCAAAATAGTTTAAATACTATTTTTGAAATTTAACAGTTAATATTTAATATTGATTAATATTGATTGATGAATTTTATTCTAAATGTATCTGAGAAACTGTAATACCTAATATCAAAAAATTGCCATTTCCTTCTTCAGTTTTTGGATTTTAGGCCTAGAAATGTCACAGCACAGAAAGAATGGAAAAATCTAGCCTATAGGAAAGAGGAGAGTGAGTAGAGATGTATCTGATGTTCTGGAAGCAAGTTCAATTCACCTCTTCTCTCCCTATAGCTAAGCTGGGTGAGGAGAAGAACAGTTTGCCCACAACCACCTGTCTGCTGGCATGAAGCTGTCAGAGCTTGGAGTACCTTTTGCTCCATTCTCACCTTGACCCCTGCAATACCCACCATGTCTCCATTAACCACTCATGGTGGAGGCATTTCCTTCCTTTCCCATTCCTTTGGTTTCTAAGGAGAGGTTCTGATTTCCTCCCCTGTAGTGCTTTATCCTCTGTATAGCTTTTAAGTACCCTCTCATATTTTCCATCTCTATGTGAAAGGAGGAAATTCTGCTACTGTTATATTGCCTGAATTTCTGCCTTAGTGGCCTTTCTACTTCTACCATTTGCCACCACTGGCCATTCTATTTCCAGAAGCCAGAAGCATAGTTTAAAAAGCAAACAAGATAGTATCTTCTCTGTTTTAAACCCTAAATGACTTTACATTTCCTTCAGCATAGCCTACAAAGCCTTAGATGACCAGCCACGCCACCTACACTGTCCTTCGGACATTTATTCAGAAGCTGGTTCCCCAGCAAGACTTTTGTACATGCTGCTTTTTCTCTGAGCCTCTATAGACCAGTCATGTGCTGTCCTCAGCTGTCACAGAGCCTGCAGCACTTATCACCTGGTGGGTACATTGTTTCCTGCCCGCCTTCCCAGTTGCACTGGGAGTTCCTTGAACAAACCAAGAGGTTGTCTATGTTATAGGGCATAGAACAGAGTTTGTTGTGTGGATAGTGAGTACTCAATAAATACTTGCTGAATCCTTCCTTAAAATGTGTTGATTGTTGTTTTCTAATCATTAGATTTCCTTATTTGACCACTTCTAGCAAAGCAGTTGCTTATATATTTAATTCAGAATTCCATTTGGTTCACAAATTATCCCTTTCTTACTTCACAGCCTTTGCATTCTATCTCCTCCACCAGGACCAACACTGCTCTAGCTCTTGAGGCTAAGCAGTGAAACTGAGTTCCAGGAATTATGAGTATTTCCCCAGGGTTTCTACAGACCTTTGCAGTTGCATAGGGAAATGCCCTTCTGGCTGTCAGTAAATGTTTGTTGGATGGATGGAGGGATGGCAGACATACAGACTGAAAGATGGTGCTCTGTAGTTGTGGACAATTTCCTTAGTCTGTTTATCTCAAAACTGTTTCCCCCTGTCTGTGAATGAATAGTTACATTCCTTATTCTCTAGGGAAACTGTTAGGCAAAACACCTACTAGTGCCTGCAAAATAATTAAAATGAAAAGAAATAGCAGCAGAAGTTTCTACCCTCAAGGCATTTTTTAAAAGGATGAGTTACTTTATGTTTCTAAATACTTAAAGTGTCCTTGAGGAAAAACTGTCTGAAGAAAAACTCAAAGACAAGATCACCATCTCAGACTCTTGGCTATTGCTCTATACAGTTCTTTAACTATAACTATTCTTTTATTTATTTATTTATTTTTTAATTTTTAATGGTTTTTATTTATTTCTAGGAGAGAGAGAGACAGCGTGAGCAGGGGAGGGTCAGAGAGAGAGGGAGTCACAGACTGAAACAGGCTCCAGGCTCTGAGCTGACAGTCAGCAAAGAGCCCGACGCGGGGCTCGAACCCACGAACCGCGAGATCATGACCTGAGCGAAAGTCGGACGCTTAACCAACTAAGCCACCCGGGCGCCCCTATAACTATTCTTTTAATTGGTGTATTTTGAATATGATCAGAAAGAACTCTGTCTTCCTTTTCTAATAATAGTGAATCTTCTCCAACAGATAAATGCATTAACCAGAGAAGCGCTGAGAACCTCAGCCTACTTACTCTACTTGGGCTTCCTCTGCGATTTATGATGAAACCTTACTGGTAAGTAAATCGTAAGCTCTCTTCCTCTCCGGTTTCAGGTAGCAGACCCTCTTGCTACCTTCAGACCCAGACTCCCCCAGTTTGGTCCCACTTGGCTTTTCCCAGTTTCTAACTGAGGTTACATATACACATGGAGCCCAGAATTCCTTGCTTTTTTGGAAAGGGCAAAATAAGAGGGGATTTTCCATATTCACATTTTTCCACAGAAATGTATTCATAAGCTTTAAACTTGCCCAAGCTATGTTAATGTATGTGGTTGGCTTCTGTGCCAATTTTCATTGTGAATAAGATGCTAAATAAAAGGGTTCTTGTCTTTCCTTTCCCTCCTCCTTTCCCATAATTTTAAGTTCATAAGCCCATTTTGTAACTGAATCAGGTCTTAGGAGAGAATCAGAAACGATGTTGTTCTTTTAGCCGCTTACAGTGTTTGCTTTCAACCCTTGATAGGAACATGGGGCTTGTGACAGCAGCGGCTGAGGTAAACAGATGACTTTATATATAATGCTTTTTACAAGGTGGTTCAGTTCATTTCTAACCTTGGTCTTGGCGTCATGGAATGAGCCAGGGAAATTCCACCCCTTAACCCTACCCTGCATCTCCTCCCTTGAAGGACCAGAAAATGTCCATCTGCCTGTGGTTTCATAGCACTTTCCCTGCAGTAAAGCTTACATCATGCTGTACCCCTCCCCCATACCAAAGAACCCCCAATAGTGTCAGCAGGTGGTATTATTAGCAGTATTGTTTTAACCAAGTGACTGTGAATGTTCACAATAAGAGTTGCAACCTTTATGAGCCATGAGCTGGCATGTCCTGGCATGTCCTGGCTGTCAAGTTTCAGTGCGTTTTGGTTCAAATGTTCCCTGCCTGTGTTTATTCCTGGTCACACCACACCTCCTGGGACTCTCTTTGTGGCTTTTGCTCTGCTGCTGACTCAAGTTGCAGAAGACATGAGGGACGGTAGGGGGAGGTCTGCAAGATTATGGCCTGAAGAAACAGCCCCAATGGCTCCACACTTCTGAGATATGGAAACCTCCCACTCCCTTTCCCTGGAAGTTTCCATGATGCCAACTAGTGGACAGTATGTATGTCCAGAGAGGCATTAACATAAGTGGTACAGTGAGAACCAGAAGCCCTGATATAAGGAAGAGAATGTGAACTTTCTGTCAGAAGCCTGGATCCAAATCTTCTAAGAAAATATCTAGTTCTTCTGTGAGACCTTGGGCACATTCTTCAGTCCTTGATTTCTTCATCTACAAAACAGCCATAATAGTAGAAGGCTGTGTAAAGATTATATGAGGAAATGAGAGTACAATGCACCGTCCATGGTCTGGTACATGGCAGGATGTACCTCTGTTGTATGGCAAGATGCCAAGCCTCTTTTTCTTCACAAGGGAAGTAGAGATAATAACATGGATCTTGGGGGAAAAAACCCAACTCTGTCAGTTTTTTGTGAAGATGAGTAAATGGCCTCACACAGTGCTGGCCCATCTGCTTGGGATGAATGATTTCTGTTTTTAATATGAGGTTTGTATGCCCTTCTCAGGATCTCTATGAAGTAATTCATCTTTTGCTTGTCAGCAAGTATGACTATGTCATTCCAGCCTTTGGAAATGTGGTGCTTAAGAAGGATGCTTAAGCTGCCTATGAAGGAAGCTGCCTGAGAAGGATGGTCAGCTAAAGGTAGACCTGGAGATATGCAGGTGTGAGGCTAGACAATTGGTCTGGTCTCCAGAAGATGGACCCTCAGCCTTGCATGTTCCGGTCTGGGCCTGCATCATAGTTTCTGTCTGGCATATTGCTGGCCACAGGGTACAAGCTGTAGTCTATACGAAGAAGAACCCAGGAGGAATGGCTTGGATGCTCAGTGCACCTGGAGGGTCCTTCTACCCCTGTCACCTTTCTTAGCTCCCTTCTGTCTCTGGAAGAGGCACGGGTAGAAGGTGTCAGCCTGGATCTTTCTGGCATACTTGGAAAGACCATGCCGACTTCTCCATACTTTGCCTGTTTCTCTAATCCAGGGCTTCAGGTACATGGATCTTTGACAGTCTGGTAAGCCTATGGACTTTTTTTCTGAGTAATATTTTAAATCCATAAAATACAGTGTTTATATTACAAAAGAAACTAATTATACATCAGAAAAAAATGTAATTTACAATATAGTAATAGATGTGTTTCTGTAGTATTTTAAATAGTAAGATCTAGCAAGGGACCTAAAAACTATCATCATTTTGATATAGTCATGAATGAAAATGGCACTATAAGATATCTCTACAGTATAAAAACATATGTGATTTTTTTTTAAAGTATAAAGTCATGGGTCCTGCTAATGCTACTTTGGTTTGTTGCCTGTACATAGAATTAAAGAATTTCGTTCAGAGATTAGTACAAACAAGGTGAAATGTTCTCCTTGTCCAGGTTAATAAACCCAATGACAAGGACTCCTGCCTAAGGCTGCTTTGCTCAGCTGATCTCCTTGTCTCTGTGCTATTGGAGGTCCTGACCTTAACTACTCATTGTCCTGCCACCTCCTTTTCACTGTGGTCCCCAGTGCAACCTCCACATGCTCCCTGACCTTCAGTAGTACCCCTGGACCTGTCACCCTGCTCACACCAGATCTGTCTTTGAAATCCCAGGGTTTGATGGCAGAAACTACTTTCTATTTTAGTGTCTTGGAAATGGCTTGATGGTGTGCCTGGGTGGCTAACCTGGTTGAGCGCCCAACTCTTGATTTTGGGATTGAGCCCTGTATTGCACTGACAGCACAGAGTTTATCTGGGATTCTCTCTCCCTCTGTCTCTGCCCCTTTCCTGCTTGTGCATGCTCTTCTCTCTAAAAATAAATAAAATAAACTTAAAAAAAGAAAACAGCTGGATATATTTCTAAAACCACACTATGCACAAAAGTCATGTGAAACACCTGCTGAGGTCCATTGCTGTGCTAGAGTCCTCAGTCTGGTTGCTGAGTGTGAGTTGGGACCTTGGTTTCTATACTTTAAAGAGCTCCCTAAATTCTTCTGAGGCAGGTGCTCTATGAACAAAAATGGTACTTCTGTTAAGGGACAAACGTTTTCTGTTTTGAAAGCTATTATTTTTATCACTCTGCATTCTGAATGGGAGATGAATGGACAGCCAATGTGCAGTGGTATGATATACAGATAGGGATGCAGTTGCAAAAGTGTAGAAGGAAGAAAGGAAGGAGGGAAGGAAGGAAGAAAGAAAGGAAGAAAAGGAGAGAGATAAAAAGGTATCTTAAGCATCATTAAACCTATGGGAAAAGAAATTTTTATCAGCAGAATCCAGAAATAAATATAAAATCACAAGAAGAAGGATGGGTTGATTTCGAAATTCAACAAATATTTATTATGTGCCTATTATATTCTAGGTCAGGGGTTGCAAACTCAAAGCTCATACAGGAACCAGGCAAGAAGGTGCTGATATAAAAGATTCAGGCCCTCTCTATCTTCTGTTTACCCACTTTGAAGCATACAGTTCTGCTGTGTAAGAAAAAACAAGAGGCTGGTTTTAACAATTCATACCATCAAACCTTAGTTCATAGTGACTGTGAAAAACTGGAGAGTACATGTCCATTGACGACTGTGTTTCCCATCAGTTACTAGCCATTGCCTATGCAGGAAGTTTATCATATCCTCCACTTTTTCAAGAAACTGTGAAATGTTATGGGAAAGCTCTGTGAATAAATGTTAGAAACTGCTCTGGTTACTGTTTTTATATAGGGAATTAACTTAAAGATTATTCATTTACAAACAATCATTTTCTTAATCTCATCAACTGTTTGGGCTAGCATTCACAGGTAAAGTGGTGAGGTTTCATTTTGGCTCCATCATCTTCTCTGATGCCTCAGCTGGGAAGACTGGAAGGCTGGGGGCTGGATCTTTAGATCCAGGCTGGGGCCTGTTTACTTTTGTGTCTAGTTCTTGAGTTGGGAAGACTCAATGACTCAGACTGCCAGTTGGAGCAACTACATGTGGCTTCACCATGTGGCCTGATTTCCTTACATTATGGCAGCCTCAGAATAGTAGGACTTCTTCCATAGTGGCTCAGGGTATCAAGCACCAGTATCCCCACAAACAAGAAGAAAGCTTCGTGGCTTTTTTTGACCCAGTCTTAGAAGTCATGCATGTCACTTCAGCCATAGTATTTGGTTAAAGTAGTCACAAGCCCACCAGATTTAAGTGTCTGCTTCCTGGTGCGGTAGTGACAAAATCACATTCTAGAAGAGCATGTGGGCCAGGAAGTAGTGTCACATTCATCTTTGAAAAGTAAGAACTGCTGCAGTAGCTAATTCAAAACTTCATTTTATTTTTTCAAAACTTTATTTTAAAAATAAGCATTGTATATACCACATCATATAAAGCAAGTCTGTAGACAACCTGAGCAGGGGGCCAGTCATTTTAAACCTCTGCACTAGGGTATAAGAATTCAGAGATGATTAAGATTCGGCTTCTGTCTTTCAGAAACAAAATCTAGTACTGTGGATTTTTAGAATTTCTATTAATTGCATATTCATATTTTTTGTACCCTTGTTGGAGCTGAAGGGGCATTGGTGGGGGTGTGTTGAGACCAGGTGGTATTGTATATGAGAATACCCTGGAAAGTGGATCCTCCATTCCCAGCTCTGGGAGGTTTATTTTATATCCAGAGAAGGGATATATGCATTTTTTAAAATGTTTATTTTGAGAGAGAGAGTGCAAGTGGGGGACAGGACAAAGAGAGGAAAATCCCAAACAGGCTTTGTGCTGACAGTGCAGAGGCTTGAACCCACAAACCATGAGATCATGACCTGAGCTGAAATCAAGAGTCATTTAACTGACTGAGCCACCCATGCACCCTGGGATATATGCATTTTTAAAATGCTTTTGAGGTTCAGAAACATGAGCTCCTTCCTGTACCCTATTGAGAAGCACTGCTCAAAACAGACTTCCACATTGTAATTGGTACTTGTGAATTCAGAGATCATTCCTATGTGATGCTACCTAAATTCTTAATTTGCTTGTAAATAACATGTAGCTCTGGATCCAGAATAACCTGCTCCTTATTTCTCTCCATCCCTAGCCTTCCTCAATCCCTCATGATCAATCATTTCTAAATATATTTGGAAATTGAGTTGAGGATTCAAAAATAACTTAAAAAGTATCTAGTAGCCCAGATAAGGACATGTGCTTTATAGTTATATCATTGTTCTCTAGTCCCATTCATAGTAATAATGGGCCTTGGAAAAATTCTAGAGGGCCTCCTTCTCATCTTTTTCTCCCCAACCACCATGTATATGGAAGGCTAGAACTAAAAAATCTCTGTCCTTCATACTAATAAGGGACCTTTTTCTCTGTTCAGTATTGCTTCTTGTTTTATTTACAACCTGTTCACCAACTCACATAATGTGCTTTGTGAGGTCTGGTCATTCCATAAGGTGATTCAGAAGGTTATACCTCAACTATACCATTAATCCTGTGCCCTTCACCATGATCCTGTGGTCTAGGTATGTTGGGAAGGTTCAGGTTTATTGTCCAAACATTAATTGTATAAACAAAGTGGTAGTCCAGCAGCCCAATCCCAGCCCCCTCCACACTGGCAGGTGTCCAGGGAGGTGTGTTCTAGTGCAGCCTCTGTCTGAGCTCACTTTGCAGGTAATGGGGCAGGTATGTGGCATTAAAGAGCAGGAAGGCCAGCAAGGGTTGGTAATTGTTTAACTCTTCCAGTGGCACACCTCTGAGTACATGAACCACACCTGCAAACCTGGCAGGACGTGCTGTGCATGACTGGACAGAGGCACTTGGTATACTCGGAGCCAAGGAATGGGTTTAGGCGGGAGCCTGGGGCTGACAGGGAGCCCAGCCCCTGGTCTGCTTGAAATCTTAGGACTCAAAATGCCTGTGCTTGAGGGAGGCAGCTTCTCATTAGTTAGGTGAAATTAACGAGTCATGTCACTTGTTGGCACCTCAGTTTCCTCGTCTCTATAGCAAGAGATGAGCATATGATTGCTAAGATGCCTCTTAGTACTGGCATGCTGTAGATCAGTGATTCCCAAACTAGAGGAACTATCAGAATCACTTGACAAGCTTTATAATACACAAATGCTAGGCCTCATCAGAATTAGTGATTCAGAAGGTCTGAAATGGATCCCAAGAGCTTGTATTTCTAACAGACTTCCGAGTGTGGTTAAGCTCCTGGTTTGGGGACCATACTTCGAGAACCAAAGTATGTGATGTCTGGGTATGTTTGAGGATCTTCCTGGGTCACTTTATGTAGCTTAAGTGTGGTGTGAGGAGGACTCCTTTGTTCACGTAGAATGAGAGAGGTTTGTTTTCTGAATTTCCCCAGCCCTTTGCTGTTGTTTCTCCCATTACATTGATTATTTTTGAAACACCAGAGTTTGAAATAAAAAATCAAATAAGACATAGCTCATTTGGCCAGGCTAAGGGGCTATATTTTATGTCAACTGTATGTCTTATGGCTTGTCTAGCATTGTTTCTTGAACATGAAAAACATTGGAGAAGTATTTGTTGAGTGACAAATAGGCTTAGTGGAAGGGAGGAGATTACAGATAGTGTTCAAATGAGGTTTACCTGCAGATTACAGTCATCAGTGTCAAGGGGTCCCTGATGCAAATCTTGCAGGGACCAGACTTCCAATATAACAAAGTGAATCTGTTGCATGTCAGACTAACGGGGATTTGAGTCTGTGGTGAAAAGAAGAGGAAAGTGTTTTAAAGAGCTTTAAATATCTTCAGCATTGTACTGGCCAAATTGGAGCTCTTAACAGGTTGTTATCTGTAACTGTGCCTTTCTAGTTCACAAATTCCATAGAGACAGGAAGGAGAAGAGAAGTTGAACATTTACTGAGCTTATTATTCAACCTGCATTGCCTTCGTTCATATTGCTTATAATTCAATTTGAAATACTTTCACATGGATAATGTGGCATATACTTAAGGGGTAATTTTCATCTGTACTATAGAACTTTAGTGGTTTTAAAAATAGCTCTCAGTGATTCCCACCTACTGGTATCTACACCCTTTTGTAAAACCCTAACTTTTAATGTGGACTGAACCCAGTGATTTCCTCCTAACAAATGAAATATGGTAAAAAATTAAGGGATATCACTTCTGACCTTATATTACAGAACAGTATGACTTCAGTCTTTCCTTCACTCTCTCTCTTGCTAGCACTCTCTTTCTCATTGCCTTTTCTTCCATGCTGGATGTGATACTGAGACAGGAGACATCCACATGGCAAGGAGCTGTGGGCAGCCTCTAGCTAACTTCTAGCAGAAACTAAGGCCCACACCCTCTAGCTTGAATTCAGAATTGGGTTCCTCTCCTGTCGGGCCTTCTAGTTAGACCATGAATGAAGCCAATACCTTGATTACAGCCTTCTAAGAGGCCTCAAAGCAAAGGAATGCCAGCTAAGTCAAACCAAGATTCCTGAGCCACAGAAACAGATAATAAATATGTATTGTGGAAAGTTTGGTGGCAATTTTTTATGCAACATTAGGTAATGAACACAAAGCCGTTTGTTAACATTGGATGTTGCTTAGAGTAGGCAGAATTTGGAAAACACAAATCATAAGACCACACTCAGTGGTGTCCAGGAGCTGGCTTGAACCAGCTCATGACAGCTGCTTGTGTACATCTCTTTTTAGCTCTGCATTCAGAAATGTCATGTTAATGACTTAAAATCAGTATGGTGGCAGTATTTATTCAGTGAAAATCAGCAAGCATTATCATTTTGAGATTCAGTATGGATCACACCTCTGTACTTCAAAAGCCCTAGAACTCCCTTTATTTTTAGCAAATATCAGAAGCCTGGTAAATTAGTGTAACAGGTATCAGAAGTAGTGCTTCATTAGTAGAACTGGGGCTCCACAATGTTCAAGCCATTTGTGGCTTGTGTAGAGACACTATGCAGGGTTCCCTGCCTTGTATGAACTGGTGAATGAGTCCAATAGTCTGCAAACTTTTGAAAGGCATCTTCAGCTTAGGACTAGAAATATTAGAAAGATTTGTCACCTGACTAGGACTCACTTCTGCTACTGCAATCTTTTTTTCATCTGCTTAAAGTGAAACTTCTGGACAAGGATCTGTAGAAATATTTAGCAGAACAAAGAAAGAAGTCAAGAATTCATCCACTTGGCACCTGCTTGCAAATAAGTACTTATACTTAGGGTGAATTTCTCTCTGAGAATTGCTTTTATTGTTACATAACACCTGGTGGGGTGATTAGGGAGAGATGGGCTCATTTATCTCTAATTATTAAAGCTACCTACATTACTCAAAAAGGGAGTAATAATTGTGAAAGATCAAATTGAGTTAGATCAACTTGAAGTATCAATCATTAATAGCATTAACAGATATTACTATAATCCTCATTTTATACTTGAGGAATTTGGAGTGTAGGCGTGGTGGTCATCTACCCGAGTTTATAAAGCTCACACATGATTAAATTAAAGGGCTCTAAATCAGTCCTGCCCACAAAGTCATGTTTCTAACTTCTCTGATAGAGCTTGCTCCTCTCTTAGTGTTACAGTCTAAAAACCTTAGAGGGGAAATTCTGGAGAAGGAAACTCCACAGGCTTAAATTTCACAGCCTTCCCTGTCAGGAAATCCTCACTAACCTTGAACTTCAAGGTCATCTGCTGTGGTTTGACATCCCTTTTTCAGTTCCAGTTAAAAGAACAGCTCTGCTCACTGTCCCTTGCATGTTCTGCCCCTAAAACATCTCAACTTCCCATTGTTGCTACCTGAAAATCTGATCCCCGAATAACAAGTCCTACAAATTCAGATAATATTGATCCTCCTTACCTAATTGCTACATTGGCATTTATAATATTGGAAGGTCTTATTTTTTATGAAAATTTGGGCCAACACCTTAGTCAGTCTTCCCATATGAGAGCACTCCAGAAATATAATTGTGGCTGCTGCCAGGATCTCTACACATAAATAACCAAATCATAGGTGTTGAGCTCTGGGACCCAACATTGTCCTCAGGGGAAGTCATTATTTCCAGGATTTTCATTGTGTATCTGTGCATCTCTCTGTCAACTAAGCCTGGGAGAACTCCACCTAATTTTATGTATGAGGCATTATAGATAGAGGTAGAAACAATCAATGTTCAAACCATAGTTTTGTCTCTTACAACCTAGATAATCCTGGACAAATTACTTAATCACTGTGCTTGTGTTTCTTATCTATGAAATGGAAGTATTAATACTACCCATCTCATAAGTCATTGCAAGAACTAAATGAGTTAAGAAATACAAAGTGCTTGGAAGGGCATGAAGCACACAGAAATTCTCAGTTATTGTTATTTATTACGATAGGTGGTTCTGTTTCCCATTGCTGCTTCCCGGAAGTGCCCATGCATGATGGAAAGGATGGTTTTTTGCTGTCCTTATTGCAGTCAATCTGTTTTTCAGTTCACTGGGCTTGTCTTTCATATACCAGGAGTATTGTGATAGCTAGCTGTGACTGTGCAACAAAGTTCTCTAAATTTAGCAGCTTAAAATGATACATTTTTAAATCTCATTTTTTTGTAGGTTGGAAATCCATGAATGGCTTAACTGGGTAGTCAAGGTTTCTGGCCTGTTGTGAGGTCATAGTCAGTCTGTTCTCTTGGTTGCAGTCACCTCAAGGCTTGGCTGGAACATGATCTTTTTCCAGGCTCACTCACATGGATGTTAGCAAGCCTCAGTCCCTCACAATTTGAACCTCCCCATAGGCTGTCTGAATATCCTGTGGCATGGCAGCTGGCTTGCCCCAGAGCATGTAATGAGAAAAAGAGAGAGAATCCCACATAAAAGCTTCAATCCTTTTATAACATACTATCAGAAGTAGCATCCTATAACTTCTGCCATAGTCTGCTCACTAGAAGCATGGCACTAAGTCCAACCCATATTAAAGGAATGGGAATTAGGCTCCACCTCTGTGGGGACAAAGATCAAAAAAATAGTGAACATATCTTTAAAATCATCACCAGTGTCTTTCATAATCCCGAAAGACCTTGGAAATCTGAGACTTCCCATGTACTTGGGAGATCAACTACCACAGCTGCCTCAGGTGACAGATAAGGAAAGAGGAATGCAGTGACTTGCCCAGAGTCGCATGCCAACTACAGAGGCGGGATCCAGTTCACCTATTACTATGTGCAACTGTACATTGTTTCCAGGTTATGCTGCTGGAGTTACTCCATTGATACATCATGGCATATCCTGATATCCTAGCATATTGAGGGACTAGAACTTGTATGTGGTTTCTTTAGACCAATTTGCCAATAGTCACATATGTTGTAAGCAACATGTGGCACAAAACATGCATCATATTCCCAAGACTAGGTATGAATAAAAGAATGTAAACTATTAAGTATTTATATTTTGATTATATGTTGAAATGTGATAATATTTTAGTTATATTGGGTTAAGTAAAATGTGAAAATTAACTTTCCCCATTTCTTTTCACTTTTTAAAAATGTGGTTCCTAGAAAATTTGAAATTTCATATATGGCTTGCATTATATTTCTATTACACAGTGCTGCTTTAGACTAGCCAAGCCCACATGCTCATTCTCTACATCTTTGGTCTGTCAGGATTGTGCCTGTATTTCCAAGCCTATTTCTAGTTGAGGTGCTAGGGTCACTGAAACATAGGTTGCTCCTAGACCTCTCTGTCCCAGTTGAAGTGACTGAGAGAGTATGCAAAGTAGATGCCTGTGATTTTATGAAACTATACTTTTAGATCTTCCTGAAGCAAGTTAATAGCTGAGAGTATCCTGGGCACCCTTGTGGCAAGAGTTTCTGATGTCTACTATGGTATAATGAGTCGAAACCTTCCCTAAGGATTGAACTTCCACCCAAAAGCTAGCTTCAAAAATTCTCCGGGACATGGAAAACTAAATAACCCCAACTGGACCCATTATATCCTGTTTCTTCACTCCTTTCTTTCTCTTCCTTCCTTCCTTCCTTCCTTCCTTCCTTCCTTCCTTCCTTCCTTCCTTCCTCTTCTTTCTTCCTCTTCTTTCTTCCTCTTCTTTCTTCCTCTTCTTTCTTTCTTTCTTTCTTTCTTTCTTTCTTTCTTTCTTTCTTTCTCTCTCTCTCTCTCTTCTTTCTTTCTTTCTTTCTTTCTAATAACTATGAGTCAGCATAGAAAAATTCAAGCCTAGATTTGGTCTTGAAGACTATTGTAAATAAAGTGACCAATTGCATCTCCCTGGCTAAACTGAACATTTGGAAGGGTTGGTTAGTGGGAGATATTGAAAGACAAACAATGTAGAGTCTCACCATTCATTGAACAGATTTTTAGCCCCAGCTTCTGCAGAGTATGTAGGAGATTTGCTTGCTCAGGACTCTTGGTTGTAATTTGTCCATGTCTGGGGAAGATAAATCTTTCATGCATGTTGATTCAAAGTGAGTTAGTCTGCTTACTCTTTCCAAACAGCTTCCAGTTTTGACTCCTCTCCTTCCATTGATCAATGAGTGAGCTACAAAGCCTCCTGCAGGCCTCTGCCCCAAATCACTCTTCTTGTTGACATTCCAAACTGTTAAGCTCACAAATGTACTGGGAGGACAGTAGCTCGAGGACACTTATTCCCTTAGAGAGAATCCTTGACTTTCACGGTATGTGACTTCGTTATTTTCCCATCCTTGTAAGGGCTTGACATTGTTTCAGAAAATAGTGTTTGATTTGGGGAATGTCGTTTCCAGTTGCTCTCTCACTGACCCATGCCATTCAATGTCTTCATTCTCCTCAAAACCTTTTATGGAACAAGGCAGAATATTAAACAAATAAATAAAACTGCCTCCAGTGTAAAAAGAGGTTGGGTAATTTGACGATTTCTTCCCTCTTGAACACTAGAAGGAAGATAAGGGCTGAAATCAGAAAAGCTGCTATATTCTAAATATAAACAAGAACACTGACTAGAAAAGGACCATCAGGTAAATATGGTAAGTTATGAGCGGTCAGTATTTGATGGCTTGTGATTGGATGAAGGCACAAATAAGTACTTCCACATTTTCCAACTGCCATTGGAAATTCTACAACAGTTGTTAGTTATCATTGATGGTTGTGGCCACAAGGGATACTGAGATCTGCTAAGGAAAGCTAGGATCAGACCAGGAATTGTGTTGAGTATGAGTAAAAGGGGAGTTAAGTAAGGAAGATGGTTTGGGTCAGAAAAGATTTCTTCTCTGCAAGAGAATATTCTGGAAGGTGGCATTTTGTAATAACAAGTTGGGATCCAATTTGTTATACCTTTTGGTTACAAAGAGTAGAACTATGTCTGTGTCACATAATGGAGGTTACTTTAATTTACCATGACAGCAGGGCAGGCAGAAACAAGTGTCTCCCTTAGACTAAGATAGTAGTTTTCAGCTGGAGGGAGTTTTGCCCAGTGGGGAACACTTGGAAATTTCCCAAGATATTTTTGATTGTCACACCTAGGGAGGATGCTGCTAGTATCTAGTGGGTAGAGGCCAGGGATGCTGTTAAATATCCTTCAATGCACAGGACAATTCTCGACACCAAAAGATTAATAGTGCTGAGGTTGAGAAAGTCTAAACTAGGGAAGAAGTACCCCTGCACTCCCCTTCCTCCCATGCCTGTGCTCTGGAGGATTCTGCATATCAAAGGTTAAAAGACATTCATGTGACTGTTCATCCCACATTTATATGAAAGTTCTTTATTGAGCAAAAGGCAGTTTCAAGACAAGAGAAGGTAAGGAGAAATAACTAACAGTGCTGTTGGAATCTCACCTGGAAATAATCATGCAAAGGCAGTATTATTAAGCACTATAACTGAGAGATAAGGAGACGACTGTTTATCCCTAAAGATCTGAACTGGTGTGGAGACCCACCTGTCTGGAATGGCTTCAGGGTGAACAGGCAGGACAGGAGGTCCTAGAGCGATACCCTGCTTCTCCACCAGTACTTCAGCTCCAGATTGCATGTTTCAAAACATTTTAGAAATGACTCAGTAACATACTCTACAGAAAAATTGTAATGCACTGCTTAAAAACTTCCCCAAAACACTGCTTATGACATTATTGCTTACTAAACTATGTTGACTGTAATTTTGCCATGCTTGTGTGTATTCCACTCCCTTACAGATCTGTCAGCCATCCTTCTCTGCCCTGCTCTATATCCCTAGGGACTGACCTTTACTGACCAACTCATGGGGATTCTTTTGTTCTCTAGCTCCTACCTGACTCAGCTAATAGAGGCACTGGCAGGAGAACAGCTGATAGGAGAGGAAAGAGATCAGGATACTTATTCCCCTGTCTCTACCTGGCCTTTCCACTTCTTTCCTTGGCCCTTGCTCCAGGACTCCTTGATTATGGCTCTTTTCTGGTTTCAGTTCTCTCTGGGCCCTGCTAACCCTGCTTTCCCTTTTTACCTTTCAGGTCTAGGAGTGGTTACAGCTTCCAGTTATTCCTGCTCTCAGAGTCTCAACATCTTTTGTTGCTTCCATTAAAACTATCCACATCTCAAAGAGCAACAGGAACACTCATTGATTGCTGATGGGAATACAAAATGATATAGTCGTTTTAGAAGACAGGCAGTTTCTTACAAAGTTAAGAATAATATTACTGTATGATTCAGTAATTGTATTCCAATGTATTTATTCAAATGAGTTGAAAACTCAGATCCACACAAAAACCTGCACATGGAGGTTTATAGCAGCTTTATTCATAATTGCCCCAAATTGGAGGCAACCAAGATGTCCTTTATACGTGAATGGATAAACACATTGGTACACTGAGAAATGGAATACTATTCAGTTATTTTTTTTTTAAAATGAGCTATCAAGTCATGGAAAGATATAGAGGAAACTTGAATACATATTAGCTAAGTGAAAGAAGCCAATCTGAAAAGGCTACAAACTCCATGGTTCTAATATGTGACATTTTGGAAAAGATAAAGCTATACAGATAAGCAAAAGATCAGTGGGTGCTAGGGGTAAGGGGAAGAGAGGAAGGGATAATAGGTGGAGCACAGGTGATTTTTAGAGCAATGAACTATTTATAATACTTTAGTGGTAGAAACATATCTTTATGTACTTGTCAAAACCCATAGAATGTACAACACAAAGCGTGAGCCCTAATTTTAACTTTGGATTTTAGCTAATAATGGTATATCAGTATTGATTCATCAGTTGTAACAAATTGACCACACTAATGCAAGATGTTAATACATAAAGTATATAGGGCATAGGAGGTATATGAGAACTCTATATTTTCAGCTCAATTTTTCTCTAAACCTAAAATTGCTCTAAAAAAGTGAAGTATATTAGTTAAAAATATATTAATTAAATAAAAGAGCATATATAAGCATATGTATGTTTATATAATAAAGTAAATATATACAAAGCAATATATACACACATATGTGGCTTGTGTGTGTATATATATGTATGTATACATACATACACACACATATATATACATATATAAAGTTTAAAAAACCTTACCCACATATCTGTACACAGTCTCCTATTAATTTCTCTTCAGTTAAACACTTTCCAGAGAAATTCTGTTTCTTGGCCAGTCCCTGACTATTATAACTTGCATCAAAAAGGCATTGTGAAAATGCAGAAAAGAGGTAAAATAAGGACACTAAAAATGTTGCTCACAAAATACATGTTAGAAGCCAAAATACTGGTGGGTCTTTATTTTATCAATCCTGAAAATTTAATTAACAGGTATATGTCTCTGTTTCCTTAAAACTATCTGGGCTTTAGAAAATAAAAAATCACAAACATTCAGGTTTACCTGGGACAATCTTGATTTGGGTCTATTTTCCTGGATGTAATTTTTAACAGAACTCCATTTTACTCAAAAGTAAAATGTTTTGGACAATAAATTACATTACAGTTGTACTTTTAAGCCTTTTCCTGGGAGAAAAGAGAAGTTACAAAGTACTCTGAATAGAGTCTAGTCATATTTAGCCCAGTTTGTCTGTTTGGACCATGTCTGGAACAAATAGACTAGACTGAGAACAAAGGTGTGTCTGCAAAGACTAAGTGTTCCAAAAACAAATAGCTTTATCAGATGAAACTATAACCTAGATCTTACAGTGATTAAAGGCAATTTCTGTGGTGAAAACGTAGCTTAAGAGAGTATAAGGATTTGTTAAAGTTGAACTTCAGGCCATATGAAATTCTCAAGAACTTGAACCACAAGGAGTGGTGCAGGGGGGCTTTGAAGGTCATCTGTGTACTGCCTACACTATGGAAAAGGTGTGGAGCACACAGGCCTTGCTTCTGTACCAACATGCTACCTGGCAGCCCCAGAAGCTAGTTTCCTGACTTGCAGGACAGAGAGTGTCTAATTATCCTTCATTGTTATCCATTAATTTAACAAATACCTACTCTAGCTATTGAAAATCCAGTGGAGAATAAAGCAAAAAAGACAATTCTATTCTGGTAGGAAGAGACCGCCAGTAAACAATTCATCAAATCAATGAAATAATTCATATAATGGTGAATGCTATGAAGAGTATAAACTGAAAATCCTTGGATAGGAGAGAGAGAGGGCTTCTTTTGAGAGATGATAGTTCATCTAATTCTGAAGAGGACAGGGCGACAACCATGTGAGAACTTGGAGTTTCAGCCAAGGTTGTTTCTAGATTTAGGGAAACTACTGAATGAAGTATCCCAAGAAGAGACACAATAAGTGTTTGAATGATTTTTCTTGATGATAGAAAGGGAACTAAGCCTTGCAGATCATATGTGTTGGCACCCCGAGCTCTAGAAAAAAACTCTATTGGGGCACCTGGGTATCTCAATCAGTTAAGCATTGGACTGTTGATTTTGGCTCAGGTCGTGATCTGTCCATTTCTGAGTTTGAGCCCCACATTGGGGCTATGCTCTCAGTGCAGAGCCTGCTTGGGATTCTCTGTCCATCTGTCTCTGCCCCTCCCCTACTCACATGAACTCAAATGCATGCATGTACACACACATACACTCTCTCAAATAAACTTGAAGAAAAAAAAAAGAGCTCTCCTGTTAGCAGTTATTTGTACTGACCATTGTCATCATCATAACGTATTTCTAAAACTAAGTTCAATCATGTTGGCCCATTTCCTCTACTCCAGGGCTCTCTCAGCTTCTTCTAGTCACTAAGACTGCCAAAGAAATTACCCTAAAAAGCAGTTGCTTAAAGCAATGCAACACATTTTGCTCATAATTCTATCACTGGGGCAGGGCTCCCTGGGAGCTCCACTTTGCTCCTCCTGCTGTAAACTAGGGAAGCTTAAAAGAGGGAACCTGAAACCATCCAAAGCCTTTTTCATTACATGTCTAGTAGTTGGCATTAGCTCTTAGCTGAGATTCTATCTAATGCTGTTGGCCAGAAAACCTGCATGTAGCCTTTCTATGTGTCCTGGACCTACCTGGCTGCTAGGTATTCTGAGAGAGCAAGCCAAATAAAAGCTATATTGATTTGATGACCTAACTTCAGAAAACCTATCACATCACTTCTGCTATCAGTCATAGCAGTAATAGAATCTGTCCAAATTCAGGGGAAGGAAGCATAGATCCCATCACTCATTGGAAATCACAGTGTAAGAAGAGCGTGTGGATGGAATAAAAGTAACCATCTTTGGAAAATATAATCTTCTAGAACACTCTATCCTTTGAGCTTCTTACCCTTCTATTTTTGTACATTTGTTTCTGGTCCTACATTAAAGAATTCCAAAGAGTACACTGGGTAACTTCAGAAAGTAGAGAAATGGAAGAAACACAGTGGGAAAGTGCACAATCCTCATTGGTGACCGGGCAGACAGGAAAGCCTAAAGACTCTTTTTTTTTTTTAATATAATTTATTGTCAAATTGACTAACATACAGTGTGTACAATGTGTTCATGGTTTTGGGAGTAGATTTCTGTGGTTCATCACTTACATACAACACCCAGTACTCATGCCAACAGGTGCCCTCCTCAATGCCCATCACCCATTTTCCTCTCTCCCCTACCTTACCCCCCATCAACCCTCAGTTTGTTCTCTGTATTTAAGTTTCTTGTGGTTTGCCTCCCTCCCTCTCTATTTGTAACTATTTTCCCCTTTCCCCCATGGCTTTCTGTTAAGTTTCTCAAGTTCCACATATGAGTGAAAATATACGATATCTGTGTTTTTCTGACTTATTTCACTTAGCATAATACCTTCCAGTTCCATCCATGTTGCTGCAAATGGCATGATTTCATTCTTTCTCATTGTCAAGTAGTATTCCATTTTATTTTTTAGTTTTTTAGTTTTTTTAAAATTTATTTATGTTTTATTTATTTATTTATTTTGAGAGAGAGAGAGAGACAGCATGAGCAGGGGAGGGTCAGAGAGAGAGGGAGTCACAGAATCCAAAGACAGACTCCAGGCTCTGAGCTAGCTGTCAGCCCAGAGCCTAACATGGGGCTCAAACCCACAAACTGTGAGATCATGACCTGAGCTGAAGTCAGATGCTTAACCAACTAAGCCACCCAGGTGCCCCTCCATTTTATATATAAACCACATCTTCTCTATCCGTTCATCAGTTGGTGGACATTTAGGCCCTTTCCATAGTTTGGCTATTGTTGGAAACACTGCCATAAACATTGGGGTACATGTGCCCCTATGAATCAAGACTCCTGTATTCTTTGGATAAATTCCTGGTAGTGCTATTGCTGGATTGTAAGGTAGTTCTATTTTTAATTTTTTGAGGAACCTCCACACTGTTTTCCAGAGTAGCTGCACCAGTTTGCATTCCCACCAACAGTGCCAGAGGGTTTCTGTTTCTCCACAGCCTCACCAGCATCTGTTTCCTGAGTTGTTCATCTTAGCCACTCTGGTGTGAGGTGGTATCTCAGTGTGGTTTTAATTTGCATTTCCCTGATGATGAGTGACACTGAGTATCTTTTCATGTGTCTTTTGGCCCTCTGGATGTCTTTGGAAAAGTGTCATTCATGTCTTATGCCCGTTTCTTCACTGGATTATTTGTTTTCTGGGTGTTGAGTTTGGTAAATTCTTTATAGATTTTAGATACTAACCCTTTATCCAATATGTCATTTGCAAATATCTTTTCCCATTCTGTTGGTTGCCTTTTAGTTTTTTTGGTTATTTCTTTTGCAGTGTAGAAGTTTGTTTTTGTTTTTGTTTTTTTATCTTGATGAGGTTCCAATAGTTCATTTTTGCTTTTAATTCCCTTCTCTTTGGAGAAGTGTTGAGCAAGAAGTTGCTGTGGCTCAGGTCAAAGAGGTTGTTGCCTGTTTTCTCCTCTAGGGTTTTGATGGTTTCCTGTCTCAAATTTAGGTTTTTCATCCAGTTTGAGTTTATTTTTGTGTATGGTATAGGAAAGTGGTCTAATTTCATTCTTCCACATGTTGCTGTCCAGTGCCTAGTGACTCATTTATTTGTAATCTATGTCCTGTGTGTTGGTGATAGGTATTAAACTAAAATAAGTCATTGTCAAAGAAGTTTAGAAAACTTTAAAGAAACTAAAGCAGTTTTCTATATTTCCTATCTTCTTAGAAACCTTAATATGTATGTGTACAGTTTCAAAGAAGGAGACATAGTAAGAAATTTTCCCCATCTTGTTTGCCCATGAAACCCATTTTGCATGCAATCCTTAAACAACCTGTGGAATTATTTAGAAAATTCCATTTAGCCAATTTGTCCTAAGAGAGGTTATAATAGACACACAGAGTGGGATGTCTTGTGGGTTTATGAGGGGCGGAAAAATTTGTCTCTTCCAAGCTGAAGCTGTGAAAGGAATGTAATGTCTGCTTTTCAACTCTGGTTGGCAGAATATTGTACCCTATGGCACCTGAATGAAATCACTAAGCTGAGTATGTTCAATAAATATGTTGTTTCTGGTGTGCCAGAATTCAAAACCAGAGCTGATCAGCATGAGTGCTTCAAGGGATTACCACTGATGTAACCTTTCAGAGCAAAGGCTGGTTCATCTACAAATGACTCAGTATGTCATCAATGGTAGGAAGCCAAGCCAGTGAGTATGGTACCTACATATGCTGCTGACTGAGAGCAGCTTCACTCTGTCTCATTTGACCAAGTTCATTACTTGAGAGTGATGAAATGAAGCAAAGGAGAATGTCCTCCAAGACCACAGAAATGTACATAAGTACTGTAGGTTAGAAATCTAGACTGACCTCATAATGCCAAGATTCCGCTTAGAGAAAAGGGAAATACATCTGTGAAAATTAATGAGAAACACAGATATTCCATGGGAGTTCAGAACCTGGAAATTAGTAAGGCCAAGAAAAGATCTAGAGGGACATGACAGAGGGCAAATTTCATAGGAGTATGCAACATGATATTTGAGTGGAAAGGAGTTTGGTTTGCTTTCAGCAGCAGGAGGAAAATCTCCATTTCACATACTACAAAAGGAACATTTTTGCTTTTGGGGATCCTGGTGAGGCCGCACCTGGAATACCATCTTTGTATTGGTGCCTTATTACAGTAGGAAAGTAGATGACCCCACTAAAGTTTCAACAAGAGCCAGAGGAGTGCCTTTGGGCCTAGGTACACTGATTAAATAAATCAAATCTTTTTGGCCTTCTGGGCATCTTAACTCCCAGTGATCGCCTTAGATCACATTCAGGAAGACTATAAAACCCTGGAAGATTCCAAGGGAAATGTTCTTGCCCACAAGTATATGAAGATTGAAACAGCCAAGGAAGGAAGGAGACTATTGCTCTTGGAGAGTGTGGAATTCCAACCAGAGACCAGAGAAGACACTCCATCCTCAGGATACATTAAATTTCACATAAGGCCTCGCATGGACTCCTTGGACACATTCTGCCTCTGGACACTTCAGATTAGCTTCAGTGCTAGAGTGTTTGATGATCTTTCAAAACCCATGAATCCTTCCTGACATTGGCAAAGAATCCTGGAAAAGAGGAACTACCATATGTTATTTAATAGAGAAATTATTGTTAAGTGGTATTCTTTTTTCTTTCAGTTGAATAAAAATAAAATATGCCTAAAGAATGAAACATATTAAACAAAAGCTATTTGTGCTTAGCCAGAAGTTGGATTTGGGCAAATCTTTATTGCAATCAAGATTTCAATAACATGTATAAAATTTGTGGCATTAATTAGAAAATCTACCCAAACACTGAAATACTAAGTTTGCTCATGTCTGCCCTCTCCGGACCAGCTCTAAATGACTGATTTTCAACCTTCTAATTCCATATTGCTGGGACTGTTATATGTTTTCCTATTGCCTACTTTGTAGGGTTTTTCCCCCCATCCTTCTCTTCCTCTTCCTTCATCTATAGTTTTCATCCTTTTCTTTCTTCACCTTCATCGTCCCCTTGAGACACTACCCTTCTTTTTATTCACCCTTGTTTTTGCTTCTGGTTTTTCCCCTTTGTCTCATTTCCTTGATTATAAACCACCTTTTATATGCAAGAAATTTCTTCTGCAAAGGAATTTTCTGGCAGTTGTCTTCCCATTCTGAACAGATCTTGTGTGAATAATGAGATTACATTATGAATACAGGTATTTTCTGTGTGAACTATTTGGTGTTCATCCCAAATTCTGAAGAAGGGAATTTATGTCTGTTAATCCATTTATTTAAAAAATTGCAGATTACGATGTAAGTGCTAGGAAGAGATTGGTCTTTTTTTCCCCTCAAATTCTTCAATTCTGTCAGCTGGCAGAATTCATTAAAATCAAATGATAACATGATGAGATGCCTTTAAAAATAGGTAGAGATCATAGCTATGATAGACCAGAATTAAAGAGATAGGATTTGAAATTATCTTTTGGACAAAGGAGCCAATGTAATATGAAATTACTGGGCCAGAGGGAAAGAGTGATGAATGGTGTTGGAAAGGTGGCTGAGGCTTTAAGTATAGGGCTTTAAGTATAATAACAGGTAATGAATGTAGAAATGCCAGGACATGCTTTGGAATCATATAGAGCTGAATTTGAATCTAGACTTCTCCACACATTGGATAGATTATCTGGTTGAGCCTCCATTTCTGATCTTTATATTAAGATTATCTAGTTATCACTTATATTTCACTGTCACGAGAACTAACATTTTCAAATTATAAAAATTAAATTAAGCGATGAATAAAAAATTCTTTGCAAGGTGTCTAGTACATGATAAACATCTAATACAGAATGGCTATTATTAATGTTATTATCACCCTGGGAAGCTATCACATCTATTACAGAGAAAAAAGAGTGGGCTTTCAAATCATCTTAGATAACATATAGGTATTTGGAAGGAAATGAGATCACACCTGTATATATAAACATATATGTATTTATTTATAATATTTATAATTTAAATTTTATTTATTTATAATTTATTTATTTATAATTTAAAATTTATTTATAATAAATTGCATTGTTAGTCCCAAATTTCTACCTCTTTGTATATTCAAGCTGTTTACCACATATGCAGTATCCTCCTATTGTGGGATGCCATGTAATTCTCCACTCTTGAGATATGCCATTGTCAGCGGGTTTGGTGGCAGTTATGACATAAGCAGGTCTTGAAAAACACTTTTACTCTTTCCCCTCTGCCATCTTCATGGGCAGAACATGCCAGACCAGCCTACAATTCCCAGGAGGCCAATGAGTCACCTGGTATAGAAATATACTACATAACCCAGTGGAGACCAGGAGAACTACCCAGCCAAGTGCAGTGTAGATCAGCCAATATCAGCCTGCAGACATGTTTTAATGAGTTTGAGTATGACTTGTCATATAGCATTATTGTGACAATAGGTAATTGATACAATATGAAATATACATATGCTATATATATGTATATAGATGTGTAAGCCTAGAAAACTTAATTACAATATTTCATTTCTTGCATAGATAATTGCTATACAGTCTCATGAATCTTAAACATTAAAAGAAAATTATTTCCAAGATAGATAACTGTGTGTTTATAAGATACTTCTTGGTAGGTAGGAAACATTTATACCTCCATGATTTTTGAAGAGGTATTTATTTGCTTTAGGAAGCTGGGCTATTATTTACATGGCCTAGGCTAGGTCATTGTGTTATACTGAGTATGTGTCAATGACAATAATAGTGTGGGTCAAACTATGCAATAGCAAATTCTCATTGCAACACATTTTCTGTTATGAACTTTTAATTTCTTTCTAAGCTCCAAGAGAACAGAAATATTGGCGTTCACTTCAATGGGACATCATCTTAATTGCCATTTATAGAGAGAGTTCTGGGTATCATACCATTACTACAAATGTGACTCCATAATCCTCAATATAGTTGCCAATTTTTCTCATCAGAATTCACTCAAAAGTGCATAAAAACAGGCAGTGTCTCCCTATCAAAATACCAACAACATTTTCCACAAAGCTCAAAGAATTCTAAATTTGTATGAAACCACAAAATACTCTGAATATCCAAAACAAATCTTAAAAAAGAAAAAACTTGACAGTATCACAATTCCAGACTTCAAGTTATATTATAAAGCAGTAGTAATCAAAACAGTATGACACTGGCATAAAAATAGACACCTAGATCAACGGAACAGAATAGAAAACCCAGAAATAAACCCACAGTTATATGGTCAGTTAATCTTTGACAAAGTAAGAAAGAATATACAATGGGAAAAAGTCTCTTCAACAAATGGTGTTGAGAAAACCTGGACAGCCACATTCAGAAGAATGAAACTGGACCACTTTCTTACACCACACACAAAAATAAACTCAAACTGGATTAAAAACCTAAGTATGAGACTTAAAGCCATAAAAATGCCAGAACAGAGTGCAGGCAATAATTTCTTTGACACTGGCCATAGCAACATTTTTCTAGATAGATCTCCTGAAGCAAAAAAGCTATTGGGACTACATCAAAATAAAAAGCTTCTCCACAGGAAAGGAAACAGTCAACAAAACTAAAAGGCAACCTACTGAATGGGAGAAGATATTTGCAAATGACATATCCAATAAAGGGTTAGTATCCAAAACATATAAAAAACTGATACAGTTCAACACCCCACAACCAAATAATCCAATTAAAAAATGGACAGAAGACATGAATAGATATTTCTTCAAAAAGGACATACAGATGACCAACAGACACTTGAAAACATGCTGAACATCACTGATGATGATCACTGATGAAATGCAAATCGAAACTAATGAGATACCACCTCACGCTTGTCACAATAGCTAAAACCAAAAACATAAACAACTGTTGAAGAGGATGTGAAGAAAAACGAATCCTCATGCCCTGTTGGTGGGAATGCAAACTGGTATAGCCACTGTGGAAAATAGTATGGAGGTTTCTCAAAAAGTTAAAAACAGAACTACCCTATAATCCAGAAATCATAGTAGTGGGTGTTTACCCCCAAAATATAAAAACACTAATTCAGAAGGGTGCATGCACTGCAGTATTATTTTCAATAACAAAATTATGGAAGCAGCCCAATTGTCTATTGATAGATAAATAGTTAAAGAAGATGTGGTACATATATGTGAAATATATTTATATAATGGAGTATTATTCAGCCATAAAAAATAAAGTCTTGCCATTCAACAACATTGATGGAACTAGAAAGTATAATACTAAGCAAAATAAGTCAGAGAAAGACAAATACCATATAATTTCACTCATGTGGAGTTTAAGAGACAAAACAAATGAGCAAAGGGAAACAAATGAGAGAGAGTGAGGGAGGGGCAGGGAGAGAAGCCAAGAAACATGCTTAAATATAGAGAACTGATCCTTATGAAAGGGGAGAAGGTAGGGGGATGGGTGAAATAGATGATGGGTTTTAAAGAGTATATATATCATAATGAGCATTGAGTGACGTATAGAAGTGTAGAACCAGTATATTGTACACCTGAAACTAATGTAAGACTATGTTAACTCTACTGGAATTAATTTTTTAAAATAATTTAAAAATGGGCAATGTTACGTCAGAAATGATTCAGGAAGTAGTTAGGAAATTAAAAATGCGGAGAATGGTTTGAAGCATCAGAGGGAAAGGTTTAAGATGATAAAGAGGGGACTTTGTTAAACTGGGCAGTTTTTGGAGCAGATCAAATGGGGGCATTGGATAATCCTTCTAAGTATCTAGCCATTGGATGAGTCTGTACATGCAAAGCACTCAGAATAGTACCTGGCATTGAGTAAGCAAGCACTCACAAAATATTGAAATGTTTTGTTTCAAAACAAAACAAAGATTAATTCCCCTAGAAGTTATCCTTAAAAATGTTTTCTCCTTGTATTTTGACATTTGAAACAAGCCTTTAGTATATTCACATACCTTTAATGGCATGAAATCTAGATTAAACACAAATGCACAGTCATCATCTTTTAGTCTAATGCTCCATAAACCGATGATGAACACACAATATTATTTTCTATTCTCTCTCTTCGTTCTTCTCCTTCTCCGTGTTTAGCATTTTGACAATTACTTTTTGTGGGAAACCCTGCCAGGACCATGGAAGATAAGTGTATGTAAAGTTGTTTCTGCCCTCTTAGGGCTGAGACTCTGGTGTGTACTAACCAGACAGGCAAGAATGTCATGAAGGACAAATGAGTAACAGAGCAATCATTTCTAAAGAAAGAGAAATTATAAGAAAGGGGAGGAGTGTTTCATTTTAAGTAATCTTTCTCACATACAATTAAAAATTAATTTCGGGGGTGTGGTGGACAGAAACCTCGCTGTGTGTCAGTTGCTTGCTTTCTAAGTAAGAATGTAGTGGATTGAAGCATTGTTCTTAGTCCTCTGTTGGAACTCTATACTTCATCTAAACAAATTAATCTGATGGTCGCTCAGAGGCATCCTGCATTTTGTGAAGATTGTATTCTGCTTTTGCCACTTTGGATATCCAGAACCATATCTGTGAACAAATTCAGCTAATGTTTAGATCCTATTTTGTTTATTTTCAATTCTCTTGTCTTCCATCTGTAAATTACCTTAAATCCTTATTTATGAGGTGTAGGATGAATGACTGACTAATGAAAACTATAAGGAAGTCACTTATCTTCCCCACCTCTCAGTTTTCTCAATTATAAAATAGAAGTCTTGGATTAAGTTAAACTGAGCTTATTTTTCCCCCTAATGTTAATGCTTGGGAATACATGAATTAAGGGAAGATTTTCCAGGAATGAAGACTAGACTGATTTAGTCAATACTTAAAAGCACTAGACATGGAGACTTCCTATGTAAGAGCATAAATAACTTGATTTAAAGCTATGAGCAAAGTCAATATATTACAGGGTCTCAATTGTAAACACTTCCTACATGCTAGAAATCCTCCAAATAAGACATTTATTCAGTTCTATGGATGGTTAGAGCATATAAATGCATAAATAAAGAAATTCATATAAATAAAGAAATGTATATAAATAAATACATTTAAAAAGTACATATATGGTACATCAAATTTATCATTAGTATTTATTATGGGACATCAAATTAATAATTTCAGCTGGACATACTTAAAAAATAACTAGCAACTTTTAAGGTTTTATTGACTACATCAAACATATATTCTTAGAGAAAAAAATAAAGAATGTGTGTTTATTCCTTACCTGAAACAAACATACAAAACCCTAAGGAGTACACCAGTCTTATGTCATTATCCATTGTCATTTTGCAGCCAAAGCCAACAGGCACAACTTCACAAAAAGGATTTTTTTTTTTTTGGTGGTGGTGGTTTTTCTGGGAGGGCAGGGAGAAAAATGTTAGGTGACAAGCATGGAAAGGAGAAACTTCACCTAATGAGTGGTAACAATAATAATAGATATTTTTAAGCAATTAGTACTAGTAAATTTCAGAGCTCTTCTCATAACAACCTCACTTTAGATTCTGGATGAAGTACATTTCTGGGCTTTTATAAATTTAATTCAGTTACATTTAGCCTGATGATCTATTATCTCTAAATATAAGACTAAACTAATCTAAAAGAATATTAGAGTAAAAATGCAGAAGGGCTAAAAAATAGTAGCATAAATTAAAGGTAATTGGAAAGCAGAGAAAATAAATAGAGGCTTTACTCTGACATCTCACTCCAGCTTGACGTCACTTATAAGTGATTCGGATAATCATGCTCTTAGCACAAAATTAAATTTATAATTAGTGCAATCACAACTGAAATTTCTAGATAAACAAAGGAAGGTTGCTTCTAAGCCAGGAGTAAGGAATTTATTCCTCTAGGAATTAACTAATTTAATCATTACAGATAAGATTACCAGGGGCTATTATGTTTCATAGTTCCAAATGTTTCACTTCCATGGAACAAAGAGGTGATAAAATGTTTGAGACAGAAAAGAATCTATAATGACTTTGGGTAGAAGACCTGACCTGAAGTTTTTGTAGATCAGTAAAAAGAATCATCTTTCTGGATAAGAACATCACAAAGAAGAAGCATAATGTTAACTGCAGCAGCATTCATGTTCAAAGGGGGTTGTGTTTGGAAACTATAATAGAGGTTTCCGTAGTTGTGGTTCTTACGAATATGAAAACACTATTAAGCCAGGTCAGTGGGGAGAAGAGCAGTAAAGGCATTCAACAACTCTAGTTATCTTTGGCTCTGGAATTTATTGGGGTTTTTCCCCCCAGTAAAATTGCCTTCTGTTTAATATTTAAACTTGTTTTTAAGCCTCAGTGAGTAGTGAGTGAATGGTGGGTTTCCAGAATTATGCTGGAGGATGAAGCATAGGCAGCCTGGTATTGCTAGATAGCATATCTGTAGGTGTTAACTAATTTGAGATGCTGGATTTTAACTGTGTACTGAGTATTGGAAACAACCAAGGTAGGAGGACATGGATGTGTTTTAAGATCAAAATTCTGGTTGGTCCTGGGACGCCTGTGTGGCTCAGTTTCACTGACTATTGGTTTCAGCTTAGGTCATGATTTCATAGTTGGTGGGATTGAGTCCCAAATTGGGCTCTGTGCTGACATTGTGAAGGCTGCTTGGGATTATCTCTCTCCCTCTCTGTCTTCCCCTCCCCTGTTCTTGCACTCATTCTCTCTCTCTCTCTCTCTCTCTCTCAATACAAATTTTTAAAAAAATTCTAGTTGGTCCTCATTTTATCTCCAGTGATACCACTACTCTAAGAGATATTCAGATTAGGAATTATTTACTTCCTCTGTGTGCCCAAAAGTCCATAAAGAAAAATCCAGAGAAATAAGATCATGCTTCCAAAACTCCCATTCCTTGGTAATCCCTCTGAAGTTTTCTCTCCTGGACAGTTGGAGATTCTGCTAACATAAATCATTTGAACCACCTGTAGGTAAATGTGAGCAACAGCCAAGATGAAACACCTCTGTTTTCTAAACTAACCTTCTTCTTTTCAAGACATACCTCTTACACCCATTTCCCAGTGCCTGAAATAATGGAGAGTTCATGTGAATGTCTCTTTGCTACTTAGAAATCGAGGAGGTAGGAAGGGGGTCACATACTCTGACTCTCTTCTAGCAGGATGAAACCAAGCCAACCCCCAAGTCATAGTGGACCACCCAGAGTCATGGGGAAGGGAAGCCACTTTGCTTGAACAATGTCACCATTTCCTGGAGGCAAAAGGGGGAATTTCTTCTAAAATTCCCTTGCTGGCCCAACAGCAAAGGCTATAAAAGTCAGTAGCAGTGACTGGCTCCTTTTATTCTATCCCTTTGTTTATTTTTGATTAGCATTTTACATTCTTTTATTTATTTTGGATTGCCTTAAAAAAGAAAATAGAATGATCAGCTCCCACCCTAGAGGCTGAGAGGGAAGTAGCTGTGGGGATTTTTGATTGGGTACATCTCTTTTCAGGGATTTGCAAACCAATACATTCCAGGGGGTTTTCAGAATACACTGGTGTCTTCCAAGTTAAAAATGTCTAAAGGAATTGGAGGCTACATAGATTTTAAGTCATGTCTAGACTTTGATGTAAACGAGAGACCATGGACATCACCTTGAAGGGCTCTTCAGGCTAGTGGACAAATTTCTTTTTTCCTTTGTTCCCCTGCTTTGATCTTATTTGCCATACAGACATATTTTGGCCCTGCCATTTATCTGCTTAACCTTCCCAGATCTCTTCTACCTAGTAGCTTCCCATCCCCAATGGGAAATAAAATCTGCATTTGATGTTACCCTCCAAGACTCTATGTGACCTGGTTCTTATCTTCATCTCTCACATTACTTAAGCCGTACAGCTAGATCCCACCTTAAGGCCTGGGCATATAGTTCCTTTTACTTGGAATGTTCTTTCTCCTCATCTTTTAAAGCCACATCTCCAAGGTCACTTCTTTGCAGATGGTTTTTTTCCCCGTCCCTCCTATCTAAACCATCCACATGATCACATCACCTGTTCTATTTCCTTTCCAGAATTTATACTGTAATTTTCTTATTTATTTACTTATTTGTTATCTCTGTCAACAAGCAGAATATAAACTTCAAGATGGCAGGAATATCTGACATAAATGGCTGTATCTTTGGTACTTGAAACATTTCCTGGCACAAAGTCATCACTCAAAAGATTTGTTGAATGAAGTAGCAAGTGAATATTACTATCATATCATTTGCACAATGTAGCCAGACTGAATGGCCTCAAATAGCCTTTTTATCCCTACTTACAATAGATTCTTTTCTCTTTGCATGTGGCATTATCCCCTACCCCATGCTATGCCCACACATCTGTGTACTTTGTCCACCTTGCTCTTCAAAATTCCCTTTGTTTGTCATCATCATCATCCCTCTTGGCCATCCCAGAAAGGTTGTAGTACTTCTTTTACTCTTCTTCAGGTGAGAGCACTAGTCACACTGGATCATCATGTTTCCTGGAGGCAGAAGCAATTCTATTTCTTTCCATTGATGGAGTGTCCAGGGCAGGGCTTGCCTTCTCAGTTGCCTTAATACATATTTGTCGAATACATGAATGTGTAATCAGAATGTTTTCAGATATATCAACTTCATTATCTTTCCATGTTGTGCACAAAATGCCCATGATACCTGTTTGTTGAACACATGCATGCATAATGAGAATTGTAGAATGTTTTCAAATATGCCAACTTTATTACCAGTCAACATTGTATGCAAAATGCCCGTGGTGTTCTCCAGGAAAGTCAGGAGTCATCAGCATGGTTCTTTTCTTATCTCTTTGTTTAACCTGGTAATTAACACCCTTAGAGTGCTTATGTTTTGTCAGGCTGCAGCTGAGGCAGTTCCTCTCCCTCAGCAACTGCTCCAGTAGGTAGGAGGTGTTGTAACTACCACCATATACTTGATAAAGTCAAAGCCAAGTTACCCAGCATCACACAGTCAGTAAATGCTGGGGGATGAACCCAGATAGTCACTAATGAGAGAGACTTCACTGTTAGTTAGCCTTATAGCAGGTTCGATATAAGGGCCACTGGCATCTTTTTCTGTCCTTGCACATTCAGGATGGTTGCCAGTATTTTACTTTAAAAATATTATTATGTTATTTCTTTAAAAATAAATCTCTGTGACCTCGTGAAGCCTGAATGAATTAATTCTCAGCCTCCTATTGTAGCAGTCAGGCTCTTCTTCCCTGCATACTTTTCCCACCGTTCCTCAGCATAAGCAACTCGTCTAACCCACCTACTCAGCCTTTTGCTTGTCACTAAACACACCTTGATTTTTTATCCTGTTGATTCATATTTTCCTCTGGGTTCTACCCATCCCTCTAGCACCTGTTCACATATTCTTTATCACCTCCTCTCAGGAGCTGTTGTGCCCTGTTGAGGCATCCACTGCATTTGATATTACCTTTATTATGTCTCGCACTGCTGTGCATTTCATGTGTATTTTCTTTCTCTGTCTCTCTTATAGGACAAATTTCTAAGATCAAGGTCTGCTTCTTTGTGCCTATCCCAGTGCATGGGATATGCTTTGGAACATGCTATATTCTCAAAAATGAACAAACAAAAACTTGCTAAAAGTACAAGAACACACCCATCAGAGTAGCTAATATGTCAAGATGAAAAACACCAGTGTACAAGCTCTTTGGAGGACTGGACATACTTATTCAAGCTGAATAAATCATGGGACTCAGCAATTCTCCTCCTGAGTATGTACACTAAAGAAATAGATGTTTATGATCCTCAAAAGGCCTGTTGAAGAAGATTTAAAATAGTTTTATTTATAATAGCCAAACACTGGAAATCACTTAAATACCCATTAAAAGTAGAATGCATAAATTGTCATGTATGCATACAAAGAAATACTACGCAGCAATGAAAATAAGGGAACTGGAACTTGGATATCATCGATTAATTCTACAAACACTGAACAACAAGTCAGGCGCAGAGTATGTCTGTATATCTCCATTTTTGTAGAGTTTAGCAACTGGCAAAATGAATCAATGGAGTTAGAAGTATGGAGAGTAGTTACCATTAGTGGAAGTAGTAGTGACTGGAAGAGAATACAAGTAGGCTTCTTGGGTGCTGATAATTTTGTGTTCTTAACCTGGGAGCTGGCTATACAGTTGTGTTTAATTTGTGAGAATTAGCCAAACTGTCATACTTTTCCTGTGTCCATTTTGTGCTCTAATAAAAAGTAGAAATAGTGTAAGAGGAAGGGAGAAAGAGGAATGAGGGAAGGAAAGAGAGAGAGAGTAGAAATTTTATGAATAAATGAAGTTGTCAACCAAATAAAATTGATTTTTAAAAGTTTCTGCATTTTTATGAAATCCCAAGTCCCACAATTTGCTTCATCTCTTTATCCTGTAGAACCATAAGAACTACACTTCAGTTGGAACAAAATACTACTTAGTTAGCTGGGGAATTTTTCCAAACCTAATTTTATGTCTATATCCAAGTGAATTCCCCATGTTTGTAGAGTCCAACATGGCTGAGAAAGATGTGTCCTTTTAAGCATCCACATCGCCACCAGGGAGCAAATGAACAATTCTAACTCATTCAGCTTAAAACATACTTTTATTTAGGGGCGCCTGGGTGGCTCAGTTGGTCAGGCATTCAACTTTGGCTCAGGTCATGATCTCATGGTTCATGGGTTTGAGCCCCACATGGGGCTCTCTGCTGTTTGCATAGAGCCTGCTTCAGCCCCTCCCCTGGATGTGTGTGCACTCTCTCTCTCAAAAACAAACGTATCAAAAATAAAAGCATACTTTTATTTAGCTTGCCAGGGGATTCCTGATGATCAATTTTGCCTGAGGGAAGTGGGCATGATTTAATATAGACATTTCTCCCTTTGCAGATGGTGGAAATGATGGGTACACACATCTCCTGCTAATTTGCGGTTACTGGATTTTATTCACAAGCCAGTGGTTCAGCCTGACAGTATTCATATTGCAACGGCCACATTTACCTTTCTTTATGGTAAGTCACAAGGTTATATTTCTTCCCCATGTCACAGAAGTGGGATTGATCTGTATGTGTTGGCCAAGGGTAGACAGACACGTGAAGGTCAAATGTGAGCTTTGTCAAACAGATGCTGGTCCTCTCCTGAGGAAAATGACGTTTTCTCATTTTCCTAATGCAAGTAAGTGAGAATTTTAGAAGTTATGATAGTGTAGAATTTCAAATCAGGTAAATGGACAAAATAGCCCTGTTGTGAATCAGAGTGTTTCATTTTGTACGTTTTGGCAGCTCCTTGCAAGCAGAAAGCAAGCCTCAAACTGTCAGCCTTTGTGTCATTCCTTGACGTTGATAGTGGATATGAAAGAACATTGTGCATTGTTTGACTTGAAAGGGGTGTGTGTGTGTGTGTGTGTGTGTGTGTGTATTTATGGTCAGTACATTAGAAATAACTTGAGGATAAACAACCATTAAGAGAATCACAGGTCATAAGTCAGCAAGTAAAAATATTTGAATGACATCCCCTAGCTGCTAACCTTTTCTAGGATGGTACACACCTTTACTTTTATAGACAGTTAAAAGCAATTGTGTCTGTCCTATATGCTTATAAGACTTATAATTGTCTTTGGTGTGCATATGAGGCTGTGTGTTCATATATATATTCAACTATCAGAGCCTCATCTATGAGATGAAAACCTTCAGCAATGTTTTATTAGTGGAATGCTCAACAACTGACCTGACGCTTTTCCCTTACTGCTTTCATTAAAATTTCTGCCAAAGGTATTTAGAATGATTTGGATTCCTTACAGATATAGAATCTATCTCTTCTACTTTGTGCTTCAGTACCACTTCAAGTAAAAGATGTGCCTAGGAATCACTTGCCCTTAGTTGTTATCAGGTAAAGAGCATAAATTTAATAATCTTTCCTATAGATTGGTTTTAACTGTGTGGGAGTGACAGTGTTAGGCTCCTGGGAGGAGAGAACTGCAAGGAGGAAGGGAGAAGGAGATTTTTGGAGGAGCAAAAGAATGTGTTAACATGTTAATCATTTGAGAGGAGTCACAGTCTCCTTTTAGAATCTGAGTAAGACTATGGATTGCTTCTTCAGAAAAAAAATGCATGCATGTATATAAGTATTAAATGTTACTTGGTTTTATGAAATGAAACTATCAAATGAAATCTTAGTTTGGATTCCCCCAGAACTGGACCTAGGGCAAGGGATTGAGGGCAAGTAGTTTATATGGACAGAACAAGGAACTGTACTGAGGGGATGGGAACATTTGATATGGTGGTGGGGGTGGGAAACAGGTAGGCATTAAAAGATGTATTATTATTAAGTTACTTTCCACAAAGGTGACTGGAAAAGCTAAGTTCATGGAGAAACTATGAAAAATGATGCAAAACAGATTCATTAGTATTTTCCCAGCCAAAAGACCCCAGCACTCACTAGTCATTGGTTAGGACAGCCCTTGGTGAACTCATTGGCACATCTGTTGGCAGTGTGTAGGGTGGAGTGGATTCTGGCAACCCAAGGGCAGTCATGCAGCTTTTAGCCATGGACTATCAGGCTGGTGTGCATAGCAATGGTAAAAAAGAATGATAAGAGTATAGATAGGTAGAGTTTGCTATAGATATACCTCATGATTTCTTATTCATCATATCCCCTAAAGTGTTCCTAGAGCAGCTTCTTAATTCTGATTGTGAGGAAAGGAACACCTAAAGGTAAGATGGCCAATTTGGAGATGACTTTACCTATTAACATCTTTGAGAGGGGCCAAGTTATATGTTCAACAGTATTTTTAAATTGTAAAGTTATTCTAGAAGGAAGGGATTCTGTGAGTCAGTGGACACATTCAGAAAGATTGTGAGGAGTCCTGGAGACTCTTTAAACTCCTCTGACTCACAGTGTCTCATAAGAGCCAATCACATGACCTCTTTTTATGAGAAAGTCTCTGTGTAGGAAATGGTATGACAATGGACTTTATCATTCTGTAGACGAAGGGTGCTCAGGCTCATGATGCCATGAGACTAGTAGCTTCAACATCCTTGTATGATGCTCTTCCTATTTGTAATCTCCTTTACCCCAAACAATGAGTTGAGTCAACAAGGCAATCCTATCTCAGACTTTAGGAAACTGAGTCTGGGACATCAAGATGATGTACCAGAATCACTCAGTGAGTCACTGTCACAGTAGGAATTAGGCACTAGAACATCTATATTCCAAGACATTCTTTAGCTCCCCAGGCCTTACCATCTCCTCCTGGAAATGGATGTTAATGATAGCCTTGGTTCTTCCATGAGCTAGAATGACTTATTCACAACCTGGGGACAGTGTCATCCAGGAGAATTGAGTTAACTCTTTCATGACATGACATGTAAAAACTCATTCCATGATGAAGGCCAGTCGAAAAGCCTTGGAAAATGGTGGTAGTACATGCATGCCTTATTCCTGGGTTCCCTGGACTGGGAACATGAGTTGTCTGACCTGTTTTACACTCCTGTCACTGATACATTGCTCCTTATATTGTCTTTAGCATTAATGGACAGGATCAAGAACCCTGCAGAGGTCTATTGAAATGTTCAGATGAATGAACAAAGGGAAATTACCTTTGGAAACATTTGGAAGTTTCTTACAGTTTCTTCTATACTTGTACATTTACCATATGATCCATAAATTCTGCTCCTGGGTATTTATCTAAGAGAGATGAAACTTAAGTTCACACACAAAAAACTATATGCAACTGTTTATAGCAGCTTTACTTGTAATTGCTAAAATCTGGCAACAATGAAACACTAGTAGGCTACTCCTCAGAATGTTTAAAAAATAACAAACTACAGATTGATGCAACAGCAGAGGTGAATTTTCAATACATTATGTTACATGAAAGAATTAGACACAAAAGTCTATATACTGTATAATTCTGTTTATGTGGCCTTCTAAAAAAAGAAAGAAAAAAAGAAAAACTGTAAGAACAGAAGACAGGTTAGTGGTTACCAGGGCCTGGGAATTAGGGAAGAAGTTGACTACAAAGGAACAGCAGAGAAAGTTTTTTGGGTAAGAGAACTCTTCTATATCTCTACTACAATGATGGTTACATGACTGTATGAACTTTATCAAAATTCATAGAATTGTACAATAGAAATGGTGAACAAATTATCCTTCAGTAAACCTGATCCACTGTCTCCCACCAAAAAAAAAAAAATTAGAAGAAATGGTAGATCCATGCTAGGTCATAAAGGTGGTCGTGACACAGGGGAGGGGATTGGAAATAGAGAAGTGTCAGAAGGCCTAGAGGGAGATCTGACAGTAATATAATAATATGTCACAGTCCCTCTTGCAGAGCCAAAACCATGGACAGTAAGAGCCCAGGAGCTCAGAAGTCTTGGGTTTGACCCTCTCTGGCAATTACTATATTTTCTCAAAAGCCAAGCCTCCCTCCCTCTCTTCCTCTCTCCGTCTCTCTCTTTCTCTCTCCCTCCCTCCCTCCTTTCCTCCCTTCCACCTTCTCTCTTCCCCTTCTCTCCCCCCTTTCACACACACACACACACACACACACACACACACACACACACACACACACATTCACTGACACACACTCACATGCTCACACACACATACAGAGAATAACAAGCTTTGCAAAGTGCAAACATTTCCATTGCTGCCAAAGGTCAGGCTGAGGATGAAGCTCAAAACCTTGAATTTGTCCAGCTGTCATCTACCGGGCTCCGTCAGTACTATGAATGTCCAGTTCTATCCTGAACATACCTACAAATACATCTACTTGGAAAATACTGGCACATAAATTTAGAGAGGTTTAAAGTGGGAATGAATACCTCAACCTACGGAGTGGAAAAAACCTGTGCCCTACTCCTTGTGGGCAACCCAACCTGTTTGAACTGCTAAAAACACTCAGGGCAAAACAAGGAGAGCTGAAAAAAATAAGCTTTTAAGAAAACAGTTCTCTCAATATTCCTAAGTTTAATGGCTCAATATTTAGCATGTGTTTCATAACTCCAGCTCTTTTTGGGTGGAGGTAGGTAGGGGAAATGGGAATATAGTAAAGGGTTTTCAAAACACTTGCTATTTGTAAGGCTTCTTTTTTTATGTACCATAACACATGCAGCCTTCTCAGGCATGGGGTCAGGATGTTTCCTTGCAGTGGAATGGAACACAAATGAAGAAAAGTGGGAAACTGGGTTATAGGCTACCATGGAAAATATGAAGAGTCCTGGAAAACGTCAGCCCAGGGTCTGACAGTGGTTCCAGGGTTACTGCAAGAACTCCTTTTCCTCTAAGTACCCATCAGGATCCCTGAACTGTAGTGCTAACACTGAATCATCAGTGGTTCCTACACCCAAGAACCTTACAGTCCAGTGGGATAGATAAGACAGGCAGATCAATAGGTAAATTAGATGTCACAACAAAATGAGAGGTAGGTGGCTGCTGAGGCAGCTGACACTAGTGGAGGTGTAATGACCATGACCTTGTTTATCTTTGGTTCTGTTACTTGCTGGCTGTGTGGCTTTGTACAAACTACTAAACCTCTCTGAGCCTCACATTTTTCATCTGCCAGGTGGAGATAATGGCATCACACAAAAATGTGTTTGAGGTTTAATGAGAAATTTACGCAAAGCACTCTGAACAGTGCCCAACACATAGTAATTGGTCATAAGTGTTAGCTGTGACAGTGATTTCATAGGAAGGAAGGAGGATTTCATAGGAAGGGGGCTGGGCAGAGGTTTTATAGCAGCAGGAGTGTTTCAGCTGTTTCTTCTTCAAGAAAAAGCAAGTGCAATTTAGATAGACACAGAGTACCTGCTTGCTGGACTGAAAGGATGTTTCAAACAGGGGAAGAAAGATATGAAAAGGGTTGTAGGTGGGAAACAGCTAGATGTGTTTAGCTTGTGATCAGAGGAAGACCCTTCGTAGGGACCTAAGGAATGGTGGGACCTCAGTATGTAGCCCTTCTCAAAGGTAATGTGATCTCAGTTGGTGTTAAAACTTAAAAGAAGTATGAACCACATTTTTTATTGACTTTTAACAGATTAGACTTCAAAACCTTATTTTGAAATTTTAAACCTCAAATTTCTTCAAAAGACAGTTTCCTTTGTTGTTGCTAAGAATGCTGAATCTCCCTATAAGGTCATCCAGGGACCTCACCATTAGCTATGGATGGAGTGGTTGGGGACTAGAGAATGAAGACTGAAGTGTGGGCAGAAGCCGGATTGTGAGAGTTGAGTCTTTGGAAGCTTTGAAGGAGGTAGGCAGGGAAGTTTTGTTAAATATTTCATGTTGGTTGACTGACACATAAAGGGAACTCTGGTGGCCTTGTGAGGAGTGAGTTTCAGTGGCAGTTCCCATCAGGAATGGGCAGTCCCGGCAGGGGAACAAAACTGCCTGAGAAGTCTTTTTTATATATGCAAAAATCTTTGGCTCTTAGGATGACGGTGTTGGGGATCATTGGGAGAGCCATTGAGGAGCTAAGATGAAAACAATCTTGAGACAGAGATTGTTTGGAGGCAATTACATTATCACCTTGTTAACTTTCTTATTTCTCTGTACTTATTACTCTCTACTTATTTCTCTTTCTGTCAGGTTTAATTTCATCCTGTCCCACTAATATATATAATATAATAAATTTCAGAATGTGTACAAATATTCTGAAAGGCTTTCTTATATCAACTCATATGTACCTTCTCTGATCTAAAGCAGAAGCTAATCTCCTTTTCATTCTGTGTGAAGTCCAGAATTGACAAGTTATCCAGGTGACGGTGGGAGACTTTCCACTCGCGACATGCATCTAGAGCTGTGGGACAAACTCAAGCCAGCTTTCTGGTCCCACATGTGCTTCCTTATAATGTCGTGATCTCATCTGAGTATAGACTCAAATCTCTGCTTGTTTTTGGTATCTAGAATTTCTACCTCTGTTTTTACTCCATGTTTGTTTACTATGTCGGACTCACACACACACACACACTTATAAAACAAGAGTGAAATCAGGTTCAAGTGGCTACCCAAAGCCTTCAGGCCTAGGTAAGAGCTAACAGCTCTTATTGTATCTGTGATTTGGTGTGGTGGTTGTTACTATTGCTTTTTGCTGTGAAGCAATATGTGGTACTGTTGTATCATATTTAATGACTCTCAATTGAACAACCTTGGATTTTTAATGGAATTATGGTTTAATCAGTGAATATTTTTCAAGATCTGGGAGCATATTTTTGGTACCCTCAGAACTTGATCCAAGACCTTCTTCAGATACCAGACACCCTGTCACATTCTATGACCAGTCTTTTTGAAATTCATGTAGCTTTTTATTTTCTGAAAGTTCATTTGCTTTGTGTTAACTTTTTTGAGTTTTAATAGCTTGCCATCTCAATTTCATCCTTACTGATAAATATTTAGTATCTGCTACATAAAACATCATATAAGTGTTTTGTATGTGTGTTTGATTTGGAAATTTCTTTTTTTTAAATATTTTAATGTTTAGTTATTTTTGAGAGAGAGAACAGCACGGGAGGTGCAGAGAGAGACACACAGAAGCAGGCTCCAAGCTTTGAGCTGTCAGCACAGAGCCAGATGTGACACTCAAACTCACAGACCATGAGATCATGACCTGAGCCAAAGTTGGGTGCTTAACCGACTGAGCCACCCAGGTACCTCGGAAACTTCTTTTTAATTCAGAATAAACCCCAAGAGAATAATATAACAAAGACCCATAGAGTAAGATTCCAGGATTAACATATGTTAACATTTATCATGTTTTCTCAAGGTAAATAATGTATACGTCAAAATAAAGAAGCATTGCTGGTAGAGTTAAATTCCTTTCACTTCCTATGTTTTTATAGGTGGGTCATAGTTTAAGTTTTTTGAGAGAAAGAGTCAAGGCTTAACATGACAAACATCTCTAAATTTATGTATAACTATGTGACTTTTTAGGTAAGTTACTCTTTCTAGGCCTCAGTTTCTTGATCTGTAAATTGGGAATAAAAATCACATCTATCTCAGGGTTGTTGTGGGGCTCAGCTCAGCTCATACACATGTGTGGTGTCTAGTAAGGTCTAAATAAATGTTAGCTGGTGTTATTCCTGTTTTGTTGTTGTTGTTGTTGTTGTTGTTGTTGTTGTTGTTAATTAATACACTTCCTCCTGGGTTCACAGTCCAGTACAGAAGCAAACAGAAATCTTTACAACATAATGATAAGTGTTGCAGTAGAGGTTAGTGCGAAGAAATGTAGATAAGGGAGTGAACAGGTAGGTGCGGAAGGCTTCACAGAGGAGGGGTGAACTTTGATCCATTTCTTGGAGAAGAAACCTAGTTTCATCAGGTGAAGAAAGAAGTTGTCCAGGCAAAGGGAAAGGCCAGTGCAAAAGACAACCACACAGAAATGGCTAATGGTGGTGTGCCTTTGGGGTCCAGTGTGTGGTGGATAGAGAAGAAGGTGTGGCCAAGGGGGTGGGTTGGAGCATGTAAGGTTCCATGCAAAGCATAGTAGTCTATAGAGTGTAAACTTCCATATGTTGGTGGATAAATGTGTCTTCCTATCTGGGAACTTACATTTCAGAGTTGAAGATTATTGCATTATTTATGAAAAGACTTACAAGTAATGCCCTTCCAACCCCACATGTCCATTCCTGTAACTTTGATAACTCCCTGTTATGCCTCCAGGGGAAATACCCTCAAATGCAGTCAGGTTACTATGAGTTGTGATGCCATTAACATTGACAACCAGGGCTGCCTGGGCATTGGCCATGAATTTAGGGTTCTGCAAACTTCAATGGTCCTATTATAGTCTAGAAGATACAATATTGCTTCTTATGCATCTGTCACCCAGCTTGACCTAGTGAGAAGGTACAATATCTCTGGGCTCTGAGGGTGTTGGACTGTACTCCTGGCTCTGCTCTGCTGCTTATATGCCATTTAGTCCCCAGGCCCATCTGTCTTCTTTTTTGGCCTGATCTTGCATCAGAGGGTTGACCTGCTGGTTTGCACTCCAGGCTCCTTGACCCTCTGGCTTTTGTTGGATTCAGGCAACCAGGGGTGTCTAACAGGAAGTAGGAAGGCAAAAAGAGAGAGAGAGGCTGGGATATTTATTCTTCTCCCTTCTTCCAGGCTTCTCTCTGGCCCTGGTGGTGGCTGTGCTCTTCAGTGGCAATAGTTTCTACTTTCACCAGGCTCCAGTCACATCCATTTCTTCCACTGCCCCTTAACTCTGCTGTCGCTAGTCCCAGTACCTGGCCATCCCCAGTGGAGTCCTTTAGCTCTGCCCACATTGCCATCAAGAGCCCCTTTATTAAATGATCCTCAGTGAAACTCTTTTGAACATTTCACCCCTTTTCTGACAAGACCTTGACCAAATCACCTATATACTATTTGTGTATGACTTAGTCCAAGGACTTTAATTTCCTAGAGTCTGCTTCCTCATATCCCAAATCAGGATAGTAGTGTTCTCTACCTCATAAGGTTGTTTGGAGGAAATACCATATTTTTGATAATGCTTTTAAAGCCTCTAACATGGTGCCTGACACACAGAAGGCCCTCAATAAATATTATGTACAATTGTCATTGCAGTTGTTACTAAAATTGCTATTATTATTTTTGAATAGAATCAAAGGATGTCAGATCTAGAAAGTACCTGGGACGTTGCCAAGGACAGCCCCATCATTTCATATTTGAGGAAACTGAGGTCCAGAATGCTTGTGTAAATTCACACAGCTAATTAGTGGTAGAACTAAGGATAGTATCAGCCTACATTGAAAGAAGGCCAGCTGTGTTTACATCAATTCTGTTTAACTTCTTTAATTAAGGTGTTGATTCCTTCAGTGACGTCGCCCACTTGTTTTAGAAATGAGTTACATAAGCCTGACTCCCTCCACTAACACTTTATTTGCTCTCTCTGAGAAGAGCATCATACTGTCCCAAAATAAGCAAGAATTCAAGAGAAAACCCCTGTTTCATTTTCTCCTGCTCTCCGCTGCTGACTCATTCATTCCTGGGCCTCTGAGCTCCAGCACATCAATCATCCATCCTCAGAAGAAGGTTGGTCAGCCTCACAAGCTCAGGCACTGCTGGAGCTCAGCGGTGCGACCCTGAGGGCTCTGCTCCACCACAGGCGAGGCCACTTTCAGGTTCTTCTCTCTGCACAGAGGGTGGTACCCAGCTAATGATCACATCCAGTGACTGCTCTTTTGCTTTTTAGAATCTATGTCAGGCCATCCTGGGAAAGACAGAACCCAAGCAGATATGCGTTTTAACCACATGCTTTTGAAACAACTAGATAAACAGTGAACCTTGGCTTGTCATCCTCTTACTAGCAGTCAGGTCTTTCTAAGTTTCAAACAGATACACAAATCACCAAACACTTCAGGGTGACGATGTCTACTCCTGGGGCAAGGGAAGAATTCCCTTCCCAACCTCAAGTAACAAATGCTTAATTGCCTTTTTCCCCCCAAAACACTAATAAACTTTCCCTTCTTCTCGTTATCCAAAAACATGCTTTTGCCCAGTCTGTGTGTGTCTGTTAATGCCGAGCTGACATTACCTGATCCTATTGCACAGAAAGCCTGTGTTTGCAAGATGCCCAAATAAATGGTTGATTCAGGGAAAAAAAATATTAGTCAAACCATTTGTTTCACTGAATTAATGAATCAGTTCAGGTAAAGTAGGCGAGCTTGTAGCCCAGAGTAGGCAAAGCTGCATGTCCCGGGATGATCTCTCCTGCCTATATGACAGGGAGGGCTACGTTCTCAGGGCAATCCTGAAGGAACTGCTTTGGGCTCAGGGCAACATTCTCTCTCAACAGCTTGTTCTTCACTATTTCCAAAGACATTTGAGCCCCTTCCCAGGCCATCTTCATCCCAGTCACAAGTACTTCCTCATGCATGAATGTGGAAAGAGAAAGCTAAGACCTGAGCTCTTTTTTCTTTCCTAATTTTTAACATGTGACCTTTTGAAATAATACCCCCCCAAAAAAGGCAGGGGGGTGTTTTCTGTGGCATGTAAATAGCAAGGATGAAGAGAAGTTAAAAAGAATAAAGGAATATTGAGAAAACTGGTGTGAAAATTTCAAAAGTAGAGGAAGGAAACTACTCCACATAACATGCCTACTATGTGTCAGGCATGTTCACATGGATTATTTTATTTAATTC
This sequence comes from Proteles cristata cristata, assembly GCA_017311185.1. Taxonomy (NCBI): domain Eukaryota; kingdom Metazoa; phylum Chordata; class Mammalia; order Carnivora; family Hyaenidae; genus Proteles; species Proteles cristata. The sequence continues at coordinate 776,241 of JAESUZ010003673.1, read as the reverse complement.
TTACAGTAACCTTGTTAGGTCTCTTATACCAAAGCACCTACATGCAGTGTTTTATGTTGTTTACTGTACAAGAGGTACCACAGGAGGAGGAAGGGGCCTTGGAACCTAGCCTATGCTCTGTCCAGCATGCTGTGGTCCAACCTGGAGGATGGGTGTATCTTTTTCTAATTTGTCCAAAAGCATGATATTAATTTGGGCTCCCCAAAAGCAAGCTATGAGCAAAGATTTGGGTGCAGGCAGTTCATTGGGGGGTAATTCCTAGAAGCACAGCAAGGAAGTGAGGTAAGAAAGAGAAGGAAGGAAGAAAGGCCAAAAAAAGGGTGAGTTGAGGAGTGGTTACTATGATGAGCCACTGAGATGAAATCTCACTGTGAATGCTCTGAGACACTGTGGAGCATGCCTCAGAATTGTCCTAATGGAGGACAAAGAAATCTGGGTTATTTCTTCACCCACTTTCATCCCTCATAAGGTAAGGGTTGTTCCGGGGTATTAATGCCTTGGTCCATTGGTCAAGCACAGTCCTGAGGAAGAGAGACACTCAGGAGGCCATGTGTATGTTTGGAAGCTGCCTGCAGGTGACCCCAAGTGGGCCAAAGGGCTCTAGGCAGGCTTAACAGCCAGAATACTCAGAAAAGCAGGCTATCTGCATACTTGCAGATATGTTCTGGTCTATTGGGTATCTGTCTTTCAAATGTTCCTCTTACAGTATCTAAAATGATCATGAAAATATCAATTGTTTTCATGAAAGGAGAGTAAATGGCAAAAATGTAATTCCAGAGGTCTGAGTAATTGACCACATTCCAGATATGGGATTATTTCATATCATTTCCATGAATTCTCAATAATGAATAATTCCATTTTAGAGTATGAATAGACTGAACTTCCCCTGCATATGAAAGTTTTACTAGCATTTTCCATCTCCCTGAATTTGTTTAATGTGAAATAGGTTGACTAGTGGTTAAATGAAGACGAGAACTTAAATAGCTTCTGACATACCTCAGAAGTTTCCATGTTGCCCCTATTTGTTCTGTAGTATTAATGAATTGCAACATGGCACATACTGATTATCCTAAAGAAATATGTCCAGAAATGTTACATAGATTCAGTGTATGGTGATAGTGGTGGTGGTGGTGGTGGTGGTGGTGGTGGGGTGTGTGTGTGTGTGTGTGTGTGTGTGTGTGTGTGTGTGTACACGCATAACTGTGTTTATACATTTGGATCCTTCCACCACTTGCCCACCAGCACTGCATGGATCCCTAGCCCTTTGGAATCCACAGGCTTTGTGTTAAACACTGAGGCCAGGGCTGTGCTGCCCACAGTAGGATCCTACAGCTTTACAATAGCTCTTGCCACTACTCTGAGCAATTAGGAATTCTCCATGTCTGCCAAATGGTGACTTAGAAGCATTCACACTGTGATACTGGTTTTTTGTTTCATATTAACGTGCCCTAGGCATTTCATACTCAAAGAGGGAAAAGAAGACAGGAAAGAAATCAATGCCAGTTTCAGCAAGGCTCAGTGTGAGCAGTGTCACACCATGATATTAAGGCTAAGAATTGTAAGTATTTGAGTGACGATGGCTTATGGTTATGTCAACTGTTCCATTTTAGGGTAAAAAAAACCAAGGCCCAGACAACTGAAGTAGCTCATTCAAGGCCACAAAGATGGGTCTCTTCTGTGCTGGGTTGCCTGTATTCTCTCTCAGGCTCTGTCAGCAAAACCTTAATCTGTGAACTTGGGAGTCACTTACTGTGTTGGTTATTCTCTGTGTATCTCCTGACATGCATCCTTTGCCCTTCCTTGCCCTGCTCTGTGTCCAGGAAGCTGGGACCACCCCCTCCACCACCTAGTTTCCAGCTGATGCTGGAAGGCGTATTTATTTTCCACATCCGTTCAGGTCAGGCTTTGTTTATCACAGTGGCTATGCTCCTCAAGAATGGCCATGACTCCAGTCAGGTGGCCTCCTTCCTGTTGCTTATGGAATTTCAGTCACACTGCATGATCCCTTGTGCTGTAGATCCGGGGGTGGCAAGCCTCCCCCCCATTGCTACCCTCTGGATGGCTCACCTGGGTCTCTTCCTTCATCCTGCCTGTGCATCTGTATGCATTCCCTTCATTAAAATCTTTACAAGTAAACCACCTCAGAAGGTCGGGGGCTTCCTGGCAGGTCAGAGAATACACTTGGGGAAGAGTTTATCTGTTAACAAATGGGGATAAAAAGTGTCTAGTTAGGGGGCACCTGGGTGGCTCAGTTGATTAAGCATCTGGCTCTTGGTTTTGGCTCAGGTTGTTATCTTGCAGTTTGTGGGATCGAGCCCCACATCAGGCTCTGTGCTGAGATTTTCTCTCTCCCTGTCTCTGTCCCCCACCCACTTGTACTATCTCTCTCTCAAAATAGATAAATAAATTTAAAAAATTAAACCTGTCTAGTCAAGGTGAAATAGGTGAAGGAGATTGAAGGTACAAATTTTCCGTTTTAAATAAGTCATGGAGATGAAAAGTACAGCATAAGGAATATATTCAATAATATTATAATAACATTGTATGGTGACAAATGGCTACTACAATTATCATGGTGAGCCCTGAGTACTGTATAGACTTGTCAAATTACTATGTCATACACATAAAACCAATATAACACTGTATGTATCCTATACTTCAATAATAATTTTTTAAAAAATTCTATTTAGGATTTTAGTGAGGGTCAAATAAACATGCTACGTCTGGCTTAAATGCACCCTTGTTTCAATCATAAGTTGTGCCAGAGATTTTGGCCCAACTACAGTCAATGCCTTAACTAGTTTTCATATTCACATATGACAGTAGCACCTCAACCATCCTTCTCCATTTCTCAGGTCAGCTAAATTGATACCTCATAACAGAGTCTTCCAGCTTGCATTTCGAAGGCAACCAAATCCTTGATCTTGATGCAAAACAGTGAGACATCCTGCATTTTGGCTTTATATTAGACAGCTGCTCCCATTGATCTGCAAAGGATACCCTGCAATCTCCTGCCTCAACTTTTTATTTGAAAGCCAAACCAGAGTGACTCACTGATGGCCTAATGCAGGAAAGAAGGGAAACAAGTTCTCAGCAAGTGAGGTGTCTCCAACAATATTCCACTTAGAATTCTGAGCACAGGATCTGGGATCAGCCTTGGGGAAAAGACAAATGGGAATGTCTGCTGTAAGGCTCTCCCCATTCCATAGACTTCACCCAAGTCTGCTAGTTTTCACCCTTTCCCTGGTCCCCACTCCCACACCCTTCACCTACAGAATACTGACTCTCAGTTCTGAGGAATTCACCGAAGGTTAACCCATGCTCCTTCAATCCCAGTAAGTAAAATTCCACTAACAGCTATGAATACCTACAGCATGCAGGTGCCATGTTAGGTATAGGGAAGACAAAAACGATCAAGACATGTTATTTCATCTGTGCCAACAAATACCATTGTGGTTATCTGCGAAATTGCCTGATTAATTGCAATAAACATTCCAAACAACCTGCCAGCCAGAAGGGGCCCCGGTAGTTGTTTCTGGCTGTGCTTTCTTATGAGTGTGTTTGCTGGAGCCCATATTGCTCCGTGTTCAAAATTCTGCTCTACCATCTACTTGCTCTGCAACTTTGAGGGGGTTACTTAACTTCTCTATCCAGCATGTGTTGGAGCGGACTTGAGAAACCCGATTATGGAGAGCTCTTCCCAACCCTGCATTCACTGACATCATGTTGGTAGTTTAAAATTTTTCATGACATAGTGAAGATTTAGCCAACAGAAATTGGTGAATGTTACACACTGGAGCTTTTTCTGCCAGGAGAGTCAGTGGTTAGTTTTTACCAGCACACCACTGCCTCTTTCCTTTTATATTTCTTTGCCTCTAGAATGTAACTCAACAGTATCTACCTCACTGGATTACTGTGAGGATTAAATGGTATTGAAGACATGCCTGTCACACAGTGTTTGCTAAATATACATGCCCTGCTAATGATGTGGCTAATGATGCCATAGCCAGATATACTAGAAACTGCTGGCCAGGAGGGATGAAGCTCCTTCCAAAGTCCTATCTAGACTACTCTAAAACTCAGTTTTTAAAACAAAGCCAAATAGAAAAGTAACTCCTTGCTTGGGAATGACTCAGTTCCCTTTTAGGGAAACACGACTCTGCTTCCCAGGAATCAATAGTGACTAGTGATAGAAGGAATAACCCCCTTGACCCTGTGTGATCACCAGACCGCTGGGGAAGGAAGGAGCTTGTTGATTAAGTGCTGACCTGCAAAACTGCCAGCACAGGTGTCCAACAATTTCACTCTTGAGAAGCTGGAGTTGAGTTTCTGGGGTTGTTTGGGAGGTTCAGGACATACTGCAGGGTAATAGGAAGGACATGGGGTGAGAAAAAGGTTCCTGCCAAGTTACTAGGAGACACATGATAGCTCAACTGGGAATGCAGAGTCAGGTTTAATATTGTTTCTGCTGCACACTTAATAATTGAGGTCAATGGTTTATCAAGTCGTCACTGAGGGCCACGGGGAGGCCAGGGTTCTAAGTGCAGAGAGGCAACCATGAAGGCTGAGGCTGTGAGAAATATAATCAGAGGTAGAGCACTAACCCTTAACGGTTGATGTGATTAGGAGACATTCAAAAGACCCTTGGGCCTTGACTTCTCTCTGTGTCAAAATTCCCACTATTACATTAGGTCTTGAAGGACCTTTAGAAACTTGTGCTTCTTCATCCCCTCCACACACACCCCTGAGTTAAGGCAAAGTTACCTAGAAGACAAGTATCATATTATAGCACATATCCTCCTATCTGATCAGTTACCATCTGTGATCCCATATCTGGAAGCAGGATCTAGAAACTGCACATTGGATAGTCACATTCTCTTTAAATGAGATGTGTCTATGCTGAAAAGTGGAAAAAGACTTGATTTAAGGAATGGTCATCTAGGACTGTGGGAAGCCAGAGGGTATGTCTTCTTTTGAAGAATAGGGTGTTGGGTACAAAGGGGCTAAGTAAGGCAGGGAGCCCGGCCAATATGCAAGATGGGAGCTTAAAGTCAGGGGTGGGGCCCACAGGAAGCACAAGGGACGCAGCTGCTTGCTGGACCTTTCTTCTGTGCTAACTGATGAGTTAGAAGGCTCAACAGGAAAGAAACTTTAGATAGCAAGCAGGGTCAAAAACGGGAAGGGCACCCAGAGGGCAGTAACCATGGTGGGTGCTGCCTTGTCGGCAGCAGGGAGGATGTATTTTTGGCCTGTGGATCTCGTGAGCAGAGAGAAATCAGGAAAGGGAAGCTGAGCATTTAATCCTACATAGATCATGGGCTAATCGCACCCTATTTAGTGTTTGTAAATGAGAAGTTGTCAAGGCTTTTCGACAGGCTTGAAACCACAGTCATTAGTAGATGGCCTGAGCCCAGTGGGAGGCAAGTCCATTACCCAACTCTGCTTTAACATGCTCCCCAGTCATTAATACTCCAAAGTTAAGCAAAATGTTCATAATAGTGCTCTAATTAATCGATATGCAACTTCCACCCCCACTTCTCTCCCTCTCCCTTATGCCCCCTCCTGTTGTCCTGAGGGGCATCTGCCATTAAGAGCAGAGGTTTGAATTTTCCAGAAACCACTTGAGTGTGCAAGAGAGAGAGAATCTTTCCTCCATCAAGTCAATATATATAGAATACACTAAATGCCAGGCATATGCCTCACATTGGGATGTAATAGTGAGGGGTGAGGCCAAGAGGGGGTCCTCCTCCTTCTTTCTGGATTACCATTTGGCCATTTCAGGAAGCTTCAGAGCTGGTCTTCTCAACTCTCTGAACTCACCATCTTCTCTTTTCCTCCTGCATTCTGGGAAACAAAGGAAATTCATATCCAAGATGCTGAGTGTAGAAGTCACTTTTCTAAGGATTCAAACTTTATTTTTGGCCTCTAAATTTGGCTTGTCATCCACTCCACTTTGAATCAACACCCATGAAATATTATCTGTAAAATGATGAAAACTCATGGTTCATGCCCTGTGAAACCACATGAGGAATCAATGAAACTATGAACGCAAAGTACTTATATAGTGCCTAATGCTGAGTGTTGTTGCTGGTGTCAGTATTTAAAATTGATCAAAACTATAGTGGATTATTGGCCCATGGACTATGTATTATCATAGTTAGGGACTGAGTTCATATGCATATTGTTGAGTGTCTGAAGAAAGGAGAACTCTTTATTGGAAGATTTGCTTATTCCTGGTAGACAGGCCTATTTACACTTCAGACTAGATTTCTGACAAACTTCTGTGAATATTCAGTTTTTTGTTTTTATCACAAATCTGCAACATATGCCTGTACTGAAAGTGAAAATGGTACAGTATTTTGCTTTGAGATAAAGAAAGGACTCTTTCTTTGAGGAAAGAGTGAGAATGTACAAATAAGTGGATTTACTTTGGTGAGTAGCATTTTCTCTTGTCCTTAAGATAACCTGGCAAGATTTTTCAGTTGACCCTTGAACAAAATAGAGGTTGGGGCACTAACCCTGCACAACCAAAATTCTGTGTGTAACTTTTGACTTCCCAGAAACTTAACTACTAATAGCCTGCTGTTGAAGAAGCCCTACCAATAACATAAACAATCAATAACACATATTTTTTATATTGTGTATATTTTATACCATATTCTACAATAAAGTAAGCTAGTGAAAAGAAAATCCTATTAAGAAAATCTATAGGAAAAGAAAACACATTTACACTACTATACTGTATTTACTTAAAAAAAAATCCTGATGCATGGACCCACTCAGTTCAAATCCACATTCTTCCAGGGTCAAGTGTATTTTGTTTTAGAATTTTCAGTTGTTTTTTTCTTTTTAAAGTGCGCCTTCCAAGGAAACAAATCTTTCTATTGACATTGAAAATGAGTCATAAAAGAAGTGTTACTGCTTTCCTTTTGAGGGATTTCTTTAGTTTTTCTTTTTCCACTAAGTTTCAGCAATAGGAAAATATGGACTTTCAGCATCCACAGGGATATGATAAAATAGAAACATACGTTCCTTGTTTGTGCATTAGTAAAAACTCTGAGAAAACTCACAAATCACTCATAGACTTCCTAGAAATGTTGATTGTCAAATAGCCTCTTGCTCCCTTTATTTTTCTGAAACCAAATGGGTATTAGTGTTTGAAAAAGGCAAAGTTGATAAAAAGCAGCTGATAAAAGTCCCAAACTGCATGTGGGTCAGGTTTTTTTGTTTTGTTTTGTTTTTTGTTTTATTGCAGGAACACTAGAGAGCAGATGAGAGATGAAACCGTATGCATGGAAACCTGCCTGCACCTGCACACACTTCTTAGCCTTTATTGCTAAGGAAGGCAATATGCCAGTAAGTGATTGAAAACCCCTCCTTGCCTTTTCTTCAACCATGGCCACATTTGGGCAACTGCAAATGAAAGATTGGGCACAGGCAATAACATATGAATTAAAGATATTTCTCAAAGCTTTGAAAAATGGCCGGGTTTGCCCAACATTGCTGAGAATGCTCCACAGGGACTCATTTTTAGAGTTATTCAGCCTTTTCCTTCAGCCTTGTAGCATAGAAAGAGCATATCTAAACCTCTAGACATATTTTGACAAAACCAGATTCCTTCCTGTATCCTCAGCACCTGTGGCATTGCTTGATGTTGAGTTGGGAAGGACATGGTAAACATGTGTGGGCTGGAAGGACTCCATCAGAGACACAGGCGCCCAATTAATTTTTTAACAAACCTGATTAAGATGTTCAACTATCATGGCCAAGATGCCTGCTTTCACTTAAAATACTGTACTCTGAGGAAGTGAAATAATTTGGCCTCCCTGGCCCTCTATTTCCCCCTCTACAAACAAAGAGACTGGACTTTATCTGGTTATTTCTAGTTTAGTGAAGGAGAGACATCAAATTCACTGTATGTAGTCATGGGTTTTCGTTTGTTCCATGTGACATAAATGATTTTTAGTTCCTTTCCCTTCATTTTAATTTTTCTCCTTTTTTTTCGTCTTCCTCCTCCTGCTTTCTCAGTAGTTTCTTTTTATAATCACCTACTAGAAAATAGGAAAAGTCAGGTGGAAACACATTTCATGCCCTAATTCTGTTCTTTAGTGTATCTTCCATAAGACTTCATCATAGAAACACTGTTAGGATGCTGTTCCTTGTGAGTTTTTATTTTTATTGTTCTCTATGACTTGTATTTTCAGGCTTATTGCAACTCTGGCTATAATTTCTGTCCTGGATAAGGTAAGGAGTAATACTAAATATGTGTTCTTTCAGCTGGGCATTATTAAAACCCACCCGATGTTCCTTGAGACGTCTTGCACCAGCCACCTTACAGTGTGGCTATTTTAAATGCTTCATGTGATGGTTAATCATGTGCCTAAAGTAAATAGATAAACCTTGAGATACAGTTCAGCTCAGCAAATGTTTATTCATCATCTCCCATGTGCCTGGCTCAGGAACTATATGTATAGTGGGTACAAAGATGAGTGTGTCTAAGCCTATGATGGAGGAGGTAAGAGAAGCTGAGTGAGAATTTACTCATGTGCAAGTTTACTTGTGTATCAAAAGAAAGACCCAAAGTGCTTTAGAGGATTAAAGCATGGAGGAGGTTATGTATGTTTGGTGGGAGGTGTGTTTGGCAAAATCTTTGGGGTTTGACAGGGTGCTCAGATACGTAATTCAAGCCTTCCTCTGTTGGCAGCGGTGTGTTGTGGAAGGCTTTTACACCAGGAAACCATGACCCCACTGGCACTTTGGGAAGATAAATCTGGCAGGAGTGTTTGGAGTAGTTGGGGGATGGGGGGTGGGGGTGGGGGCTGGAAGGAGCCTTCTCTATGTCTTGCTCCTGGTTGTAATGCTTCTTTGCCAATCCCCACTCCAGTGGTTGGAGCAGCTCACAGCTATAAAAATGTGTTGACCCAGGAGGTTTAATATTAACCAAAGTTATAGTCAAAGTCAATTTGGAGGATTCAAGAAAAAAATCTGATGCTAATAGAGAAATAGAAGTCAATATTTGTAATGTGAGTCACAGGCTCAAAATAGAAAAGTAAAACACATCACTGCTACAGCTCCCAGAGGGCTGTGGGTTACACAGTGTAGCAGATCTGTGAACCAGGCCTGACCACCCTCTAGGGCTATTTTAAAATTTCCTCTGGCCCCTTCCTCTAATTCCTAAATTCCAGAGCATAATATTCTAGTGGAACTTACCAGATATCCAGACCTGATGAAGTCATGGCTTGTTTTGAGTGGGTCAATGGAAAAAAAGATATTTTTTCTCCCAGCTGTGTGTAAACTTTCTCTCTAGTGACGTGAGATGGAACTAACTTATCATGATTTTATTTTGTAATGCAACTTCTTTCCATAGTGGCTATCACTGTTTAAGTCCTAATCTCTTGCCTGTTGCCTATTTTGGAGAAGGCAAAGAAGAGGTGAAGGAAATAGAAATATCCAGAATGACTTCTATTTTTTGTTTCATCCAAGGTTTGATATATGAATACCTAAAAGGGGGGTGTGGTCCACTGATGGTTCAGAAAGGTTGAGGCGCTTCTGGAATTTTTCTTGGTAAGATGGTCCTTGGGAGCATTGACGTGGCTTTATTCTGTCTCTAATGTGATTTTAGGACTAAAGCTTGAGTGTGTTTTACTGAGAAAATTTGGGGGAACTAGAGAATTAATGAGGATAAAAGAGAAAAATGGGCAAAGTGTGGGGAGCATACTCTCTGAATGTATGTTACTTTCTTAACATAGTGTCTTACTCAGTTGATGATGTGGAATGTACAACAGTAAAGGCTAAAATTAGCTGCACTTTATCCAAACCAGTGTGTTGGAACATCATGGAGCTAGATAACATCTTATCATTAGTGCCCACAGAAAGAGTAACTCATTCAAAACGAAGACTTCAAGAGCTACAGTGGGTCTGATTCTAGTCTGATCTTTACAGTTCAGAGGGTACCTTTAAGTTGAATCCTCTGAAAGGCCAGAGAGATGTGTTATACTCAGTTCCCCCGTGATACCTTTTATTTTGGCTTAAAGGAAGCCCAGCTTATAAAATATAGCTAGGACAATCCCTGCTTTAGTAAGGTGCTTATATTACCTGGTGATAAGGACCACAGATGACCAGACAAAGAAGAAACAGGGAATAGTGATGAGCGATGGGGTCAGGGCAGGCTTGCCTGGCACGTATGGGCAAAGTTAGGCAAATAGCTTGAATGCTCTGTCTTAGAGTTGGCCATTTTTCCTCCTTCCCAATCCAGACCTGGTCAAGATCGGGTGGTTTATCATAAGTCACCGATGCCTGACCCAGCATCTGCTTCCTCATCAGCATGATGGTCATAACCACATCTCCCTCCCATCATGTTTGGAGAAGTAATTAAGGCTTATGAGGTGTTTTGAGATCACTGATAAAAGACTCTCTACCTGCCCAGGGTGTCATTATATTATCTTATTTTCCTCTTTATAGACAGAATCAAGCCAGTGATAATTTAGAAATGGGACAAATTTGTAAACTGTGGAGTGAAGGCCACTTTAATTGGATTTACATTGAAGTGGACATTGCACTTGAACTGTACACATAAGAAGAAGTACTGAGATATGCTTGGGAAATCTCAATTGCTTTCAGATTGGACTGTCAGATTACATTTCATGACTCTATATAGATTTCATTAGAAATGATAAATTATTAAGAGTATCTGCACACATTACCTATCAAAACAGACTTATCACCTGGCTTCAGAAATGCCCAAACTATACATGACCTTTTGCAGATTTGTTTCTGTTTCTCTAGAAGTTTCTGTGTCTCTTTGGACAATAGACAGGATGTATAGCAACTGGTAATTTCAGTTTATTATGCTCATGTGAAAATTGGATAGTCACCAAACCCTTCAGGAAAGGATCCTCCTCTTACAAAACTCAGAGCTATGATGCATGTGAGGCACAGATTAAGAGGGCTTTTTTTTTTCTCCTCAAGGAAGGGGCACTGGCCTGAAAGCTTGCATGGTTATTACAGGATACTTCCATCAGATCTTTCGAAAGAAAGGTGGAGATGACCAAAGGGCAGGAGGTCACCTACGTAATAAGATCCACGTGAGACATTAATTAAAATGGAATGCTGAAGGAGGATACCTGTGTCCTGGCCACATAATTCTCAATAAAATTACTCTAGGTTGATCCTCGTTTTCCTTGAGATTTTCCCAAAAGGCTGCATCCTATTCCATCTTATTTATGAAAAGTTCATGGATAATAAAAATCAGGGGATTGACAAATGTCCTGAAATGAATGCAAATGTTACCCACTTGTGTATTTGTTTTATGAGAAGATAGTTTATTCTTTTCTCACATTATTTCTAACATGGTCTGTGACCCTTAGGAACCCCTGTGCCATGTGAACTAGTGTAGAGGAATCATGTGTATTTGAACAAAAATGTGAGTGAAATTTATATGCAGGATAGATTTGTGTCTACATGCAGATTAGGTGCATTATTTTCAGACAGTATTTAATTGTATTTTCCTTAATGCCACATCCTGATTTTTTATTGTCTTATAATCCTCATCCAATCACAACTGTTCAACCAAAGTCTGAAGTTGCATATGAAGTATGTGACCTTTATCCATTTGTATGTACAAAAAAGCATCCTAGGGGTGTGTCAATCATAGCCCTTTTCAAAAGAGAGCAAAGATCATCTCTTGGAATTTGGCCAAAGGTTGAAGGGGGAGGGAGTAGGGACAAGGGTCAGTGTCAAGGTGGGGTTGAGACTGTACATTCTTATCAGTTTCCATTTCCCTTTCTCCACCCCATATAACATGCCACACAGGTGTTTTAACCAAGAGGCAGACTTCAGGGAAACGACAGGTAGTACAAGGTAACTATAAATCCTGGAACAGGTCAGGGCCATACAGAGAAGAGAAAAAGGACATTAAACTCTGACAGAGGAAGTTTGGGGAATACCCTGTGGCCCATGTCCTACAAATGTCTACAGTGTTACCCAGACTGAAGATCAGGGCCAGAGGTAAGGAGAGGGAAAATGGACTGCTACCCAACACAGTTCTATTATGAAACGGATGTCTTTGAAAGGCATAAGCTTTAATTCCCCTTCCACCACATGAACAGTGAATATTCCATGAACCTGTATACCCAGGGCATGCTCTAGCCCATGTCTTGAGTGGGCTAGAGTTAGCTAGGGCACATTGGGTACCTGGTCTGATTAAGAGAGAAACTGAGTTTAGGCAGTGCAGGAGTTTAGGGGCCCTTTATATATCAGCCTGGCTACAAACAGCAGAGGTCCAAACCACAGAGTCTGTGATCAATCTATCATATGGAGGTGCCATCCCACAATTTCCAAAGTCTTCATATGCATGCTACTCCTCCCACCAAGAGAGAGAATGTTTCCTTACCTCTTGAATATCGGCTGACCTAGGGATTTGCTCTGACCACTTGAATGCTGAGGAAGGGAACACTCTGAGATTTCCAAACACGGGACTTAAGAGACCTTATTACTTCTGCTTTAACACTAGTAACTGCAACACCACATGAAAACCTCAGCCTATCCTGCTGGAGAGAGAGGCCCTGGAGGATGAGAGACCATTTGGTGGTCCCTTGAGGAAAGGCCAGGGGGAGAAGGTCCCCTGTGTGTTCTAGCAGCCAGCCAGCATGGGGGGCCATCTTGGATCTCCCAGATGAGCCTAACTCAGCCAGCATTGGAGTGCAGCCATGTGAATGAGTCCTGCGAACCCCAGGTGAAAGAGAGACAAGCTGTACCACTCAGTCCTGCATGAATTCCTGCCCCACAGAATCATGGGCAATAAAAAGATGATTCTTTTAAGCCACTATGTACCAAGGCAATATGTAACATGCAAATATAGATAATTACAAGGTAGATAGATATATAGATAATTTAAGATTGGATCTTCTCAGATGTGCTAAGTGAGGTTTAGAAGTAGGAGATTTAGGTAGAAAAGGGTCAGTGCTGGTATCTTTCTGGTTTAGAATGAAACTCCTGAGTTTCCAAAACATAGCCCTCTGGGGAGAAGAGTGGCAAAATTAAGAACATAAAGGCTGAAGCCCTCAATGAGACAGTATAGTGCTCACAGAGGTCAATCCATTCATGCCGCCCCTTTCCTGCTGCTGCTGAGACTTCTAATAGGCTAGCTGTCTTGGTTGGAACTACTGTGTATGGCTCTGTAGACTGGATGCTGGAGTGTTTCCTGGGGTTACCTCAACCAGCTGGTGCTGCTCTTTCCACCAGCTCATGTGCCCACTGCCCAGTGGAAAGCAGAAGAGGAGCACATCTTTGCCAAACAGACACTAAAGAAGATTTTGTGTCGGACGTTTAACTATCATACAAAAGATAACTAAGACATAGTTCCTATTTGCAAAAAGACCTCCATCTTGGGTTGTACTCTTATTATTTATCGTTCTTTCAAATCCACCCTTGGTATTAATTTTAATCGGATCTCCTCTAGCCAAAGCATGCCAGGGAGAAAGAAATCTCCCAGGAGGGCAGTCTCTGCTGGCCTCTGTGACAGAACTCAAGCCTGAGTACAGACTCTACAGTTCTGCTTCTCAGCAAAGGAGGGCACAAAGCTGCATGATTTCATATGTAATTCTGATACCTACACATTTTTATTATAAGCAGATTTATTCCCAGTGACTCAGTGGATAAGGAAATACTTAAACATTCTACAATTGAGTATTGAGTCTATTTTATATGAGCTACAAGCTGAGCCAAATAGAGAAGTCTTCCTGACATATTTTCCTGGGCACAGTTTTCATTTGCTGTTTCTGGTGTTTCTGTTATATTTAATAGGTTTTGATATCTCCATGTTTTGTATTGAATTTCTCAGAAGTATGGAGAAGTTGAGGCAAGGGTTAAAATTTAGACCATCAATCCAATCCCTCAAATACAGAAGTTTGGTAAGAGAGGAGAGGAAGGGGAGATAGATTATCTACAAACTAATCCCTCTTGCTACTCTTTAACTGAAACCATGAAGAATGAACCCAAGGTTAACACAGTTTCATGTCCTGTATTGTGTTTGTGTGCATGAGTACAAGGATGTTGGTATTACATGCATCGTTGTTCCTTTTTTAATCCTTAGTGCAGTTCCATTAGGTCCCAATTTAGCCCAGCAAATAGAGCGATAGATTTGGAACAGTTTGCCTGCGTGGTCTAACTGGGACAGGTTTTACTCAGATTAAAAAGGGTTAAAGTTCTAAAGGAATCACTAACTCTCTTTTGTTGGGAAAAATCCTCCTAATCTGACATTTCCTCACATTCCAGCCATACCTTATGCTGGAGGAACTAGATTTCTGGGTCTATGGTGTATGATTTAATGATTTGTGGAAAGCAAGAATGTTAACTTAGTTGATTAGTCAAAACTGGCTGATAAGGTATCAGACAGGTTAATTTGCTACTTTTCTAACCTCTCCCGGAGAACTTGAACCGAAGTCTCCTTTTCCATAGATCATCCTAATTGCACTCCACCTGAAAGGATAAGAATTTATGAAGGAAACAAGCATTTTGTTCCTTGTGCTTCCATTATTCCATCATTTCATTCCAGGGCAATAAACCTTCATTTGTGATAACCTAATCTTTTCCTCAGCAATCAATGGTGATGTCACAATCGGAATATTTTTACCTCAGATAGAAAAAGAGCACTGGCAGGTAGCCCCTGTTTACACTGAGAATAGGGATTAGCAATAGGGGTAAAGAGGCATTCTAGATTTCATTCAAACACGTGCTGTTATCAGAGTGTTATCCCAGAGACAAACATCCAGAGATCCTGTGATCTACGCAGCTGCTTTTCTCTTGTGTCCTCATTCCTTGCAACCATCACCTCCATGGAATCCTAGAACCCCAGATCTAGACGTAACCTCCAAAGAGCAGCTAGGTGGACCTACCCTTTGCCAGTAGAAGTTCATGAATTCTTTGCTTAGCATACTCTGAAGAGCCTTTTTATATGTATTCTTGAGAAGATGGTAACTATGAAATGAGCTAATAAAGGAGTTGTTGCTTTATACACCTTTATCTCAGGAAATGAGAAGGTTAAAGTCAAAAGATTTAAAAGTGAGTTATAAATTGAGATTATCTCAACTGCATCTTTGAAGTATTTGGCATTTAAGAAACCAAAGGATGTTTCTAAATGATAAAATAACCCTTTGGGAGTTCACATACAATTCCATAATATAATCCAATCTTAGATTTTAAAAAAAATTTCTACCAATAATAAGATGCAAATATTTATAATAGTATACACAGAAAATACATTCAAGAGTAATTTAACCTAACCCCCAATAAATGTTCAGACATTTCAAGATAATCTATATTTCATTTTCTCTAAGGTTTTGTTATTATTAAATCAGACATGTACATGCATGCTTTTACTTCTTTATCAAGTACACAGATTTTTTTTTTCAATTTAAATAGGTGATATACTTGTGAGGAGTGTGGACATCACATGTGGGCTTAGGGGGAAGTAAAACTCAGATTTAAGTAGTATCACCTGAAGCATTATGTTGTTAACATTACAACAGGCACAATAATGCCTCAACTTTGAAGACCAGGGTAGGACAGAGTTTGGAAAGAGTGGTGGTCCTACAAAAAGAAATGATAAATATTTAGCATCAAGTCATGTACACTTCGGTAAAAATTACATTGTCATTCTGTGCATTAAGCAAATATTACTCAATTTAACTGACAATGAGAAAAGTGAGAATTATCAGGTAATCCCTTGATTAAGTTTTTTATCCCAATTTCCTCCTAGTTTCAGAGTAGAAGCAGGCTTATGTATAAGACAGCCTCTGCAGATACAGGGATAAGGTAAGCACTCCACTTGTCACCAGGTAAAGGAGACATGTATTCCCCTTGTCTTATACATGCATAGAGGACTTTCCAACAGGCTTATATATGTGGGGCTTCTGATCCCTTGGGATTTCTATCAGCCCTACTCCTGGGTTTTCATTTATCCTCTGGTACATTTGTTCTGTCCTAGTGTGTTGCTAGTGACAAAGGAAGAGAAGAAATGGCCAGTTTAAGTGCAATGTTTCCAACTATCCCAAATTGCATTATAGTGGAAACAACCAACAGAATGCCTCACTCCTAATTATCTAAGGCAAATAGTGTTAAATAGCACTTTGTTGCTTAGTGATTATTAATAAATGAATTCTTTCAACACTTGGGCTTCTTTGAAGCAATTATTACATGTGTAGATCAGATGGATGGCTATAGAACAGAATGTCACAGACATGACAGTCTTAAGGCTATGAGATTAGAGAGGGGAGGAGGATGCTCAAATGGCAGAAGCAAGTCATGCTAAGAAAAAGCAATGCATATGACAAAAGAAGCAGAGAGACCAGGGGCAAGGAAACAGCAGCCAGGAGCTAGAGGGGACGTCATATGTGGTGTTTAGGGCATGAATCTTTCAGCCAGCCTGGCTAAATTTCATAAACTCACTCTGCAACCTCCTGGCTATGTGACATTGGATATGTTATTTAACCTCTCTGATTCTCAGCTCCTCACCTCTAGAATTATTCTAGTAGTGCTGTCTTCAGAGTGCAGTCATAAGAGCTTAATGACACAATGTATGTGAATCATTTAACATAGTGCTAGAACAAACTCCATACACAGTTGGTGTTGTGTCAGAAATTGTATTGTTGCTATTTTTAGTTTGAGCTTTATAAGCTTCTGCCGTAAAATGTATATATGGCCCCTAGAAGGCCCATGAAATGAAGCCTTTCAGAATTAAGTTAACATGTGTACTAATTGATATGTTCACTTAAGGAGAAATTCCTATTCATTAATTCACTCATTTAACCAGTATTTATCAGCCACATTATTCCAGGAGTTGTTCCAGTCATTTATAATACAAAAATGAATAAAATAAGAGTTCCTGCCCTAAAGGAACACCTAGTCTACAAGGGAGATGGCCATGTAAAATATAGGAGGTAAAATAAGTTTGCTATGGTAACCTTCAGATATGGATGGCAACCTGGAAAGTGATTAACTCATATTGAAAAGTCATGACAACCTGTTTAGAGACAGCACCCAGTTTGAGTCTTTTTTTTTTAAAGTTTATTTATTTTGAGAGAGAAAGAGAGAGAGAGAATGCGAGCATGGGAGAGACAGAGAGAGAGGGAGGGATAGAATCCCAAGCAGGCTCCATGCTTTCAGCACAGAGCCCAATGTGGGGCTTAATTCCATGAACCATGAGGTCATGACCTGAGCCTAACCCAAGAGTTGGACACTTAACTGGCTGAGCCACCCATGCACACCCCAATTTTCAGTCTTCTGAGTAGACGTTTTCTAGACTGTGGAACAAAGGAAGATTATTCCAGTTAATGGGACCATTTCAGCAAAATTACCAGTGCATGAAATGGCATAGTTTACCAAAAAGTGGAAGTCACCAGAGTGTGTGGACCAGGGAATTGTGGGAGATGAAGATGGAGAATAACATAAAAGAATTTCATATAACAAGTTGCAGGGTGGGAAAGGAGGCAGGAGAGAGGTAGAGTTTGAAGATGAAGAAGCTGGTGGGAATAACTGAGGCAAGCAGAAAGAAATAGGATGAGACATCAGGAGTGGTCAATACAGAGGTGATTGGGTCTGCCCTGAACAGAAGGAGAGACACCTCATCATGTGAGAATGTGGACAAAGAAGGAAGTAAAGATGGGTGTGGGTGAAGATAAGTTTATAGATAGTGGAAGATAGCAGTCTACCTAGGAGAGCTTCTCTAATTTTAATGTGACAGAAGCAAGGGTACTCATCGAGATTAGGAGTGTGGGCTTGGGCTGAACTGGAGAGTTGAAGAAGGTGAGGAAGTCTAGAAAAGTGGCTTGGCTCAAGAAACTAAGCAACTATGAATGAATGAATTGTCAAGATATGCAAGGGCCCAGTAAAGGCTAAGACAATGTGTTTGTGTGACACCAGCTGGGTTGGCACACTGAGTGATTTTCTCTAACCATATTCAGTGTCCCAGGATTAGGGAAAATAAATGATGGTATTGCTCCAGATGTAGCATGAAAAAAAAAAATAAGGAAATTAAGTGTGCTTGTGAAAAAAGCGTTGGGATGATCATACAGAAGACCCAGGATACATAGACAAAGATAAGAGGTCAGGCAACAGCTAAGATATCAAGGATGGAAGCATTAAAAGATCAAGGATCATTATAGGGAGAGAAGAAGAGACTTGGAACGATGAGAGGTCAGAGAGTGGGGTATCAGAGTTTAAACTCTCTGATACATAGTAGTTCTGGGTAGTGGCCAAGTCTAGGGTGTGCGTCTTGGAATGGGTAGCATCAATGGAGTCGAATTAATGCTAGTTTTAAAAGGAATTGGATGAGCTAGCTATATGGATATTGTAGACTGATCATAAGAGGTAGATTGGAGATTATGGTTATGATTCAAGTGCCAATCTCCACCAAATGATGGGATAGATCAGATCAAAAATGACAATGGCAAGAGCAGGAATGTGATGGTACAGTCAAGTGGCTTTTTTTATGCAAGGGCAAAAAAAAAAAAAGACATTTTGGAACCATGAAAAGGCTACCCATTATGATGGCACAACACTGGGGATTTGAGACACTAGAATGTAAGATCATTAAGTTTTGATGGAGAATGAAGAGAAGAGAAGTACTAGCCAGAGAACAGTCTAGATGTGGTAGGGAAGGAAACACTGGTGGACTGGAGAGTTCATGAATGCATGGCCACTCTAAGTGTGGTCTAAGACCAACAGCCTTGGCACTGCCTGAGAGCTTGTTAGAAATTCAGTATCTCAGGCCCTACCTTAGACCTATGGAATCAAAAGCAGCATATTAACAGATCCCCAGGTAATCTGTGTGTCAATTAAAATTCTAGAAACACTATTCTTTTTTTTTAATGTTCTATTTATTTCTTAGAGAGAGAGACACACAGCGTGAGCAGGGGAGGGGCAGAGAGAGAGGGAGACACAGAATCAGAGGCAGGCTCCAGGCTCTGATCTGTCAGCGCAGAGCCTGACGCAGGGCTTGAACCCACAAACCGTGAGATCATGACCTGAGCTGAAGTCAGACACTTAACCGACTGAGCCACCCAGATGCCCCATAGAAACACTATTCTAAATATAGGCAGGAATGATTACAAGTGGGAAAGGTAAGAGTGAAAACAAATTGTTTCTGATGATCCTAGCTTTCTATTTCTGCTCACATGAGAAATTAAGCTTCTCCAGAGAATAATAAAATGGTGCTTTCAACTAAGGATGTCAAAGTACCATGAAAATACCACATTTTATTCCTTGTAGGCTCAATGAATTTGTTCCTGTTTTACATTTCATTTATGTGAGGTGAAAGAGTGTCAGTGACCAATAGGTTTCTTCCCTTCACTTCAGAGAGAGAGAGAGAGAGAGAGAGAGAACAACAAAAAGAGTTTCCTAAGGGGTACATTGTTTTCAGATCGGTATTGGTGGGGGAGCCAGGAGACAAAGCCAGGGCTCAGACTTCACCACTTTGTGTTCTATAAGCATCGAGCCATACTTCCTCCTCAGCCAGTCAGTCCCTCCTGGCCAAAAAGCCAAGAAGAAACGATGCCAGGGAACCGGTAATTGTATAGCTTTTCCAGTGTACTGCTCCAGATCCACATAGCGGACATGTCAAAGCCTACTCTCCCTTCTGAACATTTAGCAGTGACCAAATGGGCTGGAGGAAGTGGGAAAAATACCATGAAAAATCCTGGGCTGCACCTCAGAGACTAATAAATAATTACTAATGGGAAAGAAAACAGACGAAAGAGAAAAGGCAAAGTAGCAGGCAAGACAGGCAGAATGGATTCTGGCCCACAAAAGGGAAACAGACTGGGGGTTAAGTCCAATCGAAAAAAATCTAACACACCAAGAGCAGTGACCCAAAGACAGCAAAAGACAGAGAGCAAAGCTAGTTGGGGAAACTTTCTGTTCTCACATTTGAATCCTCTGTTCACAATATTTCAGTGACTTACTGAGGCTTGGAATTGGACTGTTAAATCATTCAGCATATGAGATTTGTCCCAAGTTAAATGGATCACTTCCCCTTGTAGGTTTTTGGATACTGACTTATTTTTAGGGGGAGAACTGGAGGGACTCTGCTAAATTATTGATGTGAGAGAGACTTTAACCCAGGCAGCAGAAATGATCGAATGGAGAAGCATGGGCAGGTGCCATATTGTAATTTGTCCATCTCTTAAATTATGTAGTGTATGTATCACAATATATTGAATTTAAAACCTGAAGTATGACATTCAGTGAATAATTCATACTGGCTCTTTCATTAAGTGTGAGCTGAGGCTTAGGATAATGATATCAGATTTTAGCTCGTGCCTCATTTAAATACAGATGTGGAAAAGGAAATTTCTTTATTACTGCTATAGAAAAGGTATTCATGGCTGTATAGAAAACTGGAACTGAATCATACACACACACACACACACACACACACACACACACACACACCACATTATTTATAGATTTATAGATGAACAGGAAGCTCTGCTGTAGGGAAAGAGGACTGGATTAGGAATCAGACACCCTGAGTTCTGATTTTGGCTCTGTCACTCACTCACTGTGATCTTGAGCAAACTACACCCTTCTGGAGTCTCAGCCACAAGGCAGGCCCTGAGGCACCATGAAGTGCTAGATGTAGAGAGACATGTTGGTGTCAAGGTAAGAAGATGCTTCTGGCAGCATTAGTATTTTTCATTCCAGGAGTTAGGTCTGTTCTCTTGCCTTGCCATTCTTGTTAATGCCGTTCTTGAGCATTAGCTTTTTGAGGGGATGGCCAGGAGACCCATAAATCCTCTCTGTATTAAGTAGGATAGGAGTTCAGCGGCTATAACAAAATCTTGAAATAACAGTAGCTTAAAGAAGCTAGAAGTGTACTGCTTTTCGTGCAACAAGCAATACAGGCTTGAGGTCATGGTTTTGAGTCAGCGGCCAGGGATTCTGGCATCTGTTGTTCTGCTATGCCTTGGGTGTCACCCTCACTATAAGGTTCACATGGCTGCAACCACTGCCACATTACAGGAAGCAGCCTGACAGACCCAGAGCTCCTCCTTCCCCTTAATCACATAATGCAGAAATTGTTCACAGCACTTCCATTGGACAAGACTTAGCTGATGACCACACCTAGTTCCGGCGGCAACTGGGGCATACTGCCTTTAGGTTAGCAGCCATATAAAAAAGTCTATTAGTATTGAAAATGAGGAACAGACACTGGGATATGATTCTTAGCCTGTTCCATACCATGTGTCTCTCCACACTTAAAGCGAGTGAGGAATTTCTTGGACTGAAAATGGGCATTCTAGCACTGTTCTTGATTGGTACCATTTTGAATTTGCAATGACCTTTAGAGGCTCTATCTGGAGACAGTAAGAGAATTCAGCAAAGAAACACATTCCCTCTCAAATCATCTCCAGAGTACAATTAGGAAAACCCTGCTCCCTGCTCTCAGATGAAAATCCTGCTACAGGACAGAGGCAAAGATTAACACAGAGTGCCAGTGAGGGTGGCCTCCTAACAGCTAGAGGTGCATCCACCCAGCAGGACCCCCTAGCTCCTGGATGTTCTGCCCTCAGACAACCCACCTTTTACCAACTGGGAGCAGAAATGAGGATCTGGACACTTTACTAGTCTTTGCCACCAGCTGCTTTCCTGTCTGAAAAAGGAAATGACTGAAAACTCTCTGTGAATAAGGCACAAAGCTCCAAGCTGGGCTCAGGGAGTTTCCACTCTCTGTGAGAGACTGTGCCATCAAAGTCATTGGAGATACAGGGCCTCTGGGACACCAGAGCTGGTAAAGTTTGTGTCTAGGTGGATGTAGCCAGGAGTGCAGGAGTCCCTCGGGAAGTTGCAGAGCCCTGTGGAAGACTGACTGCCCAAAGCCAAGGGCAAAGTGGAGCTTCTGGCACCAGGGGAGCTGGGCAAACACTCTGCTGTTCAGGGCCCTCATGCATAGGAGGAATTTAGAAGGCTAATATTAGTTTAGCCATTGATAGGGGGAGGCCTCTTGTGCCAGGCATCATGTTAAGAGCTCTATGCATATATTTTATAGAAAAATATTTATTGTTCACAAAAACCCTATGAGGCATGAAGAAGCAGGAGCTAAAAAGGAAGAGAAATAATGTTCTGCAAACCACATAGCCAGCAAGAGGTGGGGAGCAGGACTCAAAGCTGGCTCTGCCAGTCTCCAAGGCTAGCAAGCTTCACCACCACCACGGTTAGAAGCAAACTCAGAGCTGTGTGAGGCCACAGGCATTAGGGTCGGTGGGCCTCAGTGCAAATCTCAGCCCACCCCTCCCACCAGCTGCCTCTCTGAGCCTTGATTTCCTCCTTTGTCTCAAGGGCCTGATAACAGCCTCCCTCACTTGGCTTCCTGACTCGATCTTAATGTACAGAACATGTAAGGTGCCCAGTGTCTTCCCCATCATTCAAGGAATAACATGTACTGGACAAACATGGCCTTCCTTTATTTCTCTGCCATCAGGACTGTGAGCTCCACATGGCCGGGAGACCTTGAGTATCTTGTTCACTGCTCTAACCCTGGCATCTCCCACCTCCCTAGCTCCACCTTTTACCCTGCTTTATCCATCCTCTTAGCCCTTCTCATTGGCTGGTGCATTACCTATCCATGCATTTATCTGTACTTCGGCTGTCACGGTGTGCTAGAATGTAGGCTCAGTGAAGACGGGGTTTTTTGTTTGTTTGTTGTTCTCTGGTTTGATTCTCTGCTTTGTCCTCAGTGTTCACATAAGAACCTGGCACGGAGTGGGCACCCAGTAAATTTAATGAATGAATCAATCAGTCAATCGATCAATATCTAGCTGATTGTACAAATGCCTTATTTTTTTCTCCACCCCTAGGGATAAGCTGAACAAAGTCTCTGGTATCTTTGTACACAGACACACATCCCCTGTCAGGGGAAGACAGCTCAGCACCTTAGCCCCTTCAGGCTAGTGGGTTGGCTTACAGCCCCCTTGAGAACCTGAGAAGTGACATGCTCAGAGGGACACAGCTCAAGCAAAAGAGGAAACGTGCCCGACGCCACAGTTCAGGTACATCCTCTCATTCCCTTCCACAAGAGCTTCACCCTGGGGAAAACATTCTCTCCCAGCAGATCTAATCATGCTTCCGGTTCCAGCCCCCACACCCTAGCTGCCGAGGCCACGAGACCCCCAGGTGACAGCTTCCTCGGGTTCCCCAAAGCAGGACACCCAGGCTCTTGGCATTCTGAACAGGCTTCTACTCCTTCCATAGTACACTGGGTTCTGGAACATTCTGAGGAATGGGCTCTTTTGGCCAGTGAGGGCAAACCCCAAGAATCAGATAAACACCAGCGGCCCGGCCTCCACCCCTCTGGGGGCTGATTCATGAGGCCCAGGCGTGCCCATTAACTGCCAGGCAGGCCCTGTGTGCTCAGAAAAATATTGCTGCCGCTCTCAGGCGGCTGCAGCGTTCCTCAGAAGAGCCGCGGCCATAATAACAAGGCGTCCGCCTCCCCGCCCGGGAGCCCATCAGTTATTATCTGCAGCACAAACACCTACCACTTTGTACTAACATTTTGGCAGTTTCGTACAAACAGAGCACTTAGCGCTGCCCCATAACTCTGCGCTCTTGCTGGGCCCCGGCTCCCAGCTGGCACGGCCGGCCAAGTGGTCTGAAACCAAAAAGCAAAAAGCAAATGAAACGTTCGGGGGTGTTTTTATGGGCCTCGGCAGCCCCCGCGCCCCGCTCCCCCTGCTCCCGTGGCAGACACACAAGTATGAGTTCAGACCGTACACGACACACTTGTCGGACAGGCCCCGGTGACGCCAGCCCTGGGGATCACAACAGGACGGATTGTGCGGCCCCAGTGGCATTTTCCGTCCTCCGCCGGGGGCTTCCGCTGGAGGCGCCACGGAGCCGCAGACGCCGCGCCGCCCGCCACCTACCCTCGCAGCTGCGCAGCCCTGGCGCATGCCATGCCGCTCCTCCGGCAGGCACCAAGGACAGAAAGCCCACACGCGGCCCGAGGGCTGCCCACTTATTTGCCTCCCCAGCCCTTGCCCAGCAAGGAGCCCAGAGCCTGCGCAGTTCAAAGGCCTTGTCGCTTTTCCTGCCAGAGCCACGGGGTTCTGGAGGCAGCGGGAGACGACGGAGAGGGACTTCTAGGACCCCGAGCCTGGTCCGCTGCCCACTGCGTGGGATATTCCAGCCTCCGGACTAGAGAGAGGACTCCAGGGCCAGGTCAACGGTCTGGCTGCCTCCTGTCCCCTTTCTGGGCCCCTCCCCTCTGGCCCATCCAACAAGCTATTGATTCTTTCTAGTGATCGCTGGATTCCTCCAAAGCTAAATATGTTTAAGAGAGATATCTTGAAGACTCGGCCAGGTTCCAGGTGCTGAACTGGGAATTTTAATGGCAATTACCTCATTAAATCCTCCAAAAAGTCCTGTGAGAGGGTAGCATTGTCTCCATCTGAAAGGCAAAATCACTTATGCTCAGAGAGGTTAAGTGACCTGTACAGGGTCACACAGCTAGTGAATAGGACAGAAGTGGAGAACTGCCTCACCCCAAGCTCAGGGTTTTGCCTCCTGTTGCCTCCTGGGGGGAAATGAGGGAGCTCAAGAGGTTCTTAAGAAGCCCAAACACTGGCTGACTTAAGGATGGCACCGTGCATATGCCCAGTAACACTGGGCAGTTGTCTTCACCTCTCTGATCTAGAGTGTCATCATCTGTTCAGTGAAGGGCATGGATCTGATGTTCCTTAAGTCTCCCTTGTCTCTTACACTTGACCATGGTGAGTTCTGCCCTTCAGAACACACTCACCTCTTCACTCAGGCTCCCTCTTCCATCCCAAGGTCGCTGCCCTGGCCTCCAGCTGCTTCCTTGTCTGCAGTAAGCACAGTCCCAGTGCACCCACGGGAGCCCACACGGCTTTGTATCAGTCCACACTCTATGGCTCAGTCTTCAAGGCCTCTCAGAGCCTGACCCCTGCTCTTCAGCACAAAGCATGCTGGGCACCACACCCAAAAGACTAGAGGAGGGGGACAGAAGCTAGATCCAAGAGAATGGGGGCTTACCTGGGTCAGGCTGCAGCTGGGGTTGGTCGAGGGTCCAGCTCTTGGGAGCTCTGGGCATTGGGGTGGTGGGCGTATGTCAGACATTCAAAACCAAGGTCAGGCATGATTGGAGAAGCAGTAGAAACAGGAGCGTGGCTCGGTCCTGGGGTTCAGGCGAGGGCCTAGATCCTGAGGGATCTTAAGGGCTAATCAGGGAAACTAAGGCAGTCATGAGTTGCTAAGACAGAGAGGGGTAGAAAACTTCCCGGTAGTCCTTACCTGGGCCTCGTTTGCTGCCTCCCTTACCTTCTTCCTCCCAGGATGGGTTGGGGTCTGAGGCCTCTCAAATGCAGCCTGCCCACCCTAACACAGGAGCCTGTGGGAACACTGACTGGAGCCTACATGCTGGAGATTCCTGCTTCATTCCCTGCCCCCAGCTGCAATGCCTCCACCTGACCCCTCACCAGATGGCACTCATTTTTCAAGACTCGATCTGTTCTTCCTATTACCACCTTTCTGCTCCTCCTCCTCCAGGCAGCCCTCTCCCCCATCAATAGGCCTGGTTGGCAGGTCACTCACACTGCCTTGCCTTATTTTAGACAGTCTTTTCTCAAAGAAGACCTCAGCATCCTCAAAAATTCACACAAAATCTTCTTGTCTTGAGTCCACTCCACTCCACACGGGGCTGAGCAGCTGGGAAGTCTTCACATATTCGCTCACTCACTGAACAACAGCAAAGCCTTTTCTGAGCCAGGCCTAAGCTAAGAGGAACAAAGATGACCTTAGTTAAGGGACTATCAGACCTGGAATCAGATGATAAGTTTTTTTGAGATCAGGACCCATTGAGGCGGTGGCAAGGGCAAAGAGAATCCCAAGAAAGAATTCATGAGAAAGTTCTCAATGGCAGTGATACAGAGCTGGCACAAGTCTGGGCTGTCTTAAGATCAAGTGGGAGAGGGAGAGACAGAGGGGGACAGTCAGGCTGTAAGGCAGGCCCAGGGTCTCATTGGACAAATTAAATAGCCCTGAGGGGCTTTGGTCCCGAAAGTGAACCGACGCCATGAAAGGCAGTCTATCTGGTCAGATTCCCCTGTTGAAAAAATCTAAAACACCCCAGACCTCAGTGCCTAGGTGACTTTCGGTGAGTATCTCAGTGGCTCTGAGTTTCAGCTCCCTCATTATCAAAATGGGGAAAATCATGCTTATCTTTTTATAAAGCGCTACTGCTAGGCAAATGTTGTTGACACCAATGATGATAATAATTAAAGAGACTAGGAAGAGGCTTTTCTCTCCCACCTTCATCTCCCCAAGTCATCCAGAGGCCTCTTAGAGACTAGCTAGGGCCCAGAGTCTCCTTGCTGAGTAGAAACCTCAACCTCAGGGTGGCCCGTTGGCCCTCGCCCTGCCCAGCTGCCCAGGCCTGGGAATAGACAGGCCCAGCCCACCCTAATTACTCCCATTCTGGCATCTGCCTTTGGTTAAATGCACAGCAACTCTCACAGACTTGGAACATCAGCCATAAACAGAGCATCTGCATGGTGGATGCTGACGTTTAAAAATAGCCTAGCCTTGGGAACCACATTTCCCAGCCCCAGGGAGTTCCTGGAATGGGAGGAAGGCCATTTTTTGCGGGTTTAGCCCTCCAGTAACAGGGTAGGTCCGAGTCCCCAGGCCAGGGCATAAGAGGGGCTGCCATGCTAGTGCAGTTCCCCATACAACCACCAGGTGGCGTTAGGGCTGCCACCTGGGGGGCGGGCGTGGGGAGAGGGGGCCGGGAGGGGCCCCAGGACGTGCTGCCCGCCGCGGTGCCCTGCTTTCCCACCACTTGGCCCTGGGAGTTGGCTGCGGGCAGCGGCTTGGCAGCCTGTGGCTGGGGGCGGACGGTGGGGCTGGTGTGGGGTTTCAGCCTCCCCGGAGGGCCCTCTCCGCTGTGTGCTGAGCAAACGTTCGGCCTGATGTCGGCAACATGCAGAACCAATTTTCGGGGAACTCGGCAGCCAAACCATCCACCTTTGGGCGGGGAAGCAGGATCTCTGTTGGCCCTGGGGGCTGAGAGAGTTTCTCGTTTGGAAAATCAGAGCGGTCTCCTCACAGTGGGAGGCAAGGCCAGCCTGGCTGTGCAGGGCTTGTGAGTACAGAACCCAGGACAAGGTCGGAACGACTTGCCTCTGGACTGGGAAAATTACACTCTAGCCTCAATTCCCCTCCCCCCCACCCCCGCCTTTTTTTAAATGAAGCATCTACTGTGTGCCCAGAACTGCCCTGCATTTTCCATGCATCTTCTTAGCTAATCTTCACAGCTATCAAGTCTCCGTGAAGTTCAGGCAGGCCACAGCCCAGGACCCCCATCTTTAAGGGACACTAAACAGTTATTAGAATAAACCAGAAATGTAAAGCTAATTGAGGTCCCCACACAGAAAGAGGTGTAAACTTTTTCTTCTGTCACTCAAGTGCTCACCTCCCAAACCTCCCTGAGAAATACCAGAGGGGTCTGGAGACCAGAGCCCTGCAGAGCACCAGCCAAAGCCCAGAATTTCCTTGCCAACGGAAATCTTAGCATCATCTATTACACTATCTCCATCCCATAAACTACCTCCACCAAATGAATATATGTTTAAACAATGTTTAAAGCACAAATATTTAAAGCACATACCTTTGAAACACAAATTTACCAACTTTTCTGGGTTTCCCGTCATCTGGCCATGGATACCATTATAATAGCTCCCATTTTACAGATGAGAAAACATACCCAGGTGCTAGGCAGTAGTAGACCAAGTCTCTAAGAAGGTGAAGGGCTGTAGACTGGAAGAAGAGTAGACGGTATGGTCATAGACCGATCGGTGGCAACAACATCAGTAGATGTTCTCTCTACTGTTTGAGCTTGTACAGGGCAGTTCGCTGATCAGAGACCATCTCCGTATCTCTGTGAGACTCAAGTGAGGCTCAGAAACTCTAAAGTGATGTGCATGTAAGTGAACTCCAGAATGGACTGTGGTGCAGGCTGTGGTATAAAGGAATCAGGGAAGGAAACTGAAGGGGAAGCAGAACCCTTGGAAGAGCAAGTCTTTCATGGAAGTTGTTCCATGACTACATAGGAAGAAGCAAAAGAGAAAAGGTAAAACAAGACAGTGGCCTCCAATAAAAACAAAAACAAAAACAAAACTGATAGAACTTCCCTGAGACAGGAAACAAGTCCCTAAGAAAATGAGGGTCCTCTCCTCACCGACTGCCCCTGCCTGCCCCCATCCTGAGCACCTCAGTCATGGAGTTTGCCCCCCCTCCCCGAACATGAATGGCAATGAGTATAGGTGGCATCGAGCAAGTGTGGAACGTCTCACTGGGTGCCCGCATGAATGAGCAATCTAATATCTGAGTGTGTCACACCAGGATGTGTGTGACAACTGAATGAAGCCTGAGTAACACCTTAGGGGGGATGCTGGTAACACACCAGTGGCTGTGCAGAGCTAGTGGAGGTCAACACATTTGCTCTAATTGCTCACTGTACCTATGATGATTTGTTGCAACTCTTGCTGAATCATCCATGGCGTCTGTCTCCTTTCTGAGAAACCAGGAGGGTGTATCCCGCTCCCCTTGCCCCACTGCACTGTCTGGCTGTTCCTGTAGGCATGGCATCATGGTGATGGAACCTATGGAGGTTGGGTGCTGGGACTAGGTTCTAGGGACCGTCACGACACATGGAGAAGGCTGGGGAGGATGTTTGGGAGCAAGAAGGGAAAAGGGGAAAGTAGTACTGCTTCTTAGCACCCTGCTAGCTATGGCTGTCTTCTCTTCCCCTTTCAGTTTGGTGAAGTTGGTTTTTCAGGGTCATTGCAATGGCTTCCCCATCTGATATGAACTTTTATGCAGAGGTCTTCTCAAAATCAGCAACAGTATGGAATAATCATGGAATGGGAGGGAATCTTATTATGTAATGGCTCACCAGGACACTTACAGATTCCAGATTTGCACAGTCACCATTTCACTCAGTTCTTCCAGAGGAGGTTATAATTTACATCATATGATCTTGGAAACTGAGGCTAAGGCAGTGTGCTCTGCAGAGATCATTTCCTCAAATGCCTCTGGGCATGCTTTCAGCTACTGTTGAAAGCTGTGGGCCTTTACCAGTGCTTTCCAAGCCCACCAGAACTGGACTTCCACACTGAGCCACCTCATCTGTCACAAGCCCCTCCACCCATCCTGGTTCTAGCCATGTAGAATATCTTGCTGGTTTCCAAAATATTTTTCTGGAAGACCCTTCCCCCTTTTCTGCCTGACAGACTCCTACTCTGTCTTCAGTACTTGCTCAAATATCATGAACTCTCCTTGTTCCCCAAGGCAGAGTTGGGACCCATACCGTGGGGGCTTCCCCTGCACCACTCACTTAGCCCGACTTAAATTATGGCAATGAGCTGCTTTTCATTGATGCCTGTTCTGAGTCCCATACTTTGCTGGACACTTTACACATACTTTATCTGTGCATTCCCTAAGGGATGGGACTAGCTGAGGCAGATGAAGCACTCACTTTAGGTGTGAGATTTAAGAGGGTGTCTAAAAAACTCAGTAATCAAGATAAATAATGTTTGAATGCAGTATTTTTAAAAATCAAAAACAGCACCTGTTTAAACCATGCAGAACCCTCATACACATATAAGCCAATATTTGCCTTTCTGATGCATTTGACTTCTTCCTTAGTGAGGACCCTTTGTGACCAGGGAAAGGATATATTGAAATTAATCCAGAGATATTAGAAAGATGTCTTAAAAGCAAATAAATAAATAAAATCAACAAAAACAAGGAAATGGGTACCATTTAAAATGCTTCCCAGGTGGATCGTGGGGATTCTAGTGTTGGCTAGCCAGCCCTAAAATAGTCTGCTCCTTGGGCTTCTAAAGAACTACTTCTATCCATCCCTACTTCTATCCATGCCAGCAAAATGACAGCCAAAGTTGCCATAGATGCAGCCAGTCCCAGCCTGTCTCTTTTGCAGAAGAGCCTTTCAAAATCTTCCCTTAGAAAATGATGATTAGGTCTCTCTGAAGGGCAGGTAAGAATGAAATACAGAAGATTTGGGGAAGAGGGTCCCATTAAGAGGGAACCACATATGTAAAATTTGAAAAGCTTTTAGCCCAAAGTAAGAAGAAGGAAGGAAATAGTAAAAATGAGAGTGGAAATCAATGAAATACAAAACAGACAAGCAATTGAGAAATATCAATAAAACCAAAAGCTGATTCTTGAAAAGATCAATAAAAGTGATAAACTTCTAGTTAGACTGAACAAGAAAAACAAAAGCAAAAGCTACAGATAATCAAGAATGAAAGAGGGGAGGATAATAAGGAAATGTGACAAGACACTGACCTTTGATCAGTAATATACATTTCAACAGGCACATGCAAAAGAATGAAACTGGACCACCATTGTACACCATAATCAACTCAAAAAGGATTAAAGACAGAATGAAAGACATAAAACCTTAAAACTCCTAGGAGAAAATATAAGTAGTAGACACCATAGATCTTGACAATGATTTTTGTAATCGGACACCCAAACCAAAAACAACAAAAGCAAGAATAAAAAAGTGAGACCACATCAAACTAAAAAGCTTTGCACAGCAAAAGGAAACCATCCCTAAGTGAAAAGCCAGCCTACTAATGGGAGAAAATAATTATGAATCATATACCTGGTAAAGAGCTAATATCCAAAATATATAAAGAGCTCATACAACTTCACAGCAAAAAATAAAAAAACAAAAACAAAAACAAACCCCATCCAATCTGATAAAAAAAAAATTGAGCAGAAGATCTGAGTAGACATTTTTCCAAAGAAGACATACAGATCAAACCCACAAACCCGTGAGATCATGACCTGAGGCGAAGTCGGATGCTTAACTGACTGAGCCACCCAGGTACCCCCAGGGACATCTTTTCATAAAGGTGGTCAACATCATTAATCACAAGAGAAATGCAAATAAAACCCATAAGAGATACCATTTCACTCATATTAAATTGGTTATTAACAAAAGGCAAGAATCAACAAGTGTTGGTGAGGATGTGGCGATAAGGGAACCCTCATGCACTGTTTGTAGGAATGTAAATTGGTACAGCCATAATGGAAAACAATATGGGAGTTTTTCAAAAACTAAAAATAGAATTACCATTGATTTAACAATTCTACTTCTAGGTATTTATCCAAAGAAAATGAAAACACTAACTGAAAAGATATATGCACCTCTGGGTTCACTGCAGCTCTATTTATAAGAGCCAAGATATGGAAACAACCTCAGTGTCTGTTGATGGATAGATGGAAATAAATGGAATATGACTGAGCCATAAAAAAGAATGAAATTTTGTCATTTGCAATAACATGAATAGATCTTGAGGGCATTACGCTAAGTGAATTAAATCAGACAGAAAGACCAAATATCATATGATCTCTCTTATAGGCAGAATTTTACAAAATACCAAGCTCATAGATACAAGAGAATAGATTGGTGGTTGCCAGAGGTGAGGAGTGGGGGTGAGGAGGAGAAATGGGTAAACTGAGTTTTTTAATTTTAGTTTACGTGAATTGAATAAACACACACACACATACACACACAAAAAAATAATATAAATTTGAAAAAGATGAAGAGGACAAATTCATCAAAAAATACAAATTATCAAACTTACTCAAAAAGAGCAGAACGTATGACTAGTTCCCTGTCTTTTAAATTAATTGATTTGTAATGAAAAATGTTTCCCAAAGAAAATTCCAGGGCCAGAAGTGTCATTATTAAATTCTCTCAAATATTTTTTAAAAAGATAAAACCAAACAAGCTTATACCTAAGCTCATTCTTAAGAGTTTGGCACTACCCTGATACTAAAACCAGAGAAGACGTTACAAGAAAAGAAAAATCACAGACTGATATCCTTTACGGATATGGCCACAAAAATCTTTAACATGTTATTAGCAAATCAGGTCTAACAACATATAAAAAGAAAAACACATCATTATCAAGTGAGGTTTGTTCTAGGAATGCAAGGTTGGCTTAAGTTTTGGAAACAATGAATATAACTCACATTTCTCATATACACCCCCCCACAAGCTACTATTTTACTTAGTGACCTATAAGAACTGGCATTTGTTTTCCCTCACTCAGGTCTTGTACCGTCACCATCTTATATCACACATACATCCATTGTCAGCTCCTAGATCACTTGAGCTTGCCTCCCAGACCCCTGCATCTAGGCTTTACCCACCTTTAGTTCCAGTTTCCCCCACCCATACATCTGTCAGCTCCTTGTTCTCCATTAGCCCCTATTGGCTTCGCAGTTCTCAGCTTGGCTGTTCACCTTCCCACTTTGCTCAACCTCGTGGCTGTCAGAAGGTGAGCCCCATCCTCCAGCCCCATCTAAGGAACCCAGTCCAGACAGGTCAGGCCCTCCCCATGGAGGGTGAGGAAGAATCAGACACTGGCTTCTGTTGGTATAGATGGCTGAGAGGCCTTGCTGGGAAAAGTGCCTCTCAAAGGACCCTTCTTGCTTTCTCTATTTACCTGTTTTAAGGAGTCCCAACAAGACACTCAGACTAGATAGCTTCCCATCCACCAGCCCTCCAGGAGCCTATCGCTACCTTCAGACTCCACTGAGCACATCTCACACAGATTCTTCCTGAAGTGTTTGCCTCTGTGGATTTCCAAGTTCGTACAGAGCCTATAAAAGGGAATACTACCCAAGAAAAATGTTTTAGCACCTTTGTAACGCACAATCCCCCTTGGATTTTCCTGGGATGGGGGCACAGATTCTTAAGGGGAAGGAGAGAATGGATATCTCTTGGCATAATTCATCTTATTCCAATTCAGCCCCAGAGGATGCCTTTAGACTTGATTATTGAATCCAGCTTCCAAGTCTCTGTGGGCACCTGCTGTGTAACTTGATGCGGAGAACCTGGCAGCTGCAGGGCACTGAGGGCAGAATTAGGAGGCAGGCAGCCCCTGAGCCTGCTTCGGAGGTTGCAGCTAGGGTTGCCTCAAGCTTCCAGAACATGCTTCAGTAGTATATGCTGCTACTTCTAGAATAACCTCTCACTCCCCTTTTCACCACATTATGCTAAGTCACCCTTGATGTCTGCAAAGTCCTATATGGTAGCTAATGGCTCTGGATGGCCGTTTACATTTAAGTAAAATTAAATAAAATTTCAAATTCGGCTCCTCAGTCTTGCTGATCACATTTCGAGGGCCCCTTGGCCACACGTGGCCAGTGGCCGCCACATGGGGAAGCACAGGTAAGAGAATGTTTCCATAACTGCCGAAACTTCTGTCGGACAGTGTTGTTCAAGTCTAGATAATTGCTGAGTCTCTTCAAACTGCTGTTGAGCTCACTGACCTTCTGGGAGTTCCACAGAGACTGCAGGCTAATGGCCTGTACCTTTCACTGTGTCCTGCACAGGGTTAAGCTTGACCTTCCACTGATACCCACAATTCTGAGAAGGGTCAGTTGAGTTCGATATGATTTGTTAAACATCTGCATTGTGCTGGGCCCTATGCCAGGCGGGGGCTAGAAGTTTTTAAATGATGAGACAAGGGCTGTGCCCTCAAAAAGCTCACTGTCCAGGGTGGAAGGCTGATCATATAAACACATACTGGCCCCATGGACCCCAGCAAGAGGAAAGAGCCCATGCTAGGAGCCTTGGGAGCACAGTGAATGGAGGTGTTGGCTGGTAGGAAAGCTGAGGAAAGCTTTAGAAAGTAGTCTCTGTCCAAGTCATTTGCGAATGATAAATGGGAGTTCCCCAACAGTCTTGAACAAAAAGGGCAATTCAGAAAAAAATGCACAACACGTTCAAACACAAGGAGGTAGGACATAGCACACAGTGTGTTGGGGAATTACAAGTCAGTTAATATAGGCAAAGAGGGGAGCGGCTTAATATCATGTCTCAACACCCACACAATGCTTGACAGGGGCTAGCTGCTCAGTAAACATGTAACAGATATGAATATTGACAAACTGAGATAGGCATGAACTGTAGCTTGAGACCTCACCTGAATCTCCTGTTTGAGCCCTCTTTATGCTAGAATGTCAGGAACTCAAAATAAAGGAACCCGGGGTACACTGAGGTGCTGGAGCAAGCCCCATGGGAATGTAGTTCCAACTCTGAATTTTTGGTTATGTGTATCATTGAAGTCTTATTCTTTTCAAGATATTTGGTGTTGGGTTTTCTGCCATAAAGGACCCATTTACAGGGAAGGAAATGGAGACTTTGATAATTGAAGGGAGTAGCTCCCATTCTTAGTGTTTGGAATCATTTGGAGGCCTTGCTTAAACACAGATTCCTGGTCTCCACCAACAGAGTCTCAGGGGTGGTGCCTTTGAATTTTGAATTTCTGGGAAGCCCCCAGATGATAATGCTGGTTCAAGGACCACATTCTGAGTATCACTGGCTTAGCCAATTACCCAAGGTCACTTTGCTAGTAAGTGGCAATCTGCGATTTGAACCTAGCTCTGATTCCAAGCTCAGAACATTTTCTGCTCACCACTTTTAGTAAACAGTGTGGGAGAGTATTTTAGCAGAAGGATATTGAATGTATTTGTCTTGCTTACAACCAGAAGACTAGCTTTAAGGGGAAAAGAAATCCATCAAGTTTAAGTTGTTTATAGAATGAAGTGCAATAATTTTTAGCCACCATTGCCTGATTATTCTCCCTTTAAAATGCTAGTGTTGTTCCTGCCCCAGCTATCTTTCACCTACAAAAAGCATCTACTTCTTTGCACACACAGTACTTCATTATGTGGGCCACTTAATTACATGTATAAAATGGAATGAAATTTCATATGTCCATATGGAGTCGTGTTAGGTAATATTTTTATAATGTTGTTTCCAGCCATCGTGTGAAAGTTATAACGTCATTGCCACATAATTTCTTGGAAATTCCCACCTAATACTGTATGGGTAATGCTAAAACCAAATAAACTTTTTCTACCCTTCCCTGTCCCCTGACAATCTAATCAAGTGCTCCTAGGGTGGAGGTTAAATGCATGGATGACTCTAGAAGATCCAGGAGATGAAATTGAGCTGAGCCTCCAAGTCCACTCCAAGATTCAGGGGATGGATTTCCTCCTGTATCCAAGGGGAAGAATCATGGCTCCTTCTTTCTTATCCTCCTGGAATTTGGATAAATTATCAGGCTCAGTACTTTGCTTTCTCTCTAGGGATGGAGGAGGAGAAGGGCAAGGATGTGAGAAGAGGAAGGCCTAGAGGGCAGTGGGACAGACCTCAATGAAAGCATCCAAAGAGTGGGAAGAGGAAAGACTAGAAGTCATGGGGTCCCACAGTTGGGCTCAACAAGGAACCCATCTGGAGACCTGGAGTCATTGGATCTGGGTTA
Source organism: Proteles cristata cristata (assembly GCA_017311185.1). Classification (NCBI taxonomy): domain Eukaryota; kingdom Metazoa; phylum Chordata; class Mammalia; order Carnivora; family Hyaenidae; genus Proteles; species Proteles cristata. The sequence goes on along the minus strand of JAESUZ010003673.1, from coordinate 740,851 downwards.
GAATCCCAGTGGATTCCAATCCACGTAAGGGGTGGAGTGTAAGCTCATGATGTCTTGAATTATTATGTCTTGTCCAGTACAGTGAACATTTATGAATGCTCATTAGGATGCTAGGCCCTGCAGTAAGTGCAGAGGACTCAGAGATAAATTTGGTTCTTCCCTGAGTGCAGATGACTGGCAGGCAGTTTTGTTGGACACTGGCACATGGTAGCACTGTCCATGGTGTTTAGGTTTTAGGCAAAAGAGTTATATGATCAGACTTCGCAGTTTAAAAAGGCCACTTTGGCTGCAGATGGAATGGCAGGATTGGAAGCATGAAGTCCAGGTAGTATATCACTGTGAGGTCCAGAAAAGAGATCTTAAAGCCCTGAACCAAGGCAGCACTCTCTGGGAAGCAATGGAAGGCACAGGTGAGAAATACTGAGAAAGTAAAAGCAGTAGGATATGGAAAAGACAATGGTGAGAGTCTAGGATGCTCCCAACTTCAGGTTCAGATGACTGAATGTCAACATTATTCCAAGTTCAGGTTCAGATGACTGAATATCAATATTATTCCTTCATCTTTGCACCTGGTACAGTTTGAGGCATGTAATAGTTGTTTAACCAACTATCTCTAGGTTGAATTAAATAGATCATCATCAAATGAATTAATCTCCCTGAGCCTTTCTTCCCATTGCCAAAGAATTCATTGTCATGGAGATTGAACTCAATAATGTAAGTAAAATTGCCCAGCTCTAGGTGGGTTTGGGGATGGGTGATGGGGCTTAAGGAGTGCACTTATTGAGACGAGCACTGGGTGTTGTATGAAGTACTGAGACACTGTAACATATGCCTGAAACTAAATATAACACTGTAGATGTAAACTACCCGGAATTTAAATAAATACGTTAAAAAATGTCCAGAGTGGCTAAAATGAGCAAATCAGAGAACTCTAGATGCTGGCGAGGATGTGGAGAAACAGGCACCCTCCTACACTGTTGGTGGGAATGTAAACTGGTACAGCCCCTCTGGAAAACAGTGTGGAGGTTCCTAAGGAAACTAACAATAGAACTCCCCTATGACCCAGCAATAGCACTGCTAGGAATTTACCCAAGGGATACAGGGGTGCTGATGCATAGGAGCACATGTACCCCAATGTTCATAGCAGCACTCTCCACAATAGCTAAAACATGGAAAGAGTCTAAGTGTCCATCAACGGATGAATGGATCAAGAAGATGTGGTTTAGCAATAGCACTACTAGGAATTTACCCAAGGGATACAGAAATGTTGACGCATAGGAGCACATGTACCCCAATGTTCATAGCAGCACTCTCCACAATAGCTAAAACCTGGAAAGAGCCTAAGTGTCCATCAACAGATGAATGGATCAAGAAGATGTGGTTTATCTATACCATGGAATACTACATGGCAATGAGAAACAATGAAATCTGGCCATGTGTAGCAACATGGAGGGACCTTGAGGGTGTTATGCTGAGCGAAATAAGTCAGGCAGAGAAGGACAAATATCATATGTGTGCACGTATAGGAGGATTAGGAGGAACTTAACAGAGGACCAAGGGGGAGAAGAAGGGCGGAAATGGTGGGGGAAAGGGAGAGAGGCAAACCATGAGAGACTCTTGAATGCTGACAAAAACTGAGGACTGATGGATGTGGGGGAGGGGGGGATGGGCATGGAGGAGGACACTTGTGGGATGAGCACTGGGTGTTATGTGGAAACTAATTTGACAATAAACTATTTGTAAAAAAAAAAAAAAAAAAGATGTGGTTTATCTATACCATGGAATACTACATGGCAATGAGAAAGAATGAAATCTGGCCATGTGTAGCAACATGGATGGACCTTGAGGGTGTTATGCTGAGCAAAATAAGTCAGGCAGAGAAGGACAAATACCATATGTTTGCACGTATAGAAGGATTAGGAGGAACTTAACAGAGGACCATGGGGGAGAAGAAGGGGGGAAATAGTGGGGGAGAGGGAGAGAGGCAAACCATGAGAGATTCTTGAATGCTGAGAACAAACTAAGGATGATGGGGGGGAGGGGGGAGATAGGCATGGAGGAGGGCACTTGTGGGGATGAGCACTGGGTGTCATGTGGAAACCAACTTGACAATAAACTATTTGTAAAAAAAAAAAAAAAAAGTCCCGCTGTGTATCTGGCTCACAGTAGATACAAAAGAACTTTAATTTCTTCATCCTCTTAAAAAAAATACTACTAAGGATTCAGAGGACAGCTGAAAATGTGAGAATGAACACATACATTTTAGCTTTGCTTCCTCCTGAAACATTACTAAAATATTTCTAAAGAGATATTGTTAAAGGCATAAACCCAGAGGACAAAGGGAACAGTAGAGAAGATTGAGCACTAAAAGTTTAGATGGCAGAAAGCGGATGGTGAAATGCGATGGATTTCACGGCCCAGAAAGCCAAAGTCCAAGCCGGTAGTTGAGGACCACAGAGGCAACATGACTTCTATTGACAGAACACTCTCAGCTTTATCACCTACAAGCCCAAGAATTGCCACTGAGGTCTTTGGAAGAATAAAGGTAAGGCTTAAATAGGAGAATTGGTTGAGAATTCTTAGATGGATCCCCTCCCTAACTCTGCACAAACACAGTCGTGGACTCTCCCCAGTCTAGCAGAAGACTGGAAACTTGGTCTCTACAGGGGGTAAGCCAGAGAGTCTCTAGACATCGGCCTGAAAATGAAGGACTGAATGAGCCTTAGACTTACCGGGCAGGGTGCTCAAAGATCTTTTCTGGGTGAATCTTGTGAAAGATACAGACATGCTGACATCCGAAGTTCTCCAAGGAAACATCCCAGCCATGTCACTTACAGTAAAGATAAATGACAAGCTCTTTCTCATACATACAATTTCCCGTTGGGTTTTTTGCATCCTACTCTTAAATATGGACAGAGAGCTGAGGTTCACTAAACACATTAGCAAGTTCTCTAATATTAAAGAAAGACAACAAAATAAGTCACCAAAATGTAGCTGCACAAGGACAGCGATGTTTGTTTTGTTTCCTGAATTATACTAAGTTCCCAACCACCTCCACCTGGCTTATAGAAAATGTTCAATAAAAGTTGAATGAATGAAGCAATTGGGATGAAATGGTCATCATGTGAGAAGAATTGAGTAAGTATCCTCATCATTTTCAGAGGGATGAGAAAAGTTATAGCCTCCATAAGACAAACCAGGATGTTTTGTCTTTGTTTCTATGAGAAAAGAAACGTTCAGAGAACAACAACAACAAAAAAAAACAATTAGAAATTAAATGTATGATACAGAAATTTAAAAAAAACCCTCAGATGATATGTGGAAGATAAAGTTGAGGCTATTCTCCCAAAACAGAGAGTAGAAATACAAAGAAACAAACTCTGGAAGGAAAAATAAAACTAAGACCACATCAGAAGTGTCAACACCTGAATTTTATGAGTTCCTGAGAAAGACTACAAGTAAACTCTGAGAAAATCCCCAAAGAAATAATTCAAGGTAACTTTCCAGAACTGAAGGATATGAATTTACAGTTTAAAGGGGAGCACCTAGTACAGTACTGTAAATAACTATATAAACAAATGCGAACCCACACCAAGGTGTGAGGTGGGGGTGGAGTGTTGCACACTCAGGAACAAGTATCAGTGTGGCAGTAGATACTTCAATAGCTCTGCTGGAAGCTAAGAAGACAATGAAGCAATACCTTCAAAAGTTTAACCAGAAATAGTTTCCAACTAGAATTATATCCAAATACATTATTAATAAAGTATGAGAGCAGAATAAAGATATTTAGACAATGTCTCAAAAAAAACATGTACCCATCGGACACTCTCAAAAAGCACCTGGGGGATGTACTCCACCAACACAAGGGAGGAAACACTGAAAAAGACATGGGGTCTAGGAAAACATGTATCTAACACAAGAGAAGTATGTATGCAGTGTGATGGAGAAGAAAGAGCCCAAGACCAAAACTGTCCAGCAGGGCCACCAAACAACTGATCTATGCTGGAACAGAAAATAGTTCTTCAAGAAGATAAAATTGATGGGGCACCTGGGTGGCTTAGTCGGTTAAGCGTCCGACTTTCGCTTAGGTCATGATCTCGCGGTTCGTGGGTTCGAGCCCCGCGTCGGGCTCTGTGCTGACTGCCAGCTCAGAGCCTGGAGCCTGTTTCAGTCTGTGACTCCCTCTCTCTCTGACCCTCCCCTGCTCACGCTGTCTCTCTCTCTTTCTTCTAGAAATAAATTTAAAAAAAAAAGATAAAATTGATAATGAACGTGTTTGAACATACCGAGAGAAGAGCTATATAAATGGAAGAGTTAAAGTCATGATTTACTAATCACATAGACAACTTCATAAATTAAAAAAATTACGTAAAATTCTGAGCTGCAGAGAAAATAATTAATGCAGGAAAGAGAAAATGATCATAATCTACATGTCTCAGCTGTGAACTCGGACTGCAAAGTAAGTATACAGTGTATACCATGTGTGGACTCAGGGTAAGAAATTTGTCCTTAATTCTTCACACTGAAAACCCAGAAAGCAGCTCTATAAACCCTCTTTCTGAAAAAATTAAAACTGAGAGAATCTAAGTCTGGAGCTGCAGAGGAATATCTTTTGGAAGGAGACTACCTGGGAGCGAGGACAAGTGGAACAGAGCAGAGACACAGAAATATGAAGTCGTGGTGCCCCTGTTTGACACCTGTATTCAACCATGCCTGAAGCCATGCTAGCTTTGCACCTTTTCAGTTACATAAGCCACTAAATCCCTTGGGGTACAGAAACCATTTAAATAGGATTTCTGTCATTTATAATCAATGAAATCTAAGTAATGCATATCTGATCTCTCTAAAGCTTTGTGGAGTTTTGTTTTGCTTTGTTTTGCTTTGAAGAGGGCTTTTCCCAGATGACTTCAACTCTCTGAATTATCCACCACCCCCCACCCCCCCACCCCCCGCCGAAGACCAACCAGAAAACTTGATGCAGTTCATGTATCTGAGTGGTGTGACCCCCAGGACTGCAACAAAGAGATAATCAATATTCAACCTGTTTTAGTGTCTCCTGTATCTCTTTAGTCTATCATTGTGGAGTTGACTGAAATTCGGGGTTAAATCGAGTTTCCTCCAAACTCAATTAATTAAAATTTGTGAATTTAATTTCAATTCCAAGTTTTTATTGGGCAGTTTAACTCTTCTAGTCCTCACTTCCCAGATTTTCTTGGTTACATTAATTGGACTTTCGCCACTCCTTGCAGTAGAGTTGCAAAAATAGAGAGTCCCAGATATTACACTCTGTTTGGCAGGCATTTGAAATTCAACAGCCTGAAAAATGATCCAGTTTCTTGAGTTGTATTTATAGCTGCAGTATTTATCCCTTGGTATGTCTTATCTGACACAGTTTAAGGTCCAGACCACTTGTCTTTTCCATAGCTCTGTCCAGGGCAAGTATGCTTGCTTGGCTGATATTCCCCGAACATCAGCTACCTGCCTTCCTGGAATTCATGCAGGGTCCAGGTTACTTCTGCAGGCTGAGAACCCCAGGTGCTCCAGACCCAGGCCTAAGGAGAGATGGCTGGCAGGGAATTTACCTCTCATCCTCCAGTGGCTCGAACCAATATAGTACACAGGTGTTGTTATTTTCAGTATTAATAAACAAGTGCCCTTTTAAAGTGAATTACTTTTTAAAAAGTGTGAAATGGAGGCACCTGTGTGGCTCAGCCAGTTAAGCGTCAGACTTTGGCTCAGTTCATGATCTCATGGTTTGTGGATTCAAGCCCCTCATCGGGCTCTGTGCTGACAGCTCACAGAGCCTGGAGCCTGCTTCGGATTCTGTGTCTCCCTCTCTCTCTGTTCCACCCCCACTCATGCTCTGTCTCTCTTTCGCACTCAAAAATAAATAAACATTAAAAAAAATTAAATGTGGAATAAGTGCATCTAAATGATTTCATAAAGGTTTTTATCCAAATACAGAACAAATGAGTACTTTTTGCAGTTAAATATATTCTAACCCAAGGGTCATCAGGGCAGTAGGTCACATCATGATTGAACAACTGGTCTGTCCATGAATCAGAATCCTGATTATTCTTCTGCATTCATTTTATAATTATTTGTTTTGTCCCAACTTTCCTACCTGCCCACATTATTCATTAATAACATCAGTGTTTCTTTCATTTCCAAAAATATAGCCAAATTCTAAATGTTGCATTTCATAAAAATCCAGCCTCATTTATTCTTTTCATATAATAACACTTATGATAATGCTGAGTTTTTATTAAAATATATGTGAATAATACTTGAAAATAGAATTATTAATAATATTCAAATAAAATAATTTACTAAATATTCTTGCTTATTTAGACCTAATTTGGGTATATAATCATTTCCATTAGCAGATTATTATTAATCCAAACTCAGAAACTCAACAGATTGTTTTAAGGTTGACATTGTTTTCTTCAATCTAACTTGTTGGGTTTAATTAACAATATAGGTCATACTTGAGACTGTTAGAACATCCAACTATTATTTCCTGAGCATGAAAAAGGCTAAATTATTCTTGTACATACTTTATGCTCCTAGTATTGATTATTGTCACTTAAAAACATCTTTTGTTGTATTGATGATAGAAGTGTAGACAAAACATCAATACAGATAGAAAGAATATTGCCAAAGAGGGAGAGACCAGTATTTTGCTGGTTAGTGACGTTAGTTTCTTTGACAGGCTTCTTGAGAAATGAATATGTCAGATTCTATTGCAAATACTCTGCGTGGCTCACTTACTCTCTCACTTCCTATGTATGTATATCAATCTATTTATCTATCCATATATATCTATCTATAGACATATTTGCATATATAATATATGTCTATAGATAGGAATTTAACTGGTTTGAACACTTCCAGAAATAACTGGACTGTCCCTGAGAGGAAGAAAAGGAGCTGCTTCTCAGGATCTTGTAGTGATTGCTACTCACCATTTGTTCTAGGGTCCTTGGTAGATCAGTAAGCTTCCTGCCCGCAGCTCCCTCTCCAGGGATCCCTGGACCATGGTAATCACATGCTGGTAATGGCAGGAATGGGAAAAAGACCTGGGGCTTCATCCTCTCAGCTTAGAGCATCCAAATAAATTTCCAACACTTATACCAAAACTGCACCATGTGCAAAGCCCTATGAAGATGGAGCGGTGGTTGGAAGAGGGGCACAAGGGTCACAGAGAAGCAGAGTGCAGCAGATCATATTTTCCAAAAATAGCTACTATAACATCTCCAGTCCCAGACACTATTCAGAATCTTATTTATCACTCTCCCGCTGAGAGGTGGAGTTAATTACCGCTCCCCTTGAATTGGGTGTGGCTTTGTGACATTGACAAAGAGAGCACAGTGAGGGTGACACTGTAGGGCTTCTGGGGCTGGCCATGAGAGAAGACTGTCTCGCTCCTGGGCTGCTCACCCTTGACACCCAGCCACCATGTTGTAAGGCAGCCCAAGGTGTAAGAAGAGGCCACACGTAGGTGTTCTGGCCAGTAGCTTTGACCAGCAGCTGGCATTGATGCCAAGTGTGAAAGCAAAGGAGCATCTACTTATTCCAGCCTCAGCCTTAGAGCTTCCTAGCTAAGGTCCCAGACAGTGTGGAATGAAGAGGGGCCTTCCTCTGTGCCCCGTTCAAATCTATGAGTTCACAGATTTTGTGAGGATAATAAATGGTTGTTTGGGGGAAAATTGTTACTAAGCTACAGTAACCAGAACAGAACTCACAGTATGGTAGGGAGCCAGTTACAAACTCAACGATAAGGGCCAAACCTCAGAGTGAACTTGATAGACAGCTTACATTCTCAACGAGGGCAAGATCATGCTCCCAAAGAGGAAAGATTGGTTCTTAGGTGCTGATACACAAACAGATAGTATTTTGTGGTATTTGCATTTCATGAAAGGTGGGAGGCTGTGGAAGGGATGTCTAAAGAGGTTCCTTAAGTGGTAATAGTGGTAGGAAAAAATGGTTGAGAAACTAGAGGAAAAGAAAGATTTGTTCTGGGCTGGAGAAGTCTGAGAAGCAGAAGGGGACATTCTGACCAACTGGGAGATCCTGACCAGGCCACTTGACTCCTCTGTGTTTCAGTTTCTTTTTTGTGAATCAGGGGAAAGAAGACCCAATATTCAGAGCTGTGGGTCAAGGCCAAACGGAATGCTGGTAGTGTTTCTGCTCTTAGGATTTTGTCATAGTTGTCGAGGGAGACAGACTTTGAGTTGGGCCTTAAAGGAAAGATGATGATGGAAGGATATGGGGGAAGGGAAATTAAAACCGGGGCATGAACTGACCAAAAGCCCAAAGAGGTGGGGAAACATGTTAACAGTCTGATAAATCTAGAGATCTAGAAGCCATGGAGTTAGGAGAGCAGGCTTAAAAAAAAAAATAGCCAGTAGCAGAGCCTGGAGTACTTTGAACTCAAGGAGAAAGAATTCGTTCTTCCATTTTTCCATAAAGACACACATTTATTAGGCACCTACTAAGTGCCAGGGCTGGCATGTGACACGTGAAAAATGCAATCAGATCACCTCAGTGCAATTCTCACTTTCTGGGTAACATAAGGTTTCCCTCAGGGGTGATATTCAGGCTGAGTTCTGACATATGGGAGGTGATGGTCGCTGGAGAGGTGAGAGAGGAGCCTCCAGGTACATGGAGACAGTTCAGAGCATGGCGTGTACAGGTGGATGTGCATTGTGCCCGCGTCAGCAGCACGATGGGCTGTGGACTGGCGAGGTGGATCAGGGCTTGCGTGCATCAGGAAAAGCCTGCGTGAGTTTGGGCTTTGCCTTGCGCGTTTTATGCCATGACTGACTGTGAGAGGAGGACCCCTCTATGCAGCAGTGACGACGGGTAGGGTGGGAATGGAGGAGGTAGCGGAAACTGGATAGACAGAGCAGGTGGCAGAGACAGAGCTCACAGTCCTTAGTGACTGAGGGGAGATGGGGCGGGGTCAGTCTTGCCTGCCAGGGGGTGGGTTTATAAAGCCTAGCAAATGAATAATCCACATATAATTCTAGGATCTAATGCCGAGGTGACAGGTGGCTCAGACACCTTCCCTGATCGCTCTCTTTACTGGGCATCTCCCTCCATCTCTCCCACTCCAAGAATCCACACACTTACTTCCTTACTGATTTATTCAATAGCTCCTTGGCTGGGTGCCAAAAAAAAATGGTAGGTGGACAATGGACAGAGGGGGACTGTGGGACAAAGGCTTAAGTGAGTCATCCTCCTGGCCTGGATCTTTCTTGGGCCTCAGTCAGGGCTGGGCACCAGGCTGAGCCAGAGCAGGAAATTACAGTGTTGGAACTGTGAGAGGCCACTGTCCCTCCAGCCCTGAGTTCTCCCTCAGTGATACAGCCCGTGACACCTGGTGGTACTCGGGGTGGAGACCCGGGGCCACACCACTACAGGCAATCCCCAGACGCTACCAGGAGCCATGTGCAACAAATACATCGGCTGCCTTTAGAATTAGAATGACTGTGCATTCTGGCACTGCCATTTAATCTCTGTGTGACACTAGGTCACATGCGGACAAAAATTCTTAACGCCTCCATCCCATGGTGTACTGTCGACTAAGAAGTGGCGGATAATTGTTATCAGAGTGTTTTGTGTGCCAGCCCCTGCTGCTCAGCGGGGCCCACGTGGTGCTGTCCTATTCACGTCTTGAGGAAGCGAGACTCCAGAGCACTCATAAGGGGAGGAGCTGTTACTACTTGGACCATGGGTTTCTTTGGTCAAAGCAGGAGGGAATACTAAGTAAACACCTTGCGCGGTCACTGCCTTGCTCTTCTCAGCAGGTGAAGCCGTTGCGTTTCCCTCTCTTCCCACGAGGAGTGCCCAGGGGTCAGGCCTCTGAGTACCCCTTGACCCTGGGCTGAGTGGAGGATATTCTTAGACCCTTTAATGTCAAAGGAAGAGTAGGGGAAGTCGATAAAACTTCCTCTTTCTGGTCTGTCCTTTCGATACCCACAGGAAGGACAGAGCGGTGGCTCTAGGTGTGGAAACTTGACCATCCTATAGTGTGGGTCCTTCTCAAAGTGTGGGGACTCTCAGTGCTCTCATGACTGGCTGGGAAAAACCATCACACTGACTGGCTCCCACAAAATGAACAAAGATGTTTTTACTAAAATTTTCTTCAAATAAAGAGACTAGAATGAAGGTATTCCCACAGCCTCCCTTGTCCCTACCATCTAAGACCCTGATAATCACAGGCATCTATACCTCACATGGAGACCGAGTTGCCACCATTCACACATTAATTCCACAATCAGCACGGAGCACTTACTATACGCCAAGCACTGTGCTGGAAGCTGGGAGGGCCAAGGCACAGTCCTTGGTTTTAGTAGCTCGTCACCTAGCAGAAAAGATAGACACAGAAACCAATTATTACAGTGCAGGAAACTTGCTCCTAGAGATCCTTTCATCACGCCCTGGGAGTCCCGAGGAAGAGGCTGAAACTGTCTGGCGGATGGGGCAAGGCCTGGCGAGGTGGTGGTATCTAGGGTGAGGCTTGAGAGATGAGTGGGAATTCCCCAAACAGAAAAGGGGAGAGACGTATCCACGTGAAAGAGAAGAAAGAACCCCAGGGACGTGGACAGGCTGAGGGGTGCGAGGGCAGGGTGAGAAGCTGCAGGCGTGTTGGGCAGAAAACGAGGCCAGCAGGTGTGCAGAGGCTGGACTGTGTGGGGAGAAATTTGGATTTGGCCCGGTCAGTTATGGAGAGCCAGGAGATTTTAGGAGAGAAGGAAAGAGGGGAGACCGAGCAGATCTGTGTTTTAGAAAGAAGACCCTAGGCAGTGGCACGGAGGCCCTGGGAAGGAGAAAACCTGTGGCCCCAGGGGCCAGCTGGGAGGAGGGTTGCGTAACCACATCTGCGATCAGGTTCTGAACTTGGACCCCAAGCAAGCCCCTCGCTTTGCTCAACCAGTGACACCAATGCTCCCTGCCCCCCAAGCCCCAGGCTCAGACATCCTCTGATCGACAGAGGCAGGCTCTATTCATTGCACTGTGTGCAGGCCTGTTTTCCTCATGCTATTTAATTCCCCCAACAACCGTGAGAGGTAGGGATTATCACCCCATTTTCCAGAGGATGAAACACCCGAGTTACTTGGGGAAGATCACACAGCCGGCAAGTGGTAGGGCTGGGTTGGTGTGACCCCACAGCATTGCCCTGTGTTTACCCGGCCTTTGAAGAACCCACGGGGCAGGAGGGAGGGAGGGCCACGGAAAGTTAGGCGTTCAGGACTTCCAACCGCTGTGCCCAACTTATGATTTGATTGTGATAAGGAAAAGTTCCACAAATCCTCGTCTTTTCTCTAATGACTCAGTTTTCATAGGAAACACCAAAAAAGAAGTTACCGGGCCCCCCTCCTCTCTCTCACCCTTTGTTTCTCTCTCCAGGTGTTGGTAACTAACCTCTGGCATCCACAGCACTGGCTTGGCTGGTTTGGCCAGTCTCCTTGCAGGGCTGGCTCACTTCGGCCCACTACCCCACCTCCATCCCTGAGACGCTCAGAAGGTGGTATCATTTGGAGCAGAGTTTCACTCCCAGTCCAGCTCTAGTCTGCACCACAGAGTGGGGGCTTTCCTTCTCCTCCGAGGCAGAAGCGACTGAGAATCAGCCAAACGTTCCCCACCGCCGCGGAGGCAAAGTTCCAGAAAGGCAGCATTTTCCACTCTTCGCTGCTGGGCTTGCGGAGGCTGGTGTCAGATGCGAGGCTGGCCCTTGAGATTTGTTCATGCCCCGGGATGCTGGGAGCTTTGATAAACTGTTTCGCTGTCACGCAGAAGTCAGGCAAATAGGAAGTGTCATTCTCATCTTCTCTGGACAGAAATCCACCTTGGATCCTTTTCCTCCCGTCTCCATCCACAAGCATTTCCTGCTCTGGCAGCATACGCTCCGTGATGAAAACAGCAACGGCGGGCAAGTCTTTCCAGGCTCCAAGGGGTTTGAAGGCTTTCTGGGACCTACGTCCCAGGAGGGCAGGACCAAGGGCAGGGAGCGGGGGAGCTCTGCAGGCAGGTGAGGGGGCGGCAAGCCCGGGGCTTCCCGGGCTCCGTGGTGGGAGCACTTGGCAGGACACAGACAAGGCCGTACACAGAGGTCATAAAACAAAATTTATCTTTAATTTGTAAGTGTCAACAGCAGTACAAAAGATGGAGTGATGACGACTAGATTAAGGGTAGAGAGGACAGTCTTGAGGTAAATGAGCATAAATAGGCAGTTCTTATAGACACTCCCCTGAGGGGCCTGGGCCCCTTCATGGCATATACATTATCACCCAAAGATGGCATGTTTAACATATCAGGAAAGCACCTTGTGCAAAAAGAAAAAAAAAAGTAGCTAAGGTGCCAACGTACACCAGGATAGATAAAGACAGTGCGTCTTTCAATTTTGTCTTTTCCCTTAGTTATGAGGCAGAGGAGGGGAAGACTTTGAAAAGTACCACTGAAAGATTATTCAATGTTGAGTTTTATCTCACGTCAATACTGCACAACGAAATCCAAGAAATGTGTGGATGCAACAAAGCTAAGAACAATGATTCATTCCTTTAAATTTGAAGAGATTCTTTTTTTCCCCCCATTTCTTTAATCCTTAGCAAACTTTTTTTCCCATGATCAAGAGGAGAGTGTGAGAGAGATGTGATGGCAACCCTTAAGGTCATTTAAAAACTTTACACTGGACTGTACAAGATTTTTTTTTTGATAAATTATTTACATTTTCAGACTTTCAAACATATTCAAAGCAGCAATAGACACTAGTTTTTATGGTTTTTGTTTTTGTTTTTTCTAATTGCCCAAATAGTTACCAGCCATGGGCCAAGTAGGTACCTGTGTTATACATAGAATTTCTACAAAGAAGATCTGCAGTTAAATTTGCTCGAGGGTGTAGTGAGTGCCCTTAGCATCTTAAGGGCCACACCCGCAGTGTTGCACAGTACCTTGACAACAAGCCGCAGTTGCCCCAACAGCCCTACACAAACTTTACACTTGGAAACAGCAGCCAGCATGTCAGTCCAGCATGTCAGTGAATTGTGCTGATTAAATTAACATAGAATACAATCTCACAATATATATCACAAACAAATTACAAGGTCGGGAAATAAAAGAGTTACAGTAAGATAAGTTATGTAGTAACAGCTTATAAGCTTGTCTAAGGTAATAAAAATTTTACATGGCAAATACAATAATGAATGAACATAAAATGCTAAGCATTCTAATTTGCTACAAGCTGGAGAAGGGTACAATAAAGACTGCACTTTAAAAAAAAAAAAGCAAAAACACGTATGACAAAGGAAGACAAACGGAGAATGCACATGAGCAGATCTGCAATGTGCAGCATACAAAACAGTTAAATATTTGCACATTCCCCATATTCCAAGAGCACCAGCACTGAGGCCTCACCTTATGCTTGTGGTTCTTCAGGAATAAGAAACTACTGAGCAAGATATGTCACTGAGTTGCTGTCAAGCGTTCATATAGCCACGGACACCAGTTGGAAGAGTATCTGCACTAAGCATTACCTTTCTGTCCCCCACCCCCCTCTCTAGCCTTGCCCCAAAGGTACCAGCATTCCCCATACTTGTTCATGAGCTTTTAGAAAGCAATCTGTCCCCAGAAGGAAAGATGGGATGGGGATGAAAAGGAAATGTGTTTGCATATCAATATTTGCAATGATATTAGCAGAAGGTTACACTCAACAGTATATGGCATCAGAAACAGAACATAATCGGCAGGAATAACAGATAGAAGTTGTTTATTTAGGAAGAAGACATGTCAGGGGGCAGATGGCTTAAGGAAATGATGCAGGTGCTTCTGTAAAGGGACAGATGAGGTCATACATTATTATTATACTTTGAGAAGTGAGCTTCAGTGCCAACTCAGTCCTTAGACAAACGTGTACAAAATCAGGCAAGGCTACAGCAACCAATTTTGTCATTTTCTCATTAGAAAGGAAGACCCAGTAATAATTTCAATACATTCCTCTAGCTGCATTCGTTGTAGTCGTTGGCACTTGGAACAGGACTTCTCATATGGTTTAAAACTACTAAGTGATTCTTTTTCTTTCCCTAATGAGTAGGTCAGGGTCAGCTTTTTGCAAAATGAGTAAATTGAGAGAAGCAGTCTCTGCCTGTGGTGTTCAAGTGACCAGGCCGCCTTCCTACTGGGGGTAGATGGGCTTCCTCGGAACAATCCCTGCTTTCAGCTAGTGCCTGTGCTCCTGGCTCGGGAGGCTGTGCTCTGAAGAAGCAGCCTGGCTTCGTAAGGAAAAGAAAGAAGCCTTTAATTTCAGCCCTAGAGTGATCACACCCTTTTCAAACACCCCAGGCTCCAGTGGGGCTAATGTGCAGGGGAGGCCAGAATTTGACAAGCTCAACAGCACTGTGAGCCCACACCTGAATTTAGAACTTGGCCTGGGAGACTGTCAGGACCCCGGCATATCGAATCAGGCCTGAGGACAAGGCTGGCAAGTATCAAATACCAAATGAAGCAAACTGATATGCTCCTGAATACACGTGAAAACGACATAACTTTCTTACCTTCCTGGAGAAGGTACTGTGTTGCCTCTGCCAAGGAAATAGAGAAACTGCCTCCCTGGCTGCTCCTGTCCATGGATTGACCTTTTCTTTCTCTCTCCGTTTCTTTCTCTCCCTTCCTTCCTTTCTCTGCCTTCCTTCCTTCTTTTTGTTTTCTTCCTTCCTTTGTTCCTCCCTTTCCTTCCTTCCTATCCCATTTTTTTTAGGAGAGGATTGTGTGCCAGTGTCCCTAATTCTAAGTGACAAGGAAAATCCTGATCCTGTAAATTCTTTAACAAAACATGGAGATGATTTTTCTTTGATTTGAAGATACTGTGAAATAGAAAGCACTGAAAACAGTTGATTAGCATTCTTTAATGTAATTGGCATGGTAGGACTTTAATGGTCAATCTCGAAGGCATTCATGCTTCTTGCTACTAAATGGTCACAGAACTACCTTATAAGATTTATGTGGATTTTCAAAAGCAAATTGACTCTTCCCCAGCTGTAATGGAAATTTAGTATATTCAATTCATCGACTTTCTATAAGAAAAAAATAAGTAAAAGTCTGAGTCTGTGGACAATGGGTTCTAAACTGCCTGGGAACCCGAATGAAAGGTTTTACTTCCCCAGCTGCAGGTGGAACACTGCTTTCTCACTGTGGCTGCTAATCCACTGTCCCCATGAGGTACAGTGACTTGTCACCTTCTAGTCTGGACCAGCGTACATGGAGAGAGAACAAAAAGGAAATACATAACTTATATCTCACTACATATTCATGAACCAAAAATAAATTCTATTTCTATGTTATATTTACACAATTAGAAAAATCTAAAATGAGATGGTAGAATCATAAAAACTTTGTTTAAGCCCCACTGAAAATAAAACGAAGTGATCCCTATGATTGTCATTCTTAATTTCCATGGATATTCAGAGCCAAACTTGGCTAATAAATAGAGTAAACTGCTTATGCACAGAATTTAGATTCAAATACAGCATCGCCATTTGACCCAATGAAAGAGACGTTTACAATCAGATCATTCCTGAATAGCCTTTCGCTTTTAAGAACATGGCCAGAAGTGACTACACCCCAGTACTGAGGCAGAGCTGGAGCTAAAACAAAGTGTTCATACACACATGTATTTTGCATAAATAAATGAAATAACAAGACATAAAAATGACTCAAATCCGGCAACTGTGAGGCAAGCCCACACGAGTCGAAACAGATGACTTTTGTTCGTGTAGTTTTTGTACAAGTTTCACATTAGTCAGAAGTGATAAAAAATACCATTTATATCCAGTGCTTATAACACTTACGAAACAACATCTGTGAGTGTGTGTGTTTTTTGTTGTTTTTTTTTTCTTTTTCTTTTTTTTTTAACTACAAGCAAAATCAAGTTTCAGTCCTAAAGAACAGTCCTTTGTTCTCCACCAGCCCAGAATATTATTTTGGCATGGTCATAAAAACAAACAAAATTAACCTACTACTCTAAATGTTTGCCTTTGTGCAAAATTAATTACATACAATACAATGCTAGCCATACAGCACTCTACCTATGCGACAAAATAAAAAAGGAGGAGAGAGGGGGAGAGAGCAAACGTAAGAGTCTGAGAGAAAGAGAAAAAAGACGTGAGAATGAAGTGAGGAGGAGAGGTATATATAATCAACAGAAATCAGTAAAACAATAATAAATATCCATTTTTGAGAAAAAATGACCTCCTCCTCGTTTGAAATACATGTACAAAAACAAAGTTCCAATCCCCAACCAATACTAAGAACAAAACATTCCTATCAGTACCTTAATCAGCTTATGGAGAGCACTCCCAGCTAATGACATAGCCAGTAACATCTTGGCTAGACCTATTTATTGCTATTAGGTATGGCCTTGAGCACTCTTTAAATAAATATGAAGGTACACTATTTTCTTCCAAGTGACAAAATGGCTCAAGAAATCTGATGGGGCCGTTCCTATGTCCTGGTGATCAGATTCTGGGTTGTCCCATGAGGTGAACTATCCCATTAACTGACATTTTCCCACTGAACCTCTCCGGGTGAGGCCCCTATCCCCACCCCACAGTCAGTCAGTCCTGGTTTCAGGAAGGTCAAAATGGCATGGCCAAGCTCCCTGTAGTTAGGAGATGGGGAATGAAACCTCACTGCCTCCCAGCCCATCAGCACATCTCCAGAGAAATCCCTGTGTGACCAGTGCAGTTAATCTGGTTCACAGGGAGGTATGACCCCACCCCCACCCCCACATGTGGACTCGGATTGAGGGAGTGAGCCAGAGGAGCTCAGCCGCTGCCCCAGAAGTTGTCCGTTCCCCAGACTTAACAGTAGGAACATCCCATATAGGGAATGTATTTCCCCTCCTTCTCCTTCCCTATGATTTTCTTTCATTCTCTGGATGTATCATGACTATTTGCCTCTATCTTTGCCTTGAGGCTGTCATGTGGCTTCTTGCATCCTGGGGATTTTGCAAAAAACTCCCTAGATGCACCAGATGTGACAAGGCAACTCCATGCAAAGGTGCCAGCCCATGACAGCATCACTGTAGCCTCCTCCCTGGTCCACAACTTTGGGTTTTGGGTTTGGCTGCAGGACTCTCCTGCCTGGCGGTTACCACTGCTGACCCTTGCTGCTGAATGGCATTTAGGGGAAACACCGCTGATGCAGAGCCTACCACTGCTGCTCAACTGAATTAGAGGGGAATTCTGGCAAAGGATTTGAGGTCACAGACAACCTCAGTGGCATATCTGTTGAAGTGTAAGACCTTACACCTGGATCCAAATACCCTGCAGCCAGATATGCATTTATATTGAAAAACAATAGAAGTATTGAATAGTATCCTATTTCAGATATGTGTCCAGGTGCTCTGGGGACATAAAATCACTGTGTATATCTTTTGTATCCAGCAGGAGAAGGAGGTGAAATGGGCTGAAAAGGTCTTCAGGAAAGGAGGGTGAAAAACAAGAATTATTAAATTAATGCCACAAACATTTTTTTTTTCAAATAAATAGTATGTATGTGGACCCTTGACATTCTGGAATGAATAATTTAAGAGAAAATGTGTTAAGACTGAATGTCAGGGTTAAAAGGCAAAGGGATAATGGATGTAGTGAGAGGTGGTCTTAGGCAGAGAAGACCACCAGGTTGGTGTCTGGTGCGGTGATCGCTCTGGTGTGCGCAGCGTAACGCGTCACACGCGGATGGCACGTCAAGAGGCAAACACAATTGGGTACCTGCACTGTGGCAACCTTGTTCATTCCTTACAATATCTTGTCTCCAGATTCCTGAGTACTTTACCATTTTCTGGAAAAAAAAATGTCTGGTTTGCTGTTTTATCTTAAGATGCCAAAGATTGTCTAAGACTTTGCAGTGTCTCCTTTAAGACTTCCAAAATATTAAGATTCAAAAGTTATGAAAAAGTTTGGCACATTCAAAGTTTAACTCTACAACGTGGAAACAATGGAATTCCGAGGCCTTTTGAATATGCTCTGCACGCAGCTGCGCATGCTGTGGACTGGTTATGTTTCACGATAGGAAATCCTTAGTTGTTCTCTAAAACAATTCAGAATAAAAACACATTCACAACCTGTAGGCCGGCACAGCATACCTGAGTGAGAATGTTTAACCCCATCTAAAACAGTAACTTAAACCTTTATCAACATCCAAAAGAAAAAAAAATAAAAAGTAAGACAAAAATATAAGACTTGTAAGACAGCTATGGGTTGAGATAAGTTTTCAAGTCCTGGTGTCTCATATTTAATATGTCTTCACCTAAATTAAAAAAACAACAACAACAACAATAACAATAACGACAAAAACTCAAGTTCATGAAAAATCAGGAAAAACTTAATCTGTTTCACACTTTACGAAACAATTAAGACCATTCTGCTGATGTAATTGTGGAGCCACAAATGCATGCGGGCTCTTTAAGAACTTTTTGTCGGGGGAGGGGAGGTGAAATGTCAAAGTATTTTAATTCAGCAAACAAACACTCCTCAGTTGGCACTGACAGCTTCCGGGGCTTCATTTTCACTGCTATAGTCTGATTTGGGGTCATCTTCATAGTCGTCATACATTTCCATTTCATCCTCTCCATTAATCATTTCATTTCCAGCTAGGCTTCCGCCGTCTGTCTTCATACCATAAGTGCTCTGGATGACCGGGAGGCTGGGCTCTGGGCTGGCCGAGGTGCTAGAGCAGTCAGATGTCATCTGAGGTGATGGTGTGGTAGTTGCCATAGTAATAGCACCAGGATACACAACACCTGTTCCTGTGGTGATTGGAATCTGAGGCTGCTGCCTGTATAGATTCAAAAAATAAAATGAAACAGGGGGAAATATCTATATGCATGTTCTTCCATGTGGCATTGGAATTCATCTCCCACACATTCCAAAAGGGGGCTCTGTTGGTATTCTAAGCAAATGACAAAATGTGACGAAGGTGCTCCCTGGAGGAGTCCTGCAAATCTCCTGGGCATTAAGCAATACAATGGAGCGACTCATTGATGGTTTTGAAACCTAAAAGCAGGGTTCTTATAACATTACAAATATGGCAAATCTCGACTAACGAATTGACATTTGAGTGCATTTCAAACAATGCACTTAAGATCATTTCTTAAGATCTCCCAGGATGTTAAAAGAAACAGACCAGACCGGTAGCATAAGACATATTTTAATGACACTGTTAAGCAGGCTTGTGCCTCCATCTTGGTTTGAGAGCTGTACAACGGGAAGATCAAGATGAGAAAGGATCAAGTATGTCCCAGGGAGTCAGATTTAGCAAGTCATATATTTGGTATCCATGCAAATGTCTACCTATTTCTGTGGCTGAATTTGTAAGGACGCTCCTTTAAGGAGCTTCTATTTTCATTATCACGGAAGGGGAAAGATCGATCGTGTGGGATGTCATTACCCTCTGAGGCCCTGGGCTGGAGCTGGGTTGGAGGAGGCAGGAGTGAAATGCAGGGACGGCCCTGCAACCCATCAGAATAACGGATCAGATCGCACTGGGTACCAAGGCCAGGTCACAATGGGACTCTAGTTCAAATACACTTACCAAACCTTTATGAAGGTCAGTTTCTTCCTCTACAGGGACACATGGCTATCTGCTTCTCAATTTCCCTTGAGGCATTGTAAGGGGTTGAAAGAACTGAAGACATACTACATAGCTTAGACACTATGACTGAAACAGTATTCTCATGGTTGAGTATTTACCAACTGTTCCTCGACCTTAATGGACAATAATTACAGCTTGAACTCATTTCAAAATATCATTGTAACTATTCATTCTGAGCTTCAGTTTCCAGTATTGATGAGACCTGGGGTCAGGGAAGTCTTGGAAGGTCCTTTCACCTTTTAACACTCATGACTTCAGGCGAGTCTGTCACTGGAATGGTTCTTATGGACCCTCTAAAGTATCATTGAAACTTTCTATCCACCTCAGCCTAACAGAAAAATACGCTCAATCTATAAAGGAGTGGCTCAGTTACCAGCTATTTGACATGTCCAGAATAATTTTCTCAAAATGCCCTGCATGTCTTCCAGCCTGGTTGAAGGAAAAATGATGGAAATATCCCAGAAGCACTCTGAGATACCTGATAATGGTATCTTTAACAACCTCTTCCTATCCCCAGAAGGCATGATCAGGATTCCTTAACCTCTGACTAACATAGCATAGTAAAAACATTCATATTACCTTACTCAACTAACATGGCAATCCCATGAGGTACTGTCATGCCCACTTTTCAGATGAAGAAAATAAGGCCTTGCTTAAAAGCCCTGCATTCAATAACCAACAGAGACAGCCTCTCAACCTAGGCCACTGACATGAATTCTATCACTCTTTCCTTTATAGATATTCAATATACAAACATAAGATGCTCACTATATCTCATAAACATTCCTATTTCTATAGGGCCTGCCAGTACCCAGTTGATCCTAAGTACCTGATATTGATCCATTTTTATGATGCTCATGATGAGTTTTTGATTGCCTGAGATGATAGAGGAATCTATATCTATGCATAGAAACACCTCAGAAAATACTGGTTTTACTCTCATAGAATCAAATTCTAAAAATGGTATATGTCTGCTTCCTAACTTTTGGGCAAATTAGCACAAATTAAATTTCATGCTAGCCTGCCCAAGGCAGTGAATGTCTCATTAAATTTTTTACTGAACTTGGATAATTGCAGTAAAAATATTTTTGCCTTAATCACATAATGAGTGTAGAGTAAAAACTTTTATTGCAATATTAACCCATTTTACAGATTTCCCGATTTGGTGAGCTAATCTATAACACGAAATCTACATACCAAAGTCCAACTACCAAGTGGTACATTTTCTTTTCATAAAGGACATTTTCTTTTCACAATGAATAGATGGTCCATTTTGCAGTATTTTATAATAAAAATATCTAGATGTAGTTATTTATTAAATAAATTTGAATTGAGCTCCTATTAGGTGCTGGGGACAATGACTAGATGCTCTCACATTGTCTTCCACCCTCACAATAAGCCTCAGACGTATATATTACTTCCCCTCTTTTACCAATGAAGGAACCAAGTTTCATAGAGTTTAAATGGTTTGTCCAAGGCCATATATGTACCACAGCCAGGAGTTGAACACTTTCCTAATGTCGCAAATTCTCTACTGGGTATCAAGGTTAGGGTGAGAAAGGCAAGCTTGCATGATCAGAAAAATATTTAGCAATATGAATCAGAATCAAACTCTTCTGAACTGGGCTCCACATATTTAACAGTACAGTATTTGGACGTTAAGTTGGTAAGGGAACATTAAAAACAGACAAAGAAGCAAACAAAACACCTGTACAACTTACTTTCTGGTGTGAGGCACATGGTATTCAAAAGCCTACTACTGGTGGTAGAGAGATACCAGACTGTGTCACCTGCTGACCCCCCATCTACTTACTTCCTGCTTGGTCATTCCCCCTCATTCCTTAAGGATGTTAGCTTCTGGCTTACTGTCAATAGCTCTCCAACATTACTCCTGCCATAATTCTTCATGTCTCACTATCCACAAAGGTGATAATTTTAACACCCTGCTCTCTCAATTTCTTGACCTCCTCTCTGCTGCCATGATCTGGCCCCCTCCCTATATCAGCAGACCTTGTCATTTCCAGCTATAACCCCACCATAATTTCTATTTTAAACATCCCACTCTCTGACCACCCATCTTGTCTTTCTAGTTTTCGTTCTCTAGAAGAACAATTCAACAATTCTCCCACCCTATGAGTATCTACAGTTCCTTGATCCCTTCAACCAATTTTCACCGCTCCTCTCTCTCCGTCTTGTGCAGTGACTTTATCTCTTTACCCAATATAAACTCTGTGGTTAGTCCCTGTCTCATAGATACTCTCTCCTCTCTTACATAGCAAAACTTTAACTCTCTGCCTACTTGTGGTCACTCCCACACAGCTGAACTTGGCTGCAGAAAGCACATTTCCATGATTACTAGTCTGAATTTTTGAGCTTGAATTTTAAATTGGTCTCTGGTGCTGTTCAGCCATCATATTGTACTATTTCCTAAGCCACTCCTTCTACTCTCCTAGATAATTATTTCATACTTTCTCAATTCTCCTCAAATGTCCAACTTCTCCCACATCCTCACTCTCAGTTGATGACCTGGCTTTCCATTTCAGGGAGAGATTAGAAATAACCAGAAGAAGTTTTTCAAAAGCTCCCATCATCACATGTACCCATCTACCTCTATATGTTTTCCTAATTCTCTGCCTGCCTTTCTGTATTTTGAATGAACTCATAACCCAATGTGAGTGAGGCCAACCCTTTCGCATGTATACTGACTCTATCTTTTTTCACTTATTAAGGATCTCTCTCCAGTAATTGTCTCTTCCATCTTCATGATCAATTTTCCCTCTTTCCTGGGGTCATTCCCATTAGTATATAAACATGTCATAATCTCTCCCACTTTAAAAATAAAAAACAATAAAAACTCTCTTGATTCACCTGCACCCCCCTTTAGCTACTTCTCTATTTCTCTGATCTCCATTTTTGAAAACTTTTTTGAAAAATTGTGTATATTCACTCTCTCCATTTCTTCTACTAAACTCTTAAATCTACTTTAATCGCTCCCCAACACTTCGCTGAAATACAGCTTGTAAAACTCACACTACCAATGATCTCACATTGTTAAATTCAGAACTCAGTTGTTGGTCCTCCTCTTACTTGACCTAAGCCATGAGCAGCATCTGATACAGTTGACCACTTTTCCCTTGCTGAACTGCTTTCTTCCCTTGTCTTCTGGTCTTCTTCCTATCTCATTAGCTGCTCCTTCTAGGTCCCTGGATGTACCCTCCTCATCCTCATCAACCTGACATCTGAGCTCTGAAGTACTCAAGGATCAATCCTTGTATCTTTTATCTATCTAAATTTATTCCCTTGATAATCCTGTCCATTTTTCACAGCTTCAAATATTATCTAGGTGCTGATGACTCTCAAATTTGTATGCCTGGTAGGCACGGCATTCCTAAATTCCAGACTCATGTATGTATATAACTTCTTATTCAATGTGGATGTCAAAACACCATCTCAACCTTATAGGTGTGAAACTGAACTCCTGATCACTCTTCATAGGTCTGCTCCTCTCATAGCCTTTCTGATCTTAGTGAATGATTGCTTTATCCTTGGCTGCTTGGGCCAATCCTTGGCAACTGCATGTGTCTCAAATCCTATGTCCAATCCATCAGCAAATCCTATTAGTCTGCTATCAGGAATATATCCAGAATCCCTCTACTTCTTACTCCCTCCACCCTTACAAATCTGGTCCAGGCCACCATCATCTCTAATCTGGTTTATTGTAAAAGCCTGCCTCTTTATTCCAGCCATGCCCCCTCTCAGACAATACTCAAGATGGTAGACAGAGTGATCTTTTTAAAACCCAAGTTGGTACTGTTCTTCATATGACCCTCTAATGCCTTTCCATCTCACTCAGGGTCAGATTCAAAGTCTGAATTCAATGGCTGAAAGTCCTTTCACAGTTTGACACCCTACTACCTTTCTGATATCTTTTACTCTTCCCTCCTACCCATGCCACTCCTACCACTCTGGCCTCATTAATCTTGAACAAGCCAATCACAACCTTCCTTCCAGAGCTCTGCAGTTGCTTCTCTCTCTGCCTTGTTCTCCTCCCAGAGACCCACATGGCTTGCTCCCTCACTCTGCCGGCCTTTGGTTCAAGTATGAGCTTGTCAGTGAGGTTTTCTATAGCCATTCTGTTTAAAATTGTACTCCATCCCCTGAAATTCCCTACCCTTTCTTTGCTTTACTTTGTTCTAAGGCACTTATTACTATTTGATATTTATTAATTGATTGGTTGGTTGTCTGACTTCCTCTGCCAGAATGGAAGCTTCATGAGGACAAGAATTTTCATTGATACAGCTCTAAAATTTAGGCAATACCTGGAACACAGGAGGCATATTCCATATTGTATACATGCAGTGAATGAATGAATGAGTGAACTCGTGAATGAGGGGGAAACAAATGACAAAGTTGGGTAACCTATTTAAGAGAAGAAAAATATAATGAGACTAGATACATGAGAGGGAAGATAGTGGAGAAGGAATGTGAATATAACCATCTTTAAGCACTTGAGTGGTTGTCTTTATAAATAAGGAAGAGAGTTACTCTAGACAAGGGACCAAAGAAGAGGATTAGAACTAATCTACAAAGTAGCAGAAAGGTAGATCATGGCTCAGTTAAGAGAAAAGAACTTGCTAGCATTAGGCCATGTTCCACAAAGAAACCAGCTTCCTTGAGAAGTGGTGAGCTCTCTGGCTCTAGAATACTTCAAGCAGAATGTAGGAAAGGCTACTACAATGGCTGGCTACTTGAAGTACATGATTTCTTGGGCCTCTTCTAAGTTACCACTAATTCTATGGATGCAAAATCATAAGCCAACTGTCATGCTGGTCTTGCTTCCTCATTGTTGTTACCAGCATAATAAAAGACTACAAAATCAAGTGAGCATGGCTAATTATAGTCGCAGAATCCTGGCTTTCAAGAGTTTCCAAAATATTGCTCCACCCTACCTCCCTTACTTTTCTTTACTGCCAGGAATAATTACTCCTAGGCTAGCTTCATTGTTTAACTGTTGAACATTTCTGAATTTCCCTCCATGTGTTCATGATCTTCTTTATGCTAAAATAGGAATCTTTACCTCTGTTTTCCACCAGCCTGACCCTACGCAAACATCAGGTCCCCTTCCTCAAATATGACCTATGGCTGGCCCTAATGCATAGCAATCTCTTCTCCTCTGAGCTTTACTTGCTCTGGTCCATAAAATCAAAATTAGTACTGCAGTAAACATTATGTGCATCACTATGCAATGTATTCACTCTGCGTGTGTATATATACGTATGTATAACAAACTCATATTTGCTAATATGTTTATGTGTGTGTCTGGTTTCTCTCACCGTAGCACTCTCTGAAAGCTCATTGTGTACACAATTAATGCCTCATGTACTATATCAATTTAGTACAGTGCTGGGCACATCACTGTTTTTAAATAAGCCCTTACCAATTGACGGACCAATCAATTAACAAAATGGAAAATCCAGCCAGCAGGCTCAAGCTTTGTCTATCGGAAATTACTTTCCTAAAAAGCATTTTTCCTTCCTTTACAGATCAATTGCAAAGTCAAAATTCAAACACTGCAGATTTCACAAACAGGAATAGCTGGCAAGTATTGGGTTTTACAAATAATGAATGTGCACATCAAAACAAAAGTCGTAGATGTTTGTAAAAGTATACACATGCAGCTGATATGAACAGAGATAGGCTAAGAACCCCTCTTCCCAGCCCAAGTAAAGAGTAAGGCTGACCCTGATAGAGTTCAGCATTGTTACATGGCTTCCAAATCACAAAAATATTTGTGGAGTATAGTCTAGCTTTGCCAATTGCAAAAACAGAAATAAAACCCAGCAAAAACCTACATATTAATTTGACAAATCCCCCTTGTTTGCTGATCTTTCAGACTTACAGCATTTATAAATGAAGACAATGGAATCTGTTTCATTAGGAGACAAGCCTACATGTTGTACATCTCTGCATTTGATACTATAGTAAGAAATGGAAATAATAGCAATCTTTTTAAGTTGCCAATCAGAGATCCTAATCATGCTTTCTCTACAGGAGTACAATACTGAAAAGGAGTACAATACTGAAAAAAGTGCTAATCAATTATGTTTATAAATATCCTACAGGTTTGATTCAACCTCTTCGGGATTAAGATCAAAATGGCAAATGTTCAAATCACTTAGAGCATAAGGCACTAGAATATAATTCTTTATAACATGAAATATATACTTGGCATGTAGCATTACTTTTCTAGAATAACAACAATAATAATAATAATAATATTTATTCTAATTCAGGGCTTCCTATGTGCCAGACATTGTTCTAGGCAAGCACTTTAGGTATATTAAGCAAGTCAATCTTCAGAAAGGCCCAGTGTTATAGGTATTATTGTCATCTCCTTTCTATTTATGAGGGAATCAAGGTACACACAGTCTAAATAATCTTCCCAAGGGCAAGTGGAGACTTCAGAGGAATGAAGATTGCTATGTATTGGTTCCTAGAGCCAGGAACAAGCAGATCTAGTATTTGAACCAGAACAGTCTGGTTCCAGAATTCATGTTCTTAACCACTATACTACACAGCCTCTAAACAATTTGTAGGCTCTAATTGAGAGGTATGTGTAATGGTGAAAAGGATATATATTTTACATTTCAGCTCTGCAATTTACTTGCTGTGTGGCCTTGGACAAATTATTTAACATCTCTGAACATTGCTGTTTTTCAACCACATAGAGAGGATGATACTGCTTGTCTTGTAAATTTGTTGTATTTGCAATAACCTTTATAAACCACTCATCATAGTATATAGTAAGTATTCAAAAAGTTACTATTATTATTACTCAAAAAGTAGCCCAAAATTTGATATTTTATAGTACCTGCATAATTCTCTATTAGTTCAGAGGTAAATTGTTGACTAAACTTCAAATAAATGGAAGTACATTTGGCCATAATTCTTTGGGAAAAGATAATGTTGTAGCTACATGTACCCTAATGAATGTCATTTCAACATTAATAGTGCTCATCAAAATTATTAGAAGTTCTAATACTTCATCTGTCAATTGAAGGGGTTAAATCTAAGGTAAAAGCTAACCTTACTCCATTTCATATTATTGATAAATTTATGTCATAATAGCTGAGTAAAAAAGAATCTAACTCACTGAACTTTTAGTTGTTTGTCAATAAAATGCATGACAATGTTGAGCAATATATGTAATTCTACTGGCTCAAAAGTTATGCATGTCTTTTCAACATCAGCTATAAAAATTGATCTTTACCCCCATTCTCTCAAGAAGTCAATAGCAATCTTTGAATTTCTTGTTTCTTTTCCCTCTTGTAATAACCTCACATCTAATGAAGATGAATTTCCAAAGATGAACCCCAGGGAGTTAATAATCTATCAAATACAGCTACTTAAAAGAAAATATGAATCCTTAGGTGGAAATAATACCTGGCTTTACATTGCAAGTATTACCAAAGCTGGGCAGAGGAAAATACTCAGCACTGAAAATTAAAGAATAAGACATTCTGGTCATTGCCTCCTCATCTGTAGCTCCATTCCACAGTCTTAAATGGTCCTTCTCTTAAGGACCCCCCTACACTCCTGGGAATAGGATCCTTAATCTCTAAATTTCAAAGCTCCTCTAACGCCATCATACACCACAACCAAAGACTGTAGGAACTCCTTTTCAAACAGCACAGCCCAAGTCAAAACTGTGCCAGGATAGCACACAGAACAGAGACATATTTTGAGGACAATCCCTCAGTCATTAGGCATGATGGAAGTGGAGATCTAGATTTAAACTTTGACTCTGACCTTTTGGCAACCACAGAACCTTGATTTCTTTACCTTATTTAGAGGATTATGTGATTTATATAACTCAAATATCTAGTGTACGGTAGATCTTCCTTAAATGGTAGATGCTGTTGAGTTTTTTTTTTTTTAATTTTTAAATTTACATGCATTGTTATATGTTGAGGTATTTTGATCCAGAGCTACTTCAATGTACCCTTTGGTAAGGGGAAATAAATTAAATAGAATTGCTACAGCTCACATTTCCAAATAATTATCAGGGAACTAAAATGGTACCTTTGACAGCTTTCTAGACTATGGCAAGAGACCTTTATGTACTGCTAGATACCTAGGGACATGACTGGAACAGAGTGGGGATCACGAAGGATCTTAAACTTCACCTTTTGATTCTCTATTCAAAAAGGATTGTGTATGGTCTCAGAGACATTTATCACATGGTTAAAATAAATTTGTATTTTGTTTCATGTGACCCTACTTCCCAAAGTGCACTATGAATTGATATTTTTTCATAAACCGTCTAAATAGCTAGTAAATAACCTACTTATATTGTGTTGTACTTCCAGTGTTAAAAACATTACTTTTAAAAATGCAAACATTTGTGATACAGAAGAATTTGATAAACCTACTTAGGCATGTCTTCGTCTATTGATAGACTGGGATTCTCAAGTAACTAAGTTGCTTAAGCCTCCCTTACCTTAAGGAAGTTCTGTCACAGAGAAAAGAAATTCATTGCCTATCTGGTATGAAATAAAATATGGTTTTATTGTGATAGTAAATCCATATTTAATAGTACTAATAGTGGTAAAACCTCCCCTTTATTGATATTGTACCAAGCACCATAAAAATACTTTCAAAAACACTGCCTCATTGAATCCTCTCAACAATTGTACGACATCAGTACTACTATTCATTTCATTTCACATGAGGAAACAGAGGCTCAGAGAAGTTCAACAACTTGCCAGGGCAGGTGGCCCAGGGTTAGAACCTCAATGGTCGAATCCCGGTGCTCCCCTCTAGAGCACTCTCGTGTGTGGCACAGATTCATGGCCCAGACTGCTTTGATTGGCTTTTTTTTTTTTTTTTTGGATTCTATTTACTATTCCAAATTAATTTTATGCTTTAAATACATGCTTCTGAAACCAACTTTTTGTTCCATGAGGTTTTTCTTTTTATTGTCCTTAAAACTAAGCAGCTCTTTACTTTTCCTCTGAGGCATGTCTCTCCTCAACTCCAGGTGAGCTGTCCCATGTGCCCTGGCATGCGGCACAGCTCCTCAGTGCTCCTTCCAGCTAAAAGTGAGTCCAGCTGCCTCTTACTCCTCTCTCTCAAGCTGTCCCAAGTATCTTCCCAACTGACTGCAGCCGCCTCAGGCCAGTGCCTCCAGCAAAGTCCTCTGGTTTGTCATCCCTTGTGCCTCTAGGTCTGGGTGTGCTGGAACTTACAGGCGTCTGCATCCCCACTTATCCCCACTGCTGTGGTTACAAGGGGCCTCTTTTAAATGCAGACAGCCAGTCAGCCAACTCGAAATTTATACCAGAAATCTATTACCTAATTTTTAAACAAAATGACATGAAATCAGACTTGAAGATATCAAAAACATGTCTAGTTTCTGATTTAAGCAAGAAAATCCACATTGTTATTGCTTCCACCACAGAATAATTTACTGCAACAGGAGTTCTGGATCTTATGCCAAAAATGAGGTCCTCTAACCAATGTCAAGGCCAATTATCTTGTGGTAGATCCCACAACAAAAGCAGACTATTGTGATTAGAGTCAGAAGCACCACCCAGAGAAGCTGGAAAGCTTCTGGGGATTTCTTAAGGTTAGTTTTTATTTTTTCTCCCCATATGTCTGCTTAAACAAACTACCAGCAACACCAGCAACATTGTGTGTGGGCACTGAACATCTAAGATTAGTTTCAGAGACAATGAGAGGGGCAACCAGGTTTGTTTTGAGCTATTGAGCAGAAGCCAGGCTGCAAGACTGTGTGTATGTGTGTGTTTGCATGTGCACGAGTGTGTGAGACACTGCAGAGATCGCCACAGCCCAGCCCCTGGGTGGGTCTTGATCTCCTTCCTTCCCTAATCTCCTTCCCAAACACTGCGGGTAGCCATCCTGCGGTTTCCTAGTGGGAAGGAAAAGCCCAGGTGGCGACGTTCAGGAACACTCACCCCACAGTAAAGAACTGCCTCATCTCCTGTCTCCGAGACCTCATCAGTTGCTTATACTCCCCGATCCGGAGCTTTTTGCCATCAACAATGCAGGTGCGTTTCGGTCGAGGCTTGTATTTATAGTTCGGGTACTTCTCTAAGTGGATCTTGCTTAGCCGGGCCTGTTCTTCATAGTAAGGTTGCTTCTCTTGGTTGGACATGGATTTCCAGCGAGACCCTAAACAAAAATAGCCATAAATACCCAAGTGGTCAAGGTAACATATTTGTGGCAACTACTGTGTATACCTTGCCACCGCTTCACTCACCTGTGGCTCTGGGTGGCTCCTACCACGGCCTACCACTGAGCCTCCCCAGCAGTTTATATGGACCATTGAGCAAAGAATAATTTCATATATGATAACATTTATTACATTATTTCTTTCAATGACTTAAAGCTGGTGCTACAAAAAGTATATTGTTTTAAAACATGTCTCTGCTGCTTAAAGATCACCTCCTACACCAATGTCCTTTCTTCACCTATCTGACATCTTTCTCTTTCAAAGGGTGAAAAACTGGAACTTCCAAAGCATACTCTCAAGGCTGATAGGATTCTCAGAAAAACCCTCCTGTTTCCAGAGATTCGAACGTCTCTCACACTGGTCCAGGCATCTTTAGGGAAGCTACTTATCGAGAAGGTGTTGGCTGATGTTGATATCCTTCCATATATAAAAACCCACTGTGCACACCGCCTCCCCTGGCCTAGCGTAATTAAAAAGTCTAACCTCTACTTAAGAAGTTCTAGCTTTCAAACCGGAAGGTACAGTTGGAATGATATATACCATTTTCAAGTACTATAAATGTTCATTCAGAGCTGTACCAATGACGGCACAAAATTTTTTAATATGGTTTATGGAGGAAGAAGGAAAAGTATTCACTTCTCTAATATTGTTTATAAAGAATTATCTAAACACTTGACGAAGTAGGGATGTGTTTTTTTACATGTATCAAATTGCATTTTTGTGTGTCGTTGGTGAATAAGCGGTAACAGCTGTGCTGACTGGATGTTAGCTATTCTTCAGTGGAGATTTTTCATACATAAACAAATGGAAAGTCGTACAAATATTCTCTGTAGCCAGCAGTATCCTGGTCTGCTTTAATAGCACATCCATCCCCGTTTTTTCCTGATTGTTGTGCAAAGGTTGTGTAGAAAGTCTACACAGACAAACTTCGTGTTTCGCTGACTTCCAGTAGCTTAAAGCCCCAGTTAACAGAGGATTCTTGGCACTCTTGAAATGCCTGTGCTTTAAAGTTTACATTTTAATGAATACACTTACTATATTCTTAATCATTTTTTTCACAGAATGCACACCAATAATATAGATTCCCCACAGCTGCCAAGATGGAAACAGAGAGTTTCTATGCCCATCTGAGAGCTTACTCATGCGGCTACTAAGATGGCAAAAAAAAAAAAGAAAAAGAAAAAAAGAAAAAAGAAAGAAAAGAAGAAGGAAAGAAAATTTCAAAATTAGGTATCAAACTTCAAGGACAGAGAAACACTGATTTTCTTTTAAATGTCTATTAATTAGAAAAAATATTAATAAATCCATCAGGAGCATTTTGGCTTCAAAGGTACTTAAATTAAAAAAAATAACAATATCACTGTGAATATCTCAGAAACTCTAAAAATAAAACCCCACTTAACTGTAAAGACATTTGGCATCCATCTTGAAATTCAAATATCTAAAGTAATAAAAGGGAAAAACTTATATTTTAACATTTCACCACTATTTGATCTTATGTGTGTTTTAAATTTTCTTAGAGGCTACTGTCTCACAATGTCTCAGAACAAGTTAAATTATTTATACAGTTACAAAACATGTGTATTTGTGTATGTCCAGATCACTGATATTTACTAAGGTTAAATATTTATTGCTTTTGAACAAAACATTTAAAAAATGAAAACCACAGTTTAAGTCTGTAATGTTTTTCAGCTTCTTAAACTTCTCCCTTTGAGATTTTGTCACATCATGACAGCTTAACTAGAACAGTGCCTTCTGTGTTTCTTCTTTTTAAAGAGGAAACATGTTGACTGTAATGCTACATGTTGAATAAAATATGTTCAATATGTTGAACACAATAATTCCAAACTGTATAATCTGCACTAGCAAGCTTTACACTAATAGAACAAGGTTTGAGTTTAATCCTGAGAAATGGGAGAATCACTCTGGCAATTTACCACAAAATGGGCCTCTGCCCTGTGGTCTCTGTGTTCAACTCACTGCTATGAAATTTGAACTTGGCATATCTTATTAAAGTAAATGTAGTTTCATTTTACAAGTTTTAAAGTTATCATTAGAGGCACTGTTCAACACTCTATGAATTTCACACTATTTGGGGCTCACCCGAGTTCCTGATGAGTTCTTTCAAAAGGGTATATGAACCCAAGAATACCAAAGCAGAAAACTGTAGGATCTGTGAATGTTTCCAAGCTTTTGTAGCAACTTAGGGATTTAAGAAGACTGAGTAAGAAAAGGAGATAAACCTTGTCTTCATGAATCCTGTTTAGCAGTACCTCTCAGAGTTGCCAAATTCACGGTATTAACACACTATAAATAGTTTTGTATCTAAAGTTTTTTAGTCATTCTTTCCCTGGGTACATAACCCCTCAACTTAAATGCCACATGCGGGGTGGGGGACACAGAGATGGTGATGAAGTCCCCTGTGGCAGCTTGCTGAGCTACGTATGTCTAACTTCTGCAAACCACAGTCTCCCATAGGTGTCATTTCTGCTGTTTTCCACTCTGGGGGCACTCGTAGGGTGGAAGGTCAGCATCAGCGACTGCACTCACCTAAGATTTTGCTAATGTTGGAGTTATGCATGTCGGGGAAGGCCTGAAGGATTTTCCTCCTCTCGTCCTTTGCCCAAACCATGAAAGCATTCATTGGTCGCTTGATGTGTGGCTCGCTGCTGGCCCGGCTGCGGGCATCCCTGTAGACTCGTGCTTCAGCCACAGTGGCGCCTCCTGTTGGCCAACAATAATACTGCTGTAGTTTAGCTGCAGAGCCATTCATTGCTTTACTTCCTGTAATGTCAGGGCAGGAAGAACAAGATGGGTGCAAACATTATTATCTGAGTAAGGTAACACAGCTTGCCACCTGGTTCAGCTGTTTTCCCTAAGTCTTTCCCTTCTTTTTAAGTGACCTCTTGGCAGAAGGCAGTTTCAAATGACAATAGTATAGGCCCTTCCAATGGAGGCCTCAAAGACACACTGGGCAGAATTAATTTTGTATGTTTTTATACACCTAGTACATTTTTACTACAATCACTTGCAGGTGGTGATTGTGCAATGACTGAGATTATTTTATGGTAACCTTTCCTGATGTGATTCCTCCCTTCAAAACAAGCTCTTACCTATCATTTTAGCCTCATTTGCCAAAAATTGCAGCTACTTCAAACTATCTCTTCACCTCAAATAGAATTCTCTTTCACAGTATTATTCCCCTTCCAGCACTCCTCTCACTTACTGCCTGGAAACCCTTTCTACTCCTTCACTACGTCCCAGTAAGTCCCACTCATCCTTCAAGACCTAGTCAAATGTGGTGTGTTTCATGAATTAGTTAATTCAATAAAAAATATTAATTGAGTGATTACTATGAGTTAGGCATTATGCCAGGGGTCAAGGATGCAAAGGTAAGTAAAACAATCCCTGAATTTAAGGAGTGCACAGATCAGAGGGGATACAGACCCCAGGCAATTATAATAGTGTATGATAAATGCTGTAATACTGAAGTACACAGGGTGCCAGAAGGGCATCAGACAAGACAGTCAGTTAATGCATCGTAGGAAAGGTGATGTCTAAGGTCTCTCATGGAGGATGAGTAAAAATTATCACGTGAATAAGGGAAGGCTGTAAAGACAGATAGGAAGGGTAATTCAGGCCATTGGAACAACATTCACAATGATGTTCCCCAGGCTGCATTCATTCCTCTCTCTTTTATGCTACATGAAATTACTTGTTTATGTGACTATCCCTCTCTAATCTTCCCACTCTATCCCCAGGAATATGAAACCCCTAAAGTTGGTGTTTATGTTTTACTCATTCTTGTATCCCCAGGATTTCTCACATAGTAGATATTCAATAAATATTCATTAAGTAAAAGATTGGTTTTCAACTTCTATGCAAACTAGTAGACTCAAAGGCATTTATTTCCAGGGTCCTGATATAGTTGTCTGCTGTTTAAGAGTAGTTCCTTAACATTCCCCTATGAAACTCTATCTAAATCTCTGATATTTTAGAGTTTCTGAAGAGGTGACTCTAGCTAGTAACATACTATATTGAAAGCTCCTTGAATATAAGGCAAGAACTGGCTAGTTCAACTGCTGTATTCCTAGGTTCTAGTGAAGCACTTGGCAGATAGAGATTTAATTAGTAAAATGTATTAAATTAATGAATGAGTAAATGAATGAATAAATGAATGAACATAGCTCTTGCTTGTTCTCATGAATCCTACTAGCGTGACACACTGATATACACATTTGCAATGTGGCATCTACTAAATATCCCCCTATAGGTTGAAAACTTCTATAGTTTAAGGTAAAGTGGTTCAACTGATGGCCTCAGCCAGATTTTCTGCTGCATAAACAGGAAAGCCAACTCCCAAAAGTTTAGAAGCAAAATATACATTAAAACCAACATTTCCACTTTCTGGAAAAAGTAAAGCCTTTCAGCTCATTGGAGTGATTATACAGGAACAACATGACCCAATCAATCTCTGGCCCTTCTACTCTATTTCTAGATACCTTGATTAAGTAGAAATTTGTTTGTGTCAGAGCTAGTAATAAATTAGAACATTAAAGTGCACTATTATTTGACAAATATGATCATCATTTATAGCAAACAAAAGACAGGATAAAAGGGCCCAACTGGCTAATATTATCAATTCTTTTCTGAACATGAAAGAGGGCAGAGGGGCCACTTTTTGAAGACCAGGCAAAAATAATATATTTTACAAACAGCCCTTCTTTTAGGCCCGCTAGACAGAATGATCCCTTACATGAAAAGTCTCAGATCCCAAGATGCATAACTAATCTGCTACCTTTTTGCCACCGTACCCACAGTACATTAATTTCATTTAAAATGCACTGACCATACAGGATAAATTGATTTCACTTTATATGGGTTTGACAGCCATGTTTATTGTGCAGTGAAATGTAGTGTAGCTTCCAGCTGACAATATCCATCAACACAGGGCAATATGCTGACTGCTGGGCCAGATGAAGGCATACATTACTCTGGAAGTGAAACACTCATTCAGATACGACAGTGTCTTCTCCTGAGGATCACCATGGTAATTTATGATGCCCTCAGTGCCATTACTTTACAACTGACATGGATTCAGCAATTTATATACTTGCATGCATACACATAAAAGGAGACAGGCTTTTGGAGAATGTCAGATGCAAAAACATTTCAATAGTATTCTAAGTTAACTACTATGCCACAGGTGATTAACATTTGAGATTTGCTTTTACTGTCATAGCTTTCTCTCCATCTCTAGCAAAACCAAATAGTCAGCTTCCATTTATTTATTCATTTAAAAGATGTGTTTCATTGTGAATGGGAAGTTTACTCTCCTGTGGACTGATAGAAATCAGGGGGGATATTTAGATTCAACTCTCAGTAGGTCCTTTACTCCATACCAATTGATTCTCCCAGACATGCCATACATATGCCCAATCTCTCTCCCTCATTCCATACCTCATTCTTAAATACTTCCTACTCATTTCTACTGTATTAAATTCTACTCTTTTTTCAAGGAACAGAGGTCAGGTCTCACCCTACCAACTACCCTACATCAACCTTGCTCCTTTCTCCCATAGTACATGTTGTCTACATGACACTGACATTGAATTAATTACACAGCAGATACCTAGTACTCACCGTAAATGCTCCCAAAAATTTAGAAATTCAAGCATAATACAAAGTATAAAAATGTGAATTAAGAAATGGAAAATAGAAAGTGCTCCAAGGTATGTGTGCATCCCTTTTATCTTGCCTCTCTCCTCTCTTCCAAGGAAAGTCAAGTGAAAAGTGAATGAAGACCTCCTGAGCTAAACTAGGAATGTTATGTCAATGAACCAAGGTTTGAGAAGAGACGTATCCAGGGAGAGCAAGGTTTGAAACCACTTTTATACTGGACCTGATATCTGATCAGAGTCAGAATTTTAAGAAAGTATGAAGAGAGCACAAAGCCAAAGGAATATTTAGAAAGTGCTCCTTAACTTCCCTAAACTTTGCTTCATGAAACAAAATAGTTATACACACTGGATATGTGTGTATAAATTCTGAAATTTTAAAATAAGGATTGTATGTTACATAAACCATTTTTATTTTATTTTATTTTTTAATTTTTTTTTATTTTTGAGAGAGAGAGACAGCATGAGCAGGGTAGGGTCAGAGAGAGAGGGAAACAAAGACTCTCAAACAGGCTCCAGGCCCTGAGCTGGCTGTCAGCACAGAGCCCAATGCAGGGCTCGAACCCACGAACCGTGAGATCATGACCTGAGCTGAAGTTGGACGCTTAACCGACTAAGCCACCCAGGTGCCCCGAACCTTTTTAAACACATAAGGAAAATTCTACAGAATACTATAGAATTGTTTTCAAAACGTGTGCTATTATTAGTCTGAACATTGAAGCCTAAAGTCCACTTGTTACAATTAAAATCTACATATCAAGTGTAACTTCAAACTGCTTCATTCAATTTTCAAAATAACACCAAGCTCAGAAAGAAAGAAAGAGCACTTCGTTCTAAAATAGCCAATGCTAGGACACCTGGGTGGTTCAGTCGGTTAAGCATCTGACTCTTGATTTGGGCTCAGGTCACGATCTCACAGTTTGTGAGACTGAGCGCTGTGTCAGGCTCTGTGCTGAGTGTGGAGCCTGCTTGACCTTTTCTCTCTGCCCCTTCCCCGTTGCATTCTCTCCTCTCTCTCTCTCTCTCTCTCTCTGTCTCTCTCTCTCTCTCAATAAACAAACAAACAAACAAAAAAACTTTAAAAATAAATAAGGAGCTCCTGGGTGGCTCAGTCTGTTTAGTGCCCAACTTCAGCTTAGGTCATAATCTCACGGTTCGTGAGTTCTAGCCCCACATCTGGCTCTGTGCGGACAGCTCAGCACCTGCAGTCTGCGTCAAATTCTGTGTCTCCTTCCTTCTGCTTTTCCCCCACTTGCACTCTGTCTGTCTCTCAAAAATAAACATAAATAAACAAATAAGCCAATGCTTTCTGTCAGAATCCAGAATGGTCCTAGAGAATGTCTCACAATTCTATGATAGGGCATCTTTTTCTTTTAAGATCAGAGGAATCATTTGTGAGTTCAA
This sequence comes from Proteles cristata cristata, assembly GCA_017311185.1. NCBI lineage: Eukaryota > Metazoa > Chordata > Mammalia > Carnivora > Hyaenidae > Proteles > Proteles cristata. The sequence goes on along the minus strand of JAESUZ010003673.1, from coordinate 703,861 downwards.
TGTTCATGATATATCTCCTCATGAAAAGCAGTTAGAGAAAGCCTAGACCATAAGCTGCATACCTAGAGACTACTACTTTCAGGCTGACCTAAGTGTCTTTAGTTAAAAGCAACAGCAATTATAAATGACAGGTACTGAAAGGCCAGGAGGTCAATACCACCACACTAGGCACCATGGGAAAGAACTGTTCACTGTACTCCAGAAATTCCTGCTCTCGTCAACTTTCCCAGGGGGCTGGTTTGATTAATTCATCCTTTGTCTCCCATATCATAGTTCGGTTAAAGGCAAAATTTCAGTTAGACAAAGAAAGATAGTCTATGGGGAGAAAATAGAAATTGCCAAGGCAAAGATTTCCTTAGGAATCTGTGATTTAAATGATTTAAAATGAAGACAGAAAGTTGAGTTTTTCCAGGTGGGCTGGAAAGTAGGCCAGTGTAACCATCATAGCCTATGGAAATCGTCCTAAACTAATCCTAGAGAGGCCCCCTTCCTGGGTAAATTCCAAGGGTTATGTGAGTGAATGAGTAAGTGGTAAGTGTTTGCTATGTGTGTTCTTCCCTAAGGAAGAACTTTGGCTAATTCTGTAATGTGCCTCACAATCATTTATCTATGCATTAATTCAGCTAACACTTCTGACAAATTTCAGACAGACCCAACACTGTGATTGGGTATACAAAGAATGATAACACATGTGCCTTTTTTTTAAAGGGATTTGGTCCAGTTAGGGAAACAGATACATAAATAGAAAATTATGAAACAGTATAAGTGCCAACAAAGGTAATTTAAAAATACTATGAAAGCAGAGAAGAGGAGCTATAAATGTTGTTGGAATGAACAGAGATGAATTATCAGGGAGGCTTCAGAGATGCAGTGGGGTTGAGCAGCATCTTAAAAATTTACCAGCAGGTATGGGTGTGAAAGTATTCTAGGCTGGAAAATCAGTGTGAATAAAGACACAGAGATATAACAAAATGGTGGTAGAGTTTTAGGGAATAAAAAGAAGCTGACTCTGGCTTAGCCTTATAGAAGAAAATAAGGGAGTATAAAAGATGAAATTAGAGAAGTTAAGTAGAGGACGGATTGCTAAGTACCTTGAAGTCTTCAAAGTTTTTAAGTGGGATAGTGACATAAACAAATATATTCAAGAAGACATCAAAATGGAAACTAAATGAGAAATTACCTCTGAATAATCTCAATGATTACTAATTAATGGATAATAAATCTATAATTTAAAATATGCAATATGCTATATATAGTAAAGAATTACTAGTTGTGCAAAAACTAAACTAAACTATGGCCCATAGATAATAACAACCAAACAAAACAGAACAAATAAAACCTCAACAGAAGGAGAAACTGAGATGACTCACACAATGTAATTAGCCAACAAGAGCTTTAAAGTAACCTTATTAATATGTTTGAGAACTTTAAAGAAAAGATTGTCATAATGAATACATAGACAGGGTCAGGGGATGCTCTGCAGGGAAATGAAACTTTAAAGAGAAATGGAAATTCTAGAACTGAAAAGTACATTTGCGATGAAAATTCATTGATTGGATTTCACAGAAGTTTGGAGTACAGATAAAGGGTCAGTGAACTTGAAAATACAACAAAAGAGGGGTGCCTGGGTTAAGCATCCAACTTCGGCTTGGGTCATGATCTCACAGCTGGTGAGTCTGAGCCCCACATTGGTCTCTTAGCTGACAGCCTGGAGCCTGCTTTAGACTCTGTGTCTCCCTCTCTCTCTTCCTCTCCCTTGCTCATGCTCTGTCCCTCTCAAAACTAAATAAACATTAAAAAAAAAGAAAATGCATCAAAAGAAATTATCTAGTCTCAAAATCAAAAAGAATAAAAAAATCTAAAAACATAAACAGAGACTCAGGAATATGTAGAACAATATTAAGAGTCCTAGGATATGTGTAATTGAAGTTCCAAGAAGAAAAGGGAGAATCATGATTGAAAAATATTTGAAGAAACACTGGTTGAAAATTATCTGAATCTGATGAGAATCATCAATTTACAAGTTCAAGACATTCAGGTAAATGCAGGTAGAATAAATACAAAGAAAGCCATACTCAGACACTAGTCAAAATGCTGAAAATCAAAGACAAAGGGAAAATTTCAGAGAGACAGGGAACATTACATAAAAAGTAACAATAATATAAATGATCACTAATTATTCATAAGAAACAATGAAGGCTAGAAGGCTATAGAACATCTTTAGAATGCTAAAATTAAATAAGCCGATTCAGAGAGTGCTCAAATTCAGAGTATATGCTCCAAAAACGAATATGAAATACATTTTCAGATACATAAAAGCTGAAAAATTGTATTACTTGCAGACCCATACCAAAAGAAATAGTCAAAAAAATCATTCAAGATGAAGAGAAATAACATCTAACAGAAACTTAGATATACATGAAGAAAGGAAGACATCAGCAATGATAAATGTGGTTAAAGAAAACAAAAGCAAAAAATCCCTTGTCGTTTTCTTCTCTGGATTTCATTAATAAATAGCTGATTTTGTATATCTTTTTAAAAGACAAGGGGCTATTTAATATAAAATATAACACTGTACTGTGGGACTTAGAATAAGAAGAGGTAAAATGTGAGAACAATGGCACATTAGCACAAAGGATAAGGTACTAACTGGTATTAAATTGTTAACAGTTTCTTTATTTTATGAAAAGTGGTATAATTTTAACTGTAGGAAGACTCAATTAAGAATTCATAGAAATCTGTAGAAACAACTACTAAGCAAAATAGGAAAAGGTATACTAAAATGCCAGTAGTATAATTCAAGTGGAAGACTGAAAAAGGACTCAAAAGGAGACAGTAAAAAGATCTTGGTTGCCATGGATCAGGGAAGGAGGGATGAAGAGACAAGACACAGAGGATTTTTTAGGGCAGTGAAAATATTCTGTATGATACCTAATGATGGATATATACTACTATACATTTGTCTAAATGTATAGTGTCCAGAGAATATACAATACTTAGAGTAAACACTAAGGTAAACTATGGACTTTGGGTCATTATGATATGTCAAGATAGGTTCAGCCACTGTAACAAATGTGCCACTCTGATGGGGTATGCTGACAAAGGGAAAGGCCATGCATGTGTGGGGAAAGGGCAAAATCTGTGTCTTCCCCTCAATTTTACTGTGAATCTTCCACTACCACAGAGAAATAAAACTGTAGTAATAACAACAACAACAATAATAGGATTCAGTTAACTCAGAAGAAAGAAAGGACAGAAAGGCAAAAACTGAGGGAGCAAACAGAAGAAAAAATAGCAAATTGTAAGACATAAGCCCATCAAATTCAATAATCACCTTAAATATAAATAAATTGAATAATTCAACTAAAATCACACATTTCAGAATGGATAAAGAGTTGAAATCAATGAAATACAAAACAGATACAATAAAGACAATTCACAAAGCCAAGGATTTGTAATTCAAAAAAATCAATAAAATTGATAACCCCCTAGTAAGACTGATCAACAAAGTAAAAAAACAAAAATACCACTATTTGGATTGAAAGAGGAGATTTTACTATAGATACTATTCACATTAAGAGAATAATAAAAGACTATTGTAAATAACTTAATGCCAATAAACTTGAAAACTTAGATAAAATGAATAAATTCTTGAAAGACCCACACTAGTAAAATTCACTTAAGAACAAGTAGAAAACCTAAATACTCATACAGCTAATAAAGAAATTATATTTATAACCAAAAACCTTCTCAAGAATAAAAATCCAGGCCCAATGGTTTCACTGCTAATTCTTTCAAACATTTAAGGAAAAATTAATTTTATACAAGTAAGTTAAGTAGAGGTAGAAAGAGTTGTCCCCTAATTTATTTTATGAGGTGACATCATACCCCGACAAAGATTTGAACATAAATGCAAAAATTCTTAATAAAATACTAGCAAATTAAATCTAGCAATATGTAAAAGAGATAATAAATTATGATTAAGTAGAATTCATGATGATCACAATAGACTCAGAAACTGATTTTAACAAAATTCAATACCCACTCATGTTAAAACCTTTCAGGAAACTAGTAATAGAAGAGAACCTCCTCTAAGGGACATAGAAGAAGAATGTGTAGGACATCATAGTTATGCCTCCAAGAGTGAAGAACAAGGCAAGGGATGTCTACTTCCACCATTGCTTATCAACACACTTCTGCAGGTAAAGAAATAAAAAGTATACAAATTGGAAAATAAGTAATGTTATTTGTATTCATAGATAATATACTTGTTTACATAGAAAATCCTAAGGAATCTGCAAGATAATTACTAAAACCAGTAAGTGAATTTAGCAATACTGCATTATACAATATAAAAGTACAGAAATCAATTGTATTCCTACATACTAGCAGCAAACAACTAGAGAACAATTTTTTAGGGACTCCCAGGTGGCTCAGTTGGTTAAGCCTCTGACTTTGGCTCAGGCCATGATCTCACATTGGTGGATTCAAGCCCCGCCTCAGGCTCTGTGCTGACAGCTCAGAGCCTGGAGCCTGCTTCAGATTCTGCATCTCCCTGTCTCTCTGCCCCTCCCCCTCTCATGCTCTGTCTCTCTCTGTCTCAAAAATAAATAAAACATTAAAAAACATTTTAAAAAAAGAAAACAATGTTTTAGGTTTTCATTCATAATAACATCAGAAAATAAAACACTTAGAAATAAATTGAACCAAAAAAGTATGCAAAGACCTCTACATTAAGAATAATACATTTCTGAGTTAAAGAAGACCTAAATAAATGGAGGAATATACCATGTTCATAGATCAGAAGAGTCCATATTGTTAAGATGTTAATTCTTTCCAAATTTACCTATATATTCAACCCAATCCCAATAAAAAGTATCTGAAAGACAATTTCTTTTAAAAATTGACAACTTGATTTTAAAACATACATAAAAAATAAAGCAGTAATAACAGCCAAAACAAACTTGAAAAAGTTGGAGGGTTCAAACTTTATAAGATTTCAAGATTTATAGTACAAATACTTTGTAACATTTGTAAAATATTAGAGTTAAAAAGACAGCATGGTGTTGCTATAAACATAGACAAACAGATCACTAGAACAGAATTTGAGACCCCAGAATTAAACCTTCACGTATATGGTCAATTTTCAATAAAAACTTAGGCTGTTAAAATGGGAAATGATAGTCTTTTCAACAAATAGTACTAAAACAAGTGGATAAATACATGGAAAAAAGTGAACCTTGACCTCTTGATCTCTATCACATACTACTCCTAACAATTAATTTGAGATGAATCATAACAAAACCAAAAGCAAAAGCTCAATGAATACATAAGAGAATATTTTAATTTTTAAAATTTATTTCTGAGAGAGAGAGAGAGAGCGTGAACAGGGGAGAGTCAGAGACAGAGGGAGACAGAGACTCCGAAACAGGCTCCAGGCTCTGAGCTAGCTGTCAGCACAGAGCCCCACGTGGGGCTCAAACCCACGAACTGTGAGATCATGACCTGAGCCGAAGTTGGATGCCTAAACAAGTGAGCCACCCAGGCTCCCCCATAAGAGAATATTTTAGTGGCCTTGGAATAAGCAACAATTCTGAGATACGTCATATAAAACACTAAATATACAAGAAAAATGATAAGTTTGACTTTATCAAATTAAGACTCTGCTCATCACAAGTCATGGTTAAAAATATGAAATGTCAAAGCCCAGACTGGGAAGAAATATTCAGAATACACATATCTGACAAGAACTTGTATCAAGAATATATGAAGAACTACTACAGAAAAATAACAATATAATTTAAAAATGGACAAAAGACATGAACATTTTACACAAGATATAGTTATGGCCAATGAACACATTAGAAGATATTCCATATCATTAGTCATCAGGAAAATACAAATGAAAACCACAATAGACACCACTTTCTACCCACTAGAATGGCATACAACACTAATATTGGCAAACATATGGAGGAACTGGAATTTTAATATATTGGGATGGTGAAAGTGTCAAATGGTGTAACCATTTTGGAAATGTCTTGGCAGTTTCTTATAAGGTAAAATATATACTTACCAGTGACTCAGGATTTCCACTCCTAGGTACTTACCCAAAACAAATAAAAACTTTGCCCAGAAATAGATTTATGCAAGAATATCATAGCAGTTTTATTCATAGTAACCAAAAAATGAAAAGAATTGGAAAATGGAAAATTGTGGTATATTCATACAAAGGGATACTATTCAAAATAAAATAGTTTTAACACTTCAGTTTTTAAAAAAGCAAAAACAACCAAAATAAAGTAGAAAAACAAAGAAACAAAAATGATTTTTCCTGAAGGTTTTTTATTTTTTCCTCTGTGGACCTGAGTGTATGGTGTACTCTGGCCATTATGAACTCAAAAAGTTGGCCTCATTTACTAAAATAATAATAATAATAACAATAGTAAGTATATTAAGTAGGACAAAAGGAATCTCAATAAAAAGCGACATAAATATATACCACTGGGTTGCTTGATAATCACAGTATTTTAGGCTACTTCAGAGTATCAACAGAATAGTTGATTTTCTCATGCGGGAGTCTGGAAAGAGTTACATGATACAGTTAATAGTCCCTTATTTGGGTTAATAGAAATAATGATAATGAGTGCATCAGAAACAAAAATACAGAAATGAAGGAATTTTAGAAGGGGGCTTGAAAAATTAGGAAAGATGGAGGGTATTAATTTCATCATGTTTATCCCACCAAATCTTACTATTGTGGAAATCCAACTCACTGTGCTGGCTGACAACTGTCTATGATTATGGAAGTTCCACTAACTTCACATTCCTGCTTACTGCCAGAAAGTGAACTTACTTTCATTATAAGAAGGCTGCTTGGAATTGAAATTTGATTTCTTCTTACAAAAACAAAACAAAATAAAAGACAAAACAATTTTACTATCCTAGTGGTTTACTTGGCAGGAAAATACATTCCATGGCTGAACAAGAGTCTTAATCATTAAGGAAGTGTTCATCTTCTGAGAAGGGATGCCAGGGGTGAAAACTATGGTGTGTTCTTTGTGTCTTTTGTACAAGATTAGCTAGACAGTTAGCAAAGAAACCTATTAATGGGTGCCATGATTTTAAGAAGGCAAACACAAAAGATGGATGCATAGTTCTTCTGAGCTAAAGCCTGGTGTAAAAATAGGAACCAGTGGCGCAGGAACAAAGGATAAATTACCTTTGGTTCTTTGATTAAGCTGTTAATTCTTTATTTGTCCAATGAAGGGGAAGTCCATAGGTAAATTTTCATTTCCTTGTTTTCATCTTAAAATTCATTAATCTCACTGAAAACAACTACCTTACTTAATTTGAACCTAAATCTCAAGTAGTGAACTTTATAGTAAGAAATTCACTGAATAAACTAGATAGGTAAGTAGATGACAGACAGACAATAGATAGGAATAATATACACATAATGAAAAAAAATCCATTGGGAATTTTGGAAACAGACATTTCACTAGACTAAACTGGAGGTCAGTTTCCAGGATAGGCATATCATGTGTGCTAAGTAGTTTTATATACAATAATATTTACAAAGTGCTTTCAGTAGATACGTTATCTAGATTCTCCTTACAATGCTTTGAAATAAATAGGAGGGTAGATATATTTACCCCACTTTACAGATGAGAAAACCAAGGGGCTCAGAGAGGTTGTATTACCTTTCTCTGAAATAACCTGTTAGTGGTATATTGCTAATAAGGAGCGGAACCAGATCTAGAACCTAGGCCTTCTGACCCTCCATCTAATTCACTTCCCCTACACCAAAGCTACCCTAGTCATTATTCAATGATCTAAAGTAACTGAATGTCAAAGCCCACCATTTCTTGGCAGGAACATTACTTTCCCCCTGTAAGGATGCCATTTCTCTGCCACAGCTAAGCACATTAGAGGAACCCATTACCAGTTATGAAGTTCATGCCACTGTCTAAGTGGTCTCTGAAATACTGCCCCTCCAAAGATGCAAGAGCATGCAAAGAAAGTACGTAGGACTGAAATTACAGCAGGAATTAAAATGATGCTGAATTAATAAATTCCTTAGTTGCAGGATTATGAGTGTTATCGTGGATAAGGCTTCTATTTTTTTCCTATTGGAAACTCCATTCTCTTTAAAAGATCAACAAGAAGAACCAAAAGGGAATTCCCTAAGGTCAGCTCTGAGGAAACATAAACCTCTAATTCAATAACTCTGCTACTGCTCTGAAAAAAGGCTTTATTATTGCAACATCCATATGGAGCCAATTGGACATTAATGACTAATCAATCCCTCCCCTTTCTATTCTACTTAAAGTGTCACAAACCATGTTTAGATTAGCCCATTTCCTGCTTAGGATTGCTCAAGATGTCTTTTGTTCTTTCAGGACCAGCCTGATGGAGGCAGCTTAAACAAACACACGACCAGAGTGGCGCAGGAGTTATAAAGTGCCATATGTGAATGAACAAAGGGGCTATACTAAAGCCTTTTGTGGTATTTGTTAATGTTTTTCATCTGAGCTTAAAAAGGCTTAATGACTTTGTGGTGAGCTGATGCATGTGGCTCGTGGCTTTGCAAAATGAAGGAAATTCTAACCAGTGATATACCAGTCTGTATTTTCAAGAGTCCCTTGCTTTGAGTTTTGGTGCCCATGTTTACTTTTTGTTTTTTAATTCTCAAGTTATATTTGCTTTCCACAGATAGCTAAACAGAGCCTTTTATCTTGTTTCAACTATAGGATCCAAGGGCAACTGAGATAACTTATGTGATTCTTTTAACGACTGGAAAGTAGCAAAGAACATCAGATATTCTACTTATTATCTGTTTTCTGTTTGCATGCACAGAAGGAGAGCTTACAAGCTGTTGAGCCCAGGCAAAAAGAAATCATTTAAGTTTGAACCAGAGACCACTGTGGATGAAATAAGACAATAATAGGTTCTGGCTTCCTAAGTTTTCAGGAGCACCAGGCTCAGATTCAAGTAGATTCCCTTGGAGAATACAGAAGATGGTAAAAAGCTGGTAGACTAAATAATTCATGTTGCTCAGCAGTTTCTGGCTTCATCCAACTTGATACACTACCATAACTATACATGAAATTAAAGAGCACAAACCAAGATGAAGCAAATTTCAAAATTAGTTAGCAAAGATACTACTAAATCCATCTTCTTGTTTCCATCCTTATCACTGTCTCTGCTGGACTATTATAAATACGAGCCTTCTACCTGATATGTTACTTCCAGCTTTGAGTCTTCAGTCCCCAGTTACATACCTTCTCCTAATTTCAACCTTAGTGTACCATCACAACTGCAATTCTGACCATACTACTCCTATATGTAAAAGCTTTCAATGGCCCCCTAATGCCCCAAAGATGAAGTCCTAGGCTCTCCATGACCTGATGTTCTACCTATGTCTCCAGTTCCATCTTTGACTCCTCTACTAAAAATTTTGTTTGCTTTATAATATTGAACTACTTAGGGTGCCTGGGTGGCTCAGTCAGTTAAGCATCCGACTTCGGCTCAGGTCATGATCTCACGGTTCATGGGTTTGAGCACCACGTCGGGCTCTGTGCTGACAGCTAGCTCAGAGCCTGGAGCCTGTTTCAGATTCTGTGTCTCCCTCTGTCTCTGACCCTCCTCTGCTCATGGTGTCTCTCTCTCTCTCTCTCAGAAATAAATAAAATATTAAAATATATGTATATTTAAATATATAAATATATATATAAATATTTAAATATATAAATATATATATAAATATTTAAATATTTAAAATATATATATATTTTAATATATGTATATGTATATATATATATATATAATATTGAACTACTTTTAGTTTCCATACCCTATACCGTTTCGTACTAAGAATTCACGCTTTCCTTTTCCTAGAATTTTCTGTCCACCTTAAAATCACTTATTCTTTGACTCAGGTCAGGGATGATCTTCTCTAGGCAGTTGTGCCTGGTGTATCAGGTTGGACTAAGTCTTTTAGGCTCCCATGGCATCCTGTGCATACCTTTATCTTAACACTTACCATATTTTACCCAAATTATCAGTTGTGTGTGCCCACCTTCTTCACAAGTCTGTGCACCCCAAAAGGGGCAGGGATGACTTTGTCTTATTTGTAACTGCTTCCCCAAGGTCTGGCACACAAGTGAGCATACAGTAAGTATTCAAATGTCACAGTAGAGATTAGTGGACATCTTCAACAGTGAAAATTTCAGAGTGGGACTCAGATGGCGACCTGTTGCATTAGAAATTGGTAATTTTTGAAATTGGATTTTGTATAAATCCTATTTTATTTTTTATACTCTGTTGAATACTTTGCCTTACTTGAGCTATCTGTAAATAATAAGGCTTTGATGGGAAGATATACCAATAGTTGTTTGGAACTCAGAGATCATTTGTTCCAATCTTAGTTCTTTTATTGACTTGCCACACTACACAATCCTGAAATCCCAGCTTCCTCACTTCCTGGGTAATCTTGAAAGGATGGTAGGGGAAGTCTGAGCTTTTTGGAAATATGAAATCTGCAAGCTATTCTAACATTGCAGGGTGTGCATAAACACACACAACTGAAGCATGTATTCAAACAGGCCTATGATGGGAGCTTCCCTAGATAGCAGAGAGTCATTAGGAAATAGATGAAACATGCTCATAGAATTAGAGAACTTTAATACGAGAGGGATATTAAAGATCATCTAATCCACATTCCTTATTCCACATGAGGAAACTGAAGTTTACAGAGGTTAAGTTGTCCAGGTCTCACAGTTAGAAAGTGGCAAAAATCATGAGATTCAGATGCAACTATCCCTTAAGTCTCACACTTCCCATCAGAAGGAATTTCTAAAATGGTCAGCTGAATTGTTTCAGTGGCATCTAGACTTAGCTTTTAAAGCTCCACAAAATTCATTTCATTGGTTTCTCTTCTCCATTTCATTTGTTTCAGAGAATTTTCCTTTTATTAGAATGAGAAATACAGATACTGGGTACAGTAGTAACTAAATTTTTTATTAGGTTACTGTATGGAAATAGTATTAGAAGGATTTTGGCTACTCAATTCACTTCTATGATCTGCTTGGCCCTGAAAATCTGATGAAAGTATTTGAAAGCTACTTAATATTTGTATGGTTTGAAAGATTAAAAAAACTTTCAAAAGTTTCTATTTCTCGAGGTGCCTGGGTAGCTCAGTTGGTTAACCATCTTACTCTTGGTCTTGACTTTGGTAATGATCTAACAGTTCATGGGTTCGAGCTCTGTGTCAGGCTCTGTGCTGACAGTGCAGAGAATCCCTGCTTGGGATTCTCAATCTCTCTCTCTCTCTCTCTTTTCCTTTCTCTGCCCCTCCCCTGCACTCTTTCTCTCTCTCCCTTTCAAAATAAATAAATAAACTTAAAAATAAAGTTTCCAGTTCTCTTTTTATTTTTGCTTTTTAATAAAAACCAATAGGAAAAAGCTACCCCAACAAAAACAACCAACTCAATCAACTCATCTTGGAGAAAAATGGGAGTCAGTATGGCTTAGATGCTATGTAATTAGACAGATTTGGGATTTAACTCTACATTTGATCTTCCCTAACTTGGGAAAATTATTTCCTTTACCTAAAATGGTAATCTCATCTCCTTACAAAAGGGAGTTAATCATTTCTTCTTGTCAGGATCCTTGTAAGGATTAAACAGAAACATAAATTTCTTAGCTCAGTGACTAGATCCCAGTAACCACTCACTAAACAGTAGGTGGCCTTAGAAATAGTAGCAGTAGTAATGGCAAGAGAAGCATTAGAGTCTATTCCAGTACCTAGAACATAGCAGGTGCTTAACTCATATTTGTTCCCTTTCTAGTCTTTCCCCATACCTGGGTGATGTGCCCTGAGCTGCATAGTTCTGTCCTTCAGAGTAGTTATAAAATGAACCTACAAGTTAGCTGGAGAGTGCAATTTACTACTTACTGGAGTCTCTTCTGCCCTAAAGCTAAAAATATTCAAAAGGGTCTCTATGACAAAGAGCTAAAATGTATTGAATGTGCATAGGACCTAACCCCAAAAGACCATCTCATATCCCAGAGTTCCCACATGTGGAAACTATAACCAGACTATGTTGCTCAAACTTGGCCAGAAAAAAAGGAAAGAGATCATTATCTTGTGACTTTATGGATCAGCTTTTTATAAAGGACTCACTGAAATAACAAAGGATTAGGATTATTGATCACGATACTGTAATAAATGAAGGGCAAAGTAGTTTCAGGGACATTTGATAGTTGTTTTTCTTTCTCCTCTACTAGCAGTTCTGTAAGTCTGAAACATGGAGTAGCCATTATCCTTTTCCATTTTGTCCTCAGGTATGATTGGCCTTCCCAGTGAGAAGTGAGCTTATGTTAAAGCCGCATGAAGTTATTTCTCTCCCATGAAACATATACGTAAACCAGTAAACTGCAATTTGTATTTTTAGTATAAATTTAAAATGGTTGAATAGATTGCTTATGAAATTCTCTCTGGGGCTGAGACTTGGGATATTAAGTTTTAGTTCGGAGTTACTTTTTTATAGCCTACTCCTAAATTTAACAGTCTACAGTATAATGCAAATGTCAATGGATTCTTACACACTTGCTTTTCTCTGGTACCAATATCCAATATGGGGCATCATGTCTACAAGTAGTAGAGAAGAACAAAAACAATTGAAAAAAAACACTCTTTATTAGTGAGAGGCAAAAGTACACGAGAGATCTGTAAGACATCCATCAGTCAAATCAGACTAAGTGAAATTACACTTAAATGAGTAATATATCCAGGAAGAAAAGAAGTGTTTTTTAATATGACTTCAATTAAAACCCTCCTAACACCTATTCAGCTCTCTGATTATGTTATATGAAAAGATGCTCACTGAATATCCACTCTGAAATGATATTAAACAAAACACAAGAATTAAGAGACTAACAGATCTTCCAGACTAAATGAACTGCTGCTTTTCCATTATTTTTAACCTTTGTAGTCTAAGTCAGTGTTGAACAATTGAAGGTTAATGCCTATTTATTTGATAGCAAAGTCTAAATTCTTGAGCCTGGCATTCCTGACCATTTACAATATGGAACCCAGGTATTTCTATAACCTGTTCAATTCCACAAATATTTACTGAATACAAATATATGCAAAACTTTTGCTGGGCTTGATGGGGAACACAAGGGTGAGGAACTTTCCTTCTGGAACTCCGTTATAAATATCTGTGTGCTTTACTGTTTATGTGTCTGCTTGGATTATTCCCTCAACTGAAAGTTCTTCCCCCTCTCTTTGTTCATCCAAACCTGGGCTTATCTCTGGCTATATTTCTATCAGGGTTTCAACAATCATTGTTGTCCACAAAGCACAGTAGCTTCTCCCTCTAAACAGCATTTTTTCCCCTGTTTCCCTAATGATGCACTTGAACATGTAACATGTTAGGCTGCTTTGCTTTCTATGTGTGCTAATATTATAATTACCAACCGCATTACTAGCTCTTGGACAATATAGTGCAGTCCATCTTTTAAGAAATCCTTCCCTCCATGCCCATATGTGCTGCACACATAAGAGATAATCAGCAAATTAAAACTTGAACATGAAGGTAAAATTGAAGACTGGAGGGTCCCGAACAGAGGGAGATCCTGATTAGAAAGGCCTGGCTATTGGTACCGGCAATTCAATCTACAGGGAACTATTGCTAAAGAGTATGAAACAATAAGTAGTGGACATAAGCAAACAGTGTTAGACAAGCAGAGTAAAGTGAGACAATGAATATAAAAGGAGGAGATATACAAAAATAAAAATTTCTTAAAGAAAAAAGCTAAGAAGTCAGTAAGAGAAAGTGAGCAAGAGCTAAGTAGGTGGTTATCAACTTTTTCGAAATAAATTAGAAGCACAATTATCAGAACTTAAAAAAAAGGAAAGGACCAGTTAGGGGGGCAATTGGCCTCAAATCCAACCCTGACCTTAAACAGAAAGAATTTAAAAAGCATTCCAAATTGGCCTGATGCTCTTTAAATTCCACCAGCTTAAGGTTGGGCTGGATTCAATAGCCGGCAGACAGCAAGTCAAATGGCTCTTGCTGCCAAGAAAGGATGATTCTGGGACAGGTAAGTAGACAAGATCCATGCCCCAGGGGCTACACATTCAGTCCAAACATGGCAGAGTGACCTCTGTCAGCCATGGTTTACTCTAATATTTTTGTATGTGTGAAGTAGACATACATAATACTGAGAAAGCATGGACTGATTTTGCAGTCCCACTGGGAACGTATGCTGGCTGCTCTGCTCTTGGGGCTAATTTTCATGGAAGATGTTGTTAATCTTTTGTGGTCCAGTTTCTGAGACAAGTTGTGGGAGTACTTCTGTGTGATTCAGTAATAGCATAAACAAGCATTTCTTTCCTAGGTTGGATGATATTCAGTTATAAAACTAGATGTATGTGTGTGTGTGTGTGTGTGTGTGTGTGTGTGTTGGTAGTGGTGCCGGTGGTGGTGGTGGTGGTTATGTACATTATCACTGACACTTCTTTAGAGTTAAAGCCAGCCTAGTGAGAAACCAGCTACTGGCCAGAGCTAGGTTCCTCAATAAAGGGAGACTAGCTCTTTGGGCTTTCTAGCTTAAGCAAATCTGAGAAGCAGGTTGAGTTCCCTTTATGAAGTATTAGGGGATGGAGTTATATAAGAATCTTTTGACATTTCACTCTCTTACCCCATCAGGACTATCCATCACTTGGAGAGTTCAATGGAAATTGTTTTCTACCAACATTAAAAGTTATTTGGGAGCTTTTAAGACACAGCAAATATATTTCTTTAAGAGAAGTTTATTTGCTTGTTTAAGAGAGCGGTACTTTATATATAGTGCTGATATAAACTGGTGCACAGGATCCTCTAAAACTGTTTATATCCACAGTAAAATACATTTTTGTGATACTCATACAACAGAGTTAGTCCAGAGCCAAGGGCTTTGTGAACTCTGCTTATCTCCCAGCCTGTGGCTGTTACTCAGTCCTCATCAAGGTCTTGGGCCTCCCTGGCTACTGATCCTGGCATCAGACCCCAGCCTGCTGGTTCCATAGAAAATTCTTTGCCTTTATTTTCTCTAAGATTCCTGGAAACACTGTTTTAGACAGCTGTGAAAGGTCAGACCCATAAGCACAGCTCCAGTTAGAGCCCCCTTCTGATTTACCTCGTCTTTTCTTTTAAGATGTATCATTCCCCATCTTATATGCTGGATATATACTCTAGTACTTGGATTCCTTCTTGGGCAAAGACATCTCGTTATAGAAATGTTATATTTCTCTAATAATTTCACTTCTTTAAAAGACGGTATGGTCCCTAATTGATACTTGTCACATTCTAGTTGACTTAAAGGAGAATGATTTCAATTATATGGCAGTATAATAAGACAGGTAAAAAACTGCCAACTAGAAATCACCTAGACCAACTTTCTCACCTAGAAATGAGAACATTCAGGAAAAGAAAGTGACCTGCCAAGGGTGGAACAAGGGGACTTTAAGTCTCCTAGTCCATGATCAAATATCTGAAGGGGTACCATGTGGAGAAATGGAAAGCTTTATTTTTTGGAACCCAAAAGTCAGACTAGTACTGAGGTTATAAGGAAACAGAGACAAATTCTGGCTATCAATAACAAAGAATAATTAGGACTGGAATGAGCTTCTCAAGAAGTAGCTTTCTGTTAATAGACTAATAGACACATTTGAACAGAAGGGAGATGACCACTTGTTAGGCTTCTATGAAGGGATTTCTTGTCTGGAACTGTGAATTTGATGATGTCATTTCTTTATTCCAATTCTGAGAATATAAGTGTTGCAATGGGAAGCACTGTATTCTGGATTTGAAATAATAATGACTTTCACATTCCAAAGTACAAACAGTTTAGCCTTTAAACCCCACCCCACATTACACTACAGCCCCCCTCTGCTGCCCTGAATGGGCCGTGTATCTTCAAATCAATCTTCCCTTTCCACCAGCGATAAGAAGGACCCAGGGAGGGGAAAGGGAATGAGAAAAGTTTCATAGATTTACCAGAGTGCGAATCAAAGGGTAAGCAGAATTTTTAAGAGAAAACAGTATTAAGTGGTGCATTTTTTTAAGAAAAAAGACGAAAAGTTGCAGTCTTTCTTATTTGTCTACAACTAGAGAACTTAAGTTGACGATAATAGAGCTAATCTGAGGTATAAAACATAGAAGCAATCAGAAGTTCACCAAAAAATAAAGCTTTCAGAAAGGTTAAGGCCATGTTGGCTGGGATCCAATTCACAATTCAGTACAAATCTATAAAAGTCTTCTAAGCAAATCTGAGAGCAATAGTTCTAAAAGGGACTATTCTGGGTACACATATCCATTTCCACTCAAATCAATGCAAGTTTTTAATACATGGAGGACAGACAGCACATCACCACAGTTTCAACCCAGGGTCCAGAAGTCTGGCCAATGATCATCCCTTTCGGAGCTCCTATTCCCTGATTCCCCATATCAAAATGTGGTGCAGCCTTCTTCTGAGGCTAAGACACAATGATTGAATTGTAGAATTAAAAGAGGTGTTAGGACAAATCAAAACCACACTGAGATACCACCCCACGCCAGTCAGAGTGGCTAAAATGAGCAAAAGAGAACTCTAGATGCTGGCGAGGATGTGGAGAAACGGGCACCCTCCTACACTGTTGGTGGGAATGTAAACTGGTACAGCCCCTCTGGAAAACAGTGTGGAGGTTCCTCAGGAAACTAACAATAGAACTCCCCTATGACCCAGCAATAGCACTGCTAGGAATTTACCCAAGGGATACAGAAGTGCTGAGGCATAGGAGCATATGTACCCCAGTGTTCATAGCAGCACTCTCAACAATAGCTAAAACATGGAAGGAGCCTAAGTGTCCATCAACAGATGAATGGATCAAGAAGATGTCGTTTATCTATACCATGGAATACTACGTGGCAATGAGAAACCATGAAATCTGGCCATGTGTAGCAACATGGATGGACCTTGAGGGTGTTATGCTGAGCGAAATAAGTCAGGCAGAGAAGGACAAATATCATATGTTTGCACGTATAGGAGGATTAGGAGGAACTTGACGGAGGAACAAGGGGGAGAAGAAGGGCGGAAATGGTGGGGGAAAGGGAGAGAGGCAAACCATGAGAGACTCTTGAATGCTGACAAAAACTGAGGACTGATGGATGTGGGGGGGAGGGGGATGGGCATGGAGGAGGACACTTGTGGGGATGAGCACTGAGTGTTATGTGGAAACTAATTTGACAATAAACTATTTGAAAAAAAAAGAGGTGTTAGGAAAATGTTTTCTTACCCCAGATAGTCTGCAAAATGGAAAAAAAAAATATCTCTTTAGAGATCCCCAGTAAGAGAGAGAGGAGAAACAGGGTAGAAAGAATTTAAAAAAGAAGGCAAGCCACAACAGTTATTGCTGGGAGAAGAGAAGGAGAGGAGAGAGAAAAAGAAGGGGACCATCTGTGAAATACAATGAGAGACAGCTGCTCATTAATAAAGTTCAAGGGATGTGAAAATTGGATGCAACAAGTGGCACAAATATCCTCTCAAAGTTACTGGTCTTCTCTTTTATTTCTCTGGAAAAAAACAAAGTGAAAGCTATTGTGCACCGATCACCTTTCTTAAAAGAAACACTTTCTGTGTCCAAAAAGACCTTACTAACAATCTTGAAACTGGAATGGACCTTAGAGATAATGAAATACAGAACACATCTTTGAAAAGATAAGGAGGCATTAGTCACTTGTTAGCCATCCTTTAGTAAAAGAGCCTTAATCCAAACCTCCCAATAACTGGGCCAGCACCCTTCCTACTGTACTTTGCAACCTTGAAATCAGGAGAGTTGGGAGACCCATCACATCTTGCCTGAAGAGAACAAGGAGAGGGGAGAAGTCGATAAAAAGTTAAGCAGCTGCTCATCATTCTTAATACATGGTGACTGCCTCCACTAATCAAGTCCTCTCTTCTATGTCCCACATAGGAGCTAACACATTTTTTGGGCTCAGTACATAGTAAGCCTTCAACTGCTTCAAAGTATAACAAGACCTTACACATGTTTTCTAAGCCCCCAGCACCAATGAATTTGTAGTTTTATAAATATCATGGTGAACAAGAAATGCTGTCTTGTCATATTCAAGCCAAATAACAGCTGGACTTTAAAAATAAAATTTTGAAGGCATTTGCCTTTTATATTTTTAATTTCTGTTTTCCTGGCTTATGGTTTTGTCATTTGATTTTGATGAGTGTTTAATACACATATGCACAGCTGCCTCTTTGGGTGACCTTTCCTTTGCAGCTTCCATGCTCAGAGCTATGAAGCAGGTCCTCAAGTTGCTTAGTAAGTGGTATTGGCATTTTCATGACTGCCAGACATTTTCCTGGGAAGCCCAGCTGGACCAGGCCCTCATCTCCTAGGCTGACGTACGTTAGTCACTTCAGAAGCCTCACAGGAGGATGGGGTGCAAGTCCCTTAAGATTGCTGTTCTGCATTATTCACAATAACCAAACATGGAAACCACCTAAGTGTACATCGATGTACATCAATGGATGAATAGATAAAGAAAATGTGATACACACACATACACTCCTCTTGAAGGAGTTTTTTTGTGACTATTATACATCCACAAAAGAAAATCCTGCCATTTGCAATGACATGCATGGACCTTGAAGACATTATGCAAAGTGAAACAAATCAGACAGAGAAAGACAAATAATACTGTATGGTTTCACTTATTTGTGGAATCGAAAAAGGAAAAACTCAGAAACAGAGTAGAAGAGTAGTTTCCAGGGATTAGGAAGGGGAGAGATGTTGGTCAAAGGCTATAAACTTCTAGTTATAAAATGGCTAAGCTCTGGGAGCTAATGTATAGCATGGAGACTGTAATTAACAGTACTGTATTATATACTCAAAAGTTGCTCGGAAAGTAGATCTTAAATGTTCTCATTAAAAACGAGGCAATCATGTAAGGTGATAGATGTGTTAACTAACTTGTGGTAATCCTTTCCTAATATACATGTGTACCAAATCATCACATAGTACACATTCATTTTACCCACTGCCATATATCACTATCTGAATAAATCTGCAAAAAAACATCTAACTTGCTGTTCCAAGCCAGAGGAAACATGGACATGATCGTGTACGGACTGAGAAGAGGAGGCATGCTGGGCTAGAGCTGCAGAACTCACCTGGCCATTGAGCTCACCTAAGCAGCTTTCACTCTGAATCTCTGGGCGGCACAACCAAATCTTGATCTTTTTAACATGTTTCTCAATGACAATTATGCCTATCTATCTGTCTGTATGCATTTCCCTTTTAATCTTCTGTCTTCCTTCACTAGGCTTTAAACTCCAAGCAGTCAGGAACATATCTGTTTTGCTTCCCTTGGTTTATCTAGCGTCTAGTTCTGGCCCACAGCAGACACTTAAGAAATGTTTTGTTTTGTTTCATTTCATTTCATTTTGTTTAGACCACAAAGTGATTGAGGAGTTTATAAGCTATAGTTATTCTTTCACTACAGTCCCTTCCTACTCTTCCTGTTAAGGAAAATATGAAGGAGCAAAGTAGAGAAAATATTATGTATACCTGTTATCTACTCTGACTTTAATATGAACTGTAACTCCAGCAGGCTTTGCAACTAGCTCTTACTTGAACAAATGCCAGGAAATATCCTGAAGTCAGCAGAAGGCTGCTACCCATCCCAGCAGTCCTCACAAAGGCAGTGCACTTCTGTCGATATTAGAGCCAGTAACTTGACTCCATTCATGAACTCAGTCCCCCAAAAGCACATGAGGTCTCAATGGCAACTCTGGGCAAGCTTCTGAAGGGAGGTTTTCACACGCTCCTTAAGCTCCTGGGCCACTACAGCCCTTCTACTATTACACTCATCAGGCATTGCTGCTGTGTATGACAGAGTAACACGAGAGCTGGTATATGGCATGACTTGCTATATTTAGGGGAGAGGAAATGGGCCATACTGAGGAAGGTCACAAGGAGTCTGTTCAGAAAAGTGAAGGCACCATGTATTTATCTTATACACAGGGCATGCCATATAGCACAGTAGTTAGAAGCTTGGGTTCCGGAGCCAGGCTGCCTGGGGTTGACTCTCAGCAATATGCTTACTAGCTGTGTGACCTTCAGCAAGTTACTTAATTACTCTTGTCGTTAATAGTCTCATCTGTAACATGGAAAAGAAATAATAACGCCTTCTTTACAGTGTTGCATAAGGTTTACATGAGAAACTATGCATAAAAAACTTAGCATATTTTCTTGAACATAAGTGCTTCAGAAATGTTTGCTAACAAACAACAACAAAAACTAAATTAACTAGGAAATTGGTCTGAATCCAGACAATCTGGGTATGAAATGGAATTTCCAAGAATATTTCTATACAATATGCCGCTGTATAATTAAGGTTTTCATTTTTTCCTTTCATAATGGTTAATAACTCCCATCAGGCTTTTTAATTTACCAGGCACATAATATCATCAACTAATTATTAGCATTATTAAGTGGTGACTGACTATATGTATACCCATTATACAGTCAAGAAACCAAATGAAGAAGGAAGAATGATAGGTTAAGAAAACTGGTGTAACAAGGGTAGGGTGATAGAACTCTGTACTTCCTAGTCTATGGAAAAATGAACAGGCTGAATACTCCAAAGTGTTGAAAAATGTTATTTCATTGTATATGGTCAAAGATTTAGGTACCCTGTGGTACAGTCTTGCAACAACACTGAGATGGACCTGGCCTGAATAAACTGGCTCCCTAGGCCAAGGAACCTCAGCCCTTGTGAGGAAAAACCTATACTTCTAAGTGCCTATAAAATGTCAGTGTCACTGTGCTCTTGGTACACATTCTTCATGAAAGGCAGCAAGTATATGTCTGGCTTTAACCTTCCTCCTACCTCTTCCTCCCCTCTGCTTCTCTTTCTATTTCTCCTCCTTCTCCTCCTCTTCCCCATCTTCCTCCTCCTCTTCCTTTTCCTTTTCCCTTTCCTTGCCCCCATCCCCCACATACATGATGGTCAGAATTTAACGCCTTGTCCCCAGGACTATCATGAAACATCAGTCTCTCCTACTGGTATAAAAATATGCCTTCTAAATACTCTGTGAAGTACCTCCTAATGTCTGTAACTGCCCATCTTTTAGTGTTCATGCCAGGGATTTCTGACTGCCTGGGATGGCCCCAAGCTGTCACCAGAAGCCATGTCTAGTTAGATGTGGCTATGAAATGTCTTCATGTGTTTTCAAGGGATTAGGGTCCTGGAAGAAATTTTGCCAGTAAAAGGGATAATAGTAAGACTCTTCTCCTCAAGCAAAAAAAGAACTTTAGCTGGGACCTAAGATAGGTGAAGTATTGTGTTACTCTGAAGAGAACAAATTAATCTTCCCTGACTGGTGGGAGGGATTCTGCCAAAGGAACAGCTAACGGGAAAACCAGTCCCTACTCTGTGATGACACAGTAAATAACCAGGCAACATTACTACTGAAGTGCTGACCCAACTCATAAATTGTACCCAGCCTCTGGGGAGCAATTTCTGCTGATTTGCTGCTTGTGCATTTAAAACAAACAAACAAAAAGGTAAGAGAAGTGGACAGGCATTGACAGTGCCGTGGATAAACCCACTCAGAGTGAAGCTGGTCTTTCTATCTAGACTTTCACAAGATTTTAGTAATGGACAGTGCTCAGGCATAGGCTGAACAATTATTAATTTTACACTAGATCTGCTGCAAACCATCACTGAGTTCCCAAAAAGGTTTGATTACACCTGGGACTCACTTGATTTAGGGTAAAAAAAAAATCCTCCTTTGTATAAGTTAGTGCTTTTTTAAAACAAGTATGTAGTGACGTGGATGAAACACAGAATTCTGTTATTCATTGGAGCGCAGAGGGCCATTTTATTCAAAAACTTTAAAATGGCACCTTGAAGTACATGAATCACTATGTGTTTGGTAATATAGGATCTAGCTACATCTCAGTGTCCTCAACTATAATATATAATGGAAGCTAGCAGTTCCTCTGATTTGACCAAAAAAAAAAAAAAAAACAAAGAAAAGAAAAAACAAACAAACAAAAACCCCAGCTGGCACTCCTGAGAAAGACTGTATAATCCTATAGCTAACTCAGATGCACCTTCACAAATGCCCGGAGCAGCAGAAAAGAGCTACGGAAAAGCCACTCACCCTCTGCATCTTCTGGCCGAGTAAGATCGATGACACCTGGGCCCAGCTTTCCATCTTCACTTGACTTTCCTGTTAACTGGGGCCCCAAATTCTCAAAGCGTGTTCTTTCCTAGAGGAAAGAATAATCAGAGGCTTATTCTAGCTTCCGAAGCAGCCACTTTTTCCTTCCAGTTTCTATCTTGCTTAGCGGGCAAAACTTGGATTTACAAACATCATTTCTGACCAACTGGGGCTCAGAAAATCTCTCAGGAAGATTCCACTAAAGCCTGGTGGTGTCACTGACAGTGCTGACAGCATCTAAAGCATAATACCTGTAAGAAAAGGAAACCTGTGCCGGGAAGCCTGCTGGGCTGCACAGTGCGTCTTCTCTCAGTGGGATTTGCTCCAGTAATCTAAAAGGAATGCAATTGAAAGATTTGAGCCCAATATGCAAAACTTGAAAGAGCAATTCCCGTTAAAATATACTGCTAGTTAACAGGAGAGGAATTTTCTCATTTAGAGATCGCAGTTTGCGTTGGTATTCCTGGGAAAATACAAATCGGAATTTTAGGCAAGAGGATTTCAAAAACAAATGTTTCAAAGCAGGCAGACTAGATGATGGCATTGATGCTATTATTTTGCCTAGGAGTTTCAACTGTAACTTCTTGGGAAGTAAAAGGATTATTACTCCCAGCCGGCCATGGAGTCAGGAAATTTAAATACTCCTGCTGTTATAGGAGGGAAACTCAAACATGTTTGTCTTGTTAACCAGTTCTTCTAGGACAAGGAGCCTGAAATATCACAGTGAACTCTCCTGCTGCAGCTCTCCAGATCAGTAGCAGAGGGCTCACTGACCATCACTAATACGGTGTTCTTGTCTGCAAAAACATAGCACGTGTCCCCTTCACACTTCCTTGCTACTCTCCAGACTCAAACTTGGCTTTGTGTTGTGCTTATGAATGAATGAAACCTTGTTGTTCATTACTATGAAACAATATTAAATGTCATGTCAGCTTGAATTTACAGACATGAAATAGCAGCTTCCAGCTCCGGGAATGGTTTCTGCATGTTATACTTAATGCATTATGCAGCAGTAGAGTGCTGATTGCTGTTCAGTCTATTGTTCAATGACCTAGTTCTGTACTGAGCATGTTCAGCATTAGATGGAAATACTCTGAGTGTTCTCTTCTGTAAGATGTTTAGAAACTTGGAAATATCCTTAAAGAGCAAACATACAATTACTTGATAGAGGCTGTGTCTCATTTGTACAGCCTCACTACATTTGTGCTTTCTAATATTATTTTTGAATATCATTATATTTCTATAATTAATTCCCATCAGTCAAATTGTGCAGGAAGTCTTCCAGTTCTCCTTCATCATGGAATATGTTGAAATCTGTGTCGGAAGAAAACACAGAATAAACCTTGCTTTAATCTAGCACCATCTCTATGAAAGATTTGCAACAAAATTATAGTCCTGAATTTCCCTCACTGGGCAATACTAACTAGTTACACAAGTAGGAAATGGGGAAACCTCCGAAGTACCACACTTACAAAATCAGAATGAAAATAGAAAGCAAATTATGCATGGTTCCCCAATATCTTATGTGAAAACACCACTGCAAGAGAACAAATTAACCCAGATGCAGGCCTCAACAAAAAGCAACCACAAGCCGTGTGGGAGTTTCACACATTGTCGGGGGGGCGGGGGGGGGAGGACAGCTGCTTTTAATCAGCCAATTTCTATTTTTGAGTAGCACTTTCAGTTGTCATGATGTAAAGAAAAAGAATTAAAGTGAAGATGAGTAGTACCAGGGAAAGCAAAATATTCAACCTTTGTTTTATCACATTGTTTCGCATTTCAAATATTTGCATGTGAATGCTCTCCCTGTGTTAAATGCAAAAGGAGTTTTGATGTGACACCTGCAATCTTCTTGGAAGAACAACCTTTAACTGTATTTTCATGGGGGGAAAACAACTTTCTCTGAAAATCAACAGACCGTGCTACCTATCAATATGCATATTTCAAGTATCTTTCTAGTCATTCATTCTCTTTGATTTTACCGGAAAATATTCTCAGTAAGAAAATAAAGTTCCTGAAAGAATATCAATATTTTGACAAGGAAGGAGAAGAGGGAAAATTACATGCCATGGTTTGTAAAATCCTAAGACAACAAAGCTTACATGATGATAATATCTTTTCTTTTACAAAAAATGAAGTGCACTCACAATTCAGTATTATCAGCTTGCTTTTAATCATAACAAAAAACATTCGGAACATTCAACAACACATTCACAGGGCCTTTGAAGTCATACATTTTTCTGACTTCATTGAAAAAAACATTCTTCTGCAGAGCTACTTTCCTTATAAAATATCAATATTTTGACAGAGTAGAAGTCAAGGAAGAATATCCCATGAAACACTCGTTAAACAGGCAGAAAATAAATCAATGGTAAAAATTGTTTGGGGCAGTGGGCTGCATTTTATAGTTGGTAATATTAAGCACTTGTGTTTGAGATTAAAGAAGGACCCTGCAAAGCCATGCCCTTTCATATAAATTTCTACCTAATCCCCCAGAAGATTTCCTTCTTCAAAGAAGAGCTCAGAATATTTATTTGCCAGCCACATAACCATAAGATAAGAGGGCCCGATGTCTACACGTTATCTCTGGGCAGCTGGGCCAAGCAAAGATTTTACCAGTAAGGTTGAAAAGGAGCCTAGTAAATACAGGATGTGTACATGGGCACATAGATGAGTTCAAAGATACTTTAGTTCCAACAGGCTTCAAGTTCTGGCCATGAAGTGCCAGTGGGTATGTGCCTATATCAAACAGAGACTTGTGGGTGGCAAGTTCTTAACTCCAAATTTTGCTCACACACTTGAACTAGCTCTCACAATGTACATATTGTCCAAATAAGATACTTTGGAGAAGTAAGCAAAAGAGATCAATGCTAATTTAATGCCCTCCCCCGCCCCCAGGAAAATACCTCAATTTTCACGTTGACGGTGAAATGTGCATTTTACATGCAGCAATGTGATCAGACACTTACTTATGCATTGTCAGTCACAAAACATGCAGGCAACATAAAAGTTACTGAAAAAAATTAAAGTCGGCTCTGCTGTGTTGTAGGGACTGTTGGCTCTCTAAGTGCTTTGAAATTATGATGTATGAGGTAGATGTTGCATATTAAATAAAGATATTTCAATGATAAAGCCCCCTTTAGTGAGAGCTGATGAATGTTAAATGTTACAAGCCACAAGACGGTGGCATCTATCATCTTCACATATTATCAGAGTCAATGATGGGGCAGCCTCACTGATGACAGATAGACTGCTGCATTATTATCCCTTCTTTCCAGAGTCACTGCACAAACCATTCAAGTCCTCGAGCATTATTTTTAACTTTGCATTAAATTAGCAACTTTTCTCTCCCTACCATGGCAAGATTGATCAATTTTGTTTTTGCATCAGTGGAGAAAGAGAATGGATCTGGGGTAACTCAAAGAACAGAGGCTTGTTTCCATCCAGGAAAAAAAAAATCAACTTCCTCTCACTGGCAACAAATGTAAAATTGTGATATGGGGAAAGAACAGCAATGAAACACTAAGCACACAATAATGGCTTTTCTTCGCACTTAGATAAAAGCTGAATTTTTGATGCGCACAGTATATTTTAATAAAATTTTATATACTATGTTTTATACACTTATTGGCTATTCCATAATAATGTGTGTGCTAACAGTAAAATTGCTCTTAAATTTATGTGTGTTATTTATACGTTCCCCCGTAACAATGCTTTTTGTTGTAAAAAATATTCTGTTTATTAATGTAACTTTACAACCGCTGCATCCAAGATCCGTGGTAAATTAATGACATTTTTATTATTTTATAGTGTCATTAAATTTTTACTGATCACTCCATCAAACAGAGGCAGTAAAGGCCATAATGTAAACTGGGACACTTAGATCAGGCAGCAGGAAGACATTCCATATAGTCTGAAGAAAACTGCTAGCAATAAATGATATTTATACCATCTTTAAGCATGTTAGAATACTTGGATAAGTTTGGCAAAACTGTTTCAGTAGTAGAGTGGATTGTGTACTTAAATAACAGTTTGCTTGCTAGCAAGATAAGTCTTTTTCAAACCATATGTGAGGTGACTGAATGCAGCCCTCTCCTGGAAAACAACACGCGAAACGTATGTTTCCCTGGGTACCCTCCCCTTGGGATTACCGAGACTGACCAGCCTATGCCATACCTCAAATTACTGCCACACAGACCCCTTTTCTACAAACTGAAGTGGAAATTGGTAAGTGCTGAGACAAGCGTTTCGTTTGTTGACTTACAAACAAATATATTTCATTTGACAAGTAGACATAGCTGGACAATGATGTGATATATTTTATTCCAATGGTCCAGATGAGAGGTACTTCACCAACCTTTATTCAAAGCTCGTTTCTAAAGAATGTCTGAATGTGAACTCATTCATAGCAGCCACAGAACATACACCTAAGGAGCCACTACCTGTATTGCAGTTAAAATGGGCAAAAATAATAATCTCAATTTACTTTCTCATATAAAATACATTATATTAGTATACTCTATGCTGATTCTCAATTATTCTGTTTATAGAATATTTGTATATATATTTTATGCAAATATTTTGGAATATTTTATATAAATGTATACACATATATATTTCTACATGTAGACAATAGTAATTAGAACAATCTATGCTCATGTAATCACCCGTTTAGTACCACCTCTTATTAAGTAAATAAAATCTTGTTGTTATATCCTGAAATAC
This sequence comes from Proteles cristata cristata, assembly GCA_017311185.1. NCBI lineage: Eukaryota > Metazoa > Chordata > Mammalia > Carnivora > Hyaenidae > Proteles > Proteles cristata. The sequence goes on along the minus strand of JAESUZ010003673.1, from coordinate 676,864 downwards.
ATTATTTAAATATTGAAGAGTTTTTAAAATATTTCAAATATGTAATATTAAGGAATTTTGTAGGGATGTTAACACTGTAGTGGCACCAGTCATGTTCTTGCATATTTTTGAAGCAGGGTTTTCTGAGAGAAGTAACAAATTCTCACATTATGAATAGGAATTCTCTAAGGCCAGCACAATGTCCTGAGATATTATCTATCCTCAAAATTTTAGCTTTGTCAAAGCTGTTGAGGACTCCCCAAAAGAGGTCTTGTCACTTCATCCCAGCTCTAAGCATTAATGTTTCTCCAACTCAGGGAATTTTCCCCAACTAAAAGTGAAGACTTCCCTGCAAAAGCAGCTTTACCCTTACACAACCTCCCTTCCTGCCCTCTGTTCACATCAGTACCAATTGGTCAGTACTATCTGCCTCACTTCATTCCTTGCCCCTCCATGCTCAGTCTATCATCTAGTCTTGCTGATTCTTCTCTCACAGAGTCTCTTGCACAGGTCCCTTCCCTCCATTCCCCTCATCATCACTAACTGCCCCTGCACTCACACCCACACTCTTAGATCACTGCTGCTTCCCAACCCTTCTGGGTGCTGGGTACTTTCTACCTGCTTTTGACACTGCCTTCTCAGTCCCCCTATGCACACTCTTCGCAGGGCTCCACTTCATAGCTCTGATTTAAAACATTCAATGGCTTCCTGCTTTCTGTTGCATTCCATTCAAACTCCTCGATTCGCTTTCAAGTCTGTCATACGCTACCTCCCACACATCTTTTTAAGCTCCGTTGCCTACAACTTTCCCATCACACATCCTCTGCTCCAGGTGGAAAAGAACAGGCCTTCCCATAACACACCATGATCACATCTGCTTTTTCTTCCTCACTGCTGCTAGGATAAGCTTCCTACTCTTTTCCTTCCTTACTTATTTAGAAAAGCCCAAGCTGCCTGTGAACTCTACAGCCTCTCTGAGCTACCTGCTTTCTGATATACAAAAACTCTTAGTCTTCCCTCCATAGTTGGCCCCTAGTTATATACTATCTTAAGGAATTGAGCTTTGGTTCATATGTATCTCCAAGTCTTCTCCCAAAACATTAGAAGATTTTTCAAACTAGGGGTTTGTCTTACACCTTTTCTATATATCTTACACAGCATTTGTTATTAGTGCCCATAAATACTTTAGGTTTTACAAGGCCACATAATTTATTTACCCACATAAATCAAAGGCACTCTGCAAATGAGTGTCCCAAAGAAGCAAGTTTGTGATAGAGAGGTTTAGATTCAACATTCCACTTGTGGTGATGTCTCTTTGGTCAATAATAATCAAGACAAGGAAATTAAAAAAATCTTAAATATTTTATAAAAAAAAAGAGAAATAAGCAATGTTAAAAGAACACAATAGAAGAAGGCATGTGATGATATAACTTAATAGGAAAAAGAGGTTTTTGAATCTGACTTAAAATTTCTGCAATGTGGCACTTGAATATTTGTGCAGTCTTTGCAAATTATGGCAAAAGAAGACATGACCCACCACAAATACTTGTATTAAAAAGCAGTGAACATTTGAAAGGTCTCTGTCTCTCTTCTCTTCTCTCTCTCTCTCTCTCTTAAGCAGGACAATGCTTAAGGATAATGTTGAGAGAAAGAGAGTCTGTATCTTACTCTAAAAGGCTTGCTCTAATTCCTTGCTCTGGGCCTATCTTGCCATGATGTTATTCTCAAGAACCATTACTTAAGCACATACATGGTTTCCTTTTTGACTTGACAAGCTCTATCACTTTACTAGCCTTTATTTTATATCCTTTATTATACATTTTGGTAATTTAATGAGGGATCAAAACTGTAGGCTTTACATTAGAAAGTAACCACATATGCTTTGAAAAAAGTGATTCTTGTCAGGAAGGAGTTATTTTGGAGGTCCTGGGATTGACTTTCATAGTGATATTTTGATGGTTGTTGAGTCAGTAATCATGATAATAAAGACTCTGGTGGGGAGAAATGAGGGTTATTATTGAACTTCACTGTTAAATGACATTTTGTCAGCTAAAACTATTAAATTGTCTAGCTTTAATACACCCCTAACACCAAAATTGTGCTAGGACTCACGAATTAATTAAGGCCCAAGTTTTCCAACTGGGTTTGTCCCCATAGCACAAACACATGTATCGGAGGGGAGGTAGGAAAGAGGCTCACTTACTGATCATGTACTATGTGTAAGGGTCAGTCTAATGAGTATTTTCTTTAGTCCCTACACCAATACTACAATGAAAGTACTACTATCATTTCCAGTTTTACAAGAGTAAAAGGTGAGGCTCAGAAAGATTTTTTTTTCAGAAAGATGGTTTTCTGTTTTATTTAAGTCACTTAACCAAAATTTAGATAGCTGTTTGTGCTGAGGTGAATTTAGGATCATAACTCTGCAACTTAATTACCATGTGATCTCTCTGAGCCTGTTTCCTCATTTGTAAAATAACATAGAAATGCTCATGCTGCAGGGTTGTGATGGTGAAATAGAGATTATATGTGTGAGTGCTTAGCAAAAATAAGACAACTCATAAAATACCCACTTATGTTAAAGATATTATTTAGTGTTTGCTAAAGGTTTCAAAGCTAAACACTAATGAAGACAGTGTCCTGATCTAAAGGCCAATATCCATTCTCCTGTATCAACAACGCAACGATATAAACAAAACTGCTTTCCTTTTTGTCTTGGTTGCTAAGCATCTCAGAACTAAATTTAAATCTCAACCTTAGTAACCATGTAGTACCTGGATCTTGTTATTCTGTACTTAAAAGCCTTCAGTACTCCCCGTCATCTGCATAAGGAGAACCAAACTTCTTTGTGCAGCTTGTACAACCTTTTAGGATCTGGCTCCTGTTCTCATCAGCCTTATGCTCTATGCATTACAGTTTACATTCTCTGTTCCAATAAGATGGAACTTCTTAGGGTTTCATGAACAACAGAGTTGTGATGTTGTATGGCATTCCTTCATTCTGGAATGCCCTATCTTTCCAGATGACATCATAATTCGTCCTTTCCAGGACAAATTACAGTATTTCTCCTGAACAAACTTCTTTGTGGACTGCCTCCCACCAGCTCCACCCAGAAATGATCACTTCCTCTTTTATCCATCACCATGCCACGTTAATAGAAAAGGATGTTACAAAAATTGGTTTTAGGTCTGTTTACGGGTCTCCTCAGCTTACTTCTTTAAGGTGTGGTGTCTATTACTATCTTTACATAATGAGTGCCTCTCATGATGTTAGCACACACTAGGCACTCTGGTTGTTAAATCTTGATAATCCCAATAAAAGCATTTCCCTCTCTTCTTTTCTTTTAATTTTACTTTTAAATAACATTAAGTTAATTTTCAGATCTTTTTTGAAAACAGTGAGATACAGATGTTTAAAAGCTGGGTAAATGCAAAGGGAAGTGGGCATGTCAGTTGGACAATACAGCGATCTCCTGATCAGAGTTGGCCTGGCACTGAGATTCAGGAAGTTTGCCTAATTATTAATATTTGAAAGGACTCTATAAGACTGTTTCCTAAAATCTCAACCACCACCACAAACTTTGAATATTCTTCTTACACATTCTTACATTATATTGCTTAAAAATACATCATTAACAATTCATTCTTTGAATTAGTTAATAATGCCAATATTTGGTGGAAGGGCAATAGAATAAGCTGTTAAACAAAATCATATTAATTTGTTTAATTCCTCTAGAGAAATAAGAATATATAGAGAGGAAATAAGGTAGATGAAACCACATGAACAGAGATATAAAGCATTTCATCAAGGGAGTTCCTTAGATACTGTAATCCCAAAGAAAATAGCTTCACAACAGTTTGAGAATACCCAAACTAGCAAAGATGGCTGTTAGAGACTGAGCTGTGTCCTCTTAAAATTCACATGTTGAAACCCTAACCCCTAGCACCTCAGAATGTGACTCCTTTTTGGAGATAGAGCCTGTAAGCAGGTGATTAAATTAAAATGAGGCCTTTAGGTTGGGCTCCAATCCAATCTTACTGGTGTTCTTAAGGGGAGGAGATAAGGACATGCAGAGAGACATTAGAAATGTTTGCTCACAGAGAAAAGACCATGTGAGGACACAGTGAAAAGGCAGCCATCTGCAAGCCAAGGAGAAAGGCCTCAGGAGAAATCAATCCTGTTGGCACCTTGATCTTGAACTTCAAGACTCCAGGATTGTGGGGGAAAATTTTTGTTGTTTCAGCCAACCGATTGTGGTATTTTGTCATGGTAGCCCTAGCAAACTAATACAATTCTTCTTCTGCCTTTTATGTCATAAAGTGTTCTTGTCACTACTCTAAAAATGTCAGTAAGGCAACAAATTTTAGATATGTAGTGCAGTTCTGCTTACCTTAGAAACAATTATCTGGAAGCCTTTGCTATTTATGATCTAGTAGTGGTTGACAACTCTGTCTGAGTGTTGACAACTCTATCCAACTGTCTGTCTATCTATCTATCTATCTATCTATCTATCTATCTATCTAAAATTCTTCAGAAGAGCAAATTCTCTGTTAAAAGGAAAGAAGACTTATAATGGCTTGCCAAACTTTTCAAAATTCCAGAAGATTCACACTTGAAGCACGATATAGAATCAACACTGTTTGACTTAAGTGATCACCTCTCAGATCACCTCTCAGCATGCTGAAAAATGCCACTGGATCATAAGCTCCTTGGGGGAGGGGAACTGTGTCCTGATCCTCTCGATCTTCAGGGAGGGCTGTGCCCTGTAACCACAGGAGAAGTATGCGGCACATGCCTGATGAAATGAACTAATGTCTGCAGAGCTTCTTGTGGATATGTTTTATGGAGCTTTCAAAAACATTCTCAAATGATGTATGACAAGCTTCCCTCAGGATTTGAAGAGTACACCAAACTAAGCAAGTTCTCTCCCCATACCCCTGGCAAGGACAGCACCCTGTGTATCTCCTGTAACATACACTTACACTCTTGTCACTGATAAATCAAGTGATAAATGATAAAGTAGCCTTAACGCTGAAGATATGAGATCCTTTTAGGCTTGGGAGCCACTGAGTTAAATTAGTTTCATCAGGATTATAGTGCTTACTGAACCCCTTTAACCAAATGCTTTCTGTCTCATTCATATGGTTTTAATATGGTTTTAACCAATTGCAAGGTTATTTATAAGTTTGCAATTCCCAAGTAGAGTTATAAAGTGTTCAGATTTAAGCAAATCCAGTTGTGTGGCAGCCCAGCTCCCACTTATATGTGGTTTCCAACTTTGTATTCGTTTACAGAGGCATGATGCATATTTGTTCCTGAATATTCTCTGATTAACTGTTTGTTTCAGTAACAAGTTCACAAAAAGTTTCATTGTAAAAATTACACGCATGCCTATTAAAATTGAACATATGATTTTAAAAACTGGTGAATTTTATCTCCACTTAAACCGCCAGCAAGATTTTATTGTTCTAACATTCATCACATGAACAAAGAGTGCCAAGATAAAATTGATGACCAGCTAAGCAAATGTCTTTGTCCAAAATAATACCTTGGGAATTCTATTTTTTCAAAATCTAGGCACTTTTTTTCAAAAACTAGACACCTATTTAATTTGCAACATGTAATTTTTATATTATCTGTAGAAACACAGATGTCATTTATTCAAGCTAAAGGCATCAAAGTTATATAAGCCAAGAATGGATATTTTCTTCAAAAATATACCTTCTGCTTCCATTTCAGCTGGCAAGTGGATAGATTTGAAGATTCTCTTTCTCAAAACCATAAATACAAAATGTGGAAAAAAGGTATTGCCACCATATATTTGTTTTAATTTATGAGATATAGAAATATAACATATCTCCTAAGAGATTTTCCTATAATGTAAAGAAATATGTATACTACCAAATAACATAGATCTTAAAAAGAAGAGAAAAGAAAAGTATGGGACATGTGAAAGCTTCCGTTGCTAGAAAGAAATGTAAAGGAATCTTCATTCAGAGAGCACAGAGACCAAAGAGGTTAGGATGCTAACCCAAAGTCCAGCAGCTAACCAGTAGCAGATCTAGAATATACTTCTTAACCTTCAGACTCCTAGTCTCCTGCTCCTTCCACTGAACTATGCTAGTCCCTGATTACTTCATCTGTAAAATGAGGAAGCTGATCTAACTTATCTCTGTTGTTTCCTCCAGCTCTGAAATGTTATTCAGAGTCTGTGATCCTCGACTTTATTCTCTAGACACCTACACTCAGCAGAACAGTAGTGAAATAACTGTGCTATGTCATAAAAAGCTTTTGAGCAATTATTCATATTTTCAAAGAAATTGTTCAGAGATAATCCAGTTGTCAAATAAGCCTTCTATTCTAAACCATGGTCACATTTAGCCAAAAAGGACTTATTTGCTGCTTCTGAAATTCCATCTCCACCATCAGCAAAAGTAAATAGAATGGAAGGGACACAAAGGAAAGGGAAAGAAGACAAAGCAAGGAGAGAGGCAAAATCAGAGGGAAGACATTTTAGCCCAAAATTGGCATAAAAATTCCTTATATCCCTATTTTGGCATTCATTATGGTAGCACCAGCGCAGAATAAATCCCTTTCTATCTGAAAACAAAGTAACATCAATGCAAAGATAAGTGCCAAGAAAAGGGCTTCTTTTCAGAAAATAAAAACAACAGAAACTTTATTAACTTCTTGATGCCAAGATTCTGTATATTCTACTGTTATTCTCCTTCTAGGAAACAGGAAGTATTCAGGTCAAGGGACGTCACAAATGACTTTTCAAATAAAAAATAAAAATAAGGATAACCCACGACTATGTCTGATTATTTGTAGAAAAACCTTTCTTTAAAGTTAAGTAAAATTAAAATTTAGAAACTATGCTTTCATTTCATGATATTTAAAAATTATTTTAAGACTGAAATTTTTAAAATGAGTTTAAAAGAAGAAGAAAATATTTAGGACCTAATTCAAAATAGTACTCCAACATGGTAATATTGTAAAGGACAAAAGATAGTGCCCAACTGTGGTGATATGTGTTAATTGTATGGTTTTCCAAAGATGTGGGAGAACTGATATCAATTACAGTATAATTACCATTACTTCCAACAGAGTTAACATGTAGTTACCACAAAATAACGTACAATTAACTGGTGTCACACTGCACACCAGACTAAATAAGATACAAATTAAAAATTCCCAAATGTAGCCATAATACTCTTCTATCTCTTAAAAAAAAAAAAAACAGCAACTTTTATGATAATGTCACAGCATTTGTTTGGAACTCGTAATTATTTAAAAGAAGGAGAAACCATGACATATAAGTAGAAAGAACTACTTTTAGCTATACAGTGAAAAACTGCCAGAGAGGAAGATATATGCATCAACAAAAATCTAAAGTTAATAAGCTAAAGCTATTGTCAATAAAATTAGGATTTTCCTCATATGTCTTTCAGTTCCTGAAAATTAGGCAGCTATGTTTTTGTTTTTGTTTTTGTTTTTCTCAGCTATGTTTTAAAAGCAAGTTCAAGAATTTTCTTATTTCTTACTGATACCTAACGGTTTCTCCTTTATTTGTCAAACATTGAACATCAACCCGCTTTAGCAGTGCTATAGAAGGACAGAGAAATGAGGAAATCCCTGTCTAAGAAGGGAGTTTACACCAAAGTTCTAATTATTTGCTATGCAAAGTGGTAAATCATGTCTCAGTAGGAGCAATTTCCTTATCAGGAGGTGAACCACAGGGACAAAGAATTCTCCCACTCAGTGTGAAGAAGTAAAATTCCTCCTTGGAATGTCTTAAGTCAGCAACAATAACATGGGACGTCTCTGCATGTTGCACGTGAGAGGGGCACGTGCGGGAACATGGACATGCCAAGTGCTCATCTAGGTCTAATTAGAAAAGAATTGAAAATGGCAGAGTGCAATGCTGTGAAGCTGATGAGAGGGCAAAGGGAAAGTAACTGTATTTACAATACAGCCACGGTGTATCTGCTCTATTCCTTCCAAACATCTGGGCTTCCAATTATTTACTGAACTCCTGTTTAAGAGTTACTTGGGAATAGTGCAAACATTATAGAACAGGAATGTGCAAACTACTTCATGAAATACTTGTGGGATTGAACTCTGGCTGAATCTTGAACAATATGCTTGAAAACTGCTGTGAGACTGTTATCTGTTAGTAAGCGTGTGAAAACCATGAAGAGGTTAATATGCTGGGAATAAATTTTGTAAACAGCAGCTATTAATACAGCAGACAATACTTTGTCAGAAATTTATGTTCTGCATATTTTTAAATATTTAGTTAATTTCCTATATCTGGCTTTTTTGTATTTAAATGCTTACTTGAGATTCAATGAGAATAGACACTTCTGTAAAAGACTGTGTGTCTTGTTTGAAGATGACATACGCATATGTCTAGACCCACAAAGCTTTGAGGGCAATTTGTTCCCTATGAAGTTGCTATTTTCTCTTTTTCTCTGATCGTGGAACTCAGAAATAGATGCCTGAGTCTTGCACCCTGGTCCATATTTTACTCTATTTAATTCATGACACTTTTGTTGGGCTCCGAGGGAAATCAAGCTGGTTAGGAAGGATGACAAGAGAACAATGAAGGCTACACCGTTATGCCATGTTACTTCCCCTGGTTCCCACATCACTGCTGCATTCCTCTGATTATTGCAGCCTCAAAAAATGTGCTGATCACTGTGTGTGCTAGGCAACACTGCCAACCCTGAGAAGCTAATATCCCAGATAGAGTACATTATGCACGTGACGAAATGATGTACTCACCACATATTGGCTGTTTGTCACCAGAGAGCCGGCAAACAGCAAAGATGGGTGCAGGAGCTTATTGTGCCTTTTCACCGTGTCCGCAAATGGCAAAAACAAAAACAAACAAACATCACCTGCTTCCCACAGCTGACCTTAATTGGCACAAACTTGAAATAGTTTCCATTTAAAAATATTTGGGGTTGGGACACCTGGATAGCTCAATCAGCTAGGTATCTGACTTCCGGCTCAGGTCATTATTCTTATGATTCATAAGTTCAAGTCCTGAGTCAGGAGAGGCTGGAGCCTGCTTTGGATTCTGTCTGTCTGTCTGTCTGTCTCTCTCTGCCCCACCCTCGTGCTCTCTCTCTCTCAAAAGTAAATAAACATTTTTAAAAATTGGTTAATTTTTTTAAAAATAATAAAAAATAGGGGCGCCTGGGTGGCTTAGTCGGTTAAGCGTCCGACTTTCGCTTAGGTCATGATCTCGCGGTTCGTGGGTTCGGCCCCCGCGTCGGGCTCTGTGCTGACTGCCAGCTCAGAGCCTGGAGCCTGTTTCAGTCTGTGACTCCCTCTCTCTCTGACCCTCCCCTGCTCACGCTGTCTCTCTCTCTCTCCTAGAAATAAATAAAAAACATTCAAAAAAATTTTTTTAAATAATAAAAAATAAAATAAAATATATTTGAAGTAGAGCTTCTTAGCTGTTATTAGGAAAAAGGAAAGGGCTGTCATCTCCACATTTAGAAATTAAACACTGAAACACTTCTAATTTGATTTGAAATATTCGTTTTCCCTTGAAAACCAACTAATATATCTATAGCATTCAACCTTGGTACATTAAGTCCATTGTTCTAAACGGTTATATACTTTTCCTTCTGGATAAACCAATTTAACTATAAACTTCATTCATTAGTATAGGTTTTTACTTGAAGATAAATCAGTATTAAATATTCCCTGAAACATCATCTCTAGATCATTTTTATCTGGTTACATTATTCTTTAAATTATATGTTCACAGGGGCGCCTGGGTGGCTTAGTCGGTTAAGCGTCTGACTTTCGCTTAGGTCATGATCTCGCGGTTCGTGGATTCGAGCCCCGCGTCGGGCTCTGTGCTGACTGCCAGCTTAGAGCCTGGAGCCCATTTCAGAGTCTGTATCTCCCTCTCTCTCTGACCTTCCCCTGCTCACGCTGTCTCTCTCTCTCCAAGAAACAAATAAAAATATTAAAAAATAATAATAAATTATATGTTCACAGCAGTGGTTTTGGAAAACCAGTTTATACAAAACCAGGTGAAATTCACAAACTCTCACAGTGCTGTGATCTCATTGTATGATGCCGATCAGTAAACCCATCTACATAGCTACTTCTTAGTTCTCAGGTAATTCTTTGAGAAAAAATAAATGCTTCCTTTAGACTCCAGAGATCTTTGGTACAACAGACCTGATTTATTTCAAATAGATTTCACTTCCTTTCTACATCCTCTCCTTCTCAGTACCACCCACAAAAATGATAAACAACAACAAAAAATTTTTATGGAAAAAAAAAGCGATGACATGCTACTTATTTATGCTATCAGCCTAAGGCAGCTTTGAGTACCCTACCCCCCAATTCCAAGGAGGCAGGAAGCACATGGCATAAAACTTTCTTTCTAAGCAGAAATCACTGACTCAGTTACCCTGCTCCTCACATAATATGGCCCACACTCAGGCTCCGTGACCAACAGCATCTAATAAATTGTAAAGTCCTTTTACACACTGAGGTCATCTGTGAGGTGTGATCATCCTAATTTTATAGTATGTATCAAGGCTCAGTGAGATGAAAGGCTTCCCCAAGATCACACATATGATAGTTAAGAGTCAGAGGTAGTGGAAACTAATTTGACAATAAACTATTTGTAAAAAAAAAAAAAAAAAGAATAAATGTTAAAAAAAAAAAAAAAGAGTCAGAGGTAGACTGAGAAAACAGATCTTTAGATTTAAAGCCCACACTGAATTCCTTCTATTACTTTGCACAGCTTAACTTATGAGACTTAACTTGGTTTTAGGTGCAAGTCATAAAATCAGGAAGATCAGGATCCAAGCTGGCTTCCAAAGCTTTGCAAGTCAGTATGTATTTTATGGATTTAACTTTCTGAAGCTATCCAGGTCTAAGACTTTACTGTATTGCCATGTCAGTAAATATCAGCATTAGATTCCGTATTATTTTGTACTGGTTGTCTCTCCACCTTCCTAGGCTGTGCTACCTCCTTCACATAGGGTTAATTCTTATGCAAAGTTTTAAAGACCCTACCATTGGAGATGCACATTCGGGAGCCTTTGTTACACAGGAGTAGGCCAGGCAGTGCAGGTGGTACACTCCACTCAAGAGCCCTGCTGCGGCTGTATGCAGAGGCGGGCAGCTGCCCCTTGTAATGCTAAGAGTTCGGAGAAAAATCTTCACCAATGGTCAGAGACTGCGCCCTAACTACAGTAAGCTGCAAGACTGCAGTGAGAGTGGGGGGCGAGAAATGAAAGAGGAAAGAAAGAGGGGAAGGAAAAGAGAAGGACCGGGAAACGGATGGGAATGTGGAGAGAGATGGCAAGACAGGCTAAGGAGGAGGTTAGGGGCAGAGAAAGGAAAAGAGAGAAATATACTCTTGCACATATAAGGAGGCAGAGACAGAAAAGAACGGACTGCGGGAAACTGATCAACAACATCCACAAAAGAAGATAGAGGAGCAAGTGGCAGGAAGGCAGAACAAATTGGGACGGCTAAACGAGACTTCAAAATTGTTCTAATTTGTTCTAGTAATTTCTCGTAAGAAGCAACTCTCCTATGATGTGAACTTCCTCTCTCTGGGAAAGGTCAGACACACACAAAAGCAGAGAAAGACTCGTATGAAAATAAACTTTTATCCTCATCATTATTTCTTCCAAATTCTGGTCCCCAGCCACAAGCTAGCAATCAATGAATAATGACTGAGCATTTAAGGCTCAGTGTTAGTGGGACAACAAAGAGTAAGACCTGGGTTCTTCTTTCAGGCTAATCATAGTAACTTAACAGTGTGGTGCAGTGGAAAGTATAGAATTTATACACAGATGACCTGATATCAGAAACTATAGAGTTACCTCCATGAAATTCTCATTGTTTGTTTTTTGTTTTTAAATCTGTAATGGTGGGTTAACAGGAGGTAATAATCTCTATTGCATAGGACTTTTATGAAAATCAAATAAGATTTTTTATATAAAAGTACCATCCATAAATGTCTATAAAATTTATGTTAATTATTTCATATTTTAGTTTGGATTTCTACCTATACCACCTTCAGGTTTCTCCCACTGAGAAGATAGTCACTTATCTATTACTTCTACAGTTTCAATATAACAAACAAGTTGACTCTCTACAAGCCTTTTTATATGGAGAAATACACTCAGTTTACCTCAGCTACCACTGCCATTATTATTACTCATTCTCTCTCTCACACACATTCTCTCTCTCTCTCTCTCTCTCTCTCATATGCACAAACTCTGGGCTAAATTTCTTAATCAGGCATTCAAGGCTTCCATCATCTGAACCCTGCCCCTTCTCTGACCCAGAACCCACTTCTCTCCTGAATGAACTATCTTTCAGCTGTTATTCCCCATAGGAGACCCATGCCTCACCAGAGTTATGCTTGGACATTCCCTGCTTGCTCCTCTCAGCAACCTCCACCCTGACTGTCTTTCTTTGAGGCATTTCAAGTCTTTCCCATGCTATACAACTTCTCTTTCTACCTCAGTGATTGAAGGGTATCTTTGCTCTTTGTGGGCTTAATTTACCTTGCAGCTCCTTTCACTCATTTGGCCCTTGGACCCCACCCACATTGTCAGGTCCTTTTTTATCTATCTTTCCTATCTTCCAATCATTATATATTTTTCCCTTAGGGCAGAAAGGGACTAGTCAATTTTCTCTGGATCCCAAGTACCACAAGCCCCACATATCAAACCTCAGATGGTGTGTATGTCCTACTTAATATCATGTTATGTCATATGGTTGCAAACAACAATAAGGAAGAATGTTTGGTTGCAACTACATTACTTCACATACATTATCGTGTTTAAGCTTTTCCACAATCTTATATTGTCTAATCATCATTCTTACCTTCCAAGTGAGTAAACAAAGGCTCAGAAAAGTAATAGGCCCCAGATGGTGCAGCTAGGAATACATGTGGTGGTAAAGTGAAAAGATCAGCTATTAGTCTGCGAAGCTGACTTCTGGACCTTGATATGACTGATTTCCAAGGGTCCTGTTTTTTCTTCCATTACTAATGTTCTTCCTAAACTCAGGGAAATTATTTTACAACATCACATTAATGGTCTAGAATAAGAAAGATGAAACTTGCTACCAACCTCCTTTGTAAGGGTGTTATTAAAAGTAGAGAACTCATCTTCTTAAAAGTATAGAAAGTCTTGATAAGCTGATATAATTTTTTAATGTTTTAGGGTTTCTTTTGAGGGAGGCAGGGCCAGAGAGAGAGGAAGACACAGAACCCAAAGCAGGCAAAAGACTCTGAGCTGTCAGCACAGAGCCCAATGTGGGGCTCGAACCCATGAACCACGTGATCATGACCTAAGTTGAAGTTGGGTGCTTAACTGACTGAGCCACCTGGGTTCCCCATAAGCTGATGTAATTTTTAATATGAGTTCACTAAAATGCCTCTTTAAACTAGACATTTGCCTTACTGTCCCCATTTTACAGACGGGAAAATTGAGATTAATCTTAATATTAATATGAATATAGGCAAAAGGATGCCAAACTTATGTTTTTTTTCTCAAAAAATTTATATTGACCCTAAGTATGGGAAGGAAACAATTTTAGAGTGATCTTCTTGGTTGAAAACTAAAGGGGACTCTTAGAGCCTAAAAGGTAAAAGGAACTAATGCTACAGGGCAATGCATTTCACAAGACACTATTTCTGTTATTTCAGAACTAATGCTATTGACATCATTTATAAAAAGATATAAAGAGCAAATCAGGGTTGCACCAAAAATAAAAGCAAGCATTTCCATCCATAGTGGGAAGACAGCACTTTGGGAAATTCTAATCTTAGTTGCAAATGTCAAAGATTGCAAATTGGATCTTAGCTAAAAGTGAACTTCTGTCAATGTGCTTCCAATGGCACATTTTTGACAACCAGATTTAAGACAATGTGGAGAGAGGAACAGTGATGGAAAGAGTGCATAAAGTACATCCATGTGCAGAGTTTTCATACATACACTCTATACCGAGCCCTATGCCTATAAGCTGATAATGAAAATAAGGAAGTATATCAATACCTAATCCATTAAAAAAAGAGGGCAGAACACATATGCAGAGACTTACACAGATAAACACACAGCCATACCAACACAGACATATTTAGGTCATACAGACGTAGGCAGATTAGCACTCAGGTTCAGAGAAAGACACAGACAGTGGCCCACCAACATACTTATAGACACACAAACTCAGGTAGACAGACACACATTTAGATAGACCCACAGACATAAAAAGATATTGACAAATACAGAGGTACACTCACAGATACAAACTGTCACACAGATAGACACATAGCAGACACTGACTTCCACAGATGTAGACAGACTCAAGGGCAGACACATATGGACATGCACACATACATGTGCATGCACACAGGTTGTAGGCACACACACAGAAGTCATACTCAAGAGATGGAAAGTTATACACAGGAAGCAGAGACTCCCCACAGAGTGACAGACAGACAGGCAAACTCACACAATGAGAAAGGTACAAATAAGCCCTCACAGAGATGCACACACATGTAGCACACTCACACATTCATGCACACCCACATACATTCACATAGAGCTACAGCTAATATGAGGTCTCGAAGCTTGTATTCAGGGCTCACCGGGACATGTGGGCAGGGGTTGGTGTTGGGGAGGAAGGTGAAGTCCATCTGCTATTGTGGGAAGGATGTGAAATTTGAAAACAGGAACTTTGAAGAGCCTTAACTTTGACACTACATGTGTGAATGTAAGCAAATGATTTCAGCTCTTTGAACCTCGTCCTCACCAGTAAAAGAGGAACAATAAAAATTATAACTCTAAGAATGGCTACTAGAGTTAAATGTTAAAAAAAAAAAACCCAACTGTGAAAAATGTTTTTCAAACAATGAAAACCACTGAAATTTTCATGACTGTGATTATTATTATACCATGTTCCTAAAACTGCAACCAGGAAAAACATGCTCTTAGGAAAAGGCAGAGTGGAAGTACTATTTTTGAGGAGTATTTTATCTCAAAGGCAGTGAGATCACACAAATTATAGAGGTTGGATTAGAGAAAATGAGGTAAACTTATTCTGATTCTGGAGGAATGGAAATCAAATTTCCATTTTTTGTAGGATCCCTAGAAATCCAAGGACAGAGCAGACATTAATCCCCAATTCTCAGGGCAGAAGTCCCTAAGGAAAATCTTTCAGACATAAGGATGCCAGCATCTGTGAAATGGGACACCAAAGCCTGAAGAAAGTTCCCCGAGGCGTTAAGCAGAGCACCCTTCCTCCCAGTTCAGGGAAATCCAGGTGGGTCCAGTTTCACAACAGCATCCAGATAGTAAAATAATACAGTGTTTTTCAAGTGATAGCTTATGTTTCTCTGAGAAGTCTAAAAAAGGAGAATCTAGACAGGTTCATTTTAGATTCAGGAGGCACTTTGTATTGGCTCAAGGAGCTTTATGATAACTTAGGAAAACAGTTTAGAGTCTGTTCAGCCTTGCTAAGGTTGTGTTTTAAACTGAACCCATCTTTAAATATTCAAGTTTTACTAGGCTTTTAAACATGTGATTTGTTGGGGTACGTGGGTGGTTAGGTTGGTTAAGTGTCTGACTCTTGATTTCAGCTCAGGTAATGATCTCACAGTTTGCGAGTTTGACCCCTACATTGGGTTCTGTGCTGACAGCATGGAGCCTGCTTAGGTTTTTGTCTCCTTCTCTCACTGCCCCTCCCTCACTTGCTCTCTGTCTCTCTCACAAAATAAAAATAAACTTTAAAAATATGACTTTTCATTTAAATGATCTAATCCTTACCTTTAAACACTCTGTAATCAAATGACTTCAAATGTATTTTTTTTGTTTCAACTGAGAATCCTAACTATATATTTTTTCTTTAATGTGCATTTTTATTTTTTTTAATGTTTTTATTTTTATTTTTGAGAGAGAGACAGTGAGAGCCAGGGATGGGCAGAAAGAGAGGGAGACACAGAATCTGAAACAGGATCCAGGCTCTAAGCTGTCAGCACACAGCCCGATGCGGTGCTCGAACTCACAAACCGTGAGATCATGACCTGAGCCAGTCAGACGCTTAACCGATTAAGCCACCCAGGTGCCCCTTTAATGAGCATTTTTAAAAATAACTGAAATATTCCTGACAACATGTGTTTTGAATTTTCTGCAATTCAGATATTTTAAATTTTTTAATAGATTGAGTCGGTTCTAAAGGCCATCTAGGTAGAACTGATCTAAATTGGAAGTTGAGAATTCTTAAGAAGTACTTTAGGGATTTCTTTATGTGGGGTGATACAGTGTTAAGTCACTTGGCACTAAATTGACACTAAATTTGTAACATCCTTTCTTTGTATATTGGTTGTCTTTCCACTGGGAAAGTTCTACTTCCATGACATTAGGACAGGCTCTCAGGAATCTAGGGAAGATTTAAATAAATTTCAATTGGAGGTTTGCCTACATAAATGCTCTGGTAAATCCTACAAAAGAGAAGGGAATAGATATTTATATATTTTTATACATACAAATATTTTGTATTATGTATATATATTATTTATTATATAGTTATGTATTATTTATTATATATATTTATATATAAATATAATATATATATACATATATAAACCCATGACCTTGGGTTCATCACTTGAGTGGAAATCAAGAGTAGGATGCTCAATGGACTGAGCCACCTAGGTGCCCCAAGGCTCTGAGATATTAACTGAGTAAAGATAAAGCCGGGGTTGAACACTGGGTATTTTTGTGTGGACCATACATGTCCAGTACTGTGCTTTGTGTATAGTAAGTACTTAATTAAAATGGAATGGAATTGAAAAATAATGTGTTCATGGGATAAAGAACACAGCGTCAGTCATGAGACCCAAACTAAGGCAAAGAAAGCTAGGTAAAAATGGATGGATTTAAAAGGTAAGTGACAAGGTCTGTTAAGAAACAGCTCTGCAAAATTAGTATAGTTCTAAAACTGAACATTGTAGGAACATTCTTGAGGATGTTTCAAGCTTCTATGTAGACCCATAGAAGAAAACCCATGTTTCTCCTGAGAAACTATTTCATTTATATAGTAGAAAATTTTATATAGTAGTAATTTTTTTATATAGTAGTAGATCTTATAACACCTCAATTTTTTGCCTCATTACCAGGAAGCTCACAATCAAGTCTGTGGCCCATCTCCAGCAGCTATGTAAATACAAGAATTGTGTGCACTATCTCAAGTTTTTACCTTGTTTTATTGTATATATCAATGCAGACCACCCCAAGTTATTTTTGCATTAAGGTAAGGTATAAATATAAGTAATATCATTTTATTAAATTTTTTTGCTGCTTAATTTAAATAGAATCAAACTAATAATCATTTCTAAGTGTACAGAATGCTCGATCCATAAAGGCTGTTCTTGAAGTTCAGCGAATGTAATTAAAATACATATTGTATGTTATGTATTTCATGATCTAGAATAGCATGTATCTGAAGTATCCCCACTGGCAATGTCAAAAACCCTTTCAGAAGGGTCAGTAGACCAAAACTATTTTTCATAACAATACTAACACATTATTTGCTTATTCTCCAATGAGTGTGAAATGGAGTTTCCCAGAAGCTACATGGCATTGTGATACAGCAACACATTGAACGCAGAAGCAGGAAGGAAAATTGAGCTGTTCTTACACTAAGTCAGACATTGAAGAGATTTGCAAAAACATAAAACAAAGCCATTTTTCTTACTGTTTTTTACTTTGAAAAATATGCTTAGTGCTCAGAAGTGTTATTTATATTAACATCTAATAGGTTTATAATTGTTAT
Organism: Proteles cristata cristata; assembly: GCA_017311185.1. NCBI lineage: Eukaryota > Metazoa > Chordata > Mammalia > Carnivora > Hyaenidae > Proteles > Proteles cristata. The sequence goes on along the minus strand of JAESUZ010003673.1, from coordinate 659,047 downwards.
TTAAAAAATAAATATCTTGTTTAATTTTCAGTTTTAATATCTCCTGTGATAAATATTGATAAGTATGCCCCATGTAAATAGAAATTCCTTGGGGACTTCAATAATTTTCAGAGTATAAAGGGACCCTGAAACCAAAACAAGTTGAAAAGAGCTAATCTAGAAGGGCTAAGGGTTTAGATCTAGAAAGATTAAGGGTTAAAAAGTACCTGCCATAGTGATAGGTTAGGTCTAGAAAAACCTCACTGCTAGTAAATTTGCTCCATACATGCCCAAACTGACAACTCTTTATGTGAAGTTATTAACTGGGATACATCGAATTTGAACCCTTTCGCTGGAAGATCCATTAACTGAACATGGGCTTTTGACTTAAAACACTTGTAAACAAAAACTTAAAGTCTTATATTTGCTCCTCCCCCCACCACTATCCCTAGGAAGTATCTTAAACCTTGTAAACCTTGTAAAAAAATATAAATTCTCACCATTCTTTCCATTTAACGTGCAGAAAAGTAAGGAGCCAAACAACTTTGTTGTTGTTTTTTATGAATTAGGTCTTAAACTAGTAGCTAGGCAACCAATCAAGTAGCCCTGACAACAGAATAAAAGGAGCCCAATGATTATATTCAGCCAGGAGCCTATACACAGCACTGCATAGTTGCCCAATGTTCTTGGTTCAAATGTAAAATCTGACATTAATAAAACTTAAAGTTTTTTTTTCTAATATTTTAGCATTTTTGATTTACATATGCTGTTTGAAAAAACCACTATCACAAGTATAAACAGAAAGATTCTTTACAAGGAAATATACATGAAGCACATATATCTAAGTAGACCTATCTCATGATTTTAGCATTCACTTCATTAAAATTGATGTTTGAAACTCAGATGTATGTCTTGCTTTAGATTTTAAGTAAAGTCACCTTGTCAATCTCACAAAAATGCAGGTAACAAATGAGACACTGGACACAGGGAATGCTGGCGCAAAGTGATCTAGAGTTTGTCTTAGTTTCTTGATCTGCAGAACAAGGATAGTAATACCTACATCCCTGAATTTGGAAAGGTTCAACAGATATATGTAGTACTGTTTCTGAAACTCAGAAGCACTATAAAAACAAAACACATATATTGTCATGATGTGAAATTTATGACATAAATGTCTGTTTTTATTTATTTATTTATTTTTCTTAATGTTTATTTATTTATTTTTAACTTTATTTTGAGAGAGAGCACACATGGGAGGGGTAGAGAGGGGAGAGAGAGAATCCCAAATAACCTTCTCACTGTGCAGAGCCTGACGTGGGACTTGAACTCACGAACCATGAGATCATGACCTGAGCTAGTATCAAGAGTCAGGTGCTTAAGTGGCTGAGCCATCCAGGTGCCCCCATAAATGTTTTCTAAAAGCCAACTACTGCTCTGCTTTGCAAATGAGGAATTTACAATTAGAATTTGATCACTTACTGTATAATATCTAATGTGTCCAAAACCCTTATGGCACAAGCTGTTGTTATCTTGGGAATAGGTTGACATAGAAAAAAACACTGCAATGGAACATACGAGTCAACTGCTTACAAAAACAACCACCCTGATTAATCAGTACTATGTACACGTTTGGAAACAACACCACCTCACTAGTCTCTGTGCTGTATAAGAATCTCATTCATTCCAAACACACCTTGCTAAATAATTTGCTCACAATACCCTTTCGCTTATTGTTGCATGGCTCTATTGTTCTTCTGTCTGAACTCATCCTGTCATAAACAATGAATATCTGAATCAACTGTATATATACATAACAAAGAGCTGTGGCAATTGACAATGTGAAACAGAAAACATCCAGTATGTTTTTCATTTCCAATAAAAGGGGGCAGTATTACATCAGCGTAATACTGATGTACTGTTCTGATATTTTTGCAAAGTATGGTTGAGGAGCAAGAATCTACATTTGCAAAAATTGAACAACTGCTTTTTATGAACAGACAAGTTTACAACGTGTGTCAGAGACTGAATGATTATTTTCCCAATAACTTGATTGAGAAATGTATATGTACATGAGATGTATATATAGTTATCAAGAATCATGTTAAATATTTTCAAATATAATAGATTGAAACTTTGGTTTTTGGAAATATATGAAAATATATAATAAATTAGTAAGGACAAAAGCTTCCTAGCACTCTAATATAATCAAATTTGAACATTATCATGTTGGTTATGGCAAGATTCTAGCAGGTGGCCAGTGTATACAAGTTACTCTAAGAATGAAAAAGAAAAATGGGTATCTTGACTTTGTAAGAAGGTGCTGTCAGCTTTTTAGTAACCTTCCACGCTAAGACATTTTGGCCCCAGGGAGCAGTAGGTTAACTCCTCCACCATTGGAGAATATCAAAAAGTGAAAATTTAACAAAATTGACAATGATTTGTCAACCTGTCTGAGGTCTTAAGGTAAGTAAGGACCTAATATTAAATGAATATCCCCTCTGTCAGATATGTGCTCTACATATATTTTCCCTCAAAGTAATCCTTCAAGGAAAGGGTAATTACTCCATTTTATAAATATGTTTATTGAGACTCCCAGATGTTAAGTAACTCACTTAAGTAACACAGCATGGGCTGCTTCTAGCATTAATCTTGGAAACTGAGTCCCAGGATTACTCATGCTCTTTACAAAATACTGTGTGGCCTCTAATTCTATTACTATTTCACACTTAGCCTCCACTTCTGCCTCTTCATCTATATAAGCATCATTCAACCTTCAGTTTTCTGACTGATACCTTTCCAGAGGCTGAACCAGTGGACCTCATGTTAGAGAAGAATGACTTATCCAGACAGGAGGTACAGGGAGTAGGGGACTCAGTACTTTTCTGCTGCATAGATGTTTATTTTTATTTTGTCTGATTCTATCAAAGTTTTGAGATTGTCAGTGTAAAAAGTACTTTTATGTGTAATAGGCTTAAAGATCTCATAGGATATTAATAAATGAGTCTGGCACAGTTCTATAAATAAGAATGTCATTGTCTGAGAATTAGGAAAGCTGAAATCTAATTTCTGATCTGCCATGAATCCACTATGCAACAATGGCAAGTCACTTTTCTTTCTCCGGGCCTCAGGTTTTCCTTCAGTGAACTGAAGTGATTGGGCCAGATCAAATGTAATGTTTCTTCCAGTTCTTTCTTTGCTTTTAATCCCATCAATGTACTTCATAGACAGTATAATAGGAGTATCCATGATAGCTTGCTTTGACACATGATAAGATCAAGCATTTTTCTTAAAAGATTCTCAGGAGTTGAGGGGAAAAGCAATTCAGACCACATGCAAGTAGATGTGTAATCTACCTATATGACCAACTCTGATCAGTTGGGAATCAATCAACTGACTCATCAGGATTACTAAAATGAGCAAAATTACCAGATTCCCAAGGAAACATAATAGCTATTCAAGAAAGTTCTAACCAATTACCTTGTCAGTACTCAAATATCAGGAAGGTCAGAGAAGTTAGAGATTGCACTTTAGCACTGAAACAGCCCACTCTGCCTCACCTCTCTTCTGGCCAGATGTCCTTAGCTGAGTTCTAAGGACATTTACAAGCAGTCTGTTTAAAATTTTGCTGTGTATTGTCATGACTAAAATACTTTCTATCTTAGAGATGTCAAAACAACAAAATTTGGTAAGCAATTAGTCTATAATATGATCTAATTGCACTCATACTTAGGGATAAAGATGGATGGTGTTCTTGACGTGGAAAGCTAAAACAAAGGGCAGTAACTTAGACTTCTGCTGGCAGGACACTCACACTCCATGCATAGAAGCTATGTTGAAACGATGGAGCATAACAGCTCCTAAGGTGCCGTTACAGTCTATTGTCCCTACAATCTATATATTTAACAGACCCTAAATATCCTGTGAAACAGCCGACCGGAACAACTCCATTGATGCTGTTCTGGCCAATCAAGTCAACAATGTTTCATTTTAAAGTGCTAAAATCAGGATATACCCAATAAAATGAAATATGCCATGGGTACACATGCATTCAGAAGGACAAATATGTATGTGAGTCTATATGTTATAAAGACACAAGCGTCCCTATGTCTGTGTAACAAATATTTGTCCACACTTAACATACATATAAAACATGCTTTATATCTATTTAATGTTACTAAATGTCACAAAAACACTACACAGCGGACCTTGTGGTGCTTTGCCCAGATCCCACCCTCAGGACTAAAAGATTTACTCTCTCACCTGCAGGGACTATTGTTGGTAGCCAGCTGTCAGCTACTGGCCCTCTTTCACATTGCCTCAGCTAAAGAAAGTCACCTCACCGAAGGTCATGTCTCCTGCCCAGGGTAGCTCCCATCCAATGACTGGTTGACACAAGTGTGTAAAGGCTCACCCCCTCCACCCAGTTCAGGACAATTCTGAATGGCCATGGCAGCCTCAAAGCCTCCTGTGGGGTTTGCTGAGGCTTGGCTGAGACTGCATCATAAACCAATCCTGCTTTTGTCCTTTTCCTCCCATAGGTGGCAATGAAAGAGAGCACACCCCAATAAACATGCTCGCTAGCCTCAAGCTCACATCCCAATTCTCAAGGGACCCATATCTGTGACACACTCCTCTGCTAAGATTGTCCAAATAAGAGAGTGACCAGTTATGCTTGACATGTTATAAGGTTTTGTGACAGCAACACCTTAAAAAACTCTCTAAAACTGTATTATGGGCATTAAAGAATAAATTCATAAATCTAATTTATGGATCTTTATATTTAAGATAATAACTCCAAAGTGAACTGCAAAGACACTTAAAATGAATTTGTCACAATCCATTTCACCTATCTTACTGCATATTATATATTTACCCTCTTTGACCTCAGAAGAAAATTTGATCCTCAGAAGAAAAAAATCAGTATCCTATGGACTATCATAAAATTAAGATGGATGTTTTGATTATAAGAGAGCCAAAGATACTGTAATAGTGTTCTCAATTTACTCTTTTGAATGCATCCAACCTAACAAGCAAGGATAGATATCAGTTCTAGAAACTAAAAAAAGTCTATAAATGTACAAACTACATTCAAAACAGTGAAGTTATTTAAAAGGGAGATCTTATTAAGTAAAGCTTGTGAACTCTTCTTATACATAATGGAATATAACAGATTTTCCATTATGTTTGACTATTCAGTGCCCAAATTTCAACCCCAGTAAAGTCATCTACAGAGACAACGCCCTTCAAGGGTTTTCTGGTTCTGTAGAAACTACTTTTGCCATTTACCCTCAGGGGCTCAGTTATATTCAATGTGACTTATTTTAGGTCAAGATTGGATTTATTAGTATTTTTTCAATCATAGTCTAATCTCTCATCTCTCTCCTGTGTCTTCTAAAGCAAAATAAAATTTCATTATTTCAGAACCTCAGACTTCTCCCTCCCAAATAAATTAAGAAAAGTCAATGAGCAATACTTAAAAGTAACCTGTAGTGTTTGAAATTAGTAGTCTAACACACAACTCTGTGTTTATCTCTAATATCAGAATAGTAGAAGAGGTTTGGGGGCAAGACTTTTCTTCTTTTGTGGTTCTGAGACTTCACTCTATATGTAACCATAAGGGTTTAAGAACCCAGGAGGTTCTTAAAGAAGGGTTCTGCCTTCTGAAGATGAGGTACTTAGTTGACCAAGCAGATCCAGTGACTGGCATATATACCACGAGTCCCAAGTATACAAAAGTTTATGGCTTAATAGGCACCAAAAGACACACATTTCCCCAAACAGTTTTTCTCCAACTTGATCTGAGCCTCTCATCAAGGCTTGATCAAGGCAAAGAGGTCCAATAATCAATTTTTTATTGATTTTTTTATGTTAACATTAGTAAGTCAGTGCAGTGAGGAATGACATAAAATTCCTTATTAAGCTTTGGGAAGTCAACACTTCCAGAGCTAAGCTTTCTAATCTATGTGGAGACTTCGACAATGTTCATATTTTGAGAATCCCATCATACTTACACCCCAGCCCAGCCCTTGAACCTCAGCAGTCTGTTTGTGTGGCTAAAGAGTATAGGGGATCAATCAAGGATGAGCGGTTGATTTAACATGAGCAATGGCTCTGTATCCTACTGTAGTTGGCTGAATTGTGTCCCCAAGATCGATGTGTTCAAGTTCTAACCCTTGGTATCTGTGAATGTGACCTTATTTGGAAATGGGGTGTTTACAGATGTAATGAAGTTAAAACAAGGTCACACTGGATTAGAGTGGACCCTAAATTGAATCACTGTGTCTTTATAAGAAGAGGGAGATCTGGACACACACACACACACACACACACACACACACACACACACACACACACGAGATAGCCATATGGAGGGAAGCAGAAAGCAGAAACTGGGAGTGCTGTAGCTGAAAGACAAGGAATGACAAAACTTGCCAGCAACCATCAGAAGCTAGAAAGATGTAAGGAAGAAATCTTCCTTAGAGTTTTCAGAAAGAGTATGGCCCAGTCAACACGTTTATTTTAAACTGGCCTCCAGAACAGTGAGAAAAGAAACTTCTGTTCTTTTCAGCCATCTAGTTTAGTTGTTACAGTTTTAGGGAACTAATACACCCAAAATCTCAGAGTATCACATCACCATGCCTTTTGAACAGGAAACAAAGAAAACACACAACACCATGGTTATAGCTATATATTCAAATACTCAAGTAACAGTACACATGACCTTATACTTGTGTCATGACTTTTTCTACATGCTAGTTTAAAACTGCTTCTAGGAAATAGGAAAGTGTAAGTTTATTTGAAAGAATAGAATCTCTATCACAGCACCCATGCTAGAAGTAGTAAGGATAGAAACAAAACAGAGGCTCTTGGTTCTAACTTACAAGTCATAGTCTCAGCCTATACTGAATAAACATATGAATGGAAATAACTTTTTAAATTTATTCTAAAACTATTACCAAAGACACTACCCACTATCCTACTCATGTGTCCCTATACAGTTCTCATGTTTTAAAAAAAAAAAAAACTTTCAGAATGTGGCACTGGGAAAATACTGTCATCTCTTTAAAAAATGGTATGTTTCATTCATTCATCAGTTAATCAGAATTTTTCACCCAGTGTACTACAGTAGCCTCTTAATTGGTCTCCTTAGTTTCATGCTTTTTTTGTCTTTTTAAGTTTGTTTATTTTTGAGAGAGATAGGGAGAGAAAGAGAGAGAGAGAGCGAGCACATGAGGGAGGAACAGAAAGAGAGGGCAAGAGAGAGAAATCCATGCAGGCTCTGCCATTAGTGCAGAGCCCTGAGAGGGGCTCACTCAGGAAGCCATGAGATCATGACCTGAGTAGAAATCAAGAGTCAGATGTTCCAGGGCTGTTTCCATTCTTAACTTCCTACAGTCCATTCTTGCATATTGGTCAGGAGGATCCTTTTATATGTAAATCATATCTTGTTTGTTCCCTGAACAATACCCATCCATGGATTCCCATGACCCTCAGAATAAAATGCAAAAACTTTCTAGGGCCTAAGACTTCTTGTAGGTTCCACCAGGGTTATCACTTTACTTCAGGTCCCACCTTGCTTCCTTCTCCTATGCTAGTTTTGCCACATGGATCTCCTTGTTGGCAGTTCTATACTCCAGGGGCCTCTTTATTTATCATTCCTGCTGCCCTGATGCTCTTCTCTGACTCATCACATCGCCTACACATGGCTTCATACAGGTATCCATGAAGTGCTACTTCCTCAGAGAGTCCATTCCACACCATCAAAGAACAACCTGTAACTCCCTACTCCCTTAACTTGTTTCTATTTCTCTCATGGCATCTATTCAGCTCATGACTTTACTGACATTACATTATGTATTTAATTTTTAATTTCTTCATTGCCCTTGCTTTCCTACAGTGTAGGCTCAATGAGAGCAGGGATTTTTGTCTGATTAGTTCACTGTTGTATCTCCAGTGCCTAGAACAATGTCAACTACAGAATAAACACTTGATACATAATTTGTTGAATCAAAAAATACATGAATGCATTTTGTAAGTTGCTTTAGTTTATTTTTTTGCCCTGGTAGATAGGGAACTTAGCAATAAATTCAGTGGTGAGTCATAGTAAAGAGTAGCCTTCATCATGAGCATATATGCTTCTTCCTTCTTTTTAAGTATTCAGATATTCTATTCCTGTTCTAATAACCTCATGTATTCCCTTTATTACAAAATATTTTAAATCTTTTGTAATGGGACAGAAATATACCAACAGGCAGGTAGTTTGGGTGCCAGGTTGGGTGCCTGGTTGGGTACATGGGAGGCAACCCCACAGTAAGAGCCAGATGAGAATGAGCTAATGGGTCCAGCAGAGTCAGGAAGGAGGGAAGCAAGTTTTACCTTTTCACTCCTGCAGTTGTTCAGCCCCACATTGTTCATGGAAGACAGTTTCCCATCGACGCCATGTGGCTGCTGCTGCTGTTGCTCCCTCTGGATCTGTTCTCGCATCTTCCGAGCCTCCTGAATGGCTTTCATCACTGTATCCTGATCTCCAAACAGGGCAGGGGAGTTGAGACTGGACAGGATATCTGCATACACAGGATGCATGATTAGAAGCCTGTGAGCTTAGATGCTAACAAAATACTGTCACTGTCCAATTCCCTGTAGAATGCAGCATTCTCCAAATAAGAAAGGGGGCATGTTTGCTATTAAGGAAGCTGCGATACTATACATAGAGCACAAGAAAACCAAGCTGTGCTGGATTTTTAGCCCTTGGAGGATACCCCCAGCACTCCAGTTAATCTGGGCTCAGTCAACCCACCTCCTCACAGATGAGGGTTCCTACATTCCAATTGTGTGTGTGTGTGTGTGTGTGTGTGTGTCTATGTGTCTATTCTGGCTAGATCTAACAATTAGTTGGGGAGAGTCAGGAAGAGGGAGATAGGCTAGTTGGGGAGAGTCAGAAAGAAGAGGGTAGGGAGAGGTACAGAGATGTCTGTGCAGGATGCCCGTTATACTCGGTATACTAATGCAGGAGAGCTGTTTCTGGCCCAGCAGAAACAAATTCTGTGAGGCTACATGTGTACATTAGTGACATCTTTATCTGTGTGCTCATATGTCCACTGCAGGAGAGAGGGGGTGGGAAGGAATACACTGCACTCTCCATTCCCCAATCACTGGCTGGTTAATGAAGCATTCTACTCATCATGCTGCCTCAGTTATTTACCAAGAGAATGACAACCCATTCCCTACCCCCAACCGAACACCCACTGCTCTCAGCTCCCTGTTTTTGTGATAGCGAGGCTATATGTGTGGGAATGGTTTTCACATCAGTACAAAGCTTCAAGTACAGTGAGAATAAATATTTACTTTCATTATATTCCATGCAACTCGGAGGGGGGAAAATGAAATTAAACTAATTCTCTTCTGTGTTTTGTATTTTACTATAGGTTAAAATTAATACTTTACATAAGCTTTTCCAATTTTAGACATAAAGAGGGCAACTGCTTGCTGACTGATAGATTGCAGCTGCTGTGGTAAAGTTTAATGTGATCCACTTGTTTGTATCTTGATATGAGCATTTCATAGCACATGTATGTGTGTATGTGTGCACACACCTTAGACAGGACAGAGAGAACCAGACTAGAGTCAAGCCCACACCACACATCTACGTGTGTGCAATACATGTGCATATGAATGAGTTTAGGGAAAATTCCCAAGGCTGTCTATAGAAAATTATTTAGAAGTCAAACAATCACTTGTTAGGATTTAGAAAACTAATAACATTTTGCTCTGAAGCTCTTCTGATAAAAATAAAACAAAACATTTCTAACCAATATTGCCTGGACAAAATTGTGATTGTTTCAGCCTATGTCTAGCTCATGATCCAAGAAATATGCTCTGCTGAAGGATAAACTCCATAGAAGCAGGGCCTGTGACTTGTCACCTTTGTCCCTCATGATACTCAGTATATATAGCAAACAAATACTTTCCACACAAAATTCAGAAGTGGACTATGGAAAGGCCATTTCAGGATCAAGCCTAGTATTTATCCTTAAGTTGGCTTTTTATTTTCCCTTATCTCATAGCTTACAACAATCCAGCAACCATATTCACGTGCTGGAAATGACTCACTTCTCTCTCCCATATGAGTATCACTGACTTAAAATGAGAATAGGCTGCTGCATGGATCCTAATGTTCCAAATCTGAATGAGAAAGAACTATGTCTCACCATTAGAAGATTCACTTAACCCCAGCAAAGTGCAGCAAATACTCCCAATTGTGACCTCACATAACACAGCACCGAGTTTATAGAACTCAGGTGAGAGGACCCAGATTCTAGTCTTGGCTGTACTAATTAATAGCTACCTGGCTGTAAGCAAGCCATTTTACCTGTAAGAATCACAGGTTAATTAATGAGGGTAATAATGCACTGCCACATAAGATAATTATGAAAAATCAAATGAGATATGTAGGCAAAAATGACTTTTAAACTGCAAATCCTACACTTACATATTATTTTGTTTATTCTACTAAGCATTTCAGGCTCTGGGACTCAATAAGGGCAAGTAAGGTAATGTGAAGAAATGCTAGTTCTAAGTCCCCAATCCCTTGGAATCTCTGTGTCTTAGATGAAAATTAAGGGGCTTAGTAACAACATGTTAATACCTATTTGACACTCAGCTACTAACAAATGCTTTTACATTAATTGTTTCATTCCACATGTAGAAGTAAATCTGTTAGTATTGGTTCAGTCCAGTCTTTTTAAATCACATGATTTCTAGGTGTCAGACACTGTGTTAGGCAATTATATGCATTTTCTCTCTCTCAATTCTCATAACAACCTATGAGCTAGGTAATCATATTCCCCTCTAAGAGATTAGGAAACTGAGTTCACAAATATTAAATAACTTTCCCAGGGTCACATAACAAGTAAGTGAAAGCTCTGAGTCCAAGTCTGTCTGATGCCAAAACTCATGTTTTTCCTCTATACTTCTCGCTAGGGTATGAATGTCCCTAGAGATACTTGGCAATATATCAGAGAGTGTAAGAAACCAGAGGATCATTACGACATACCTTATCAGATACCAATCTTATTTCATATTATGCCATTGAAGTGTGTCATTCGCATTTGTTTTAAAGCAAAACTAATAAGGAATAAGATGTAAAATTCACATACATTCTAAAAAGAAAATATAAAACTTCAAAGAAATTTTGGACTTTTAGCAGGCAGCTTGGAGGCCAGGTCCCTTCAGGCTCTGGGAGTTTTCTTGATCACTCTTGTCTGCCTAGAGTTACTTTAGCAGCAAAGCACTAACCAAACACAGAAATCCCCAAGTCTCTGATTTGCTGGATCTAACTCATCAGCATCTAAAGAACCCATCCCAGCAGGATTTATATTATGACCTTTTCCAAAAGTTCTAATCATCCCAAGACACCAAAAGGTGTTATGTTTTAGTAGAAAGGATTTTACTTTTACTTGTTGTTGTTGTTGTTTTTCCTGGCCTAGCAACACTTCGGAAACAGGGATCAGTCAGCACTGAACAGGTTTGCTTTATTTTACCCAATTCATACATCTTTTCCTGTTGTTGAACTTTCCATTTACCTAAAGAGGATCCTCTTCCCAAACTTCCTCCAATAGGGCTGGGGATGCTGCTTTTGTTAGGCAGATTAACGGGGCTGGTTTTGCTGGCTGGGAAGAGACTCTGGGTGGGAGATGTTGGGGACTTTACAGGCTCGGCTGTCTTGGGTCGGGAAGAGAGATTTAGCGGCTGTGCTGCTGCTTCGTCCTACAAGAATTTAACATAAATAATTATTAAAAAAAAAAAAAGACAAATGAAGCACATTATCACTTAGTAAGCCACAGTTATTTTACACCTCAGAGACAATGCCACATTCTCCTGCAATAATAACAAAAGAAGCTAATTATCTACCTCCTTGAAGATTCATCGGAAGGAAACCTCATTAATTTCCCTGTGTTATGCTTCTATTTACATTAACTGTGTAGTTGGATCATTCTTTTTGCCAAATTAAAATCTGAATTAGCTCACATTACAGCTTAATTTCCTAATGTGTTTTCAAGGATCTAAATTAACCTAGGGCATTTACAAAGAATTATTTAAAATTTCAGCAGCTCTGTAGTGCTTTTGTGTTATTCTCTCTGAAAAGTTCCTGCAACTATAAATAGGCTCTGCAGCTAATTTTTTAATATATATTTTAAATCAAACAATTGCAAGTACTTTAAAAATGGAAACACAGGCTTCTTCTGCTGTCCTGGGCCTCTGCCCAGGGAGCCGCATGCCACAGTGTGGCTTCTATGTGGCTTTCTGGGTGTGGACACTCCTCAGGGTCTATATTCTCGTCTCTATTCATGTTTAAAATTAATTTTTGCAAAGAGCAAGCACACATTATAATTATGTTTTATATACCATGCTATATGTAATTTATTTTTCATGTCTAAAGTGATGTTTCTTTATATTCTTTGCTACGCATATTTACAGAGTGTCTATTTTAAGATGCCTGTCCTTCTAAACCGAGCACGGTTTTCAAATATCTGGCTTGTAACTCTAGTGCAACCAGGAGCTTGAAAGCTAACCTCCTTGCCTTTATTTTGTCTCATTTATCCTGCTATTAAACACACATAACAACACATCCATCATTCTAGAAATTTAGTTGTAATATAAACATATTCATTTAAATGGTCAGTTTTAAGATCTATATTATTGTGTTCTAAAATAAAAATTGTTGGCAAATGTTAATTTCTGTTTTTCATCTGAGAAGGCAGAACTTGCTTTTAATGTCATTTTTAAAGGACACAGTAGAGCTTGGAAACAGAACATCCTTCCCGTTGGCAAACATGTGCCCTCTCTGGGGCTTAATTTCTTCATTTGTAGAAAAAGAGCTTGATTCTAGCTGATCTCTATGGTCTCCTCCTGTATCAATGGTCATTTAAAAAGAGATGTCAGAAAAGACTACTTAGGAAGAAGGTTAGAAAGAGAAAATCGAAATCACATACACAGAGAAGCCAGTATACAGCAGGCCCCTATGCTAGACATTTTCACATATACTTGCTCGTTTAACTAGCAATAAGACTATGAAGTTGAGCAGTATTATTCTAAATTGACAAAGGAGGAAGTGTCAGAGTGATAAAATCACTGTCCAAAGCCATACATGGAAGGACACCATTTGAATTCTACTTTACTGGATTCCAAATCCCAGGTTCTTTTTCTATTAAACTGTCAGAGAAAATAAGTCACTCAATAAAGCAGTGAATTTTTGTCAGGCAGAGAAGGACACATACCATATGTTTGCATGTATAGGTTGATTAAGAGGAACTTAACAGAGGACCACGGGGGAGAAGAAGGGGAAAAATAGTAGGGGAGAGGGAGAGAGGCAAACCATGAGAGACTCTTGAATGCTGAGAACAAACTGAGGGCTGATGGGGGTGGGGAAGAGGGAATGGCAGGTTTTGGGCGTGGGGGAGGGCACTTGTGGGGATGAGCGCTGGGTGTTATATGGAAACCAACTTGACAATAAACTTAAAAAATAAAAAAAAATTAAAAAGCAGTGAATTTTTTTGTGTTGGTAGGAAATAGATAATCAGGCACATCTGTTGAGATGTACATTTATCTATATCTAGACAGAGGACAGGTTCTCAGGAAACATAGTTATATCCATAATGTACGTCAAAAATGTCTTACGTGCTTCATTACAATGTATTTCTCTTTACACTCAAAGGATATTTAGACTAGTTCTAGACTAGATACTCCTATCTAAATAATAGTGATTTATATATCCTAGATATTTAGTTTTCTCCATGTTTCATTTATTTGGGGTTCACTGCAATCCTTATGTATCTGAGTTCAGAGTGTTCTTCAGAGTTAAAACATTTTCAACCATTACTTTTTTGAATAAGTTTTTCTGTTCCTTCCTTTTCCTTCTGGGGCTCTAGGTACATACATTAGGCCATTTGATGTCCAACAGCACTGATAGTCTTTTTTTTTTTTTTAATCTATTTCATTCTGGATAGTTTCATCATTCCATCATCAAGTTCACTAATCATTTCTTCTGTGACATATAATTGTTACTAATCTCATCAGTACTCATCCAGTGTAGTTTTCATCTCAAAAACTGTATTTCTCATCTCCAGACATTCCATGTATGTGTTCCATGTCTTGCCATATAATGCTCATGTTTTCCTCTCTTTTCTTAAACATATGGTGCATATAAAATCTTATTTTACTCAGCTTTGAGTATACTGTATTTTCATAGTTCAGTAATTGCCACTTCCGCTAACAATGCACTGGGCACAGGAAGCATCTACCAGTCAAGTAAATTCCTTGTCACCATGGCAGGCCTGATATTGGTGCTCACAGCATGCCATGGCTTGACATAAATTTTGTGGGTGTTTTTTAGGGAGAATATTTGCCTTCCTTCTCATTTGACTATAGTTGGAAGTCCCTATAGTAGCTGTTTTTACCATCTTAACTATTAATTCTATCACCTGTGCTATTTGGCGGACTATTTTATTGATTGACTTTTCTCTTCATTATTGTTCATATTTTCTTGCTTCTATAAAAGCCTGCTAATTGTTTTTTAAATGTTTATTTATTTTTGAGAGAGAGAGAAAGAGAGAGAGCACAAGCAGAGAAGGGGCAGAGACACACACACACACACAGAATCTGAAGCAGGCTCCAGGCTCTGAGCTGTTAGCACAGATCCCCAAGCGGAACTTGAACGTGTGAACCGTGAGATCATGACCTGAGCTGAAGTCGGATGCTTAACTGGCTGAGCCACCCAGATGCCCCAAAAGCTTGGTAATTATTGAATGGAGACTACATACTGTGAATTTTAAAATTTTGAGTGTTGGAGTTTGTGCATTCTTTCAAATATTTGTGGACTTTGTTCTGAGACACAGAAAAATCTGACTCTTTCTAGGCTTGCATTTAAGGTTTGTTAGGCAGGTTCAGAGCAGCCATTAATGTAGGGATAATTTGGGCCCATTACTGAGGTAATACCCTTCTTGGGAACCCTACTTGATGCCCCATGTGTCAGGAGATCTTTCCACCCTGGCTAATGGGAACACAAACCCATTCTCAGTCCTCTGTGAACCTTGAGATACCATTGGCTGCTACATCTTGTATTTTTCTCTGGCCTCAGAAAGTTTCCTCATATACATATGATGATCAATACTCCACTAAATACAGGAGAATCTTCTACAGATTTTCAATCTTCTCTCTCTCTGTGAAGCTCTCTCCTCTCTGGTACTCTACCTCCCAAATTCTATCTACCTTAGCATCCCAAAATTCTAAACTCTATGTCTCTATTCAAGGAGCTTGCCATGTTCCATGTGGGTTTCCCTTCCTGCACTATTACCTACAAACAATATTTTGACAGTAAGCTGGAATAACTGTAGTACTTCTGTCACTCGTTTCTCTTTTCTCAGGAATCGCTGCCCTATATTCCTATTGTAAATATCTGAAAACCATTGTTTTATATATTTTGTCCTGTGTTTCAGTTGCTTAGGCTGGAAGAATAAATCTGATCCCTGTTCCTCCAATACGGTTGAAAATGGAAATCCTCTAGGTATTTAGTTAGGCTCTCTCTTGGTATACAACTAGTTATTTCAATTATAATCACTACCACCACCACCACCACCACCACCATTGTCTTTATTACCATCAGATCATCATCATCAAGATCATCACTATACTAACATTAAACATTCACTATATGCTAGAGGATTTTAGGTCCATAATAATATTAACTCCCATTTTTCAGAGCAGAAAACAAAGGCTGAAAGAAGTTAAGTAAATTGTCCAAAGTGACAGATGGTAAAGGTAGGAGAACTGAAATTTGAACAAAAATAATCTGATTTCTGATATTGATATTTATAGTACATAAAAATTCTCAGGGAAAGAAGATATATAAGATAATCTATGCTTAATTTTGTTACCTTCAGCAAACCATGCTTTATGTCATGTGGTTATGTTATATACAGAGGGAAAGCAATGATTATAGACAGAAACATTTTAGTGGCCATAATCCTTTCGATTAGCAAATCATGAGATTATTCTCAGAGATTCTTCATTAGTAGGTAGAGGCAATTTTTTAAAAACTTAAAACATTTGCTTTATGTCTTGGTCTATATATTTTTACCCACATGTACAATAAATAATCTAATAAGTATAAGGAATGTTTCCTTTGTTATTAACATAAAATACAGTCAAGTCAAATTATATAGAGAATTCCCTAAGAATTTGCATGTGGTCAAGTGAGTAATAAAACTCAGTTGGCCCACAAAGCTGGAATGGTAAAAGCAGATGTAAACTTGAATTTAACCAGGGAACATTTTACTCATCCAGTAAAGACTTGGTTTGGTGCAGTTCCATTTGGCCAACTCACTTATAAAATTACTTTTTCATGTTGAAATATCTAATACTCAATACTTCAAGTCAATAACGTTTGATACGTTCATATTCTAACAACTATAATTAAACAAAGTGCTGTGGTTTGAGTTGTAGCGTTCTGACTCTTATTCATAAACAGAAACTCTTGGAACACAAAATAGGTACCTTGTTTCTGTAAGTAATGCTATCTTATTAAATATAAGCTGCCTATTGTTATCTCAGTATTTCTAACAACAAAGCATAAATGTTCATCTATGTGTTTGGAGAGTTTAAAGTGTGGGTGGCATTAAATTAATTGCTTTGGGCAGGAGTTTTGAGATACTCAAAATTTGGAGTACCTCAAAATCGCAGACAGAAGTTTTTGAGTCTCTCAAAATTCCTGCCTGCACATTATGGAAAAATAATACATTTTCAGTGGTTTTGTAGCATTTGATGCTGTTTTGTGGGCCTTAGATGCCTCCCTTGTGAAAATTTAATAATTTTAAAATTTCTCCAAATATAGTGCTTGGAGCACATTACAACAATACATCTGAGCTTAGCATATCCTTCCAAGTAGAAAAGTCAATGATACAAAACAATGGTCTCCCTGAACTATATTATAAAACCAACCAGTACCACCTATTGGTACCAGCTGCAGCACAAAGTGGGAGCGCATCATCCATTTCCCTCTGTCGCCAAGTACCTCCTGGCTGCCACATTTAAAGATACTAAAAATGAGTGAGGCAAGGCATCTATCAGTGTCTCAGCCATAACCTGGGAGAGCCTGTTTATCCTCTCACAACCACGTGGCATCAAAGCATGAGTAGATAATGATACCACTCATTCCTCAGAGCTCATTTTGTAACTGTTTTTGAAGGACAGTTACAAACCATATAAAGTCCAACATTATATTCTTTTCTGTCCACTTTTTTAAAATCTAAAGTTTTGAGCACCTCCTTTCTGGTACTGAAAGTTGGCTCCCACCTGTTTCAGGAACTTAGAGAGAGTGTCACAAATCTATGAAAAAGACTGGTAATAAAAACATGGACATTCATGCCAATGAACATTAAAAAATAAAAGCCAGAATCCAAAGGCGAAAAACTCTTGAGAAGTGAGTTTGCAGACTGAGGTAAAGCTCTCACAATATGGCACTATTGTTATCAAAAGGGAAACACCTGTTTCTTAGTGCTCAATCATGAAATTTACCATAAAGAGAAGCATTTGGGGTTCCTTTATGCTGCTATGCTTCCTGCTGCTTATTCCCAACCCAGCCTGGTTCACTACTTTTCTTGTGAAGCTGTTTTCCAAACTGTTTTCACAATCCTGCAAAGCAAGTACCTTAACTTGAGTTACAGGGCTGGTCCCTCTCTTTTCATTTTTTATCCCGGTAGGTGACACTGCCCCTGCTGTGTTTGGTGGCTGTGGAGCTGATGGCATCTTTGCTCCAGGTGACACCTGCATGCTGGCCAGCTGAGCGGCATAGAGCTGCTGCAAAACAGGGAAGACAAACATTATCTCTTTAAATGCAGCTGAAATTGAGTTTCAAAAAACACAAAACAAAAACAGATACAAAACTTACCATATTGTTACATAACTATTTCCCTGACAGCCTTGTGATTTCTCTTTCACTATTTTTTTTTAAAATGTTTTATTTATTTCTAGGGGAGAGAGAGAGAGACAGCATGAGCAGGGGAGGGTCAGAGAGAGGGAGTCACAGACTGAAACAGGCTCCAGGCTCTGAGCCGGCAGTCAGCACAGAGCCCGACGCGGGCTCGAACCCACGAACCGCGAGATCATGACCTAAGCGAAAGTCAGACGCTTAACCGACTAAGCCACCCAGGCGCCCCTCTCTTTCACTATTTTTTAAAAAGGAAATAAGAGAGCCTAAATAATATAAAGAAAGAGTACTAGTACAGGAGCCATTGTCTTGCTCCTGGTCCCTGTAGCAGTAACTTGATGAACCTGAACAAAGGACTCAGTTGCTCTAGAACTCAGTTTCGTCAGTACAAAAAGGAATTTGATTAAATGGTCTCTACGATTCTTTCTAGTCCCTAAAATCTTTATTAAAGAGTTCTTTAAATGTCAGTATGTCCATTCATGTAATTTTAATATTCATGAACCAAGAAATGAGTCTGAACTTTCCTAGGGATTCCTGGAAGAACATTGTTCTTATTTAATACTGACCAAGCTTCTCTGGGAATTCTGATCCTTATGGATGATAAGAATGCTGCCCTCAAGATCCCTGAGGCCCAATAGCAGGCACTGTTTTCTTGGGGTCTTATTTCTCAGCAGCATATAGCATAATCCTCAAGAGAATATAGCCAGATTTGTGACCAAGACATGACATGACATGACATGACATGACATGACATGACATGACATGAAATAAAGCTTCTCTTTCCTAGCACAGGATGTTAAATCCTTGACTATTGATTTATTAGCTTTTGGTTGAAATTGATAAGTGAATGTGTTGATCTTCTATGGGTAACCAGAATTCAGATACCTCAGTCTTCACACTGTTTAATGCTTGGGAACTCCATTCAAATATTTTCTTTTTTCTTATAATCAAGATTAAGCCATTACCTTGACAGCCATATCTCTATCATAATAAATAGAAAGCTTCCTAGTTCATTAACCACAGAGAAAATATCTCAAACTTTGTCATATTAGTAAAGGGAAGAAAACAGGTGGTTTATATGTAATTTCCAGCATTACTATCATTCAGATGGACAAATAAAAAAAATTACAGTAATCAAAAACAGACCTTTCAGCACATGTAATTAAATGAAAGCTTAATAAAGAATAATTTGCAAGAGCCAGATGTGCTTATGTCATGATTGTTGCTTTCTTTGGAACAATTTTTCTAATATAACAAGCCTCTAAAGAAATTAAAGTTTCATAATTCTGTATGTGCAATGACTCAGTGGCAAGAAAAATTCACAAGTAAGAGTCAGTCAAACTGCTAGAACTTAGGGGGAGAAAAGGCTGCCTCTTCTGTTTCCTTTTTACTCTGTGGTATCCTTTTCCCTTGAAATTCAGCCAGGGGTCTTCAAAAGGGGGCAAGTGAAGCTTCTGAAAATTTTCTTCTTGGATAAAGCCACTGAAGAAAAGTTTGGTATTGAATGTAGTGAAGACAGTTGAGAGCTGAAAACATATTGGCTACATGGTATCTGGAATCATGACTAATGTGCCCTATGACTGAGTATTATAGAGTCACGAAATCTTAGAGAGGTAGGCATCCTTAGGCATCATTTATGCCTTCATTTTTTCTCAATAATTCATAAGATCAGATGAAGGTCAATTTTACTCAATCTTGAGTCCTCCAGGGAACTTCAGCTAGTGAAAAAAAAAAAAAAAGCACAGAAAAACAAATCCCTGGGAACAGATCTATTTTTTAAAGAGCTGACTAAATTCAGAAATCCTTCAGCTTGAACAAGATAGTCATTTTTAGAAATAATGTTAATTGGTTCCTCTAAAGCTTTGATAATGGTTTATTTTATATCTCTCTCTACTGGTTTGTACCTACGAGAGGAAAGACCCCAGAAATGCTGAGATTCCTCAGAGTTCCTTGTGAGCTGCCATTACTGATACATTAGAAGCAAGAAGGGCCATTGCCACATACCATAAAATTTATAGAGCTGAGTAAACTGGTCAGTAGATCAGGTAAGATTTAGTAATATAAGCCTTGAAATAAAAATCAGAAAATAGAATCTAATGTATAGATAGAAGGCACTCACGAAAATAAAAATTTTCACATTCTGTCTGACAAATATATAATTTTAGATATAAGAACCATGCTTTTCAGACTGAAGACTGCAGATCTGACCTAGGTAAAAAAGAATGTCATTTATTGAATAGGTATAGGTTTACACACAATTTCAAAGAGAGCTCATCTTCTAAGCTAACATTAATTGAATATGTTCTATATGCAAGGCTCTGTTTAAGAGCTGTGGAGGATTCAAAGTTTCAGAATAAGCACATAGTTTTGGAGAAGACCTAAGATATAGATCCTTAAAACCTGATGTACACCTTTTTTGTGGCACTTACCACGTTTTTTAAACCTGTGTTTAGTTGTGTATATATATCTTATCATGCTTGATAGACTATAAGCTTATGGAAGTTATGATCAACCTAATTATTTCTGATGGGATAACAGCAAGAATAGTGCATTGCAAATAAGAGACAGCCAATCAATATTTTTGAATTAACATACTATATAAAATCACTGGATGTTAAGAAAGAGAGATGTTTTCTAAAAATGAGGCAAAAGAAGTGGTATATCATTATATATTTATCATACATAATGAATAATGTTATGGTGTTGAGTTTAAAAAAAATAAAAGGAAAATAAGCCCAGCCCAAATTGAATTACATTGTTTCACAAGAAGTGATTCTTTTGAAATCATTTGTCAAAATGTTAAATAGAATTTTTTTTTTTAATAACTGCTAGCTTTAATCACCTCTCTTAAAGTGTTCTAACACAAATTCTACTCTTGAGCAACAACTGAGGGGTGGTATTGATTTTTCTTCTCACTCTAGTTTACTTAAAAATTTAAAGTTTCTCTAAATGCTACTACATCCTTTTTTGAAACAACATAAAATATTAGCTATTCGGATAAATAGCTTTAGTTAGAAAACTCCTTTGCAGACTAATGGTTTGGGAAAGAAAATGTTAAACTCTGATTAACGATTATGTAAGAGTTTACAAAAATGTCATTCTACATAGGATTCTGAGATCATAGTTCACAGACAGAATGATGATAATAATGAATATTCATTTCTAAACACAGCTGAAATTTTAAAAACCAACAATGTAGTAAAGCTTATAACAGACTTAGCCAAAGTCCCATAAACATTTAAACTTTGGTGAAGACTGTTTCTGTAAATATAGATTTTTTCCATTTCAATTTTGAAAAATGTTCAGTGATTGTTTCAGATATTGAGTTGTTTCTTTATCCAAGATATGTAAAAGCCATACAGTGCATATATCTAAAAATGAGCCTAGCTAAATATTTTTCAAAATTATAAAATCACCCAGATTTCATTGGAGCACTTTAAGAAATGCTTTTACTATTTTATGGCAAAAATATTCCACCTTAAGTATTAGTTCAGTTTTAATAAAGTAGTCATTATTAAAACTTTAGTAAGCTGAAAAATGACGTACTTAGCGCCTAGAACTGAAAGGGCCTTAACATATCATTTAGTCTAGTCTTACCTCCTCATTCTATTGATGAGCAGAGGACTATAAAAGAGAAGTGCCATGCTCAAGATGATATAACTAGTTAGTGTGGTATTGGAACACTTTGTCTTTTATTCCAACATTACCATTTAAAGTAGAAATGGCTGTATGATGAACCAACCTTTGCACAACGCAAGCACATTTCCAGCATTGATGAATTTGTTCAACAACAAATCTTTATTAAATGTTTACTATTAACTAAACACTATGCTAAACACTGGAGGTGCAACAGCAAGCAACTTGGAAATAGTCACTATCTTAACGGAGCTAGAAAGAAAACTTAATATTAAGTAAATGCTTAGACAATAACTGTGAATTATGTTCAGGTTAAGTGCTGAGAGAGAAAAATACAGAATGTCAGGGTGCCTGGGTGGCTCAGTCGGTTAAGTGTCTGACTTCGGCTCAAGTCATGATCTCACAGTCCATGGGTTCGAGCCCCACATCAGGCTCTGTGCTGACAGCCCAGAGCCTGGAGCCTGCTTCAGATTCTGTGTCTCCCTCTCTCTCTGCCCCTCCCCTGCTTGCTCTCTGTCTCAAAATAAAGACATTTAAAAAAAGAAAAATACAGAATGTCAAAAGAACATCTAATGAAGGCATTTAACATAGTCTCAAGAATCAAAATCGCTTCTCAAAGGAAGTAACCCTGTAAAAATATTCTTCAGAAGGAAGAAACATTGATTATTATGGCCCTGAGGTAGTAAAGAAAGTAACATTTTCAAGAAACTAAAAAAGGGCCAACATAAAAGGACTGTTAAGTGAGGGTAGGGTAGAGTGGCATGAGAAGAGGCTAGGGAGAGGTAGAGTCTTAATGGCCACATTAATCATTTTAGACTTTATCCCCCAAACAAGAAGTATCTAGAAAAAGCAATGAGTTAAAGCCAAGGCACAAAGAATCTTTTCTATGCTTTACCACCAACTTGTGGACCAATCTCTTAAGTAAATTCGATTAAGAAAGTCCTAAGATCTCATAAATCCGTACCTCTAATACTGTATTTAGAGTCCTGAGACTAGCCTTCAAGAAACCTATTCGCATTTGGATCCTAGTGATACTTTAATAACTGGGGCTATTTACATTCAACGCAAAACAGTAGGTCCTACCAAACTCAGCCTTATGGTAAAATTCTTTTTTTAATGTTTATTTATTTTTGAGAGAGAGACAGAGTGTGAATGGGGGAGGGGCAGAGAAAGAGAAGGGGACACGGAATCTGAGGCAGGCTCCAGGCTCTGAGCTGTCATCACAGAGCCCAATGTGGGGCTTGAACCCCTGAACCTTGAGATCATGACCTGAGCCAAAGTTGGATGCTCAACTGACTGAGCCACCCAGATGCCTCTGGAATTCCTGAATGTCTTTGAGTATATACGCTAGTCTATGGCCAGGACCTAAAAAATGTATTTTGTCAGAGTCATTTTATAATACTATTATACTTGGAAAGAGAGGCATGCTTTGCCCTGTACAGCCACATTCATGTCAAATTATAATGATTGGTGTCACAGTGTATCTAATACTTATGTATATGTAATGTATATATGTGTACATATGTATAATGCATATACCTGCTTTCTGGGATAAAATCATGTAAGAGCTCCAATGGAGAACCCCATTGAAAAAAAGGTACAAGGCTTATATTCTCATAATCACATGATTTTCACATATCCACATAACCACTCATACTGCCATTCAGTCATCACCCTCATTTATTCATGTGTGAATTCAACAACCGTATATTGTACACTAACTCAGTCAGGTTCTGTGTTAGGTATTTTACATTTATTATTTTATTTAGTTTTCTAAATAATTATAGAAAATGGGAATTACTATCTATTTTATAGAGTCAGTCTCACTTTAAAGTCCATGTGCTTTAAATAAGCTCTACAGTGAGTTATAATGAAACCTATTTCCTGTTCCTAGCCACCAGACAAGAATCATTGTCTAAGGAGAAGAGAGATTCTGATGTTGCTGCTGTTCTGAGTTCTCAAATAGCAAACTATATTTCCAGATGTCTTGCAATGACTTTTTCTAAAAAAGCACTTCACAGCCCTCAGAAACACGAAGAGTTAATAGTACTACCAGTCACCTTGAAGAAGTAAGGGGCACAATTTTTATCTAAACAGCTTCCTTCTCCAACCAATCTTTGAGCCATAATAGAAGACATTTGAAATACCCTAGTGACACATTGAATAGACTGATAAGCTAAAAAGAACTATGCAGAGTAAAAAAAAAAAAAAGAACTATGCAGAGTATAGGTAGAAATAGGAGAACTTGATAAAAATAGAATTGACAGGGGCTTTAAATTGGCACCAGTATGCTCCAGTATATGGAAACCAATAGTAAAAAAGCAGGCACAACTTCACACACTAGATTCTCTTTGGAATAAATTCTCCTGTGTTTTGTCATTTCAATTAGAAAGGGCATTTTAAAGTGTCCTGTCAGAATCTGGCCCAGAGAGAAAGAAAAAAATAATTTCCCTCAAATATAACTAGCCTATTGGTGGATAGTGAAGAAAGGAAGAGAAGGGGAAATGCTATTCTATAAAAACAGATTCAATAGGCACTACTGAAATTTCAGCCCTTACCCTTATATTTACCCCACCTGCTGTGGTTCTACATAATATCTGGGAATCCCAGACCATTAGCCCTGGGTAACTCAAATCTGTTCTTGTATACCACACACTACTCGGGGATTGGGGAGGACAATAGAAGACGTTGGAGTTGTGGAATAAGCAGGGTCGGTAGGGGAGCATCTTTAAGGAAATGTCATTTACTTGACTGATGCTGCCTAAGACTAGGCCCCAAGCCTAGCTCAGTTCTCCAAGGACATCCTGGGTTTTGTTACCTTCTCAAAACAATTCTGATGACCATTCCCCTGCCTACCAAGCAAGGCATGCTATAAAGCTGGACAAGTTCAGCTATGAGGCTGTGAGAAGGTAGAACGGAGACAGGGGTAATTAAGCAGCATGATTTAGTGCTTGTTCAGCACAGGGAAGAAAATATGTCAGTAACAAGTCTTTACAGACTGAGGGCGGGGGAGTGGAGAAAGCTTAAAAATAATTTGAAAGAGATCACAAATACTTTTACTTCTCATAAACCTCCAATATCAACAAAATGATCCAGGAAATATAGCTGTGGTTTTGTGGAAGGAAAGAACTGAAGTCCTTGTTTTTCAGCATAGAAGGTACTTGTTTAGCTATACTCCTAATACTTGACACCAGAGAAAATTGGCTGTAGGGATAGGAGATGAGAAGGAATGAAGGAAGAGCCACCACTCCCACTCCTCACATATTGGGTTAATTTCCAAGTCAACTTTCTCACTTCTGCTTCTCAATTCTTTCCTTTTCTGTTAACTCCTCTTATTTGTCATAATTCTACTCATGTTTCAGTCTAGGTTAAAAGTCACTTTCTCCTCAAAGCCTTATCTGAACCCTGCTCCCACCATATGTCATCCTCTATTCCTGTGTACTTTAGGGAAATGTCTTTTTTTTTTTTTTAATGTCTCTATCTCCCAGCAGATTCCAACCTCCTTAAGGGAAGGACTAAGTCTTATTTAATGTGTTCTCAGCACCTAACATCATGCCCAATATTTAATATATGCTCTGTTAACAATGATCACTAAAACTCCTTTATTTCTCTTCTTGGCTCTATCTTTTGGGAATTGTTATCATTTGTGCCCACACCTTTTTCTTAGTATACCTTTCCTCACACCCTCTCCAAAAGGAGCCTCAGAGATGGAAGCCTCTTTGTTTCCATCTTGTTGAACCTATCAGCATGAGGGTTCATCAAGTTACGCTCTGATTTTCTGACAAAGAAACACACGATAACACAATGTTCACAGAAGGAAAAATAGTAAACATCATTTAATCCAATCCCTTTGCCTCACAGATGAGGAAAAGTCAAGCCTAGAGAGGGAAGGTGATTGCATAAGAATACCAACTGGTGAGCAATAGACAGAAGGAAATCTAGAACCCAAATTTATTATTTCCCCCATCCAATGTTCACACAGACTCTTTTCTTCTTGTTTCTGTTCTCTTAGCGAACTGAATGCAAATAGAATGTGTACATTTTATCAGAGCTTTTGATCTGGACTTCATAAAAGTGTTGTTTTCCCACCATTCCCCTAGAACTAAAAGAGAAATGTATCCTATATATATGTATTACTGGGCACCCAAGCATAATTTATGTGGTAGAATTTTATTTTAATATTTGTTTTAAAATGTACAAAATTTAAAATGTAATGATAGTAATTAGCTTCAGGTAATTATAATCATGTTAAGGTGTTTTCAGAATTTTTAAAGTAAAGTTTATACAAATACATGTAAAAGGCCAAAGACCTGTCTCAGGTGAGAGTGGACCTATTTCATCCCCTTTGAAGCTTCAGCTATGTGCCTTTCCACAACAACTAAATAAAAAATAGGACAAGCATTGACTGTAAGCCATTAGAAAGCCAGGACCTCTTTAATTCATTTCATTATCCCCTACAGCTGGTGCAAGGATATCAAGTAAAGAAGAATGAATTGAAAAAAGAGTTTTCCTGGCTAAGGATCCTCTTGCCTATTTTCCCAAGCACTGAGTAGCTTCTCTGACATAGCTCATTGTGCTACTGGGGTGGGAGGAATGGGAAGAATATGCTGGGAAAAGAGGAGAAGCTATAAAAGAAAAGAAAAAAGGAAAAAGAAAGGCGAGAGGCTCAGGTCAATGGTTCTACCCTTACATGAGGAGACATTTTTTTAAAAATTCTGAATCTATCAGATTGAGCACCCAGTCAGGTATCTGCTACAAAAACAAAACAAAGCAAAGCAAAACAAACAAACAAAAATCAGAATTCATTCTTGGATTACACCAATTATATTGGAAGGCATTCAGAAAAGCTTTTCCTTATGGAACATAGTTGCACAGTGCAAATAACTAAGCATAAACAAAGCGACCCCCAATAATTTTAAGAAGAAAATTCAATCTCTCCTTGCTTCTTCCAAGTATCTTTCTTTCAGGGTGCCAAATAAAATATGTAAATGCATAATGTTTTATTTATAGAAATAAAGTTCAGTCATTGAAACGATTAGTACTTTGGTTCTTGAAGCAAGATATTAGAAGAGGTGATAATGAGGGCAGTTGTAAATTGACATTATGGGAATGAATCTGACTGTTTTCCTACTGTTTCTAAGAGCTGGGCAGGCTATGCTGAAGAGACTCAGTTCTCTGAATGTGCTCCAAGTGGTGCAGCTTGCATTCGTAACGCTCCTTTAACTCTCTAGTCACAAAGCCGTGGCTCATCAAGGAAACCTTAAACAAGTGCATCTTGACTCAATCAATAGGAAATAAAAACTTGTCGAGGACTCCAGAAATTGGATTGGAAACCTAAGTGTTATTTCCTATAGCCTCAAAGTCACAAGGAAGTTTCAGTGGGTGTATATATTTGAGTACAAGCTGAATTCAATAAAGTACTTTCAGTAAATGAGTACATGTTAGGCTCCTAATACTTAAAAGCATTGTTTCTTCATAACCAAAAGGTGAATTTTGGTTTAGATTCATGCAAAAAATATTTATTGAGTGTCTACAAATGGCCAGGTACTATTTGGAAACATAGGAATGAGTAGTGACTTCAGGTAAGGGAGGAGGAGGAAAAGACAACATATAAGCAGATAGGTATGTAACTTTGATGCTAATATGTGCCATGCGATATAAAGTAACCAGGTATATGAATATGAAGGAGGGAGAATTTTAAATATAGAGGATGTCAGGAAAACTAAAGGAAGGGGCATTTGAGTAGAGACCTACAAGAAGTAAGGGAGTAAGGCATGTCATTACCCGGGGAAAGCATCCAGGGCAGAGGCAAAGGAGAGGTGAATGTCTCAGAGATGTCTCAGAATGGCACAGAGATGCTTGTGCTTGGCATGTGTGAGGAACAGCAAGGATGCCAGTGTACCTGGAGCAAAGTGAGCTGGGAAAAGGGTGATGGGTCAGATGTCAAAAAGATATCAAGGAGGCCAGAACATGTAGACCTTAAACACTACCAGACGGACTTTGGATTCCAGTCTGAGTTTCCGGGTTTCTAGGAAACACCATCACAACAACATGGCAGACCTGAAAGTCCCTCAGCAATACCCACAGAAAAGTCTGGAGATATGCCAGGACTGCCTTGCCTTGGCCCATGATGACTGCCAACAAACCAGATGCTGTTGCTTGAAAAATATTCTACAACTGCTCAGCTTTTATGCCCTTCGATTTCCATCCATAATGAAGCCCCCAAAACAACAGAATGAAGATAAATATGAGTGAGTATGCAATGGAAAAAATAATTTTTATTTAAATTGTTAAAAATATATATTTGGGAAAATAAAATTACATGAAAGAAAAATACAGTATTTTCAAAATGCTATTTTTCTTCCCTTTAATCGATAGACAGAACAAATGTTTCTGGTTGGAAATAAACATGTCTATTATATGAAAATGTTTTCACTGTTTTTAAACTGAACTTGGTTTTTAATTTCTCAGGAGACTGTGGAAGACTGAACACAACAATAATGCAAATGAAGAAAATTCACACCTATGATGAAATGTACAGATTTAATACACAGAAATTTCATATTAATAATATAATGTTTATTAATAATATTAACCTAAAATGTATCTTTGTAATAAATATTAAGGGAAATAAGGATGTATTTTGAATTCACTTTGAAGTGATCAAGTAAATTTGACAAGAAATGATACAAAACATCCTCTTCTTACTTTCCTCTTTTATTTTCTTCTATATTTTTTAAATTCAAATAAATGTTTTACCCTGTTTCAGAGCCACCTCCACTAACTGTCATTTTTTGAACTGCAAATTAATATTGCCAATTGGAGAACTTCAGCATATTTTGCAGTATGTAAATATGCCATCTGTATCCTACAGTAATACCCATGCCTTACTCCCTAATTAGCAGAAAGGAATGATACCTTATCTGTAGCAGCCATGGCAAAAATCATTCAGAGTTTATAAGCACTACATAACACACTTTATTGCCACTAGATATGATACTGGTGCATATATCAATAAGCCACCTTTAAAATTCCTTATAGCAGATAAAGCAAGTAATGGCTAATATAAAGGACTAATGAAAACACTTAGGAAAATAAGGTTTATATATTGCTGTGAGAGGCAGGGCAGCATAATGATTAAGAGTTCACACTCTTTTGTCAGAACTATGTAATCTAAGGCAAGTTATTTAATCTCTCTGGATCTTAAATTTCCACATCTTTAAAATGGGAAAAACAATAGTACCTACTCCAAAAGACTGTTGTACGGAGTAAATGAGTTAATGCATGTAACATACTTAGAAGAAGGGCACACTATAAAGACTCAATACTTGTAGACTCTTATTCTTATCTGAAAAACACATCTGGCATTTGTACTCAATTTAGCAAAAAATATTAGGGACACAAAGATGAAGAGGATATGCTGACTCTCAGGCGCTCACAGCAAGGATAAAAAGGAGAAAGGGAGAGACACACAATATGATGATAAAAGGCAACACGGGAGCATTTATAAACTGCTACTAAAACACCATCTCTGGCAACAAGTAGGCCCACCCCAGCTTTATTGAGATATTGGCAAATAAGATTGTATAAGATTTAGGTGAATAATGTGACAATATGACCTATATATGAAACAATTAACCACAGTAAGGTGAGCTAACAGACCCATCTCAGTTTTGACTGAGAACAATGAGGCAGACTTTACTTACATCAAAGCTGTGGCAAGAGATCCTATGTTAACTAAAACTTATAAGTGATCCTATAAAATTATTTAATCAAAAATAAATAAATAGATAAGTAACAATAATCCTAAACAGGATGAATACCCAACCTCTAGAAAACACACAGTGTTTAGACTAACAGTTTCTATTCTCCTTTTATTAACATCCCTCCTTCCCAGCCCATTCCTTCGGGCTGGTACCCAAAGACTACTTCACAGAACTGTGATGTTCATACTAAAGGCCACCCTGGCTTTAAGAAGCCTTAAGAGTTATAAAATATGCTGATCTTCTAGTAAAAGGGAAACCACCCTTGGCTTAAGGAACAGGAATTTTGTTCTTTTTTTTTTTTTTAAATGGTCTGTTGTTGGACAGAGAAAAACTTTAAGCATTAAGGGTCCTAATGTAGGAGGGAGTTTTTAGAATCTCAATACTTTGTGTAAGCCTACCATGACACCTCTGGAAAACTCTCATTACACGATGTAAAATCGCAGCTTTAGTTTGTTAAGAGGGCAGGTTTCCGAGTGGACCGTGAAATATTTATGTCTCTATGCAGCTCTTTGAAGGAATAATCTTATGTTTTTGTGCCTGTTGTGGGTCAGAGGTTCAGATCAGCACTTCTTCCTGTCACTCCTTATATATTTTACTATAATTTACAGCTCAGCAAGAGGACTCATAAAACAAAAGTGTCTATTTTATTTCAGCAACTAATTCTAGTTAATCAAAGATTTCCAGCCAAACAACCCAGCATGAAACTCTGCATGGAAAATATGAGGAGAACAAAGCATTTTGTCAAATAACACATCTCATGATGTAAACACATATGTCTCTTAAAGGAAATTTTATCGTTTCCACATTATCGGCATACAAAAGGAGCATTCTTGTCACAGACCTGGTGCGACTGTGGAGGCATCGTCATTGGAAACAAGAGCCTGATTAGGTTCCCACACAGATATGAATAGACTTTCCTTTTTTAGTGAAATAGCTGCTTTTATTCCTTTTTAAAACAGACTGGTAATTGTCACCCTAAAAACACTGAATTGTACTAGGGCAACATTTGTGTCTGCTCTTTTTTCCCATCTTTTTAGAATCAGCCAATAACGTTACTATCCCTTCTGGTTGGTCCTCTTCTGGAAAGTCTGAGTTAATCCACAGCTGTGTGAATGTGAAAAAGGGACACAGCAGGCAAAGTCTGTTGGGTCTCTTGTCTGCTAATAAAGTGCACAGTCTGCAGGACAGATGTTAAGAGGATCTGTTAAATAAGTCAGTGGCAGAGATCCTGACCTCCGCCAAGGAACATTTTATTATTCCAGAAAGGGGCATAATTGCACAATTAGAAGAACCATAGCTTTTCTTTATAGATTTTTACTCCTTGCTTCATCATTTTGTTGAAATATAGTATCAAGGCCCATTCGCTGAGAAGCAATGTGATAAATATAATTGGGTTTAGTACAAACTTCGGATTACAAGATTTCCCCAAATCCCTGGGAAATGGTTGGACCTTGGCTTTGCTTCAATCTTAAACAGTTTTGTTTATTCTGCATGTATCATTACACTATTTGCACAGTTTCACATGCCACAGGGTACCATTGTACTAAAGGGACTATGAATCTTAGCAAATATAGTTCCCTAACTATTAAAGCTAGTGTAATGGGAAATGTAAACTAGAGATCAAATTAATAGAGGAATATCACATCATAAAGTTGTATGCTGTACCTTATACCACTTTACCATTTACAGTGTGAATAAAATCATGTCTGCCACATGCATTGCAAATTCCCAAGTGTGGTGTAAAAGGCACTTTGTGATCTGACCCCTTGCTTACCCTTCCAATCTTACCAACAATTGCTCTTTTACACCTGGCCTGTGCCAGGCTTGTCATTTTCTGAAGGTGCTACTCTGCCTATTGCTTCTACACCTACAGGCATCTGTGCCCTTTGTCTGGGGTGCTTTTTCTCTTCTCTGTTATCTCCGCCACTCTGTAGCCTTGCCCCAGAAACCTAGTGAACTTCTATTCTCTTTTCAAGATTCAACTTTAACACCATCTCATCCATGAACATTGCCAATATTTCCTCAGGCAGAGCTTAACACTTCTACCTCCCATAGTGTTTTCATTCTGGATACACATCTATGTTAACAATGATCACATTGTCTACTAGATTGTGGGCTGTCTGAGGGCATGGACCAAGGCCTGATCTTAGTATCTTGTCAGTAGAAAGTCATTTACCACACAAATAGGCACTTAGTCAAAATTTGCGAAATTTCTGTAGGAGTAAATTAATTAAATAATTAATCCTTTTTTCATGTTAATATAAGTTTATATTCTGGCCTTGTCACTAATACCAACACTGTTTCAAGGTCTTATACTTTAATATACTTTTTGTTTTTTTAAGGGATAATCTTCATTAGGTTGGTACATTCAATTGCAAAATATGTATCTCAGCAAATACTCATTCCCACCCACTTGCACCCAGAATAGGTGAAAGCTATATTGAGCTATATTGTCCTTTTGGCCATGCTTCAATTTGGATCAATTCATTTCTTATAAATTTATTTAAAAGAAGCAAACAAATTTAGTTCTTCCCACTGTTGCTTCACAGTTCTGCATATCTTAACCCAGGCTTCTAACAAACTGTGTGGCTTTGGTCAAGTTAATCCATCTTTCTGGGCCTAAGTCTCTTCAAATATAAAACCAAAAGACGACATACTTGACAGTGTGTAAAGCACTTTTCATATGGATTTTCTTATTCACTCTTTACAACTGCCTTTTGGGGTATGTATTACTCCTAATCCCATCTAATGGAATCTTGGTATAGAAAGATTAATTTGGCCATACTCATGGAACTGATGGAAGACTTAGGATTTGACCCACAAGGCCTCTGAGGACCTTTCCAGCTTTGGAAGTGTATGTAATTTTACAATCACATTGTCTGTTTGTGAAGACTTTTCTTTCAATATGGTGGCATTTTTTCTTGGTTAGTGGGAAGTCCAGTTTAAAGTATCTTTTATGCTTCCTGGCCATCACTTCTTTCTAAAGAGCACTGCATGGGGCCTTATGCTTTTTAAACTCAGGAGGAGTCATTAAGCATAGATATTAGGACAAAGATATTTCAAAAAGCCTATACACAATTAGGGTGGTCAGCCAATAAGTGAATATATTTCTATACATATATACCAAATGATTAGCCACATATTGTCTTTTCTTTATCACTTTGAAGTGTTGGTCATTTAGCTGATTTTCTCCCTAAGCTATTACCGTAAAGAGGTCAGTAACTTGCTTAGTTTGCTTGCCTAAGAGATTACCTAAAGCATGTAGTAAATGCTTTTAAAATAGTTTTTAATTAATGAGAGATACAAGTATAAGGATGTGGAGAGAAATGATGTTTATTGAGTATTTAACGTGTAGCAGATATTGTGCTAGGTGACTGGGTTGTGTTGCTTCATTTAATCCTCATAACATGGGAGGTGTCATTATCCCCTCATTTCACTGATGAGGAGACTAAGGTTCAGGGGAAGTTATCTCAAGGTATCATAGCTCTTTTTTTTTTTCCTTTTTTTTTCCGGTCACAGAGCTCTGTTAACTAAAGAGGTCTTGAGAAACCAAGAAGCACTGCTTTCTGACAGAAAACACATCAAAGAGCATCTAGCTGCTGAATAAAGAGTAAGCATGGTGTTCCAATACATGGTGGCAAATCATCACCTAATGATATACAGTCATCTTCCTGTTTCATAGTAAAGCATATCTGTGTTTGGTAATAGGCTTTTTGTAATCAGGATATTTGGCAGAGGTGGATCTAAACTCAGGAATGATATGGTTGGATATAGATTAATTATGTATCACTATTTTGCTCTGCAACTAAGAAATGTCTCTTTATTAAAATGACTAAGAAATGTCTCTTTACTAATATGATTGATAAATGGATGGGGAAGTCAAGGACTTCCACCCAAATTATTCACATCCAGGCCTCTACTATCTCAACAAAGCTTCTTGCTCTTTCTTGGTTGTGTTACATCGAAGCCAATGATTTAACTGTGCATTATTCAGAGACTGCCCCTTGAGCCCTGGAGCAAACACTTGCTTGGGCATGAAGAAAATGTTCTGAGCAGGTAAACAGTCACACTGCAGAGAGGGGTGTTTTTTGTAAGTGGGCTAAGGAACTCCTAAACTCTGGAGGGCAATCCCAGTAAAGTGAGGACTACTTGGAGCTCACGCTTCACTCCATTTACTGACAGTGAGTATTTCTACTGCCTTTTTTCCCCCTTAATTTATTTGCTTTTTATCTTTTTAAGCAGACCAAGTGATACTCCATTGAGAATGCAATGCTAAACCGCTTTTCCTTCAGAGTTTTTAAACTGGGCCTCTGAGAAGGAGTTTGATACAATTCAATGACTGAAGTAATACCTTTGTCCATTTGAGCATTAAATGGCCCGTTGAAATACAGCTTAGTTAGAGGGAATTTCAGAAAATAGTACTTTCTAATTTTTTTTTTAAATTTCTCTCCCAGCTGACGAGAGCAGAGCTTGGAAAATGCAGCTCAATCACTTTCCACAGCCTCTCAGGTCAGCCTCTCACCAGTGTTAATTAAATATAACCCCCTTAGAATATGAGAGGTTAAGTGAGAGCAACACTGTGTTCTTCTCCAATATACTACTGTGAACACAAATGGCCATAATCTGTTTATAAGAAGGCTTCCTTAAGCACAGAGGTCTCACTAATGAAAAACTGTAAGAGGAAAAGCTACATAATGTGTCACCTGTTCATCACAAAATGTACTTTAAACTACCTATTTCTATATCCATTGTGCCTAAATAATACATATCATAAAGGAAATTGGTGTAACAGATGGTTTCAGCTCTGGGTAGCAAACATAGACCAGTTTTCAATGTGACAAAGTAAAACTGTAAAAGCTAGCACATCATTCAGTCTTCCTTCCCCTCAAGTTAGAAAATTTTCCTCCAATAGCTTCAAGTATTAGTGCATTTTCTCTTTTTAACAGATGCTGTATCTTCTGTAGCACAATTTGACCAAACTCTAAAACTGGGTAATTGCTGAAATAATGGTTCTAAACTAGCCATTTTCAATTAGAAGTCTTTTAAAGCTATTGATGGTTTACAGTTCCAAAAAGTTCCATACACTGTCCAGAGCTATTTGTAAATTAAATCACTTAAAATAAAGCTCTTTAATACTCTATAATTAGTCTTGTCTCTCTGAACATGACTTTACTGTAAAGGCTCCTTCCTGACTCTCCTATTGTCCCAAGATTGCTGAGAAGAAAGCAGCCAAGCGATAATTCAACATTATTGCTGCTTCAGTGCACTAATCGCTTAAAGAGCAGCAAAGACTCTGTGCTCTCTGCCCCACAGCCCCAGCAGCCTCCTGGCCTGAGGCAGGCATCCCGACCCAGCCATGGCCAGATGTCAAGAGGAATCCCCAGCTCCTGATGCAGCAGGCGCTCCATTCCAG
Organism: Proteles cristata cristata; assembly: GCA_017311185.1. Classification (NCBI taxonomy): domain Eukaryota; kingdom Metazoa; phylum Chordata; class Mammalia; order Carnivora; family Hyaenidae; genus Proteles; species Proteles cristata. The sequence goes on along the minus strand of JAESUZ010003673.1, from coordinate 624,270 downwards.
TATGGCCAAACATCTGCTTCCTCTGCTGGCATGCAACCTGCTGAACATGCTCAGAGGGCAGCACAGGCTGGGGATGGGCAAGGACACACACCCCAGCTACTCCCGGAGACTCATCAAGACTTCGACATTGTAAGACAGCCCCAGAAACTCTCAGAAGAATAGAGCTCTGGCATTCAGGAAAAACATTCTAAGTATTTTCCTCAAAAGAAAACTACAGAATAAGATAAGACGGATTTCATGATAGTTTTTCTTATCCTTGTTAAACTCTGTTAGGCTTGGTTTCTTCTGGCCAGATAACTGGGAATTTGGAAACTACATGAATTCTCTGGGATTCCAAGAATGTCATGTTGACTTTGGAATTTTCCCCTTTTGTAATTTAATTAAATTACATTTAATTCACTTGGATATTATAAGAGGGAAATAAGTTATGCAAGAAAGTATCTAAATGACTGTGCTTCTGACATATTAGATAGCAGAGTTTAAAGCAAAGAATCCTGGTCAAAACACACTTAAACAAGCCATTGTTGTCCTATTTTGTCTAATAGATGAGTAATCTGGTTCAAGTTACTGGGTCCAACTGAACTTCACTTTCTTCTTCTAAACTAGGGGTATAATATTAAAGCATACTTATTGTAAAGCCTAAATATATAATTAATAATCATATAACATATATAATATAATATATAATAATTAAGCTATAAAATATATATTGTATGTTTGTATGCATATATGTATACATATAAATAATATCCATACTATTCTTATATTTGTTTTGTTTTGTTTTTAGAAATAAAGTCAGGTTTCCTGTGTTAACTTCCAATTCACACGTCAAATACAGGTTTTCTGCCAAGAATGACTCCACTCATCCTATGGGATCTCCATAAATAGCATCCCATAAAAACTAATGAACAGCTCCCAGGTCCTCACAAAATTTCATATTTACTTCACTCTGAAAGATAGACTTATATACTATTATAATCAGAAATGATATTCCTTTACTGAAAGTCAGAGTATATGGTGTGCTTAATACAATTAAAAAGATGAGCCTGAGGAGAATTGAGAGTGTTCTAGCCAGAAGTGACTGCTAGAATAAAATTCTTAGTTTTAAAGATCAAAGTGAAGCTGAGGATAAACAATCAAGGAAGTCTCAGTTTTTAAAAGTCATATGTTTGCACGTATAGGAGAATTAGGAGGAACTTGATGGAGGACCATGGGGGAGACGAAGGGGGGAAATGGTGGGGGAAAGGGAGAGAGGCAAACCATGAGAGACTCTTGAATGCTGACAAAAACTGAGGACTGATGGATGTGGGGGGAGGAGGGATGGGCATGGAGGAGGGCACTTGTGGGGATGAGCACTGAGTGTTATGTGGAAACTAATTTGACAATAAACTATTTGTAAATAATAATAATAATAAAAAGACAAAAAAAATCTGCCCATCCAGTTTCAGATGTACAGGTAGACAGATAAGAAGAGTATTTCCATTAAGACAAGTAAAATTTGCAACCCAAACCTTTTATCATACATTTCTTCCCCCATTTTTCTTTCTCCCACTAGAATGCAAACTCCATGAAAGCAAGGACTTTGTTTTATTCACGTTGTTTTATATTTAGATATTTCCTCAATATCTAAAACAGGTTTTCTCTACCTCAGCACTACTGATATTTGAGACCAGTTAATTTTTGTTGGTTGGGGTGGGGGCTTTCCTATCCATTGTAGGATATTCAGCAGCATCCCTAAATGCCTTACCCACTAGATGCCAGTAGTGTCTCCACCCTCATCCCCAAGTCATAACAACTAATATTGTCTCCAGATATTGTCAACTGAACCCTAAGGGGCAACATTGACTCCCACTGAGGATCAGTGGTCTAGAATAATAATAATACTTGGTATGTAATAGGCACTGAATAAATATTTGTTGAATAGTTGAATGATAAATTTGTTATGTTCTAATTTTCATACAAACCTTTCCAAATTTCCTGAGGATGATCATTTATAAGCTCCCCTTAGATTTTGCTACAATAACATTGAGTTGTTATATCAATGAAACAGTCATATTCAAAGTAATAGTGTAATTTTGAGTAAGAAGAATTAAAAGAGAAAAACTATAATACTTCATTCTTACTTTAATTTAAATGAGTAAGTGAATTAGAGTGAAAGCTTGATAAAATCCCCAAAATGGATATTCTAGATTAAAAACAACTCTATTTCAAACTGGCTTTGAATGAATACTGTATGTGTGCATTTTGTAGAATTTGAGATAGTCAACACGTATACATTTTAAGCAATACAATTTTTATTCATATCAGTCATTTATTTATTTTTGTTTTAGTTCATATTGCTCAAGGTCAATAGCATTAGGAAAATCACTGATAAGGTACCAAGGATCATAGTCTAGATTAATTATGACATCAAAGATTGGTTCCATGTATTATAGCTGGTGCTATAAGAGAAACATACAATAAGGAATAAACTCAATGCAGTTTCCTGGAATTTAAGAATTCTGATTTAAGTCCTTAATTTACCAAAAGACCAAGAAGAAGGAGTTCTTGGGAAATTTATTTGGCTCTATTTTGCCTCCATTTTTTAGTGTATAAAAAAGAAATGCAAATACTTAGCCAACCCCACATTAAATAACTATAAATATAAAGGTATTGGTATTTATAAAAGAAAAAACTAAAAAGCTAAATTAATTACTTTCAGTCTGACTCAAGATGACCCTGATGATGTCATCAATTATAAGGGAGGAATGAAACACTGAATATACAATGATTTTTTTCATCCACAGAGCAACAGTAGATTTTTGGGCTTGTTTATTTGTATTTAGGAAAGAATCCACTATTTGTGCCATTTAGGCTTAGAAGTTTGTGTACAGGAAGGTAAAAGAATCCATTTAGTATCCTGATCCTAATAATCTAGAACAGTCAAAATAAAGCATGATGGTAGTGTAGAGAGCTTAAGTTGTTACAAATTTTCCCTGATTTTACAATTTAGATGGATTTGCACAAACATGCGTATCTGTAGCATATGAACCTTTCTACAAATAAAAGATCAGGGAAAATTGTCAGAGTAGTATTAACTATGTGCTAGCTCTACTGGTCTGTTTTGTCCTTCCACTGGGGCATGTCTGTTAGGGGAAATCCATCCAATTGTAGCTTCTCAATTTCTTTTAATTAAAATACATTAAAATATTTTTGGATTAGAAGAATTAATATTGTTAAATGCCCATACTACCCAAAGCAATCTACAGATTCAATGCAATTTCTTTCAAAATCCTAATGGCGTTTTTCTTACAAAGATAGAAAAAAAAATCATAAAATTCATATGCAACTACCAAAGACCCTGAATAGCCATAGCAATCTTCAATAAGAATGAAGTTGGAAGTATTATGCTTCCTAATTTCATAACATATTACAAAGCTACAATAATCAACACAGTATGATATTGACATAAATATACAGACCAACATATAGACCAATGGAACAGAATAGAGAAACCAGAAATAAACTCAAACATATACAGTCAAAGAATCATTGACAAAGGTAATGAGAATACCCAATGGGGAAAGGATAGTTTTTCAATAAATGGTATTGGGAAAATCAAATATCCACATACAAAATAAATTGGACCTCTATCTTAAACTATACTTAAGAATTAAGTTGAAACAGATTAAAGACTTAAATGTAAGACTTAAAATCAAGACCTCGAAGAGGTATCTTCATTCCCATGTCCATTGAAGTATTTTAGCCAAGGTTTGAAGCAACCTAAGTGCCCATTGGTGGATGAATGGATAAAGAAAATGTGGTATATATGTAAAATGGAATATTATTTAGCCTTAAGAAAGGAGGAAATCCTGCCATTTGTGATGGTATAGATAAACTTGTAAGACATTATGCTAAATTAAATACACCAGACACAGAATGACAAATACTGTGTAATATGACTTACATGAGGATTCTAAAATAGTCTGATTCAGAGAGGCAGAGAATAGAATGGAGTTTAAAGGAATTGGGGGAGAGGAAACAGGAGGTATTAGTCAAAGGGCACAAAGTGTCAGAGATCTACTGCATAGCATGGAGCATATGGTTCATAATTCTGTACTGTATACTAAAAATTTACTGTGATGATAGATCTTATGTCAAATATTACTATCACACAAGATTAATAATAATAATAATAGTGGGTGATGAATATGTTTACAGCATAGTTTCTGGTATGGTTTCATGGCTGTTAACTTCTCTCCAAACTCATCCAATTGTATATAATAAATATGGGCAGCTTTTTGTATGCCAATCATACCTCAGTAGGGTGATTTTTAAAAAACACTTTTGCCCCACTCAGTCTGTTCTGTTACCCGACATGTCAAAATATTTCACTGTATCTTATTCTGATTTAAATTTCCTAAATGTTGCATATCCTGACTTATTCTATGATTGGAAACTGAAGTGAAGCATTTTTGAAAACACTAGAGTGTTTTGCTTTCAAACTTTCCAATGTATCCTGAATCACACCATCTTTCTGATTTCCAAGGTAGCCCCTTATAACATATACACATACAGACATATAATACATGATACCAACCAACCAATACTTTGAAACTCCAGTTTGGTAAAAACAGGAATAAAAATACCTGTCACTATTTTAGAAACCACTGCATCTTACAAGCAGTCTATTTAAATACAAATATCCACACACTGGAAGCTGTCTGTTGAGTAGATTAATTAGTGAGGCTGGAGCTAAATGCATGTTGGTAGAAATCTTACACTAAGAGAGAGGACTGCCCTAATTTTCTAATTCCAAGGTCCTGGGCTCCTGGTAAACCATCTCTGTGAGCACACCTGAACATTCCCTCAATCATTTAAGCATAGTGATTAACAGGGCTTGGATGTAAGAAGAACCATACCCTCTCAAATTTTGGACATTACCTTAAAACCTACTGAAAAATCACATTTCTAAGAGAAAATCCAGTTTGCCCAATGTTTCAAGGTATGGGTAGGTATAAACTTACTCTGTTTCCTTGAATACAAGTCCAACTTCAAAACACTAGGAAATGTCTTCGTATTTTGCACCCTTCTTTTTTTTTTAAGTTTATTTATTTATTTATTTATTTAGAGAAAAGGGGCTGCAGGAGAGAGAGAAGGATAGAGAGACAGCAAGCAGGCTCCATGCTGTCAGCACAGAGCCCAACATGAGGCTGTATTTCAGGAACAATGAGATCATGACTTGAGCCAAAATCAAGAGTCAGATGCTTAACCAAATGAGCTACCCAGGTGCCCTGCACACTTCTTTGACCTGCCTATATTTTTTTAACCTCCATCAGGATTCACTTGATACCTGGTGTTTTTTTAAGAGTATACCTAGAAATAAAACTTCTGTTTATATGGAATAGTGCCTCACTAAAAACAGGGCACCTGACTGAACATATCCAAGAAAAATGTTTTCAAAGCAACTTGGGTCCCAGATAGCAACCAAAGATGAAATTCATTACTTCATTCATTTTACCAAATACTATGCCAGGCAATATTGGGGATTCAACAGTAAACAAAACAGACCAAATCCCTGAATGCAGTGACTTACATTCTAGGTGATTGGAGCTGCCCTGCAGAAGCACTTCAGGCAGCAAAGGTGGAGTAAAATTGACAGCTTATTAGAATGTTGAAAAGTTTTTTTCCTATTTTGCTGATTTTTTTTTTGGAAACCTAATACATGCCTCCTTATGCCACTTAGTATTCACAACAAACCTGAAAATGATTATTATCTCCCTTTACAATAAAAAAAAAGGCAATTGGAGAACAATATAGGGCAACATAGCAAGTAACAGCGGAAACTCTGATTCAAGATTCTGATTCCAAGTGGAGTTCATTCCATTAGTTCACAACTCATCTACTTCCAGCTGTAATGGTATTCCTGAGTTCCATCACACTCTTAAGTCAAAGGGGGTGAGGTAAGGCTGATTAAGGGAAAAGCAAGCATTTCCCCTCAAAGCACAACCCTATGGTTGGCATCCTCAAAACAAGCTTTGAATCAGTGCATTCCTTTTTCTCCATTGGGTAGCTAGTAATAGGTCATTCTAATCAACTCTTTATTCAACTCTCTATTAGAAGTCACAACCTCCCAAGCTTACCCAGAAAAGCTAACTCACCCTCTTGTTTCTCTAAAGCACTGAGGCATGTTTACAACTGCAAACAAGAAAACAGGGTATGAGCCAGAGAAGAGCATCTGAATACAATATCATAAAGATTCAGGCTGAAACTGAAATAGAATTAGAGCATTCTCAATGTTGATGGGTACTTCTTCACTTTCCATCTGTAGCATGAAAAGTGACAATATCATTTAAATAAAATATGTGTTTGCCTTTACTTCTGCTAAAACTTCAATTGTTCTCCATCTTTGCAAACTTGCCAAGACTTTAATAGTTTCATTTAACAGTAACTTATGATTGATAGGTTTTCCTAGTGCTTTAAGGCTCTAATTATACTCCTTTCCTCAAATCTCCCCTAAAGTACACATACTGCTCATTAACTAAAAGTGAAAATATATTGATATTTTTCAAATTTTCATATTTAATCCCTTTCATTTTAGGTTACTACCCATACTATCATTATAAGAACTTGTCTGTTAAAATATGTTCCAACTAAAGCTTGGTAGACTTTGAATGCTTCATAAAAATCATTCTCTGAGGCTAATGAAGACAGAAACTCTGCCTGTAACAATATTAAGTTTGTTTTCACGGGTGATTCAGAGAAGTGAGCAATCTGTCAGTAATACATTGAGTGAAATTACTTGTCTTATAGGAATAACTGCTGACAGTCACTTTATCTCAGGGCTGACCCAAACATCTCCCTGCTGACAAACAAATTACTATGTCTAACTTTGAAAAGGTAACTAGCTTGTTTTTAATTTTGATTGGTCTTTCAGAATTTCCTATACATATACTCAGTTCCATCCTTCATTGTATTAAAAAAAAAGCCACAAAGTGTTTTGGGGGGAAAGTTATGAATTAATGAGAAAGAAAAAAAAGTAAGGAAAGAAAAACTCTATCATTTGGCACTAAGAAAAAGAACTGTGACTGCTTCTTTCCAAGACCATTATGCAGATAAAACTGGTAAGTGTGTCTACCCAACATTAAGACTGGCAGTGCCGCCAGTGACTGACTGGGTGAGTGAACACATTACTGAGACTGTATTGTAGGAATTAATTTTCTTCAATAAAGTGATTTTTAAGGCTCATATATTTCACAATCTAAACATATGTCACTGTTTCATAAACAAAATAAATGGATTAAAATAATACATTACCAATATGCTGACATGTGGAGATATTTTAATTAGAAATTCTTAAGCTGTGTGATATTTAACTGCTGTATTTGCTAAAGAGAAGCATGCATCATTTAATAAGAAGGCATGAGACAGGTGTATCACTTTGCACGATATGGTACCAGATTGTATTTAACATAAGCAACATCTATGAAGCAACATAACCCCCAATTAAAAAATAAAATTACTTTTAAGGATCTATAATATTGAAAGCAAATGCATATAATGAATTGATACATTATAACCACTTTTTCATTAAAAAAAAGAAGTTAGTCAGAGCTTAGTTTCTGAGATAATATTTCTTCAGAAACAATTTAACATCTTAGCTACTTAAAGGCCATATTTACATGACTGCGTCATTATCCTGGTCCTCCTTCCTTAACATTCTTTTTCATGTACTTGAAGGACCAGTGCTAACATAGCTGAGGAAAGCAAATGGCAACTGGTCCTGAAATTTATACGGGTAGAGAATTGGAATAAGTAGCAATATAATATATTGTTTACTGTAGCAAGCGCCCTCTGTTCTCTAAAGGTCAAAAACACTGTAACCTTAGAGTTACAGTTTCTGATTGTTCCCAGGGTTAAATACATTATCAAAATTAATGGTTCAAGCCCCTCAACCTTCAGATATATGAGTATTCATGCCTCCATCTGCTGAACGGTTCAACTAAAAATAGCATTCTTTGGCCTTCTCTCTCCTAATATTGTGCCCCTGAGGCAGAGAAAACCATGCCTTAGATCAGCATAGAGGACCAAAAAAAAAAAAAAAAGTCTTTCCTGTATATTCCTTATTTTAAAGAAAGAAAGACCTGGAATATGCTAATGTAAGAAGGGTCTTTCCACTTTAAATACCTTTTTTCTACTTGATAACAAAATTTCAGCCTTTCAGTCTAGAACTATAACTGCTGTTAAGATTTATCCAGGCTCATTAATGTTAGAAGTGACAACCTTTGAAGAACAAATTAGCTGTAACATCAGGCAGAGAGGACCAGTTCTGAGCAAGGCAGCCAGATGTATATATGAAAGTGGTGAGGTACGGTGATGGTGGCATGTATATGTTATGGGCTTTTCTTCCTAAAAATCTCTGTTTAGAAATAAATCCAGTTAAAATAATTGTAATGTTTCCTTAGTATCAACAGTCTATCATAATCGTGATTCTTAACAGAGTTGTAACATTTTTGCTTGTCAAAGGAATAGAGAATTAGAAAAGAAAGCAGACTAAAATCAGTAAGGCAGATGGTTAATATTTAAAATGTTAGTGTCTGTAGTAGCTTGGATTTGTGTGTCTACTGTGCTTTTTGTGGGCATCCCAATAAACATGTAATAGTCATACCAGGGAAGTTTGGGAAACCTACTTTTTAAACAAGGTCAACCTTTTCTAACCAGTGTGCAATATAAGCAAACAAAGCAAAAGTTTCCTGACATGCAGGGGTGAAAAAAGGTATAAAAAATGAAAGTAAAGAAACAGAGCAAGAATAATAAAAAATCCAGAAAACTTTCAAATGGGTAAAGTCTGAGGAGGTCCTGCATGAAGGGGCTCTATTTATCCTAATGAAAGTAACAGGCATGTGGCAGAGGTTGTGCTTCTAGATCAGTGTTGCTAAAGAACTACACAGATCTGGCACTCACATATATGACATCACAGTTTTCAGAAACCAAACAGAAGCCAGATTTGACAGCACCAGGGGTCAGTAATGGTGTCAGGGGGAGAAGTCAATCTAAGTGAAAAATGAGCAAAAGAAGTGATTGGGTAGCAAACTGCTGCCAGAAAATGGCTGATGGGCTAGATCTCAATACTTCAAGCAAAAATAAAAGTCAAAGAGAGGAAGTCTTGAATTAGAGCCAGGACCACCTGCTTTCACATTCGTCCAAGTACTCAAACGTTTAACAAACTATCTGTCCTGAGTGCATAAGCTTGCTAACTGTCATCACACAGACTGTCTTGTCCCTCATATGCAGTTATCCCTCCATTTTAGCAACCCCAGGCCTAGTAGATCTTCAGAATGTCCAGAAATATGGCATCTTCTCTACAGCCAAAAGAAAGACTTACAAAAGAAATCCCTTCTTACTCTATAGAAGATAGCAGATACTTTGACAGTATATGCCTGGTCATGTCTGGGTGGGAACCCCTATATACTTCTTATATCAAAGTGAAAGGGAAAGAGGAAGGCAGGCAATAAGCTTGGAAACTCTTCCTCATGCTACTTCCAAGGTGGCTTTTGATCTTGTCCTCCTCTTCCTTCTGAGGAGTGAGCTTTCTCTATTATTTTTCAAAAATATAGATTCAAGAGCAGCAGAGAGGATAATGTGAAAGAGATAACTATATTGATTATATAATATTTGATACATATACAGACTGCCAGAGATAATAGGACTTGAATTTATATGTCACTTTGCTAGATGTAATTCTTTTCTTTTTCTTCTTTTTTTTTTTTAATTTTTTAAATTTATTTTTGAGACAGAGAGATACAGAGCATGAGCAGGGGAGGGGCAGAGAAAGAGGGAGACAGAATCAGAAGCAGGATCCAGGCTCTGAGCTGACAGCACAGAACCCAACACAGGGCTCGAACCCACGAACTGTGAGATCATGACCTGAGCCAAAGTCAGACGCTTAACCGACTGAGCCACCCAGGCATCCCTTTTTAGTTGAGTTTCCCATCCCAGGTTATAATATAAAATTTAGTATTAGATATAACCTAGAAAATTAAAGTGTGTTTCAGTCTGAGTAGCCTGTCTCAATCTGTGTGTGTGTGTGTGTGTGTGTGTGTGTGTGTGTGTGTGTGTGCGTGTGTCTGATTCAAACAGATAATTGGCAACCCTTCAGTAGCTGATGGTCCTGGAGAGAGACTCTAGTGATGTAAGAGAGAAATCAACCATGAAATTATAAAGAAGGACTAGACATCTATGGCAAAAAAGGGCTTGGTTTTCAAAATAGCCATAAAATCCATCTTCTCCAGGTGTTAAGAATATCTGAGCAAAACAACCAAGAGCTTTCTGGAAGCCAAATATGAAAGAGACACAACAGAAGTCAATTGGGCAAAAAGCAACCAGTCAGGCCCAGGCACCCAGCCCAACCTCAGCCAGGGAAAACAAAATTTGGAAACTTGAATTTGACAGAGTTAGAAATTCTAGGTACTAACTCTGACTCCAGGAATATTGTGCATCCTTGGTCTCTCTGAAACTCCGTTGTTTTGTCTATACAAGCAGAATTATATTTTGTCACCTTTGCAGCATTGTTATATGGTGAAATGAGATTTTTTAAATGTTTAAGTATTTTTAGACACTATACCACACTATACATAAAAGGAACAAAAAGTAAGGGAAAGGGTAATGGTTTTGAAGGTACTTATAAAGAATTTGCCTAAATATAAAGCAATAAACAATCTAGGTAGGTCATTAGGGGCATTGGTCTGAGGCTTGCCTTCTTCTTTGAAAGAAAAGGAGTAAAAATTAGCCTCCTTAGGAATGAGAAAAAGGGAAAGGTAACATTTTAGTTTTTAAGTTGAGTGTTTGCCACTTAAAAAAAAAAAAAAAGCCTAGAATATGACTGAACAATCCAGTCCCCCACCCAATGAAGCACCAATGGAAGCATTCATACCTCAATCTGTTTGTGGTTGTAAGAGTGGCCACCACCATGTTCAAAGGTGTCCAAACTCCTGCCAAAACGGTCACTTAGGCCCTTTAGCCTTGGGTTAATTTGTGGGTGGGAGACATGACCCTTCTGTTTAGTAGCATATTCAGAAAACAAAACAAAACAAAAGACAAAACATACTGTCAGAACTCATGAACCAGAACACATATTTCTAAATCCAGGGCACTGACCACACCAAAGAATAGAAAGTAGAAGGTTTAGGAACCAGACACTCTCTTTCAGAGGAACTTGGTTATAGAACCATGCAATGGTACTTGTTTCATACTTCTGCCCCTGATTCAAGAAGACATTCTATAGTATAGCTATGGGAAAAGGAGAAGCAGATTAGGTTTACTACAAGTGAGGTTTCATTTTAGATTTTTCTCACTGCAGTAAGCTCCAGTGTTAGCAGTGGGGAAGGTGAAGTTTTGGAAGAGAGGTGGGCTATTGCTACTGTTTGGCAAAATTTCTAGCTCTGGTAGGCTGTCCATAAGAGGTAACATCAGCAAGGCTTTCTGTATGAGGCTTATGACAAAAACTCAGAGGATTGGAAAAATTATGTATTGGCAGACCCAATTGAAAATGCTCACAATCATGCTTTCTCATGGTAAAATATTTGCACATCTCTTATACCCAAGCCATATAGGGAATAACAAAGAACAAACAAAATACCTAGCCAGACACTATTCCTGGTAAGAAAACTAAAAAATAATCACAGTAAATTAAAAGAATTAAAGACTATCTTTAAAATTTCCACTGTAATGGAATTCAAGTTCTTCACTATTATATAATTTCTAAATGTTCAAATGCTGAAAGTTTAACCATTATTTCAATGATATCATTGTTCATTTTTGTTAAAATATGTATTCATATTTAAAGTCAATGTCCTGTTAACATGGTAGAGCTTGAAGGATGTAAAGATCACCTGGTCCTGTCATAAACCCCTCACTTTACTGTGAAGAAGATAAGGTATAAATGATTTTTATCCAGCTTCCAAAACACTTGCTCTGCAAGCTTAGCATATAGTAAAGAACCCTAATCCAGAACTTGCTCAGATATCATGCCCAGACTTTGACTTGGCATGAAGATAAAAATGAGAATGAGGGTACACATATTCTAGAGCACTGTCTACATATTACCAAATAGTTGAAGTAATTTGGTGATAACAACTTCCTATTCTGTAAGCTACAAGAAGGAAAATGCCCACATTGTTTTCTGTTTCGATGTTTATGTGTAAAAGAACATCAGGACATAAATGGAGACATGAATGGAAAATTGATAAGGAAAAAGCTAACAGATCCAAGAGCAACCAGCAATAAAAATTGTAAAACCATTAACTTACTTGATAGAAAATGCATAGTACTAAGTCATAATATCATTTTTCCTTTAAAAATACCAAGATTGGCAGTTTCCTCTCCTACTTTTCAGTACAGTAAGTACACAAGGTGTTAATCCTTCTAGGCTATGCTTAAAACTTATTTAACATTCAGGCCATTATTTAGCATACAGCTGGTTAGCAGTTTTCCACTAAAGAACTGGCTTGTATCCCACTTTTTTTTCTTCTGTCACTTACCTGGAGCTGTAAAGGGCTGAGTCCAGAAGTAGCAGCAGCTGCCATTGTTGATGAAATGAACTGTACAGGGTAGTTATCACCTGTCGGAAAGAACAATGCATACAGGTTTAGACAATGCACGGGGAATCGCAGCAGACAAGTACAAACATGGTCCTTGGATTGCCTGAGCTTTACAACATTGCTCTAAGCCCAAACATCTGCAGAAACAAAAGACTTAGTTGGGCATAGACTTGCAGTGCTGCCTTGGAACTTTTTGTTAACAGATAGCTAGTAGGCAAACTGGCAAAACATGAATGTGATGTTAAAAAAATTAAATGTGCAATTCAAGCATGTTCACTCCATTACAAATCTTGTAATACATCATTTTTTTAAGAGTGAAAAAATATCTTAAAGCCAGGCTGACAGTTCACTAAGAAAGTATTAAGGTTTTTATGTTAGAACAACAAAAAGTTTTGGCTTGGTAGGCAAGACACAGTATTAGAGTCCAAAAAAGATTATGAGCTATTGACTGTCCATAACCCCAAACTTTATTTTATAAAAAATAAAGAAAAATTTTAAAAATGCAACCTCTTCTATTTGATAGGGTGAGAAGGAAGCTAATCTTATCTGCCAACATGCTATGAAATGCCTGGTATCTCAAAGAGAGTGGAAATAATACTTTTCTGGCTTAGCTTCTGGTGGAACCTAGTACAGAATCAAGCATACTAGGCACTTATCATTTATTCTTTGATAATGACTCGATTAAATAACCACACATTTTACACGGGATATTTGTATTAAAAGTCTGTTAGACATGAACATGGTCTAGCAGAGATCAAGTCTACATCTTAATGTCTGACTCCATACCACTCCAGAACAGGGTAATAAAGTACTTTCTGTGACCTAAGAACACAGACTGTGAGCAGTGACATGAAGAACCAAGAGAAAGTAATGAGGAATGCATTGTGATAGTGGTAACTGAAGTCAAAATTAATACTTGTGGATAAATTACACAATATCAGTGATTTAATGGAGTATCACTTTGGCTGCAGCTACTTATTTAAAGTCAGTGTTATGTACTATCTCTAGGCTATATTTTAATAGGCTGTTCCTCCACACATTTTTGACATTTATAATAATCATGCTGTTTTGCATGAACTTTTCCACACTGAAAGCTGAATGTAATACAGAAGAGACAGCATAGAAAGAATCACAGTAATAAAGGTAGTCAATTGGAAAGCAATAAAATCTCTCTTTTCTGTATGGACACTAATACCTGGAGCCTTCCTGGTGCCCCAGGTTCCTTGGAACTCATCCTGCTTGCCACATGAAGTGCTACTCAGCTGGCCCAATGTAAATGTTAAGTTGCTTTCACTTTTAACAAATTGTTAGCTTCTAATCTACACAGTCTCTTTGCATCATATCCATAATACCTCATCAGACCATTGAGCACAGTGTGTGCTTGTACACAGTCCAGTAACAATTGGCTTCTGATTGCATATGGAGCACTGCTACAATGCATTCACTAACACTATATTGTGCTGGTCTCCTATGGAGTAATGTTCAAAATATCTGATCTTGTTTTTCCCCTTCCATGAGGTTGATTTTGGTTTGCACTGCTACATGAGCTTTTTAAAAAGGATAACTAGGCCAAATTATTTTTTATAGTAAATGACTGTCGCTTTATGCTTAAATAATTCTGCTGATCTTCTTGATATTTAAACTAAATTATCTGAAGAAAGAATATCCTAATCTAAGTCAAATAGTATTTCTTTGGTTGATATCTTATCAGGTTCAAAAAAAATTACAAAACGATACTGAATTAATGATGCTTCAAAAATAGGAGAAAAAATCACCATTCCAACCATCAACATGGACTGCCTCCCGGAACATTTTAGAGCTGTTCTTTCTTTAAATATCATGCATTATTCATACTAACTCTAAACCACAACCCCCCTCCCTGTAAGTTTAATACCAGTTGCTTTATTTGTACTAAAACATTTTTCATGTCAAACATATTTAAAAAAATCAAACTCTAAAAGAATTCCCTGGGGCACTCCTTTTTTCATAGCTGTCATGCTTCTATGCTATGAAATAGCTGATTTTTTTTTTATAGTTTTTGGCTTGCCAGTTAATTTATTACTATCTCTACCACACCCTGTAGTACTCTCCAGCTCACCTGCTGGCTACAAACAGCTTTCTTTCCACTGCTGACAAGCAGATTTTTAAAATGTTCTTAACCTTTCTGCCGGTTTGAATCTGTATATCTGAATATAATCTTTGGAAAGCTATTTCTCCAGAACATATCACTGTATCAATACTAAAAGTAAAAATGAATACATTAGAGCAACAGAGTACATTATAGAGAATGATTAGAAGAAAGAAAAAAGGGAAAGGGAGGGGAGCGAGAAGATAAGAGCGAGGAAGAGAAGGGGGTTAAAAGCAGAGAAAAAATGTTAAGAGGGAGAGGGATTTATGGTATTGTGAAGTTTAATTTTTAATAACAAAGTTATGTGCTTCACCCCCACCCTTTTAATTTTCTCTTTGTAAGAGTCGGTCAAGTAAAAGTTTTCAGTGGCTGACTTGGCAAGGAACCAGTCAACATGTTGTAGCAATTTTTTTCAAATTTGTCTCTGGATTTCAAATGCTTGCGTGAGGATCCATTCTTTTTAAATTTGTACAAAGGAAGATGAAGCCTGTTGGAACAGGTTGGCTTTAGGTACTACTGTAATCTGGCTCTTGCTACCTCTAGCATAAAAAAGACAACCTCCAAGAGCCAATTTGGGAAATAATGTCCATTCTGTAAATTCATCTTTCCAGCCTTCTAGATTTTTCAACTGACTGTTTTCATCTGAAGATTACAGAACTAATAAAACCTATGGAAAATGTGCCTGATATTAGTTTCACTTGTCACAATAGGCAACATTCCTTCAGAACCAAAGCAGCTCCACAGCAAGAGTCTCTGAATAAAGAGAAAGTATATTTTTTTAATATTCAAGGAAAGTGAAATGTTGCCAAAATTTATTAAAACTTAAATACGGGAGAAGGTAGAGCTTATACTAAGAACCTAGGACCCATTAGACTCAGGCTATCTCCTGCAAGAAGATTCCTAGTTTCTGTAAATCAAATACAAATTTCACTTTTATGAAAGAGTCAAAACTCTCATGGGTAAAATCCTGTCCATTTAGTTTGATTCTTCAGAAAGATAAGGCACTGGGTTGTAGTCTCCTGGATATTAACTTCAGAATTAACCTACTGAGGAAATCATTGAAGAGGTTGGAAGGAATCTAGAGGAAAAAATACATAAACCTAGGAGACAGGATTCAACGACTCTTCAGTAATTGGCTCAAAGTCTCCCACTTCATTTTTTCACCCTCCAATACAAAAGAAAAATACTCTACACACCCCTAACTACCTTACAGATTATTGTGTGGTGCATCATAGGATAATGGTAAATTATCTGAGTTCCTAAACAACTGATAGGTAGATCTCACTTTTCAAAACTATCCTCATTCTTGCTACAATATGGAAATATTTCAATCGCAATCACCAGTCCAGATTTGGACATGCCACTTTGCATCTTGACTGGATGTCTATATGCAGAAAAGCAAAATATTACAACTCCTCTATATTCTGAAAGAATGCCATAATCAACCTGATTTTACCTCTGTGAGGCATCACACTGCAGAAAAAGTTAGCAAGTAATGAATGACACAGTTAGAATCCTAAAAATAAAATGACACCTTCAATTTGTTCTGGTACATGTTACAGTATCTATTGTGGAGATCACCCTGCTCTTATTGGTCTTGCTAAATTTCTCCTCTATTCATCAAAGAATAGGTCAATGATGAGAAAAATCTTGATCCCAGGGCATTTTCTAAGAACATGTGAATTGTTTTCATACCTTTAAAGAAGATAAGAATCAAGAACCAATTTTAATTTCTTCACTTATTTTATTGATACATCCAGACCATTGGCTAATCATTTGAAAATCCATGGAATTTGTTACAATAGCAATTAAATAAGTGAATATGGATAAACTGATATAAATCCATCCATTATAAGAAATCAACTTAAAATATCAGTTCAAAGTTCATGCCTTAAAATAGCTCACCAATGATATAGCCTCTGTATATAAAGGAGGCATAATTAAAATAATCTTGATCTCCAAAAACTAGGTTAGTTTACATGGATGTGCATATTTTTTCCTTGGACTTCAACACTCTTACTTAAAAATGAATTTACAAGGGCTCCTGAGTAGCTTAGTCGGGTAAGCATCCCACTCTTGATTTCTGCTCAGATTATGATCTCACAGTCATGTAACAGAACCCTGTGTTGGGCTCTGCAAAAACCTTGGAGTATGCTTAAGATTCCCTCTCCCTCTGCCCTTCTTACCTGCTTGTGCATGCCCATTCTCAAGAAAAGAAAGAAAGAAACAAAGGAAAGAAAGAAAGAAAGAAAGGAAGGAAGGAAGGAAGGAAGGAAGGAAGGAAGGAAGGAAGGAAATGAAGGAAGAAAGAAAGGAAGAAAGAAAGGAAGAAAGAATATAAATGAAATTACAGGGTGCCTGGGTGGCTCATTGGGTTAAGCATCCAACTCCTGATTTAAGCTTAGGTCATGTTATCAATTCTTGAGATCTAGTCTCTCTTGTCACCCTCAACCATTGGGTTTCAAGAGCTAGAAGCCTGCTTGGGATTCTCTCTCTCCTTGTTTCTCTGCACCCCCCCCCCTCCATTCATGCTGGTGAACACATGCTCTCAAAAATAAATAAAATAAAAATAAAAATAAATAAACAAACAAGATTCAAATTACTAATCTGAAGAACCTCAGACACTGCCTTGATTTCAAGTAGATGAATTTAATTAACCAATTATTCCATCAATAGTGGTTATAATACCTCAGCTTTACATATGCTGGAAGAGGTGGAAATACCTAGCAATACAAGATATCATTTGGATAAATTCATACATATAAGTCATATATGCTTCACATCAAATAGTTATCTTTTCCTAATATCATATATATTTAAACCAACTCTGCAAGAGTATAAAATATCCATAGAACTTCAGTCTGAATTCTATCTCCACTAGTCTCTAGATTGCAAAGCTTGAAAAAGTTAATCAACTTATTTGACTATCTTTTTTTTCTTTTAACAAAATAGATATAATGCTACCTATAGCTTGGAGTTGTTAAGAAAATTAAATGAGAATATACATATTCATAAACACATTACACACGCACATATGTATACTCCCACATACAAATAAAATGATATTCAGTAAATGCTAACTGAAACAAAGGAATTAATAAGAAGCACTGGTTAACAATTTTATGCTGAAATATTACACAATCTAGAAGAAATGGACAGATTTCTTAAAATATACAAATTTCCTAAGCTGACTCAAGAAGAAATAGAAAATTTCAATAGACCTATAACAAGTAAAGAGATTGGGTCAGTAAACAAAACTTCTCAACAGAGAGAAGTCCTGGACCAGATGGTTTTACTAGTAAATTCTCCAACATTTAAGAACTATTAACATGAATTCTTCCCAAAACCTTCAAAAAAGTTGAAGAAAAGGAAACACTTCCTAGCTATAAAATAATGAAGCTAATATTACCTTGATACCAAATCTAGATAAAGATATCACAGAAAAGAAAATTACAGACTAAAATCTTTTACTCATATAAGTATAAAATCCTCAACAAAATATTAGCATATTGAATCCAACAGCATATTAAAAGGATTATTCACCATGACAAAGCAGGATTTTTCCCAGGAATGCAAAAGGGGTTCAACACACAAAAAAATCAATGTAATACAGCACATTAATAGAACAAAGGGGAAGAAATCCACATGATCATCTAAATGGATGCAGAAAAGGCATTTGACAAAATCCAACACCCTTTCACGATAAAAACTCTTAGAAATTAAGGAATTGAGGGCAAGTTTCTCAACATGATAAGAGATAATTATGAAAAATCCACAGCTAACATCATACTCAACGGCAATGGACTGAAAAGCTTTTCCTCTAAGATCAGAAAAGAGATAATGATGCCTGCTTTCACTGCTGCTATACAAAATTATATGGAAGTTCAAGCCAGCACTATTAGACAAGCAGAAGGGGGGGAGGGGAAGGCGAGGGAAAAGGAGGGAGGACAAAAGGCATCAAAATTGGTAGGGAAGAGGTAAAACTCTATTTGTGACAAGAGGTAAAACTATCTCTATTTATGACATAATTCTACATATAGAAAATTCTAAAGAATCCACAAGAAAGCTACTAGAGCTAATAAATTTAGCAAAAGTTGCAATCTTGTAAGATTAACACTCACAAATCATTTGTCTGTCCATATACCAAGCAACAGGCAATCCTAAAGAAATATAAGAAAGCATTTCTATTTATAATAGCATCTAAAATAAATTAAATACTTAGGAATAAGTCTAACCAAGATGGTGAAAGTCTTGCACACTGAAAACTACAAAACATTGCTGAAAAAAAAATTAAAAGATATATAAATGGAAATGTGCATCAAAAGGAAGACTTAACATTGTTAAGATGTCAATACTATACAAAGCTATCAATAGACTTAGTGAAATATCTATCAAAATTCCAAAAATCTTTATCACATAAATGGAAAAACCAGTCCTCAAACTTATATGGAATTGTAAGGTTCCCAGTAGCCAAAACAGTCTTGAAAAGGAATAAAGTTGGAAGACTCATGATTTCTGAGTCAAAATTCACTACAAAGGTACAGTAATTAAAACAGTATGGTACTGGGCAAAAGAGTGATATATAGACCAATGAAACAGATTAGAGGGCCCAGAAATAAGCCCATACATACATGGTGAGTTGATTTTCAATAAGAGTGCCAAAGATATTCAATCAGGAAAGAATATCTCTTCAACAAATAGTGCTGGGAAAAGTAGTTTTTGCATGCAAAAGAATGAAGTTGAACCCTTACCTAAATAATATATAAAAATTAACCCAAATGGATCTAAGACGTAAACTTAAATACTAAAACTCTAAAACTCTTAGAAGAAAACATAGGAATAAATCTTTGTATTTGGCAACAATTGCATGGATATGATAGCAAAATCACAGGTCAAACGAAAAAAAAAATAGATAAACTGGAGTGTACTCAAATTAAGTAAAAAGGCAAACAATGGAAGGAAATATTTGCAAACTATTCATCTGATATATTAAGAAATCCTGAAACTCAATAACAAACCAACAAAAAAACATACAGCCTAATTAAAAACTGGGCAAAAGTGCTAACATATTTTTCCAAGAAAGATCTATAAATTTCCAATAAGCACAAGACAAGATGCTCAAAATTATTAATCATTAGGGAAATGAAAATCAAAACAATGAGATATTATCTCACAGCTACTAGGATGGCTATATATATATATATATTTTTTTTTTTGGTAAAAAAATTGGAACATAGCAAGTGTTGGTGAGTATATGACAAGATTTGAACTCTTGCATTGCTCCTAGAAATGTAAAATGGCACAACTTCTGTGGAAAACAGTTGGATAGTTTCTCGAAAAGTTAAACATAGAACTATCATATGACCCAACAATTCTGCTCCTACATAAATGTCCAAAAGAATTGAAAGCAAGGACTCAAACAGATATTTGCATATCAGTATTTACAGCAGCCTTATTCACAATAAGCCAAATGTGGAACCAACCCAAGTGTCCATCAGCAGTGTCCACCACCCACACCCATAAACACATATGCAGATATATATATATATGATATATTTATAAGAGAAGATATATATTATATATATATATATAAATGCGTTTATCTTACTAGGTGAATAGGAAGAGTTATTGTTAAATGGACACAAGGTTTTTGTTGCAGATGATTAAAAGTTTTGGGTATAGATAGTGGTGATGGTTATACAAAATTGCAGATGTATTATACCATTGAGTTGCACATTTATAAATAGTTAAAATATTAACTATCATGTATATTTCACCATAATTTTTTCTAAAAGAAGCATTAGGTATACTTGTAAAATTATTTTTGGTTATCAGGCAGAGGGATACTTTTGGACACTTCTGATGGATAAGGACGTAGTTTAATATTGTTAAATTTACTTAGATTTTACCCCAAACCTAGTGCTTTAGAGTTTTCAAAGAATTTCCATACATTTTAACAAATTTAATCTTCACATCCACACTGAGCAGTGGACATATTTTTCTAGATGACAAAAATGTGAGGTTCAGCAAGGTTAAATGACATTTTCAAGTAATTACGTAAAAGAATCCGTGTAAAATACTTAGCACAGTGTTTGGCATAAAGTAAGAATTCAGGAGGTCTTAGTTACTATAGTATAACTAAAAAGTGGGTGGAGAAGCCAGAAGCACTCAGAAATCATACTTCCAGAATCTCCTAGGAAACCCAGAGTGGCTATGCTAGCAGCTGTTATTTTAAAAATCCCAACTGCACGAAGTCCATGGGACACCTGCACCCTCCCTGGTGCATAAAGGAGGCTATCCATTATTTTTATTTTACAGGGAATTCAATCCTTTCTGACATATACCTCACCAGCTATGAAAGAGGCTTAATCTTTTAATTTTCTCAAATATAGGCACGTAAATGCATTTATCTTGCCCTGGAATGCTGTGTCTCTCAGTTTCATAACGTGAAAGAGCAAAACAACCAAAATTCTGTGGTGTATGATCTGGACCCTGACTAATTCCTTTCTAGAAAGATGTCTTTAATTATAGAACCAATAAAAAAGTTAATTAAAGGTTAAAACTCAATAAATCTATGTCTACAGATATTAATCTGATAGATATTTCCTTGAAACTGCACAATCCCTGTAGGCCACAAGCCTCCTCAACAACCTCCGGAAGTCAGAGAGTTTGTTTGGTGTTCACTGAATACAGGGACACTGATATGCCCAGAGCAATGGGTCAGATTATCTGAAGGAAAAAAGGTCCACAGCTCTAAGTATATTTGTTTAGACTGTCCTAATAATGGATTCAGAAATAGTCAACTTTGACAGTGAACATCACCCTAAGGTAGTCCGCATTTTCTGGAAATCAAGACAATTACTTAAACAACTGAAGGCACAACACTATGGAACTGTCTCAGGTTATGGGAAGGTGGAAAATGTACAAAAGCAGAGTAATTTATTTTGTAATTTATAAGAGCAAGATAGTGATTGCTCATTTTCTTGCTGAGGGGATCAAAATATAAAGCTACACCCCCATTTCAGGGCTTTTATATGTGACAGAGCTACTTTCTTGTAAAAATTTAGTCCTCGGGTGCTTGGGTAGCCCAGTTGGTTAAACGTCTGACTCTTGATTTAGGCTCAGGTCACGATCTCACGGACTGTAAGTTCAAGCCCCATATCAGTATCAGTGCTCACTAACAGTGCAGAGCCTACTTGGGATTCTCTTTCTCTCCCCCACTCTCTCTGCCCCGCTCCGGCTTGCCCTCTCTCTCAAAATAAATAAATAAACTAAAACATCTAATCATTATTCTACATGTATTTCAAACGATACTCTCATAGTTTAGTTTGGGGCAAAAAGTTTTTCTAGTCCAGACTCCAGTCTAACATGCTTCTACTCCTCCAATCCATGTGAATTACAAAAACATTGCATAGATGAAGTCTCCTAAGTACATAATTTCTCTACTGATCACATAAAAACATAATTTTAATCATTTTAAGGATAATTTGTATATGCAATAAAACCTAGATCAGAAAATATTAAAGTATTTAGAGTTCTGGCTAATAAAAATTTCTGACATAACTTAGGGGTCAATAGAAAATATCTTATTTTGTCAGCCTTGCTTGTGATTAAAAATTGTCCTATGTGTCAAGGCCCACTGTCCTGCCTGCCTTAACCAACAGTTTTAGCCACCATAATCAAAGGAGAGGAGCAAAGGAAAAGAGAGAATCTTAAGCATACTCCACTCTCAGCATGGAGCCTGACATGGGACTCGGTCCTACAACCTTAGGATCATGATCTGAGGTGAAATTAATAGTCAGATGCTCAACCAACTGAGCCACCCAGGTGACCCATCAATCTCCATATTCTTTTTATTCACTACAATTTCACCCATGCTATATAAGAGGAATTTTTAAAAAGTGGTCCAAATTCATTACCTATGTAACAGTACATTCCTCCATGAAAAACAGCATTATTGTTTTAACAAAATTAGGTAAGTAACATGTCAACTATGTTGATGTTATGTCTAGTAGAAAATAAGGCTCACACTCAATTTTTAAACGTGAAGAATTTTAAATGTAGAAATACTGAAATTAAACAGAGAGTTTTCACAGATGGTTCATTGAAAAGGGTTCTAAGACTAGAATAGGAATGACTACTCAGATTCAGGGTAAACCAGTAAATTTAGGTCACATCAATGTTCCAAAGGAAGTCCAGATGGAGAAATATTTCAGAACTTCTTAGAGACATCAGGGAAGGATTGAACCAGGGAAGGATTAACCAATGCACTCATAGAAACATATTATCTGACAAAATATAATCCTGTACTTAATATAGATATAAATTTCACAGGGAATAATACTTGCTCTAAAAATCCTGCTGTAGAAAAATCAAATTTTGACAATTTGAACAACACAATTTTCTTGCATTCAGGTATCCCAAAATCTTTGGTAATACCAGGTATGACTAGTTTGTATCTGAGGAACTTTCAAAGTCAATCCTTAAATGAAGCAAATCCTTAACATCTCTATTCCTTAAAAGATAGAAGTTTTGACAGACATCCTACCTTTCCTCGCAAAGAAGATGGTAATCTACCAAATGCAAAAGAGTAATCGATAGCAAGAAGCAATTAAAATAGGTGTTAAAACTCACTAGATTTGTTTTTTGATGCTATTTAGTAAGCTTCCTTACTGAGGATTTTAGTAGAGTGATTTATAGTTTATTATTACTTTAAGCACATTAAAATGCCTTTGTTCACTTTATAAACCCCATACACAAAGAAGCCGCTGCGCTCAGATTTGCTGCACTTAGATTTGGTGGTTAATATAATCAGGTTAATATGTTAAAAAGAACTTGACACGGAAATTATTAATGAGTAGAACAAGGTCACTACTTCTGAGCTGAGGTCACTTACAAAGAATGCACAAATGAAATTAAGGTTGACTTTATTTACTTGACTATCTTCTTACATTGGATTCCTTTGGCAACATATCTTTAAACATTTAAAGCCCTGTTTACAAGGAGGCTCTGAAAGAAGCTTCAAACCATTATGTCCCTAATTGAATTCCCCAGGAGTCCAGTAAACTCAGAGGAATAAAGAAAAATCATAACATTTGCTAAATCATCTCAAAACATATTTCACTGCAAGGTTATGTGACCTGTTTTGAGGTTCAAAGATGAATGAGAAAATACTACTGTATGCTTCATTATTTAAACTAAACTCAAAAGGAATCTTACCTATCAGTAGTGAACTAATTAAATCTGTCCAGTTTTAACTTTTCTTCCAGGAGAAATCAGACAACAAACAACAAAACATTTTATAGTGTATGTGACCACTCTCCCAGAGCATAAAAGCTCTTAGGAGGAGGAACATGTCTTTAACCAAAGACAATTATTCACAGTAAAGGTATGAGAGAGAGCTGACAAAAATTTGTGGTCCCCAAGGAAAGTAGCATTTTATTCATGAATTCAGAACAAACCAAGTGGAAAAAGAGAAAGTAAAAGTTTTTTTTGCAACAAATGAGTAACACGCCCCCTTCCCAATTAACTTTCCAGTTCTAATTTGACTTTAAAATCAGTCTTTATGATCATTTTATTCATAGTTCCTTTGTATGCTCCTGTGTTTGTTGTGACTACTAAGCAAAAACATTGAGGATCTTAGCATTTCCAAAAGAATGTTGAATTCCTCTCTACTTACCTGGTTTGTATGTTATTCCAGGGGGGAAGAGGAAGCCCTGCTGGGCAGCGGCAGCTGCTGCCAGGGTCCGCTGGTCATGTGGAAAAATTGGGATCATGAGCGGAGGCATGTGACCCTGAACCTGCTAAACAGAAGAGAGCCTATGATCAGACAGAGAACAAATGTATGCCAAGAAGTATTTGTTTTTCACTCCTGCTGGTGTGCTGGTACCCAAATAGCCACCCACCTCTGACCTCATTCCGAATCTGCTCCCTGAGAAAACACAGGCAAAAGTTAGCAAATCCCTGTTCTTAGATCCCATTAGGACTCCAAGGACACAACCTTGTGAATTTGCCTCATCCCTGCTTCTACCAAATAGTGGTGAATGGTTTTTCTTTTATCTTGACTCTTTTCTTTTCCTTTTTTCCTTTTTTTTTCTTAAACAAAACAACTGGAAGAAATAAGTTTGCTTCTTACACTGTGCAATGCTGAAAGGTTTTGCTCTTTCACCTGCTTTGCATTCCATCTGCCCTTTGTTTGGAAAACAGTGTTTAGTGTCCTCGGTCAGAAAATAATGTCTAATTGTTATATATTCCAAATGCTTTATCTCCTCAGTTTAGGTATCTTATTTCAAAGCCTTACCGCATTATGTTAAACAAACATATAGCTCTTCAGATTTAAGGCTACTACATCTTGGCTCCCAATTAAACTAATATTCTTTGCCATACACACCTCGATGTAACATATAAATTGCTTGTCTGGCTTAGCAGTTTTACAGCTTTATGCACTACCATGTAGCTCAGTAATTATGGAGTTGTATTCAGAGAGCATTTCATAATAAATCCTACTATATCAAATTTCATTTGACCTCAATAAATGTATCAAAGAGCACAAAAATGCAAAATAGAAAATCTTTACTCTATATCAGTATTTGTATTCCGTATAAAGAAAATAAGAGCTATGACAAAATCATGCCTGTGAAATCACATTTTAATTTCTTAGCTCCCTCTTTTCACTCTATGCATGCTACCCTGATTCCAGGATAGTATCATAGTAAGATTCTGTCCTGGCTTTTAGTGCCTGATTTCATAGGTTAAACTATAGTACTTTTGTTATTTAAAGATCAAAACTAGGATACACTAACAGAGATGCTCCTTAAGTTCAAACTGGGTCTTTGGGCTCTTTACTAAGTATAAAAAAGCTGTATTATATCCTGTTTAAGTTACAAACATTTGCCAGTAATTCTACCAACCCCAAACCCTTCCCCCCATTTAAATTTTAAAATCTTCTCTTTAGGCAAAATTCCATACACTGGCTGATGACCCTGTTTACACAGCGCCAACTTGCCTTGTCCTGTCCCTGTTCCCTCAACAGCCAGGGACATGGTGCAAAAATGCTTCTGTGTGGGTCTAAGAGGTTTCATTTACCAACAGCTTTTCTCTAGGGAAAGCCGTAAGATGTGGGTTAATAAAGGGCAAGCAAAAAATAAACACTATACAGTATTTTTCTGAATTCATTTCTCAGGAAAATCAACTTATAATAAAAAGGTCTTTGTGCAATTACTACCTTGCCAGTGGGGCGTGAAAGAAACTAGCTTTGGGCAGCTATTTCTATCATTTTAGCTGAGGTAAGCCCGAGTTTTGTACGTTCGAGTACAAACTTAGCCTGCGTAAATTGGAGCTGATCCCCTTGTGCCCAGGTCTTGCCTTTAACCCTGAAGAAAAGCACTAGGTTTGCTATTCAACTCCAGCTTGCTGTGACCTGATGCAAACCTGAGGTGTCAAAGATGTGGGCACTGTTCTATGTCAAAAAATAAAACACATTCTTTTAGGTAGGATTGTTGTTCAGTGCAAGAGTATATCAAAAGAAATAATTTCATTTACTTCTAGAAATATGGTTCCTAGCATGTACCTAGAACATAGCACAGAAGCTTTGTGTTCTAAAGGGGAACAAGTGAGAAGTATAGCTGTCATATTTATTTATTCTTTCCTTCTTTTTAACAAACATTTATTAAGTTATTATTATGTGCTATGAATCTTGAGAAGTAGCTGAAAAAGGGGGCTATTTAGCTTGGAAGAGAGAAAATACAAGGCTATCTTCACATGGCAAAAGAATCAGATTAAGTCTGAGCAGTTAGAAAGGGCAGAACTAGACTCAAAAAAGAGATTTTAAGGAAGTTTAATGTAGAGAAGAATTTTCCAATAATGAGTTATTCAACAATCACTCTGATTAAAGAGGTCACATGTGTCATTTCCCTAGAGGTGGTCAAATAAAGGCTATATACCCACATGTTAGGGATCCTTTAAAGGATAAGCATAACTAAACCCCTAACTAGATAATGACCTAGAGAGCCTTTTCAACTCTATGATTCAGATTGTTTCAAATTCCGCATTAGGAAGATAATGTGATGTAGCATTGCTTTATTCATTCGTTCACCACATATTTGTTCAGAATCTATGATGCCTACAGAGGCTTTGTTGTCAAACATATCTGAACTTTAATCTGTATACTGCCATTTCCTTGGCTGTGTGATCATGAACAGTTACTTAACCTTCCTGAGTCTATTTCCTCATGTAGAAGCTAATGATATTATCTTACATGGTTATTGTGAGGATTCAATAGACCAGAAAAGTAACATTTGTGGCATGGTGACTGGCATGTAATAGGCACTCAGTAAATGTCAGAGCCTTACTTTTTCTCTTATGTAGTTTGCATATTTCATTCTAGAAAATTATCAAATTGCTAAAACACACACATGCGCGCACGCACACACACACACACACACACACACACAAGAAACAGCAACTCTTACCCATAACTCTACTTCAGAAAAGAAAATATGAACGAACTAAATAATTCAGTTCAACAGGCAGAGGCTTATTATGTTCTTAGCAGAAAGGAAGCCACACAGAGTGTTATCCCATCCCAAGTATCTAGAAAACCATAAAATAGAAGAGGTGGGATTATAAGGATCATTTGAAAATGCAATTTTGGATTGTTAGTGTTATTCATTAAACAGCATCTTAGGATGAAAATATAATTTTACTTCTATATTAGTGTCAAAACTCTTCAGATCGTGAGACAACATAAAGGGATCAATGGCAATTAAGCGTCAGACCTTAATTCTTGAATCTTGGTGTATGAAGACACTTCTTTTGTAACTAGCTACATGCATGAGATGACTAAGTAAACCATCTAAGGTCACTTTCAATGCCAAAGAGCTGTAAGTGTATCATATTAACATAAGTTGTAAGAATTTAGGGAAGTTCCTTTCTGTCCATCACCCTCTACAAAGTAGGATATGTTAGAAACTTTCAATGCTAACAATTAGTTTAGAGGCAGTTTACAGTAAAGTAAATAAGAAGGGGGACAGAAGACATTGTGAAAGCAATAGTAATGATGGAATCAGAGTTGGAACAGAGCTTACAACTGACCAAAACTAGTAGTTCTCAAAGTGTGATACCTGACCAGTAACATCAGTAACACTTGAGAACTTAAAAAAGCAAATTATCAGGCTCTGTCCCGCTCCTCCAGATCTATAAATCAGAAACTCTGGGACCTGGGTCCAACGATCTAATATTTAAACTAAAATTTAATTCAGGGCAGTGTTTCTCAAACTTGAGTGTGTATTAGTTCAGCTAGAGGGCTTGTTAAAACAAAGACTGCTAGTCCCTACCCTCAGAGCCTCTAAATCAGTAGGTGTGAGGTGGGGTCAGAGAATGTACTTTCCTAACAAGTACCCAGGTAAAGCGGGCAGTATGGCCCAGGACCCACTCTCTGAGAATCACTAATCTAATCCAAACTTCACAATATACACAGGGAAACAGATGGCTAGAGCAGGTAAAAGACATGCCTTGCGGTCACACTATCTACAACAGGGCTGGATATGGAGTCCAGACCGGCTCATCACCATGTCCAGTGCTTTTTCCACTACATCACATGGACTTCAGTGATGGAAAAGAGAGAAATCATGTGTGTATGTTCTTTGGGTAGAGAAAATCTTGAGGTTTGCAACCAAAAGTAATTTTCTATTTCAGAGGTGGATTGTTGGAGTGACTCTGGGGTATGGATAATATATTGTTCAGCTCCAGTTCCTTCTTCTCTCTTATTTTGCACCCAGAAAATTTGATCACAAAGCCACTGTCATTAATTCCAATAACTTATTATAATATATTTATTAACAGTGATTATTTAGCTCCAGTTGATAAAATTGCCCTTATTTCAAGTTAAACAATGATGTGAAAAATCAACATGCCCCTTATTAAAGACAGGACAAAATACTCAGTAGCAGTTAGAATCTAGACCAAGAGAAGATGATGAAGCATTCCTATTGGAGCTCTAATTACAGGAGTAATAATAGTGATGATGATGGTAATGATAATCATCATTATCACAGCCACTAATATTTTCCAGTGTTTCCTATATGTCAAGTACTGGGAAAGTGATTTACGTGATCTATCTCATCTAATCCTCAAATCTCTTTGAGGTACTTACTATTATTCTCCTCAATCACTTAATGAGAAAGACAAAATCATGAGATGCTCAGTAGCTCAGCCAATTAAAAAGTGCTAGAGAGCCAGGATTCAAGTCCAGGTTTACATTTTCTAACTCAAGTTAGAAAAGTTTACATTTCTAACTGCCATATTATATTAAGGATCAAGTCATCTTTTGCTAAATAGACTTAAATGAGATAAGGAATATAATTCTTTGTAACAATTAGCTGAAAGTTTTATAAATGTAATTGTAAATTTACATGCACTTTTGTTTATTTTTAAAACTTTTTAAAATTTTTTAATTAAAAAAAATTTTTTTTTACAAATAGTTTATTGTCAAGTTGGTTTCCATATAACACCCAGTACTCATGCCCACAAGTGCCCTCCTCCATGCCCATCACCCCCCTTCCCCCCACACCCATCAGTCCTCAGTTTGTTCTCAGAATTCAAGAGTCTTTCATGGTTTGCCTATCTCCCCCTCCCCCACTACTTCCCCCCTTCTTCTCCCCCTTGGTCCTCTGTTAAGTTCCTCCTAATCCTCCTATATGTGCAAACATATGGTATTTGTCCTTCTCTGCCTGACTTGCACTTTTAATAAATACTACAGAGAGATCCCATGTGTCCTTTATCCCTAGTGGTCATAACTTGAAAAACTATAGTACAATATCACAGCCAGGGTATTGACATTGATATAATCCAACAACCTTATTCAGATTCCCCCAGTGTGATACTATTTTAAAGGAATTGTGTGTCTTAAAAACTCACAAGGGTAGTGGAGGTCTGTGAATACTTCCAACTACCACCTTTTATAGAAAGCTGACCAGTACGGCCTAGTGCAAATAATATGAATAGAAAGCATGTATTAAAGCAACAATTTACCCCTTTCATAGCTTTCCACTTATTGTACTTACATTTACTAGAAAATTATTGATTGAACGTGGGACAGAAGTGGAAAGCAAGGACAAGGAAGGGAGGAGAGATAAAGAAAGAGGGCTTGGCCACCAAACAAGAGTCACATAAATGTCTAGAATATTTTTCTCCTATAGAAGTTGTGAGTTAAGTTTCCTGCACTGAGTGTCAGGGCTTAAGGTGGATGAAGAATTATGAATATACAGAAAAGCCGCACCCTGCTCTAAAGGATGTAAGCTTATCTTCCTTCTTCCTTCCCATCATCCTATTTTCCCACTTGATGACATGCCAGGGAAGGCAGTCACATTGGATACAGCAACTTCCAAAAATACTTTAAGAAAGAATAAAAATTAATAGAATTCCCCTCACTTCATCAAAGAATTACCAGTCTCCACATGTCTTTTCCAAGAAGTTATCAAAATTTCAAATAGCATCTACTTTTCTTGAAAGTGTAGCTTTCCCTTAGTACAAATTCAAAGATCCTTTCATTATTACACAGCTAAAAATGATTTGTTTAATACAAAGAATAAAATTTGACGTGGCCAAAAAATATATCTCTGAGCATGAAACCACATTATTTTTACTGCTTTGCAAGTCAGCACTAACAGGCTTGGTATGTAACTCAACTGACTACAAGAAACCAGAAACTCCATCCTAGGTGAAGCTTAGTCAGGGCATCATGAAAGAAAAAAACTGTGGGTGCCAAGGTACAACTGACCATGGGTTCTAAACTTCCACAATTCCTGACCAAAGTGTTACCTCTTTGCAGAAAGTGGGGAACACATGCTTGATCAAATAGGATACATGCCCAGAAATTTTAATTGGATGGTGTTCTTCATATCTTTCAGACAACCAAGACAGCAGTAAGGCATATGTGAAACACTTAGGTTCTGTCTCTTCCTATCTGCAAAACAGCATTGTTGCATCAATACTTATCCCCTTTGTTTTCTCTGTGCTAAGTTGTTGATGAGGCCGTTTTTTGCCATCTGCCCCAGAGCTTCATTAAAGATACATGAATGGGCTAGCTGGCCTGATATCTTGTGAGGAACAGGTGCTATTGTTTGTCCCTGAAGACTTGTACTAAAGATATGACTCAGAATACTTGAGAAAGAGCATCTGCAGCAGTCAGTCAGAGAGCAACTTGGCAGAGACCAGGCTATGCGCTAATATGCAAACAGAGTGACACTCAGGGGGGCTCATTTTCTCTTTCATTATTTAACTTTTTTGGTGATGGGAAATATGTATTTGTATTGAAAATCATGAGCAGATTAATATCTAATACTGAGTTAAAACCAGTGAGTAAGTGAAGATCATTTTAAGGCTTTATTTCTAGTAAATCATTCCTCATGTGGTTTAGTTGAAGAAAGCTTCTTTAATCTGTTGGAAGAAATTGTTTCTAATGTTTGTAAATGATGACAGAGAAAGGGAGATAGAGATAGAAAATAAAGAATGGGTAAGAACAGTCAGAGAGGGAGAGGGGGCACAGGGAGGGAATTTCCTAAAGGCCCTGTTCTTTATTTCAAAGAATAGCTGAGTCATTTGTATAAATGTTACCACTGTGAAAGCCTCCACGTCTAGAGAGAAAGAAATAAAGGACCCAGAAACCTTGCATGAGAAGACTTCCAAGTCAGAGAGGTGTCCTCTTAGTGCCAAAAAGTACATGCAAAATTATATATGGATCTCAGTTAACTCTGAAGAGTTAGGAGAAAAAGGGTCTCATTTGGTAGGATACATTCATGCCTTAACATAAAACTTTTCAAGTCTGGTTTTGCTTAAAACCTGTCTAAAATATTGACTATGTTCTGACCTGCTTTAGAAAGCATAATGTAGTAGTCAGCATACTGAAGTTCTCTTGGTTGACATAATTGGAAGTACACAAAGGAGCCTTATATTGTATATGGCCTACTGACTATTCATTAATTATCTCAATTCATTAATCACCTCTCACAAAATAAACTGAGTGTCCTGAATGGCCTGTGACATTTATATTTCTATATGCTCCACTGCTTAATCACAAGGCTAAGGATATAGTAGCATTTTGTATCAACCAATTAATGCAAGAAGCATCTTAGACCAAAGAGCCAGTTTTCTGGGCACCAATATCCACTGGTTAATGCAATGAATCACTTTTATTATTATTACAACAACATCATCATCATCATCATCATCATCTCATCATCATCATCATCATCAAGAATGACTCTTAAATACATCTTGGTATCACCTTGTTTACTTTTCATTTGTCTTTTAGCAAATCTCTACTTGTAGAGAATCTACCTGGATCTAGTAGGAGAAAAATAATCAACTTCCATCAGGAACAATTCTGGGACACAAGAAAGCATTTGAGAACACAGAGTCCCATCTTCCCAGATGTTTCCCATCAACTTCCAATGGATACACTTTGTGTAACTGCATTCTGAAGTCCTGCTTTGTTTTTGTTTGTTGGTAGCAAATATTATGTACCTTCCCCCCATCATCTTTGTCTCTCTGTCTCACTCTCAGGTCCCTCAAGGATAAAACACAAGACAAGTTGTTACCATTGTTAACATTCATCTTTCATATAAGGCAATTTCTTTCAAGAACTGTGCATACTAATGCCACCACTCTTTTCAAAATCCTCACTAAAGAGCCTGGAAAAATCATGAAAAGGTAGAACAAACTCAAGATATTATAGTCCAAAGACATCCTTTTAAAAACCCTGTCTTTTTTCTCTTAAAGTCTTATGTTTTAGTTTGAACCTTAATTAAGAGCTGACTTTATACTTATGTGATTTTCTGCATATATATTATACTTCAGTAAGAAGTTAATTTAAGGAAAAAGGAGAAAATAACTTCAGTAGTCAACTTGTCTTTATAGTATTAAATATTTCGTTAAATATATTTAATAAAATATCTAAAATATTCACAGGAGAAATAAAAGAGACAGATCTTGTCCCTAGTTCACTACATCCCCACCCTCACTAACAAGAGTAAGATAAGCAAACAAAGCAATTCTTTTACTAGGTTGGTTTTAAGATAGTTATTTAAATCCACATCACAGTCTGCATTTTCTAGGTCCTTTCCTTGGTTATATAGGACAGAAATGATCATTGAATGTACTAGCACAATAACTCTATCAGGTCAATAGCACAAGTTCTAAAAATCTTCTTTAGGTACATATTCAAAAAGAAATATTAACAACTCTGAAAGAGCCAATCCTGTCCTTTGTGTTAACACCTCTTTTTATATTCTCAGCATACTGTATATACTCACTCTATTTACATCTTCTAAAATGGGCAAATAACTCATTAATCTACCTGGATCATCAGTAGTCAAATGTGATTACTTTATCTCTTGTTCATTTTTTAAATTTTTGTTATTTATTTTGAGAGAGAGAGGCTGAGAGAGAGAAAGAGAGAGAGAGAGAAAGAGGGTGAGCACACATGCATGAGCGGGGGAGGCATAGAGAGAGAGGGAGAGAGAAAATCCCAAATAGGCTCTGTGCTGACAATGGGGCTAGAGCTCATGAACCAGGAGATCATGATATGAGCTGAAATCAAGGGTTTCAGCCCTCTGGGCACCCTGATCTCATTCATTTGTGCATGTTCTGTTTAAATACTGAATTTTCAAGGAAAAGAACATGGATTTAGCAGTAATATAATCATACCTTCTAGTATCTCTTATTTATTTGTCCCTTTACCCTCTGAAATAAAGAGCTCCACACATATAAGATGATGTCTTAGGCCCTCAAGAAACATGTTACTTTATAAAGGAGGTGTATGGTGTCAGTCTTTAATCAGCTGTCCAGCAGCCATCTATTGAGCACCTAGTACTATCTGACTGGTACTGTGCCAGGCACTAGGAATATAAAGATAGCTTAGAGAAGTCTATAGCCTTATTTTATCATGTAGTGGTGCTAGGTTTGTTTTCACTTACATAATAGTACAAATCATCCAGTTTGTCAGCTTACTTTGGAATAGGGTCAACATAGAAAGGAAAGATTTGCTTAAAAAGAAAACTAAATTACAATAAAAATTCCATTAGGTATCTTTTCCATAGTCTTCCTATGGCCTATAACCTAGAAAGATTTTGAGAGTATTTGAGAGGACAAAAGTCAGATTACTTTATAAAATGGATGATAAATGTTAATTAAATGTGTTTAAATTATCTTACTATGTTTTAAGAAACTCTCACCAGGAGGGAAGCAGAATATCCTGGCCATAGAGAAATTAATAAAACATGTTATGCAAAAGTAAAATTTATGATTCATTTGGAATTAGATATCTACCACCTTTTCAATCCATACAAATGCATAATCTTGTCAATTAAATATTATTGTTAAGGTCTAGTAGTATGTTAAAATCACTTTAAAGTGCAACTAAGGAAAATTCATGTGTGTTTATTACTCCTTAAGGATCTATTAGTGGGTATTTTATTCAGATTCGTGCTGTAAAATCTGCATAAACTCAGCATATTGTTATCCCCATGTGTGCATTTGTTTGGTTAAAGCAGAACAGCAAATCTCAATTTTTGCAACTTCTGGAAAAGTCAAGAGAACTAAAACAGTCTTAATTTTAATCAGATACAAACAGTTATCACTACAGAAGTGAAGAGTTGACTATTATGCAAATAGTCACAGTTAGTGGTCACCAGGCCATCACAGAAGACTGAGCTAGTCAATTACTTTAGATATTTCCAAAGACTAGTGAAGATGAATGTTTCTTATTCCACCCTGTCTTATTTCCACAGAAGTATGAAACATATTAGAGACTAATGATTGTTGTTCTCAGATGGACACCCCATTAAATATAGAATGATCAAAATGTTCTGCAAAGATGGAAATTATTTCTTTTTCAAATTTTGTGTAAATGCCATATAAATATGGTAACATTGTGAAAAATGTGGCATTCAGATATAAACCTTTCATAAACTTTTGACCTATAATGAAGACAATCTGGCTTTTACCCCTGAAGTATTTTACACAAGCTTATTCTGGTAGCAATGACCAGAGTTCAATTATTAAATTCCTCTTCCAGAAATGCAAGTTTACATCTTAGACTACAGGTCTTGTTAAAATTATGCACAACTTAAAGGCAGAGACTTTATATCACCCTAGGGCTTAGTAAAAGTTCCTCTCTTGCAGAGTAGGGATTCAACAGATATTCATAACACAAATGCATTACAGAGTTTTCACTCTCTATTATTTAAAAACTAAGCTATAATAATTCTGATATTTTAATCTTCAGAATCAAAGTCCTTTTATCATTTGCAATCCTCAGATCGAAGCAACAGAAATATGCATCTGTTCCAAATATACTTCATCACAGCAATCTTTTCTTTCAGCATGCCATGGTCAGACTTTTAAGTCCACTAGTTGGTATGAGAATACAAAAATTGACTTTATTCATTTATCTGAAAATATTTTTTAATGATTGAGTTCCCCTAGTACATCTGTTGAAATTCTTCTATAGTATAAAGAGGACTCTAAGCTTCTTTAATAATTTTATCACTACTGATTATAATCCTTACTGACAGAGATGATAAGCTCTTCTCACCAAAAGAGCCAAGAATACAGTTTTCCAAGATAATAATAAAAAAATTTTGTTATGTCACAGTGGGCTGGTTATACAATATAGCATGAATGACAGAAAAGTGTTTAAGCATCAGCTATCATCGAGAATAGAAGCAATTTCATCTGAAGTTACAGGCCTGAGAATATGCTGTGAACTCTGAAGAGAACATAAATAAGATGTCTAATCTATTGACAGCTGTGGTTCAGCCCTGGCAAGCTGATCTTCTCTAGAAGTACCAATAAGAGATGGTGCCTGTATATATAATTGAGTTGGGGGCTGAAGAGTAAAGTAAGGGATTGTTATAAGAAATGGATGCTGAGTAAAATCATAAATAATAACTATAGCCAAAGGGGCACCTGGGCGGCTCAGTCAGTTAAGTGTCCAATTTTGGCTCAGGTCATGATCTTGTGGTTCATGGGTTGGAGCTCCACACCAGGCTCCATGCTGACAGCTCAGAGCCTGAAGCCTCAAAGCCTCAAATCCTGTTTTAAATTTTGTGTCTCCCTTTCTCTCTGACCTTCCCCTACTTGTGCCCTGTCTCTCTCCCTCTCAAAAATAAAAAACAAATTTAAAACATAATAATAACTAAAGCCACAAATAAAATAACCTTCAGGATTTCACTTTTTATCACACTATAATCTTTTTAGTGCAAAAAGTTAATGACCTGCATTGTTGGGATTTAACCAATAACCCCTGCCCCAAGCTCAGCATGAACACTTCTACTAATATCCACATACTTACACACACTTCTACATTTCTTACCTCAACTAAATGCAAAGTGTGTCAACACTGAACATGATGTAAGGATAAACTAACATGTTGATTTAAAAAGAAAAATTTGGGGGTGCCGGGGTGACTCCGGCCGTTAAGCGTTTGACTCTTGATTTTGTCTCGTCATGATCTTGACCTGATCATGAGATCGAGTTCTGCATTGGGCTCTGTACTGAACGTGGAAGCCTACCTAAGATTCTCTCTCCCTCTGACCTTCTCCACTCTCACGTGTTCTTTCTTAATAAAAATAAAAATTTAAAAAAATAGTAATAGGAGCGCCTGGGTGGATTAGTCGGTTAAGCGTCCGACTTTTGCTTAGGTCATGATCTCACGGTTTGTGGGTTCGAGCCCCGCGTCGGGCTCTGTGCTGACTGCCAGCTCAGAGCCTGGAGCCTGTTTCAGTCTGTGACTCCCTCTCTCTCTGACCCTCCCCTGCTCACGCTGTCTCTCTCTCTCTCTCCTAGAAATAAAAAAAAAATATTAAAAAAAGATAATAATAATAAAAATAAAAAGAGAGGGGTGCCTGGGTGGTTCAGTCAGTTAAGTGTCTGACTTTCGACGTCAGCTCAGGTCATTATTTCATGGTTTGTGGGTTTGAGCCCTGCCTTAAGCTCTGCCGTGACAGTGAGAAGTCTGCTTAAGATTCTCTCTTTCTCTTTCTCTTCCCCTCCCCTGCTCATGCTCACTCTCTCTCCCTCTCAAAATAAATAAATAACTTTAAAAATAAAAATAAATAAAAAGTGAAATTTGTGTATTTTTATTTAGTAGTATGTTCATATTAAATAACTTAGATATAATAATGTCTTTATTAAAAAATGTGAGGTCCAAACTCCCTAGCGTAGTCTGGTATTGAAATCACTCTACGAGATGCTCTTAATGTAACTTCCAAGGTTGTTTTCCTACTATGTTTACCATCTTTCCTCTTTTGCTTTTCAATAACTTCTAAATCTCTGTTTAAGCCACTTCTCCACTTCTTCTCACAAATAGAATGATCTTTCCTCTCCTTTCTGCCTTCCCAAATTTGACCTACCCTTCAAAGTTTAGCTCAAATTCAACTCCTCAATGAAAATTCCCCAAACATAAATTTCTTCCCCTGTGCATAAAATTTATACTGTGTTGAATCTGACACTATTCCAGGTACTGGGGACATAGGAGTACACAAAATCCCCCACCATTATCTCCTAGGGAAGACAGACAACATATAAATGAAAGTATATATATGTATGTGTACATATATGTGTATATACATACACATGGGCAAAAAATATATAAAAATACAACACATACCCTTTTATAATAAATGCTAGGAAGTAAAATAAAGTAAGATAATGAGATAGTATTTGAGGGGTAGAGGCTAGAAAAAGGGAGATAGTGGGTAAGGAGTAGAGAAGACTACTTTTGATAGGGATGGTCAAGGAAGGCTTCCTTAAGGAGATAATATAGCACAGGGTTGAATGATCTAAGGAAATGCTCCGTGGGATTACATGAGAGAAAAGTAACTCAGGCAGAAGGCATGTGGGGCAAAGTTCCTGAAGCAGCAATAACTTGGGCTGAGTAAGCTAATAAGACCCAAGCAAAACGAGAAGAGAGTAGCAAGGGAAAAGTTAGAAAGATGGGCATAGACAAGATCATGGGGCTTTGTAGGGCACAGTGAGGAATTTGGATTTTCTTTTGAATGTGATAGAAAGCTATTGGAGGGTTTGAAGAGAGAAGTGGCATGAGATATGATTTAAGTTTATAAAGATCATTCTAGATGCTGTGAGGAAAATGACTATATTAGGGCAAGAATGAAAGCAAGTAGACCAGCTTAGAAACAACCTCAACAGTTGCGAAGTAGGGATATATTGTTGGCCTTTTTCCATCTTCTATATCCTGTCTGATAAAGTAAAAAAAAAAATCTTGCAGATAGATTCATAATATGCTACTACTAGGACAGTGTCCTTAAATATGAAAGTAATTATCTGATTGACTGACTGACTGACTGACTAAAACATGGCCTGTCCAGTGATTCCATATGAGACAAGAAGAACATGACTTTTAAACATTTGCACTCTTTTATCCCTAGAGGGGAGAAGAATATAACAAATTAAAATCTAAGTGGCTACTGCTACATGAC
Source organism: Proteles cristata cristata (assembly GCA_017311185.1). NCBI lineage: Eukaryota > Metazoa > Chordata > Mammalia > Carnivora > Hyaenidae > Proteles > Proteles cristata. The sequence continues at coordinate 586,066 of JAESUZ010003673.1, read as the reverse complement.
TGCAAATATTATATTTCCCCCAAATATTATACCTTTTAATAGAAGTTTACGTAGCAGAGAAGCTTACTGACAGACATTAAAAATGTAATCCTGAACTTAGTCTCTGTATGAGAAGAATAGGAATATTTAAAACTATTCAAGTTAACTGCCAACTTTTCTATGGGAAAAAAAATCAACTGTTAGTAAAGTCATATATGTCAAATGAAATTAGAATTATAATACAGTCATATGCTACAGCAGTTTACCTCTCATGATAACTTTTTGCATTACAAAGAACAATAGACCAATAACATCATTTAAGATTGATTAGGAATAACTTATGCAACTGTAAATGGAAAGGAATAGAAACCCAAGCCCAAAAAGAAATGGGATGATATGCTGGTCCATTCAAGTCAATAAAATAAAATTAACAGAATTCAAAATGGAAAATAAAAACATTGACTTTTCTAACACTTTTTAAGCAATCCTACTAATAAACTCTATATTCATTTGTTCTCTATTTTAATGTACTAATTTTTACTTCACTCTATCTAAAACACAGTATTACATAACCCATGATGATATTTCTTAATATTAAGTAACTAAAGAAGAAAGAAGAGCATTGCATGTCTTATATCTAAAATTTTAGCCAATCATCTGTGCCACCAAAAAAATAAAGGTAGTATTAGACAGGGTTGCCCTAATTACAAGGTGTTAAGAGAAGAGAAAAGAAATGAAATGATGAAAGACATGAGAAGTATAAAAAGAGAAATATGAAAAGAGGTGAAAATAAAGTAAAGAGAGAAGAGAATAAAGAGAAAGAGGGAGGAAACAGGCAAGCAAGGGTATTGTGGACTTTTAGGAAAAGTAGTGTTATCTTTTATAACCACAATTTTTACCTGTTTACTGCTCACTCTGTCTCTCACATTTCAATAAATGCAAACTACAAACCCCAGTATTATACTTATCTTAAAAACATTTTGTAAAGATCAAATGATATATGTATCCCTTTGCAAAATAGAATGCTATAAAAATTTTAATTAAAAAGTTAATTATATTACAATAACATCAAGACCAATAAAATACATAGAAATAGATTTAGCTAAGGAGATGAAAGGTCTCTATACTGAAAGCTATAAGACACTTGATGAAAGAAATCAAAGACAAAAATAAATAAAAAGGTATCCTGTGTTTATGGATTTAAAGAATTAATATTGTTAAAATATCAATGCTACCTCCTAAAGCTATCTATAGATTCAATGCAATCACTACCAAGAGTTCAAAGCCATTTTTTAATAGAAGTAGAAAAAAATACTCTTAAAAATTTACATGGGACCACAAAAGATCCCAAATAGCCAAAGGAATCCTGAGAAAGAAGAACAAAGCAAGGAGGTACCACACTTCTTATTTCAAGTTATACTATAAAGTCATCATCATCAAAAGAGTATGGTATTGGCATAAAAGAGACATACACACCAAGAAAACAGAACCAAGAGCTTAGAAATAAACCTAAGCACCTACAGTCAACCAATATTTGACAAGGGAGCCAAAAATACTCAGTGGAGCAAAGATAGCCTCTTCAATAAATGGTGCTGGTATAACTGAATAATCACATGTAAAAGAATAAAGCTGGACCCATACATTATACCACTTATGAAAATTAACTTGAAATGGATTAAAGACTTAAATATAAGCCCTAAAACCATGAAACTTCTAGAAGAAAATATATGAATAAAAGTCCTTGGCATGGGTCTTGGTAATGATTTTTTGGATATGACACCTAAGGCACAGGCAACAAAATAAAAAACAAAGAAATGGAACTACATCAAACAAAAATGCTTCTGCAAAGCAAAAGAAACCACCAAGATAATGAAAAGATAACCGATGTGATGGGAAAAATATTTGCAAACCATATATCTGATAAGGGGTCAGTATCCAAAATATATAAAGAACTTATACAATCAATAGCAAAATAAAATTTAAAAAGGACAAAGTACCTGAATAGACATTTCTCCATAGAAAATATTTTAAAGGCCGACAGGTACATGAAAAATGCTCTACATCACTAGTCATTAGGGAAATGCAAATTAAAACCACAATATTACCTTATGCCTATTAGAATGTCATCATCAAAAAGACAAGATAACAAATGCTGGTGAGATTGTGGAGAAAAGGGAATCCTTGTGCACTGTTAGGGGGCTATGAAAAACAGTGTGGAAGTGTCTCAAAAAATTAAAAATAGAATGACCAGCAATTCCATTTCTGAAAATCCCTACCAAGGAATGGAAAAGTCATATCCAAAGGTAATGAAAACACTAACTTGGAAATATATCTGCACTCCCATGTTCATAGCAGCATTATTTACAATATGCTAAAGAAACAACTTTAGCATCCACTGATGAATGAATGAATAAATAAGTGTGGTATATACATAAATTAGAATATTATTCAGTCTTTTTAAAAAAGAAGAGAATTCTACCATTTGCAACAACATGGATGGATCTTGATGGCATTATGGTAAGTGAAATCAGTCAGATGGAGAAAAGAAAGACAAATATGATATCACAAATGGAAACTAAAAAGAAAAGAAAAACCAAAAAAAAAAAAAACCAAGATAAAACAAAAAACTAAACTCAGAAAAAGATCAGACTTGTGGTTAGTAGAGATAGGGCTGGGGGAAGGGGGATCTGGAGGAAGGTGGTCAAAAATTAGAAACTTCTAAACATAAGATAAATAAGTACTATGGACATAATATACATGATGACTATAGCTAGTGATGTTGTATAACATATAGGAAAGTTGTTAAGAGAGTAAATCCTGAGTTCTTATCACAATGAGAAAAATACGTTTTTCATTTTTTTTCATTCCTTTATTTTTTATTTTTGTATCTATATGAGAAGATGGATGTTAGTTGAACCTATTGTGGCAATTCTTTTGCAATATATATAAATCAAACTATTATGCTGAACATCTTAAACTTTTATAATGACATATGTCAATCATTTCTCAAGAAAGCTGGAAAAATTAATTATAAATATTTAATTAAATTAAGATGCATTTTTTTGGTGCAAAAGGGTGATTTTATTATGGGGCCGGGACCTGTGAGCAGAAAGAGCTGCCTCGGGATTGTGAGGAATGACTGATTATACACTTGGGAGTCGGGTGAGGTAAAGGCAAGAGGAAGTTTCCAAAAGTATTTTCAAGCATATATTTATTTTTAAACTTGAAAATTCATAAACTACTTTAAATTGAAATTTAAACTGAAAATTGAAAAGTTGTGGATTTAGCTTGCCAGCCAAGTTCATACAAATACAAAGATCAGCCTATCAGTGTGCCCTACCATTAACCATTCATGACTGGAGACATGGGACTCCGAATAATATTATAATAATTTCTAGAAAGGTAAAGATAGATATTTTCTCCAAACGAACTCAACCAATTCTGAGACAGTTCAGCTTAACTGTACAAATTTCTATGAGTAATTAAATGAAACAAAGAGAGGATGGGAACCCCCGCCTCCACCCTCACAAATAAAAATAGGAAAAAAGAAAAAGACATGTCCCATGATATGTGAGTCACATAAAGTATCTATCCATAGATTTACTTTTTGACTTTAGTGTGCATTACAAGTAGAATTCCTAAAAATGTAGTCACAAATCTGTGACCAGGCATTTTCCAAAGTACTATTTATCACATTCACAATGATCTGGAATTATAATAATCTAAACTATAGACATTTATTTTTAGTTCCACGTGACAACTCCCAAATATGAATGACACAAAGCCTACCTTTGATTCTTTAACTCTCCTTAATTTAACAATAAAAAAGGTCATGTTAGTTCCTTTAAAACTGCACTATGATTGTAGTTTCCATGGTAGAATAAGGAGTTGAATCTACATAGAAATTATCAGCCAATAACAATAGGTCTTTGTCCAACTGTGACTACTTCCCTCTTCTACAACCAGTCCTTATCAGGCTCAGGAAATGCCTGTTTTAACTGACAGGTAGGAGATTAAATCTACAGCTGCTGAAACACAATCTCAGCTCTGTTAGATAGGCTTTCATTGAAAAGCACTACAAACACATAATTTGTTTATGTTGTACCAGCAATCTCTGACAAAGCAGACTGTCTAGCTGAGACAAATGTGGTTAAACCCATTTATTGTATTATTTCTGCTACACAGAACAAGCTCTTAAAACGCAGAAACTAGACAAGGCACAAAGCTCTATCTGTCTAAAGAAATCAAGAATAGATGACTTCTTGTTACACTAGCCCTTTTTACACAGAAAGCATGTTCTCCCCTGGAAAACATCTATTCCAATTTCTCTTTTAAGTAGGTGGTTCAATTATGTTTATGCTTTCAGTTTTTAAAGTTTCTTTTGTTCCTTTCAGAATAAACAGGCATAAAATCACCTAATTACTGAATATCTCTAGATTTAAGAAAATGATGAATATTTATAGCAAGTGCTATGTCACTTCCTCAAAACAATATCCATAATGCTAAATTCTAATGACAATCCACCTTTTTTCAATATTTATTGCAAATTCTTATAATGATATTTGGTTTATTTCACATGATTAAAAAAAGCTTTGCACTTATAAGGAATATGAACAGTACTTTTTTTAAAAAATTAAGGAGTCATGCATAGAGATACCTAATTTTATAAAATCAATGTCAAGGGAGAGGTTTTAAAAACAACAATAACAATGAAAGCTGCTAGCCAAGCCATGGAGTACTTGCTCCAAATTACTAATACGAACTAGAAATAAAAGTTTTTTTATATATAAAATCTATTCTTTAGGTAAACTTATTTAATTCTAGCTTGAGTATACTGCATATACATAAATAAACTGTACAATTAAAGATTAAAGTCTTTATTTACCTTTCCTAAATCCTAAAAATTATCATCAGTGATAATGAAACAACAGATGGTATACAATATGGTTTTAAAAATAAGAAAACAGATGCTATAAGTCAAACTTGTCAAGTATTTTTAGGAAGAGTAGCATAATAAAATAAAACTATAAGAAACTATATTTGAAACATGGCCAAAAGGATTATGGTTAGCCATTCTCAAACATGTACCATCCCCTAAAATCTTACTTTATTTTTCCTTAATCATCATTATAAAAAAGGAAAGTGAGAAAATAATCTTTCAGGTTGGAACATATGTGCCACTTGGAACTCTGAGTTAGTCTTAAAATATAGAAAGTATGCAATAAACTAGCTGAATCCATGGGGTCTCCCTCAAACAGCATGGATAATGAGGGGAATCCATAACAGACATAAACAAACCCAGAAAGATGTCTAGACCCCACATCATTATGTATGATATATGCCCAAGATATATGGGCATACATTTGAATGTTCAAGTTCAAACATGGCTGCTATTAGACAGATTCAGTCACAGCATGGGGTTTCTTTAATAAACAAACCTTACTGTTAGAAAATACTAGGGACTCAAATCATGTATTATGCTCCAGCTAGTTAGAGATGTGGTGCTCTAATGCCCTATATCCCTTGAAGCTTTTGTATAACAGACTGTAAATAATAATAAAAAAAAAATACACAAAAACTACATCCTAAGAAAACATCTAGAAGTCTTAGATTTTTGAATTTTAAGTTGGGAGCCAATACTACACAAAGCTAGCATCTCAACATATGCTCAAGAATTTACATTTCCCATTAAAAATTAGAAATAAGTTTAACAATGTGGGCCTTGGTTTCTTATTCTCCATAATTCTTAAAGATGCTGGATGCAGTCACATAAAAAAATGTAACCATAGTCATTTATCTCTCTACAATAGGTTCTTTGTCATATTCAAAATATACATACATGTATAATATAAATAGATTTACTTCACTTTAGAACCCCAGACTTTTTGAACTGGAATGGCTTTAAAAAGCCAGTTTTCATTTTAAACATAAATATAATAAACCCCAAAGAGAAGTGACTTTTCAAGTCACTTGAAGGTCACAAAACTTGAGAATGGCTAACCAAAGGTCTTTAGTCTCCACGTTTACTGATTTGACAAAACCATAAAATCAAAGATTTTCAGGGATAGAAAAAGTTTTAGAGACTATATAATCCAGTAATTCTCACCTACTCAAGGAGCTCTGGTGAGTTTTTTCAGAAATATGTATATTCTCTCCTTCCTTATCCCAAACCACTGATCAGACCTAACCACCACATTTTGTAGAGGAGAAAGTAGAGGCACATAGGGTTAATGAGACCTTCCTGTGATGACATAACTAGTCAAAATCAGCTCTGATTGAAGCTAGATCTCCTAATTCTCAGTTCAGGAATTTTCTTGTTTCTTTCCCAGTTTTCTTTTGCCTCCTTTAAAGCAGAACCTAAAAACAAAGATACCCTTTCTGTCTCTGGCATTAGTCCAAATATTTTTCTTCTTAAACATAATCTACATCAGGTAGAGTATAAAGACAAATCTCAATTCTTCTGCAAGGACATTCTGGCAACATTGATACACAGTGACTCTGATAATTGCCTGTCTTCCTTTTCCCCAACTTCCCCCTCTCAAATATGTATGCCTGGGACACACATTAAAACCAATCATGTATTCTTCCTCTTCTTTTTTTAATGTAATGAGACCATGAACTCCTTTGAGAACAGAATCATAGCTTTTCCTCTCATATTCCTTGCAATACACATAACACAATGACAGCTTTCAGCAAAGTATAAATAGAGTTATTGTCCTGAAGATCAGGCTACTAATTATAAAAAACATAAGAGTGGACTGACTAAACAGAATGAAACGGCATATAAAAAAGACAATAAATCATGACTAAGTATAGTTTATTAGAGGAATGCAAGGCTGGTTTGACATTTGAAAATCAATCAGTATAATTCATCATAATAAGAGAATAAAGTAGCAAAAGTGTGATCATTTCAGCATATGCAGAAAAAGCATTTGAAAAACTTTAATACCTATTCATGATAAGACCTTCCAACAAACTTAAATACAAGGAAACTTCCTTGTATTTTATTATTAAATATTATTAAATTTATATTTGAAAAAACTTACAGCTAACATCATAATCAATGGTGAGATTCTCCATGCTTTCTACACAAGAACAGAAAGGCAAGAATGTCCACTGTCACCACTTCTACTCAATATTATACTGGATTGTCTAGCTAGTGCAATAACCAGAGGAAAGAAAAAAAAATGCAGTTTGAATAAAAAGAAGTTAAACTGTTCTTAGCTGAAGAAAACATGATAATAACTATAGAAAATCTTAAGGGGTTAAAAAAAAAAAAAACTACCAGAACTGAAAAGAAATTTAAGCAAAGTCACAACATGCAAGGTCAGTAACAAAAATCTGTTGTCTTCCTATATATTAAATATACTAGAATAAGCTTTAGAAAAAGATAGGAGGATTAGGAGGAACTTGACGGAGGAATAAGGGGGAGAAGAAGGGCGGAAATGGTGGGGGAAAGGGAGAGAGGCAAACCATGAGAGACTCTTGAATGCTGACAAAAACTGAGGACTGATGGATGTGGGGGGAGGAGGGATGGGCATGGAGGAGGACACTTGTGGGGATGAGCACTGGGTGTTATGTGGAAACTAATTTGACAATAAACTATTTGTAAAAAAAAAAAAAAAGAAAAAGAAATTTTTCTAACTCCATTTACAATAGCATAAAAATAAAATACTTAGAAAATTTTAACCATAACAACAGAGAGGGAGGCAAACCATAAAAGGCTCTTAAATACAGAGAACAAACTGAAAGTTGATGAAGGTGTTGGGTACAGGGATGGGCTAAGTGAGTGATGGGGATTAAGGAGGGCACTTGTTGGGATGATCACTTGGTGTTATATGTTAAGTGATGAATTGCTAAATTCTACTCCTGAAACCATTATTACACTATATATTAACTAAGTTGTATTTAAATTAAAAAAATTAATCAAAGTATAGAAGGCTTTTCTATACTGAAAACTATAAAACATTGCAAAGGGAAATTTTTAAATATTGGAAAATGGAGAAATATACCATACACATGTAATGGATGGCTGAATATTGTTAAGATAGAAATTCTCCCCCAAATTAATCTACAGATTCAATATGATCCCAACCAAAATCCCAGAAGATTGTGTCAAAATGATTTAAAAATCTATCTAAAAGTTAGCGAAAACAATTTTGAAAAAGAACATTGTAAGTAGAAAACAATATAGTAAGATTTTAAGACTTACTACAATGCCATAGTAATTCGTTTCAGGTGGGACTCTGCAAGGACAGGTATATAAATCAATGAAACAGAATAGAGACTCCAGAAATAAACCCACACTTAACTTTCACAATGATGCTAAGGTAATCCAATATGAGAAAGGACAATCTTTTAAACAGATTTTAACAGATTTTTAACAGATTTTAAAAACTATAATATGTATACACACACACACACACACACACACACACACACACACACACACACACATAGTTTTTCCTGAGATAGACTCAGGAACATGAAAGAAACTAAAAATAATGCATGATGAAAAAAATTGAACATAAAAGAGTATGCACTATATTATTCCATTCATATATATGTACATATATATATATATATATATATATATAGAGAGAGAGAGAGAGAGAGAGAGAGAGAGAAACAAACCTAGACCATTATCTGACACCAAACACAAAATTTAACTACAAATAGAAAAGACCTAAACATATGAGCTAAAACTAGAAAAGTTCTATAAGAAAATAGAGGAGGAAATCTTTGTAACATTATATTGGGCGACATTTAAAACGAAACACACAAAAACATGAACCAGGAAAGAAAGTGATATGGTAAAATGTCATCAAAATTATAAACTTTGCTCTTTGAAAGACACAGTTAAAAAGACAAGTAAGCAAGCCACAAACTAGGAGAAAATATTTGTGAAAGAAAATAAAGAACTTTCTGTCCAGAATATTTTTTTAACTGTTACAATTCAATAATGAGACAAATTAATAAACACATCACTAAAAATGTGAATAGATAATTCACACACAAAACTCTATGAATAATCAATAAGTACATGAGAAGATTTCAACGTCACCAATCACCATATCCCTAAAACCTACTAGACTGCTTAAAATTTAAAAAGATTAACAATACCAAGTATTGGTGAAGATACAGAACAAGTGGAACTTTCAAACGTTGCTGGTGGGAATAAAAATGATACAGCCATTTCCTTTAGAAAGTTAAACATAAAATTTCCATACAACCCAGAAATCAATCTATTCTTAGATATATACACACGTGAAAATGAAAACATATGTGTACATATGTGTACTTTCAACATTAGTTATAATAGCCAATAATTGGAGTCAATCCAATGTCCATTAATGAGAAGATGGCTAAACAAATTATGGTGTGCCCATGTACATTCTATGGAATGCTGCTTAGCAACATAAGGCAACAAAATGTTGATAGACTCAGAAACATGAAAGAAACTAAAAATAATGCACGATGAAAAAAATTGAACATAAAAGAGTATGCATTATATTATTCCATTCATATAAAATCCTAAAAAAGACAAAATTATAGTGACAGAAAGCAGATAAATAAATGAATGGAACCAGTGTGTCATAGAGAGGATCTGATTGCAAAGGGACATGAGGAAACTTCTCAAGGCTAAAAAGTTATAAGTGGCTGTACACAATGCCCAGAATTTAACACTTAAATTTTATTGCATATAAGTTACACATCAGTAAAGCAGGGAAAAGACAATTTTGAAAAGTGTAAAAATTATAACTGTTTTTTGAAGTAGGCATTAATTTCTTATTTTACAGATGAGATAACATAGAGTAAGTAATTTATTCAACATTATAGCTAGTAAGTAGCAGAGTCAGAGTTCAAACCTGTATCTTCAGCAGCCGACACTATAAAATGGTAAGAGGATTTCCTTTGTGGATAGAGTATTCACAGCATTCTTAGGAAAAGGAAAATTCTACTTTAGCATTAAATAGAAAAAAGGTTCCATTGGGAAGTCCTCGCTCAAATGTTAGTCTTCCTGAGCTATCAGGTTGCTTGGGACTGTTTTGTTTGTTTGTTTGTTTGTTTGTTTCATATACACTAACTTGTTAAACTGACAGCCTTATCGCACCTGTTATTAGCCTAGAAAGAAAAGCAATTCACATCATAAGAATACCTAAAGTCACCAAGTACTGCAAACCTGAGCAGCCTACTCTTTGGGCCCAGGAGCTGATCTCCCAAAATGCCATAATACTAGCATATGGATGGAAGAAGCAAGGAGAATTTCAATCATTTTTAAAAATTTTATTTCAACAACAAAAATTTAAAAATAGTGAGAAGCCCATTATTTCATTAAGAGGCAGTGTGTTATATTGTAGAATAAGTCCTGGAATAAGTAAATTGAAGTTAAAAGATCTAGATCAGAATCAGTATCAACAAATTGCTTAACTTCAAGTTTTCTCTTCATTAAAAGAGGAATAATAATAATACCTACCTCACAAGGTTGCTGTGAAGAGAAAATCATATAAAGTGCTTGGTATATAGTAGGCATAATCTGCTGAATTTAAATTTGATCATTTTCGAACTGGTTCAGTGTTCTCTTAAAGGATCACACCTCTTTTTGGAGAACAGTTTAGAATTGTGTGTGTGTGCATGTGCGTGTTTGCATGTGCTCTTCATTACAAATTCTCTTCTTTGGGAGACTCGTTGCACGCTGAGGGAAAAAATGATGCTGCCCATTGCTACTGATGGGCATATATGACTTGACTAATCATCAAAACACATGAAGAATAGGTAGGAATAAAAGCTCTGAAGAGCACAGCTGGACATCTCTTATCCTGTAAAGGTTTTCTAAAAGAAGAATGATTAAAGAAATACTTTAAAAAACCGAACAATATTTTTACTGAAATATCAAAAGAAGGTTAATAGTAAGGTTAAAAGATTCTGAATTATTTTATCAGACACAAAACTAAAAGGTACAGACTGAAGAAGACCCAGTGACAGATGTTAACCTAATTTGATTCTCCTGACATTATAGTAATATTACCATGTTATTAATTGCTTTAAGTCACTATGGTAATTGCGTGATGATAATAATAGTAATAATAGTAATGGCACACTGATATAGCACTTGCAACATGTCAGGCACTTTTCTTAGTGCTTTACATGCAAGAACACCTTTAATTTATCAAAACATCTGCATAAGGTAGGTACTATTATATTCTCAATGTTATAGATGAGGCTTAGTAGCTTGCCTCAAGGTCCTGGCAGTCTGGTTCTAAGATCCTACTCTTAACCAATGTGCCAAAACTGCCTAGTGATGCAGAGATTCTCAAAGTTGGTGCCATATTGTAGGAATAAGATTAGTAAAGAAAGGGGAAGAGGGAAATAATGACAATCTTGAAAATTTCTTAGAGAAAGTATACACATATTTGAAGCAGTGTACATAAATGTTCAAGTTCTCCATGCTGTAAACTGGATTTCATTAACATATATTTTGATTCTGCTTTTACTGTATCTACTATAAGGAACACAAAGCACAGCAACATGGCTCATGTTAGAAGTGACTGTGTTCACTTCCACATGGTCTCGGAAAAGCTCACAAATATAAAAGTTAAAATGTGCATCTTAGAAGATAAAAAGAATTTTCTTGTATCACAGTATTAACATAACTGGAAATTTCTGTAATATTCAAGAATTATATGAGGTTATTTTTGTTTATCTAGAGGGCACAGAAGTTTTAAAAAATAATAAATATTGAATAATATAAAATACACTGCTTAGATGTTAAAACCAGACTGAAATGCTGGTTCTTTTACTATCTTATTTTTGAATCAGTAAATCTCAATTTTCTTATATATAAATGAGGTTATAATGTTTCTAATGTTTACCTTAAAGGAATCAAGGTGAAAATTACTTACTAGACATGGAAATTATCTGAAAATTATGAATTACTATGTGAATGTACATTATTTCCTCTAACATTTACTCTAGATACTCTGTAAGCCAGCACATTTTTTTTATTTGGGGTTCACCACAGTTCTGCATATAGAAATATTCCTAGGAATACAGAAGCTTAAGAAATGTGACTTAAGACTTCTAGAAGACTTATTACATTTCCGAAAATTATGCCAGACACTTTCACACTTTATCTCAATTAATCTATATAACAACACAATTCAGTAAGATGTCATTATACCATTTTATTGATTCATAAAAGTTAAGGCAATGGAGTTACCAAGTTGACAAAAACAGGATTCAGAATCAAGGGATTCTAATGCCTTTCTACTATAATGACTTTCAACATACATAAAAAGTTAAGATTTAATCAGCCAGCAACTACCACTAACTGGAATTTTTCTGTGGTTATTAATGTTTTTCTAACTTTCTAAAATTTGAGAAGATCAAATTGCTGACCAAAGTTTAAATCTGGCTCCATCATTGATGGAGATTTTCTGGTGACTATATTTTATTTTTTTTGGTTGAAGATGGAAAAAATGCACCAGCTATTTTTCCCTACCTCAATATTCTACTGAATTAAAAGAGTAACCTACTTTCACCTCTTGATAGTGAATCTATATCATCATCTCTTGATGATGAATCTCCTGACAGGATACTATTAGAAGTTTTGTTCATCAATATTGAAATCATATCAACAGTGACATCTGTGGATATCAGAAGCTAAGAAGAATATTGATCATTTGTAAGGAGTGGCAGTGACCATGGCCTAGGCTCAGATATCTCATCAGTTACAGGGTTCCCTCAAATATGAAGCTATTGAATACAAATGCAAGTGAGAAGGGAATGAAGTATATCAATACTGTGTTCTTTTTTAAAATTCTTTTCAAGAAACTTGCTAAGTACCACTGACATTACATTTAGCCAACCATTGAGGTGACTACCTTTCTCTTCTTTAACTCTTTAAGTCAAAGTTGATTCTCATATTTTGTACTTCAAGTATTTTATTTTTTTATTCTGAAATGATTTCAAATTTATAGAAAAGATTCTAAAACCTACAATACACCCTTTGAAGACCTACTGAAGTTTTGCCAACTGTTGCAGTATGTCTTTTACAGCAATAAACTCCAATACAGGATCATGTGTTGTCATATCTCTTCAGTTTCCTTCAATCTGGAATTGTTATGCAGTTCCTCCTTGATCCGTATGACCTTAACAATATTGAAGACTTCAAGCCAGCTATCTTGTAGACTATTCCTAAATTGTTTTTTTCCCCAGGTTATGCATTTTGGCAGAAATATCACAGAAGTGATGTTATGCTCTTCTCATTGCATCCCATCAGGTAGTTTATGACATCTATATGTACCATTGCTATTAATGTCACCTGAGTAATGTGGTATCTGCCAGGTTTCCCCACTATGCTGTTATACTTTTCCCCCCTTTTCCCCTAAGTATTGTGTGAGGAGATACTTTGAGACTTATATAAACATCTTATTGTTCATCCATCTGTCATCCAGTAGTTTTACCATCTCTTTATGTTTCTTATCTGACTTCATTATCACTATGATGGGAACCAAGTGGTAGTTTTCTTTCCATAATTTATTAATGGCACTGTACTATAAGGAAGAGTTTTCTCTTTTCTCATTTGCATGTGTGTGTGTATACAAACACACATATATACACATATACATATATCAATGTACATGTGTGCATTCTTAATGTATTAAATGAAATTAACTCTTTTTTTATTCTTACCTTGTGCTAGATATGAACACAGGTTGCCTCTTCATGCTAGATTTTGCATCTTATGTTATGTTCCAATAATTTTTAAGCCCTTCTTTAATTTCTGGAACAAGAAGATATTCCAGATTTATCCTGTGTTTTCCCTGTTTTAGACCTGGACTGAGTGGACTCATATATAGGAGCCAAGATCTGGTTGTGAGGTGTGCTCGTTACTTCTAGGGTATACCTTGGTCTTAGAGCCTCTCAGTAGACAGCCTTAAAAATATATTTTTGTATGTATTGCACACACTCACACACATTTACACATTCTCTATCTAGATAGAATATAATACATATACATTATATGGATTTGTATTTTATTTATATGTATTATACATATATATAAAACCATGAAATCGTTTTGGTTCTTCCAATTCCACTCCAGCACCACAGAATTTATTCTTGTCTCCTTCTTGTTTTCTTGTATCTGAATAGATTTGTCTCTTTCTTGTATCTGAATAGACTTTCCAAAGAAGAAATAAAGGAGGCCAACAGGTATATGAAAAGGTGTTCAACATCATTAACCATCAGGGAAATGCAAATTAAATCTGCAATGAGATATCATCTCATACCTGATAGAATAGCTATTATCAAAAGGATAAGAGGGGTGCCTGCATTGCCCAGTTGGTTAAGCATCCAACTCTTCATTTCAGCTCAGATCATGATTTCATGGTGCATGAGTTTGAACCCCATGTCAGGTTCCGCACATTCAGTGCGGAGCCTTCTGGAGATTCTCCCTCTGCCCCTTCCCACTTGCCCTCTCTTCTCTCTCTCTCAAAAATAATCAATGAACTTAAAAAAAGAAAAGACATAAGCATTAGTGAGGATGTGAAGAAAAGGGAACGCTTTCTACTGTTGGTAGAAATGTAACTTGGCACAGCTACAATGGAAAGCAGTATGGAAGTTTCGCAAAAGTTTAAAACTAGAACTAGCATATGATCCAGCAATTCCACTTTTAGGCACTTAACTGAAGAAAATGTTAGTTAGGCACTAACTAGAAAAATCATATGTACTTCCATGTTCTTTGCAGTGTTATTCACAATAGCCAAGACATGGAAACAACATAAATACCCAACAACAGATGGATAGAAAAAGAAGATGTGATACATAAATACACACACACACACACACACATGCATTCACACACACAATAGAATATTATTCTGTCATAAGAGAGAAAAAGGAAAAGAAACGGAGCTCACAGATACAGGGAACAGATTGAAGGTTGCCAGAGGTGGGGGTAGGGCATGGGTGAAATGCATGAAGGGTGTCAAAAGTTACAAACTTTCAGTATGTAATGAGACTTATTGTGATGATCATTTTGCAATATATAGAAATACTGAATCATTATGTTGGGTACCTAAAACTAATATAATGTTATATGTCAATTATTCCTCAATAAAAATTTTTTTAATTAAAATTAAAAACCTCTAGCCCCCATTGTATATATACATTTACCTATATATATGTGTGTGTGCTTATATATGTTTATATATACATAATTATATACGTGTGTGTAATGTGTATACATATATGTATGTGTTTTGCGTATGCATATACGCATATGTATGTGTTTATGCATGCATGTGCATGTACATACATGTATATATGTACTTGTGTATATGTATGTGTGTAAATATATCCATCCTATTTTACCAACCAATGTCCTGACCCTGACAAGCCACTCACCCATGTGGCAGCCTTCACCTAGTTGGCCTCAACTCCTATTGAGCCATCACCTCAATGAGCCACTTTCCTTACAGGGACCTCAGCCTACCAGCTGCCACTCAACTCAGCTGCCTTCTTCAGTTGGGCCTGCCTCCATTGCTCTTAGATTGAATTAGAAAGGGAGGGAGGAAAAGAAGGCGGAAGAGCCCTATTACCTTTTGATTTATGTCCTTACTTCCTATTAACTAGGCACTGCTATTTCCTCCATTTCATTTAACTGTGAGACAACATGGTATAATAAAAGGCGCACTGATTTTGAAGCTGCAGAGACCTAAGTTTGATACCTGGCTCTAACTAGCTGTGTAACCTTCATTTGTTCATCTGTCCATTGGCAAGGATAAAATATACATTGTTGCATATTTAGGAAGGTTAATGAAAAAACACATAAAGAAACTGATTCAGTGCCTGGCAGATGAGACCATAATTGAGAACTATTATTAAATGTTTAGGCTTAGATGGTAAACACTAAAATAGAGGTATGTACAAAGCTGATTATGCTGTGGAGCTAGCATGGTGAATGGCAGCCAAGACAACAAAAGAATTAACTTCTGCACTAGATCTTGATACCCAAGAAGCTGGCTGTTGGACCTTCAGTGCTATATTCTGCCAACCACAGGGAAGATGAGAGATGCATGAAATAAAGAGGAAGTAATATAACAAAAATGGTTTTGAAAAAAGACATTTAAGGAAGATCACAATAGGTGCTCAATAAACAATAGAGGGAAACACCTCTTCATGCTCAGCCTATAAAATAAAACATAAGACAGTGAAGGAAGTTCATCCTATGATTCCAGGCAGCATTTGGATTTCTCAATTAAATTCCCATTTAAAAACAGATCCATGGAGGAGATAGTATTTCCACAATGAGAATGGGAGTGAAATGAGATTATATTCAGGTATTATAAGTGCCTAAAAAGGTGATGAGTTACTTAGTAAAGCTGAAAGCCATAATTGCCTCCTCTTTCTCAATAAAATGTGAATACAACCATTATGTCTTAGAGACCAAACACTTTCATGTCACCTAGATATCTTTGAAGAGACCACAAGAAGTCTTTTCACAAAATGTTTCCTTGAAGGGAAATGGGTAGTGGAGTTTGAAGTAGTTAAGCATAGCACTGCCAATCTTGCTTTTTAAGCCACTTCCTTCCCCAAGTCCTGCTCAATCCCTTCCCCCAAAAGAAAGCTTAGATGAACACAGAGAAATTTCCTTCTCTTTCTTGTACTTCTCCCATTTTCTTATCTCCTCCTCTCCGCATAAATAACTTGATTCACTTGGGCACCCTGAAGAGCACAGCTAGTTTACCACTGTGATGTTCCAGTTCAGATTTAAGTCTTTCAAAGTTACTTTCCTCTTCCCTAAATTCTGTTATTCAGTGTGAAACTTAAAACTTGCTAATGACTGCAAACCAGAAATTCAGCCTGACATGAAGATGCGAATTACCTCGAACCTCTTAGTCTTTCACAATCCTTTCAAAGGAGATTAACCATTGCTTCATACCTACTGGGTTATAGCATCCTTTTATACAAACACCAA
Source organism: Proteles cristata cristata (assembly GCA_017311185.1). Lineage (NCBI taxonomy): Eukaryota > Metazoa > Chordata > Mammalia > Carnivora > Hyaenidae > Proteles > Proteles cristata. The sequence continues at coordinate 569,103 of JAESUZ010003673.1, read as the reverse complement.
CTGCTACTTAATGAATTATTTTTTAAAAAAAGATCGGTAATACCCTCTATAGCCATTGAAAAGTGGCTGTGTACTATTTCATGAGCCTGCCTTTTAGCTGACTAACAAATATTATGAATGTATCCTTGTAGATCCTCCACATTTAAAGACAACATTCTAAAGAAATTTAAAGTACATTCTGCCAATCAGTTATTGAGTAAGACCACCCATAGCCATTTTTTAGAAATTCTTCATTGTTTGAATAATATGGGAGGAAATTTAGTGTATACTCTCTTCTTCCTGTATTTTCCAGCTAGATTAAGCTGTTGTCTTCACAATTGCCTCCCAGCTGCTGTGACTTGTGAAAACAACAGACCCTGCTCTGTTGTCTGGAGAAAGCCGGGATTGTTATGAGTAACTTTATTGCAGGCACATGAGTGTGTTAAGACTTTAAAACACGCTCAAATGTCATGTGCACACCCAATGACGGGCAAGAATAATTATGAAAAAACAAGAAATCTATGTCTATGAAACCGTGTTGGACAAAATGGGCCATTCATTGTGTTCCCCTGGGAATGCCTGGACTCTGCAGTCAGAAAACAAAAAAGGCACTTTTTTCCTGCCGTAGGCTGAATGCTTAGCTTTGCCATCTGAGCCCTAAGAAAACACGGGCTCCTCTAGTGCTGGCGCACCCACGCACACTAAAAAATATTAATGCCTCTCTCTCCTTACTTTTTTTTCCAGGCATCCCTTCTGTGTAGGCTGTAGCCAATATAATGTCAACACAAAGACAAAATAGTTTATCTAACATCAGTCCTCCACAATTTCCTTCTTGTTTTCAGTTAATTGCCCTTCTCACAACATTAAGAAAGAAAGGAAAAAAGATAACCTTTACTCCAATGGAAAACTTGTCTCTGGCACAGATTTTATTCTCAGCAATATTCCCTTCTGTTCTCTCACATATTTGCTACTGTTAATGTTTTTACCACATACTATGTAAGCATGCCTATTTGCCTCCAAATTGTTTCTTCTTCTCTAGGAAGATTCTGAAGGTCATTTTGTTAGATAAAGTTTGCCTGTAATCTCCTTCTCAAAAATGCCCCCTTTCAGAGCACTGCTGTGCATCCTTCCTGTCGGTGTGTGCAACAAATGGAACAACAAATCAAACTCCAAATCATTTCAGCTCCAACATATTACAATATGCATATTTCACTGGAAGGTGAAGTTTTTTATGTTTTATTGTAATTTCAAGCCCAGCTATTTTATGTTAACAGACATGGTAAGTTATTCACTGATTTTCCTAGATACACTGAACTTTGATGGTCTACTGTAGACTCTACAGTAATTTCCTTGGCAGCTGAACTGGCATATAGAAATATCCTATCCAATAAACAGATTTCCAAAACAGTGAGCTTTGGCGCGGGATCTTCAATCTTGATCCTTTTCAGTGTGTTCCAGGAAGAAGAAACTGGGAGAATATGTGCTTTACTACAAAGTGGGGAAATAGGCTGATACCATAAATTTCCATTTTGTCTTTCCTTCCAGAGCTCAGCTCATTGCTCTTGTGTTCCCACCCAGCAACCACTGACTTCAGAACCTGTAGGTAAATGAGGGGCAAAACAGGAAAAGAGAAAAACACTTCTTTGGTTTTTACAAAATTTAGCTAATAGAACACTTACGGCAATTCCTTTGACAGGAAGAAAATATTTTAACTCATCAACTTTAAATATGTGCCTCATCTTTATCTAATGAGCAAATGACTTGGAAAGGTAACAGCTGGAGAAATGAGATATAAGTTTTGTCTAACAGTAAAATGTGGCTGTCTTTGATTTAGCTAACTGGTGCTAATGATCCAAGGGCAGACAATGTCAAAAGAGAGGCAAATATGGTACATGCATACATACCAGTAGAAACCAGGGTATATTTATTTATTTTTTTATAGTTTTTTTTTAATTTTTTTTAATGTTTTTATTTATTTCTAGGAGAGAGAGAGAGACAGCGTGAGCAGGGGAGGGTCAGAGAGAGAGGGAGTCACAGACTGAAACAGGCTCCAGGCTCTGAGCTGGCAGTCAGCACAGAGCCCGACGCGGGGCTCGAACCCACGAACCGCGAGATCATGACCTAAGCGAAAGTCGAACCGACTAAGCCACCCAGGTGCCCCCAGGGTATATTTAGTTAACCAACTGGTTGTTGTAACTACACCATTCACAAAGCAATTAATTTGACTGAAGTAGTCAATTGATTTTGAAACTATGACTGAATTGGGGAATTAGAAACATTTTAGAGATCATCTAATTACTAAATTCTAAGCCAATTCATCACCATTTTACATGAGTATACTGAGGCTAGAGAAACTGAGACAAAGATCCCTCAAGTTCATGCCAAAGTCAGAGTATGCATACAGTCAGAGGCATAAGATAACAATGATTTATTACAGGAATGACTTAAAAGAGTTGGCATTAACTACATAGGAGTAGCTGGTTACATTTCTCTACAGTGGGAAGAACTACTTTTACAGTAGCCACTATCTACAGAGGAGGGAAAACTAGAAGGTGCCAGGCCAAAGGGGAGACCCTGAATTTATCTCAAATACTTTCACAAAAATAGGAACGGCCTCACACCAGCACTGCTCCTGTAGTAGTGTTTTTTAGGGAAGCAAAAGGCCAGTCAGCAGAACTCATGCGAGACTACTTCAGGGAACCCACTACGGGATGGCAAGTGTAACACTTCATCCTTCTCTCAAACATGAAGTTGGGTTTCAGGAACTTTTCTAATCCAAACAGCCTAAACAACATTTCCTCTCTCTCCTGGATTCTAAAAGCTATTATAAACACATGAAACTCACACAGAAGTAGTACTGCGTCTGCAACTAGTTTTGTCTTGCGGGTGGAAAGAGAATGTATTTACAACCTAGCCAGCCATCAGACCAGTCATGAATTTGTTTTAACAATTCAACAACATCACCATTTCTCATTCATCCACTTAGCTTAATTTTCCTAGCATCACTTTCACTGCTGAGGTTGTCTCTATTAAGCCATTTTTTTTGCATCATTAACTTTTAACCAGGCATCGATAGCTTTATTGTTTAAATTGCGTATGACTTTATTTAACGTCAGCATTTCTTCTGGCTCCTGACAAGAAGTCACATTTTATAACTAATTAAATTGATCCCTGGGAAGCAAAAGCCACTAAACGGAATTATTCCTACCCAAGTGTCAATATATTAAATCAAAGGGCTAATGAGTTGGGTCACTGCTTCTTTTATTGGGAGGCTACAGCAGAATAGGACTCGTATTATCCTCTATTTTCTGCTTTAACAATCAATTTTATTTAAACCAAGGCAGCTAATTAATACTTTGGGATCTTACAGTAAATAATACCTCCTTTATAATACATAAATGGGAAATAGAAAATTTCCTTTTATGACATATGCAATATATTTTTTGCATCTCTTTATGACATTGGGTCACAGAAACATCTGAGATGATCTAAAAGGTGTTTTGCAAGCAAATGATTTTGAGAATTTTTAGGTTTCAACTATTACCATTATGGGCTTAAATCAGGATGAAAATTTGCCTCTTGGAGCTGACAATGGTGCCTAACATAAGTGATTAAGAAATGACTAAATTTGTCATGTCAGCCTTTTCTATCGCTCTTGAAGCTGCTGAGTAATACTTTAAATGATTTCACCATTTACATTTGGATACTACTTTTAAATTCATCACTTAATAATTCATACCACTCACTGTTTTTGACATAACTTAGCCTCTTTTCACAAAATCCTTGTAGACAGTGGGAAACACTCCGTTATACTGTTGTCTTCAGTTGATCTCATCAACCCAATTTATTCAGAGATCCAATTCTGTGAATTTTACATTTGGGGGATTCCACCCCAAAATTTATAATTTCAGTATTTGGGGAAGAAAATAAGCCCATAAAATTGGGTATGGAATATCCCAGGCCTTCAAAAACACAGACAATTTGGTCTATAAATAATATCTATAGTACAATTATGTAAGCTATCTGGCAAGTTGAAAAATTCAGTCCTATAAAACTAGGCCTAGTGGCAGTTACCTTATGACAGTGAGGAGACCACCTCTGGGAAACATGGAGGTAAGGCAGAAATAAAAAGGATGGCACAAAGAACATATACATGACTGGCCGCAACTGCTGGATAACAAATTCAGGCAATGTCTTTAATTTTGGAGTGAGAACTTCATTTCGTACATCTGGCAATTAACCAAAATAACAGCAGTGTAAAGGCAGCCCTGAGATCCCTTGGACTGAGTTATTATTTATTGGACAGTAAGTTGTCAAAAGCCCATTTTGTCTCTAATACTTAAGTTTGTTCATTTACCACCAGGATCAAATACATCATAGGGAACACCACAGATGTTTTTGACAAAAACATGTTCTTTCACCCACACATAGTCTGCTTTTTCAAACATTGAATTAGGGTTTCTTTCTTTGTAGACACAGTGGTTCTTTTTTGAAGCAACCTTAAATAGTCACTTTTATCCATTTATAGATGTGTGTGCTTTAGAGGTCAAGCATGTGCTGTTGTTTCTTACCACAAATGTTTTCCTTCATTTTCAATGGTCAAAAGTCACAGGCATGTTTGACCCCACCCACAGACAGCTCTGTTCAGTATCTGGAGAACCCAAGACTGGCCAGAAAGTCTTCAGTAAGCACTGAAGTACAGATGCTTACTTCACAAACAAATGAAAAGGTATCCCAACACAAACCAGTGGAATTTGACACTGGATCTTCAATAAGTTACAGAAATAAAAACAAAATACTAAGTACTATTTTCTTTGGATTGTATGTGTATTTAAAGTTAAAGGACAGACATTCTTCTTCACTAATACAGTCTCCTGATGTAAATGAACATACTAAGATGTTCTTGATAAACACTCAATTTTTGTTATGTAATCGTTACTGAATTAACAGTGTATGTCCCTGTGCTTCTTAGTTTCACGTTTTAATTTAGATACACATGCGTGCATGTAGGTATGCAGAGCATACCATGAAACGAAGCTATCAGAGCTTTTATTTTAATTCGTTTTTTCTTAGGTCCAAAAAGTCATAGCCTCTGGAAAGGGAAAGAGTTCATGAAATGACAGTTGTTCCACATTTGTTTGACAGTGTCTTACTCAGCAAAGTAGTAATGCGCAGGGAAATAGAGAGCAAGTTTTTTCTAACCCCATGAAAAACAGGGTCAACTATCTCTAATATGACCTGTTAGACAAATAAAACATCTCATCCAGTCACCCTAAAGAAAACAGAATAAGAACCCATCCCTACTAAACACAACATGAGCAACAGAACACTTCGGATTGCAGCCCACTGGGCACATCAGAGCTACACCAATCAGGGTTTCAGAAAAAAACATTGGCAATGATGACCACAGAAGTCTGCTCTCCTGCCTGAAACATGCCCAAATCTTGCAGTTGCCACTTCTGCCAAAATGCTCACACAACTGAAGAGTTGTGTTAGTAAGGCACATGTGTGGCCAAAACTCAGTGTTAGTTAGATGTAAATAAGATTTCTGGCTTGCACACTGCTGACAAGATGCTGAGGAAAATCTAAATATTTTTGAAAACCAAAATGCAAAATTCCCAAGTGAAATATTATAAAGTTCAACTTCTTTTCTCTACAGAATGTCACAAAAGAAATCTCAGTGATTAATCCTAAAACAAACATCATGCTAACTTCTACTTTTCTGATAACCAAGCCTGGTATTATACCCAAGGCTTTTGGGTTATGTAACCCAACAATAAAAGGAATATAAGTGAAGTAAGATTGCAATATACTCCTCTTGGCTCTGATCACATTTCCATCTTCATTATAGCGGACAAATATTACCAAAAGCTTTGATACCCTGTTTTCTATTATTTAAATATGGACAAATGCAATTTATAGCAGAGATAACCTGAGACCAACAATGAACATATGTCGCACATCTTTTCTTAATATTATCAAGAACTAAGTTGCAGTCAAAGTCCTAAGTAGAGTTTACAAATACATTTAAAAATTAAAATAAGAAGCATAACTGAAGAATATAAGCGGAAAAATAAAAGGAGATACCATTTGCTAACAATCATCACAATAAAAAAGAACACCTTCTCTTATTAACATGCTACAAAATGCTCTCCAATCTTTTGTGTAATCCCCCCTTCATGCTACATATCCCTGGGCAGTATCTTTTTACTATCCTAGGGAGCCTCACTTTAAATTGTTGGAAATACTGATGCTTCTCTCTGATGTCCCCATTTTGCCTTTAAAGTGACTCCTCTTTGTCCCATACAGACCTTTTCTAATCACCTAGCTCTGAATTAAATTCAGTACAATAGTCTTCAAAATCACTCAACCATAGTTTAATCGATTTTTTAAAGCCACTTAATATTTGCTGATGACAAATATGCAAAGCAGCTTTACATAAAGACAAACCAAGAGAATTCTAGTGATGTATGCATAAAATATTCCTGCTTCTATTTCCCCACATATAACTGTACAAATAACCAGAGACTAGCTCAGAAGACATCTATCTATCTATCTTGATAAATCTAGACCTTAAGTTTGTAACTAAGCATTTCCTGGGCTACCAGTCTTTCAGGGAGTGTTCAAATATTTGCAGTTGGGCAGTTTGGGCTGCACATATTTTAGTTCTTATTCATACATTCCTCATTTACAAGTTGTGAACCTGGTAAATTTCCCATTTTGAGACTGCCGCTCCTTGTGTTCTGTAGGTGGTCCTTGAATTACCTTCTTTGCTTAACTGTGGAGTGTGCTTCAGACTAATTGTTAATTTATTTTTCACTTTTTTTCCCTTTGAAATTATTTACTGGGTTAATCTTTCTATGTCCAATTCCCAATTTGATAAACGACTCTACAGGTCTCTGAGTCAAAACTTCTACTTCTGAAAGATGTAGAAAACATAGTGACTAGGAACTAGGGCTCTGGATTCATATAGATAGAAAGGTGGGAGCAGAGTGCAGTGGTTAACAGCACAGATTCTAGAGCCAGACTAAGTTTGAATTCCAGCATTGCCATTTATAAAATATATGATCTTCACCAAATTGCTTAACCTTCCTGTGTCTCACTTTTCTCATTTACAAATGGGGATAATATTACCTACCCCATACGGTTATTTTGAGGGTTCAGTGAGTTAATGTATCCAGAGCCTTAGAATAGCATCCAACATACAGTACATACTATGTATGTGTTAGCCATTGATGTTAATTAGGTTAAAATCCTGGCCTGGCCACTTATACCTAGACAAGTTGCATGACCTCTCTTAAACCTCCATTTTCTCAATGGTATTACTATGTTACATAATGTAATGAATACAAGGCATTCACTATAGTGCTTAGTATACAATGACCACTTAATAAATACTTGCTATTATATTAATGTGTACGTATATCTATCTTCTTCCTCTATAACATGCTTTATTAAAGATGAACTAGTTCCATAATAATTCCCTGTTGTTTTCACACTCAGTCAACCAAATTTCCAAATTTATTTCTAACCAAACTTCCAAATTTATTGCCCCAATTTCCTAAAGAAACTCCACCATAGAACAGAAGGACGTGTTTTTGGACGCTATATATACCAAAGTCATTCTCAGTTCTTTACTTTAATATTCAGTCTCATATCACTCTTCCCTTCTCCATGAACACCCAATTCCTATTCAGCTTTTGAATCCAAAGTTCCAGAGAGCTCTTTACAATTTTTCTAGCCTAGTATGCTCTTTGCTCCTCTAAGCTTAGGTGTATTGGAGCATGCTATAGACTGAATGAACCATTCATTGTTAAATTCACGTGTTAAGTCCTAATGCCCAATGTGATAGTATTTTCAAAGGAGGGACTTTGGTAGGTATGTCATGAGAGTGCAGCCCTCATGATGGAATTAGTGCCTTTGCAAAAGGCACACCAGAAAGCTCCCTCACTCTTTCTGACATGGAAAGATACAGCAAGAAGACAGTCATCTATAAACTAGGAAGTGGGCTCTCACCAGTCAATGAATCATCTGGTACCTTGATCTTGGATTTCCCAGCCTCCAGAACTGTGAAAAATAAATGTTTATTGTTTAAGCCACCTAGTCTATGGTATTTTTGATATAGCAGCCTGAATGGACTAGGACAGAGCGGAAAGAGCAAAGCTCCAAAGATTTGAATTGCAGTCCTGACCCAGTCACTATTGAGCTGTGTGTCACCTTGCCCTCTGGTCACAGTTGCCCCAAACACAAAATAAGTGGATTTATTTTTTTAATTTATTTTTAAATTTTAATTCCAGTGTAGTTAATATAGTTTAATATAAATTAGTTTCAGTGTATGATATAGTCATTCAATAATTCTATATATTACTCGGTACTCATCAAGGTAAGTATACTCTTAATCCCCTTCACCTGTTGCACCTTCCCACAAAATGAGTAGGTTTAAGTAGGTGATTTCTAACAGCCCTACCACCCTACTGTTCTGAGTCCTTTTGCATTTATGTTCATAATGGTATGCTAATAGTAGATGCTTCACCAATATTTCATGATTGAATTTTCCAGAACTGAGCTGACTTGGATTAGGCAATTGGTCCCTTTACCACCACCTCTCCTTTTCAGTGTCCATCATGTGTTACCACTGCTCTATCATCCCACACTTTCTCCTTCTTCTTCTTTTTCTTCTTCTTCTTCTTCTTCTTCTTCTTCTTCTTCTTCTTCTTCTTCTTCTTCTTCTTCTTTTCTTCTTCTTCTTTCTTCTTCTTCTTCTTCTTCTTCTTCTTCTTCTTCTTCTTCTTCTTCTTCCTCCTCTTCCTCTTCCTCTTCCTCTTCCTCTTCTCCTCCTCCTCCTTCTTCTCCTCCTCCTTCTTCTTATTTTACATCACACTTTAAATGTTAGAGTTTCCAAAGCTTCTGCTACTTACCCTCTTCTAGTTCTCTATTTTGCTGTGCAAATTCATTATCTAGATGTGTGATAATAACTCCTAAAACTATATTTCCAACTCATACTCCTTTCCCAAGTTTCAAACATATCCAGTATCTAGTAGGCATATCTGCCTGCATAATTGAGAATGTTGGAAACAGCACCGTTCATTTCATCCAACCCTTCAAATCTGCTCATCCTCAGATATTAACAGGATCTACATGCAGATACCTCGCTGGCCTCACCACATATTCACTTTCCCCCTTGTTTTGTCCGTTCTACTCTGCTGGGCTCCTTGCTCCCCTTAAAACATGCCAAGGATGCTCCTGCTTTTTTTGTAATTCAGTTCCTTCTTTCTGGACTACTTTTCACTCTACTATCCATGTGTCTCATTCTTTTCATTTATTAATTTCATTTTCTTTTTAACTAACTTCTATAAATTAGTAATACCCATCACTCTATACTCTTAACCTTAACCTCTATAGCACTTATCATTGCATGATATTATCTATTTATTTCTTTACAGTCTCTATTTCTCTACAGTTCATCAGTTTTGTTCATTTCTATATTATTAGTGTTTGAAACAATGCCTAGCACATAGTATGTGCTCAATAAATACCAGTGGAATCAAAGAAATACCAATCTTGTTATCTGCTGTCAACTCCATCGATTAGTGCAGAAATATGAGAATTAGTTTAAGTGTCTTCTTCCTCCCTCTTACATCAAATCGCTCTAATCCTATAGATTTTATTTCCTCTGCATCACTCAAATCCATCTCCTCCCTATCTCCCCTGCTACTGCCATAGCTCAGATCTTGTCATGTCTTTCCTTTGGATTACTTCTGTAGGGCCTTAAATGTTCTTTTTGATTCTACTTTCAATATCCCCCAAACTACTCTCTAAGTGTTGTCAGAATGATCTGTTAAGATGTAAATATCATTTCATTTCCTTTCGTAAAAATTTATAAACGATTGCTTTTCATTTGTTATATAAGACCTTTGAAGATCTGGTGCATAGTTCCAATCCAGCTTCACTTTGCCACACCTGAGCTGGTGTGCTACATTCCAGCCTTACTGAGAATTGATTGTAGTCTTCCAATACGCAATGTTCTTTACCCCTTTGGACTTTTGTACAGACTCTTCTCTCTGTCTGGAAACCTCCCATTCTGGTTCCTTCCTACTCCTACTGAAAATTTTAAAATCAACTCAAATGTCATGTCTTTAAGCAAATCTCTCTTCACCTGTCAATTGAGAATAGCTGCCTCTTCCCTGTACTCCTGTGGTAGGCAGTGAACACATCTATTAACACTTAGCACACTATATTGTTCTCATTTACTAGATTGTGAACTTCCCAAAGTAAGTGATTTGATTTTCTTCTTTAGTCCTAGATAGAACCCAAAGATAGTATACAAATTGAAACATTATATATATATTATATATAATATAAAATATTATATAAAAATATATAATATAAAATAGTATATAGGTATCTTGGTAAATGTAATGTGAGTATTGACATCAAACTATTTTGCCCCATATAAACTTATTATTATTATTAATACAATTCCCTTTAGCAATTTACAGTTGCCAAAGTACTTCTCTACACATGAAGTTACAACAGGCTAATGAGGCTGGGGATAGAGGAATGTGTGTGTGCGTGTCTGTGTGCATGTGTGTGTGTGTGATCATCCATTTACAGAAAAGGCTCACAAAGGTTAAATGATTTGTCCAAGATCAGATGCCAAAAAGATGGCAGAGCCACATTCTGAAACAATATTTTTGACTATTTGCCACCTCTTTTCTTTAAAGTCTTTTTCTTTTAATAAGCCTCAAATTAATATATTTTTCTTAAAAATTGCTTGAACAAGCAGTTAAGTAAAGTTAGGTAAACACATTTAAATTTGTAACTTTTTCTTTGTCCACATTTACAATTATTCCTTTGATGGGAATCTAAATGTTCAAGTCCATTTATTTGTGTCTAACCAAACTACTCTCCCACTGTCCTTTCTCTGCTCTTATTATAAGAGAATGAGAAACAGAAAAAAAAAAAGTAGGAGATAGGAGAAGGGAAGGATGTAGATGGAAGGAGAGAAATTAAATATTCTGGGACCAGTTTATATGGATTCACTTAAGTCAGAGCAAGTTACTGGTATGACAGAATACACAGTAGGACATGATTTTCAGTAGGGGAAAATATGTCTAACATTATTTGGCATCAATCCATTTTATACTTTTCACTTTTAAAAAATCACCATAGGAGACAGATAATGCAAATAGTCCTCAGAAGCTCACTTTACACCTGAATCAATCTATCAAGCATCTACAGAAGTCTTTCTTTAAGAGAAGACTTTCATCAAATCATTTTATTAGTGCTATCTATGATAGCCAAAATTAGTTAGTACTAATTATTTATTCAAAATTGCTGATGGTTCTCATCTGTGACTAAATCCTATTCCATCATTTCTCTAATTTAGACAAAGATCATTTCTAGTATGAGAATGCGAAAGTTCAATCCCTGAAAGTTTCAAGACCTTAGGGCAAATATTACTGTTGCTTATATTTTTATTTTTTCTACCTACCTTTTTCCTGAACAGTTTCATATAACTACCCAAAACGGCTATCTGAAGAAGCTAGTGTTCACTTAAAGCAAACACTTTGCTTTCTTCCTTTTAATTTTTTATTAGGCCTTATAGTATCAGAAGGAAATTTGACAGAAAAATAATAGGTAACATGAACTTGTGAGCTGATAGACAAAAAGGCAAAAAGACCTTTATGCCATATTCTGAGTAATGTAAAATCTAGAATATATACTTATGGATTTTATTAACCTTCTAACTGCATACAAATTTGGAATTTTTAAAATTTTTGATGAGATAGAACTTTGAGGTAAATTGTAAATCTATAACATTTGTAATATAATATATTTACTATTAAAATAAATCTCCCTGGGGCGCCTGGGTGGCTTAGTTGGTTAAGCGTCCAACTTTCGCTTAGGTCATGATCTCACGGTTCGTGGGTTCGAGCCCCGCATCGGGCTCTGTGCTGACTGCCAGCTCAGAGCCTGGAGCCTGTTTCAGTCTGTGACTCCCTCTCTCTCTGACCCTCCCCTGCTCACGCTGTCTCTCTCTCTCCTACAAATAAATAAAAAACATTTAAAAAAAATAAAAAAATAAAATAAAATAAATCTCCCTTCTATTAACTGTTATTGGCTGATAGAACAATCAGACTTTTGATAAGTCTGTTTCTATCTATTATTATCTATTGAATGCAACAGAACATTGAGATAGATGAAACTTATCACCAAATGTTTGTATATGGCAGAACTTGGGGAACAGAATCTGAAACATGGAGAAAAACCACGAACGCAGATTTCTCTTAACAGTTTGGGCCATGGGCAACGTCCTGGGGGGAAAAGAATGCTGCAAGGGGGTTAACACACCAAAACTGCAGAGATCAGTGGTATTGGTAAGATCTCATAAACTTTACATAATACTATTATCTACATAGCAGGGCATTGCAGGCTGGGTTCTCTAAAAGATATAGAGATCAGGTTTAGGGTATGAGATATTTACTAGGGAATGGTCCTTATGAATGGGAAAGAAAAAGAAACAGGACTGGACAAAAAAAGAAGCTGAGCTATAACTCAACACTGGTTGAACAAAATTCCATTAAATTCAGTAGGAAGCTCTGGAGTGAGTATCTAGCTTCAGGCCTAAAAGGCCCAACCTTCACATCCCATGTTCATCACTCAAATGGGAGCACCCTGGGAAGGAAATAACCTGGGGCTAAGTGGCTATCCAAAGCTGAGGCAAAGCTGAAGGAGCTGATAGATGGAGGCTGTTTCCTGTACTCCTTTGGCTGGATAGCAAGTGAATATCTCTTGAAAATGGGTCTGGCTCTTGAATACTGACGACAAACTGAGGGCTGATGGAGGTAGGGGAGAGGGGAAGGGGGGTGATGGGCATGGAGAAGGGCACTTGTTGGGATGAGCACTGGGTGTTATATGGAAACCAACTTGACAATAAACTATGAAAGAAAAAAAAAAGGAAAGAAAAGGGGTCTGCATAGAGCATCTCAATGCCTACCATAATATTGTATATGCCAGTTTGTGGCATTATACTAAGTGTGAAAAAATTACCTAAAAGGGACATAAAGAATGGTAAATAAGAGGAAGAATCATTTATATTAAAGCAGATTAATTCACAAATCTACCAAAGAACACATAAAATATGCTAACTGTTGAAATGAAATTATAGACTAAGGAGAAAAATTAACTGTAAAGTATTTCATTTATTCTTAAGCTAGATTCTGTTCAGACTTTTAAATCTTTCTTCTTTCCTGAAGTCTACAAAAGCAGCATAGTGAGCCCAGGGGGCTAATTATTTCTGGCTGTGAATTACTTTAAAATATTTCTAAATTAGTCGAGTTTTTGGAACTGAGCTCTCTTTTTAATTCTTCAATTAACTCCAAATTTTCAGCAAAACTACAAAAAAAGTTTTTAACTCTTGATCCAAAACCACTGCTACTGTTTAAATAAAGGACATCCAGCATCTTTAACTCAAGAATTAATGATTCAAAGGTTTGATTGCTCCACTGTTTAATATTCTTGTTCTTTATCACACCTAGTTGTGTAGGTAAACCAGCTCTCAAAAGAGAGAGAGAGAGAGAGAGAGAGAGAGAGAGACATGATTTAGAACATTTGCCAATTTCCACAGCGTAGTTGCACCATGGTTAATTTCAACGTACCAACATAAGTACAATAGGTACTTCTATTTCTTTCTTCTCTCTTGTTCCCAGATTTATGAAGATTGTACTACTTGTCATTTGATGATGGCTCTGTTATATTTAACATATGTATTATAAAACTCTTAAACATAAAACATAATTACTTTAGTAGCTAGTAGCTACTCTCCTAAATCCAAATATTATATCAGATTTATTTACAGTTTTTGCTACAAACTCCACGGTTAAAAGTTTGGCATTGGGGTTCCTGGGTGGCTCAGCTGGTAAAGAGTCTGGAGTCTTGATTTCAGCTCAGGTCATGGTCTCACAGTTCATGAGATCTGGCCCAGCATTGGCCTCTATATTCACACCACAGAGCCTGCTTGTTATTCTGTCTCTCACTCTCTGCCCCTCTCCAGCTTACTCTCTATATCTTTCTCAAAATAAATAAAAGTACACTTAAAATTTGATGTGCCTTCCTAATAATTAAAAAAAGAAAACAAATTATAAAATACCCCCACACATCCAAAGGGGATATTTTTTTAAAAGGCACAAATAGAATGAGATTCTGAAGAGATAAAAGCAAGACAAAGGAAAAATATAAAGTATTGAGCAACTTTATTGGCACTACAAAACTCCTCTAAAGAAAAAAGTTTTTCTGTTGTCAATAAATGCTCTTTCTGAGAGCCAAGTCTGGTCTGTACAACATAACACCCATGGTGTTAATGGTTTTTAGTCTTCTTTCTTTGACATTTCATAAGCTAGCACTTGGTAGCACTGAGTGAAAAAATAAATTTTAGACTTTTTCTTGTTCTCACTTGGCCTTGCTTTAGCATTTTTTTTTTGACATTCACTGTTCAACCATACTAACCCATGGCAGGGGGCTAAACTTACTGTTTATCAGACTAGTTGCTCATGGTTTTCACCCTCATACCCCTTCCTGGAACTAGAAAATAAGTTAACGGATTCTCCTATTGCTTTTTTGTTCTAAATGTAATGCAAAGATTCTGTCCTATTATATACAACAAGGCCTTTAATGAAAGGCCTTCAAGATTTACATGTAACTGTAATAATTGTTCTTTGCTTGGAAGAGTCTTAACTTTAAATTCTATAATGATAGAACTATAATGATAGCAACCTTGTTAAACTAGAAAGCCATATGAATCTCCAAGGTTTGACCTAGACATTCTTGCTTAAATTTTCAACTAACTATATTTAGTATTCTTCAAAACAGGGAGGATCAGGTTCAGAAGTTTAATAAGATGTACATATAACCCAGAATGTTTTGGTTTCTTTGGAGACCTTGAAAATCCTACATTCTAAACCTAACTCTGTTAATAGCTAGATGTTTCTAAGATATAACATGTGATCTTGGAATACTCCATCTCCAGCAGCCCCAGCATTCTTAAGTGTGAAATAAGTGGTTTGACCTGGGTCAGTGTTTTCCAAATTTTGTGGCTGTGACCAATTAATGGAATAGAGCTGGCATTAAAAAAAAATAATAAAAAGGGTGCTCATTTCTCCACATCCTCACCAGCATCTAGAGTTCTCTGATTTCCTCATTTTAGCCACTCTGACTGGTGTGAGGTTTATCTATATCACAGAGTACTACATGGCAATGAGAAACAATGAAATCTGCCATGTGTAGCAACATGGATGGACCTTGAGGGTGTTATGCTGAGTGAAATAAGTCAGGCAGAGAAAGACAAATATCATATGTTTGCACATATAGGAGGATTAGGAGGAACTTAACTGAGGAATAAGGGGGAGAAGAAGGGCGGAAATGGTGGGGGAAAGGGAGAGAGGCAAACCATGAGAGACTCTTGAATGCTGACAAGAACTGAGGACTGATGGATGTGGGGGGGAAGGTCGGATGGGTGTGGAGGAGGGCACTTGTGGGGATGAGCACTGGGTGTTATGTGGAAACTAATTTGACAATAAAATATCTGTAAAAAATAAATAAATAAATAAAAGCTCAATAAAAAGAGAGACACTTAAAAATAATAAAAAAAAAGGGATAAGATGAGAAGGGACAAATAAAAGGAAATAAAAAGGAAGAGTAGGAGAAGAGAGAAGAACAAGATTAGAGAAGTAGAAAAGATGAAAGAAATGAGGGAATGAGAAAAGAGTGAGTCAAGAGAGATGAGAAGAAAAGACAATGAGAAAGCATATGAAGAAGACAGGGAGAGTGAAAAAAGAATAGAAAAACAGTGTGAAGAGGGGAGAAGAAAGAAGTGAGAACCAGACAAGAGGATGAAAAAATTAGGGTGAGAAGACAAATAAACAGAAAATGAAAAGACCTCATACAAAGAGCCCATGTAGTACGACAAGTATTATTTAATGAAACTTTTGTTTCTGTTATACATACGTATGCATGTTGTGCTGCATGCTTGTATCATGTAGTGATGTGAAATACACTTCTTACTGCATTCATTTGGGGTGGGGGGAATGGAACTCGATGATGTAGGTTACCCTCAAAGCCCCTACCAGCGCAAATAATCTAATTTCCTATTGTTTTTAGAAGTATACCTTTTAGAAATAAAAGGTTTAATTAAAGGAAGAATTAAATGATAGAAAACAAATGCTAAATAATATTACAACTACTACTAGAATATATAATCCTAACTTTTCAGAAGGTTAAGTATCATCTGCCAAAGAGAGAACTAAACCAGCTATCTCAGACAACATCTCAGGAAAAACAAAATCTGGAGAGAGGAAAAAACTCTTTCCACACATACATTCCACATCAAGTCTCAGGATGAAAAGTTTCTCTTCCTTAAAGTGAAAAGCAAATCTTGCTAATAAATCTTGAGTGAAGTCCTCCTATATTACAGGTTAAAACCATTCTCCCAGAGCCTTGACACCACATGGATTTGGCTTCTAAGACTACGTCAAAGACAACGTTAATCCCTGCAAGATAACAACCTGCAGACTCTCCCTTTGTGGCTCCTGTGAACTGCAGTTCATCGAGTGGTATGTATTGTATCCTCTGTGAAAAGTTTGGGCATTGAAAGGTATACTTGTGACTCAACCACAGAAATAGCTTAATACTATTTAAGGCGCTTCATTTCTGAAAGATACTGGTTGCAAGACAAAGAAGAGTTGAGCCTCTAGGAATTCTCAAATGACACATTAACTATACCCTGCTGAAAATGGAAAGTACAACATATGGCTACATTCAATTTAAGGCAAGTAAAAATTTTGTGAAGTAGTCTCTTTCCTGGTCTGTAACTTCTTACTTTCAATAATTATAATTGGTGGACCTGTAGCATTTAGCCATACTATTTATTATCAGTGTTTTTGTACTTGCTGACAAGACACTCTGCAATTGCTCTCACATTTTAAAATATATGAACGTTTGTTTCCTTGGATCCTTTAAGAGTTCTCTGAGAGAAAGCAGTATGTCTCATATTTCCTATATTGCCCTTATACATCCAACTTTTAGTCACATTACACAGAGCAGATATTCAGTGAAGGCTGTGAAACAAACTGCTTTTTTTAAAATTGAGAACTGTAGTTTTTCCTATAGTTGATTACTAAAATAACAAACAGTAAAACAGTTCTTTTATAAATGTACTTTTAGGAAAATTTTCCAGTATATTTTCATGAGTTCCAGCAAGTACTACTGTTCTATTTGATGTGATAACTTGCAAGCCACAAATACCTCCATCGCATTTAAGAGACATACCCCAAATATTGATAAAGCTAAAATATTTTAGGCTATGATCGATTAACAAACCTAATAAAGAATATTATTAAACGGGGGTGCCTGGGTGGTTCAGTGAGTTAATTATCCAACTCTTGGTTTCGGCTCAGATCATGATCTCACAGTTCCTGGCATTGAGCTCTGCCTTCAGGCTCCGTGCTGTTAGCTTTGAGCCTGCTTGGGATTCTTCTTCCTCTCTCTCTTTTTTTTTTTTTTTTTTACAAATAGTTTATTGTCAAATTAGTTTCCACATAACACTCAGTGCTCATCCCCATAAGTGTCCTCCTCTATGCCCATCCTCCTCTCACCCCCCACATCCATCAGTCCTCAGTTTTTGTCAGCATTCAAGAGTCTCTCATGGTTTGCCTCTCTCCCTTTCCCCCACCATTTCCACCCTTCTCCTCCCCCTTGTTCCTCCGTCAAGTTCCTCCTAATCCTCCTATAAATGCAAACATATGATACTTGTCCTTCTCTGCCTGACTTATTTCGCTCGGCATAACACCCTCAAGGTCTATGAGTGGCTAAAATGAGCAAATCAGAGAACTCTAGATGCTGGTGAGGATGTGGAGAAACGGGCACCCTCCTACACTGTTGGTGGGAATGGAAACTGGTACAGCCCCTCTGGAAAACAGTGTGGAGGTTCCTCAGGAAACTAACAATACAACTCCCCTATGACCCAGCAATAGCACTGCTAGGAATTTACCCAAGGGATACAGAAATGCTGATGCATAGGAGCACATGTACCCCAATGTTCATAGCAGCACTCTCCACAATAGCTAAAACATGGAAAGAGCCTAAGTGTCCATCAACAGATGAATGGATCAAGAAGATGTGGTTTATCTATACTCCATGGCAATGAGAAAGAATGAAATCTGGCCATGTGTAGCAACATGGATGGACCTTGAGGGTGTTATGCTAAGCGAGATAAGTCAGGCAGAGAAGGACAAATATCATATGTTTGCACGTATAGGAGGATTAGGAGGAACTTTAACGGAGGACCATGCAGGAGAAGAAGGGGAGAAATGGTGGGGGAGAGGGAGAGAGGCAAACCATGAGAGACTCTTGAATGCTGACAAAAACTGAGGACTGATGGATGTGGGGGGGAGGGGGGGATGGGCATAGAGGAGGACACTTATGGGGATGAGCACTGAGTGTTATGTGGAAAGTAACTTGACAATAAACTATTTGTGAAAAAAAAAAAGAAAGAAAAGAAATCTAAAGGCCTGAATATATAGAATATAAAGAGTAATATTTGTAAAGAATTTATAAAAGTCCTTAGCATATAATAAGTACTCATTAGTTCTTTTTTATCAATACAAATTATTCACTAATTTAAAGATAGAAATAAAGGCTAATGAAACTTTGTAGTATAAATGCATTCACAGTCCTATTTTCTCTAATCATTTTAATATCAGAATCAATCCAAATAGGTCACTAAAATTATTTTCTAAACAAGTCATTACATTTCTTTTTCATTTAAATAGTTATTCTGGGTTTTTTTCATCAATTACCAAGATTACTAATTCCGAAATTTCTATCACTGTATAGAATTAATGGAGTCATGAGCTAAATATTTAGTACTATTCATTTCAGATATGTTTTTTCAATATTTGCTTGATTAAATAATAAGCATACAAAAGAGAAAAAAGGAATACTTTTGGTTGTTTCCTTTTAAAATCATCTTAATAAATGATTAAAGATTTCAACTATTCAACTATATTCAGTGAACATCTACCATGTATAAGACACAAACTAGTCATGATGGGAATATAAAAATGAATGTGACCTCTATCTTTGAGGATACTATGATCTTATTGGAGGGATAAGCCATGTAAAGCAAGCTAAAATATGGTAGTAATATAGTAGCATGTAGTAAGTCCTGTAGGAAAAGCATAGGGGCTGTGTAAGCTCAGAAGAGAAAAAAAAAATACTTTGGCTCAGGGAGGGGATAGGGTGGTGGTGATCATGGAACAAAGCCTTACTGAGATTATAGGTTTTTAAAAGCAAAGATGAATGTGAGAAGAAATATAAGCATTCCAAGTAGAAAAAAAACTGTAATAATACAAATAAAACATTTGTAATAATGCAAATAAAAAATTTCCAAGTAGAAAAACCACCAAAACTGTAATAATTGACTTGGAAACAAAAGGCACAAATCATGTTCAGGAAATAACATATAGACAAGTGCAATTAATGATCTAGCAAAAAGTAAATCTAGAAATGAGGTAGGAACCATTTCATGGAGAGCCATGAAATCAAGCTAACAACTTTGAACTTTAAAAACCATCCAAATTGGGGCACATGGGTGGCTCAGTCGGTTAAGCTTCTGACTTTGGCTCAAGTCATGATCTCACAGTCCGTGAGGTTGAGCCCCACATCAGGCACTGTGCTGACAGCTCAGAGCCTAGAGCCTGTTTTGCATTCTGTGTTCCCTTCCCTCTCTGCCCCTCCCCTACTCACACTCTGTTTGTGTGTGTGTCTCTCTCTCTAAAAAGTAAATAAACCTTAAAAATAAAAAAAAAAAATACCCACACATTATTTCCAAATGTACATTTCTAGTCCTTATCTCCCTTTTGAATTCCAGACTTGTATGTCGTATTGCCTACTCAACATCTCCACCTGAATCCCTAAAATGTATTTCAATTCAATAGTTCAACACTAAACTCTTGAATTCCCTCCTTACTCCCACCCCTTGGCTCCCTACGCTTTCCCATTGCTGGTATCTGTTCCCACAATTTTCCCAGTGAATGGCAACTCCATTTGCCCAGTTTTGAATCAAAGTCCTTGACTTTCCTATTTCCCTCCATTCCAAATCTCTTTGGCTTTACTTTCACATGGTATCTGGAATCTAATCTTTTTTTACTACTTTGATTGCGCTGGTCCAGATTACCAACATTACTTGCCTAA
The DNA here is from genome assembly GCA_017311185.1 of Proteles cristata cristata. NCBI lineage: Eukaryota > Metazoa > Chordata > Mammalia > Carnivora > Hyaenidae > Proteles > Proteles cristata. Next base: position 548,874 of record JAESUZ010003673.1, on the reverse strand, counting down.
AGAGCCTTCTCATGGCCTCCCAGTTTCTACTCTCACCTCTGTCAGCTTTTTGCAACACATTAGCCAGAACAATCCTGTTAAAACCCAAATAGGTCATACTATTCTTTTCAGTGGCCTCATATCCCACTTAAAGACCAAAGTACTTACAGTGATGTAAAAGGCCCTCTCTGTTCTCATTTGCTACTGTTCTCCATTTTTTTCCCACTCCAAAATTACCCCCCCACACACACAAACACACCAGCCATACTGGCCCCTTGATATTCCTCAAATATATGTGGCTTCCTCCAACCTATGAGCCTTTGCATTTGGTGTTCCCTCTGCACAGAAGCGTCTTATTCCAGATATCCACTTGACTTGTTTCCAGTTCCTTCAAGGCTTTGCTTAAATGATACCTTCTTTATAAGTACCTACCCAAGAAAGCTATTTAAAACTGTATTACCTCTTTCTCCTTCTCTATTTTTCATGCATAGCAGTTCTTACGACATACTAAAACTTTACTTTTCTCATTTATACTTGCCTTTCCCCACCGGAACATAAGTTGAGCAGGGCAGAACTTTTTGTAGATTGCCATATTCTCAAAGTCTAGAAGAGTGTCAGAAATATAACAAGTGCTCAATGAAAATGTATTAAATAAATAAAAATCTTAGGCAACAAGGCACCATTTGACACTTCTGAGCAGAAGATAAGCACAATGAGGAAAAAAACTTTGGAAAGAATACGTAAAGTGGAGAGGGACAGACTGAAGGTGAGGAGACAATTTAAGACAATATTTCAGCAGTTGGGGCATGAGGTGATGATAATCTGAATCATGACAGTAATAGTTGGAATGAAAATCAGATGATAGATATGAGACATATAAAGGTAAATTGTCCTAAAGTTGGCAATGACAAGATGAATGAAGAAAAAGCAGGGATCAACTGACTTGAAGTGATGTCATTTTTAAGAACAAGAAATACAAAAAGAGGCAGATAATAGGCACATGAAAAGATGTTCAACATCACTAGTCATTAGGGAAATGAAAATTAAAACCACAATGAGATATCACTCATCTCTGTTAGAATGGCCATCATCAAAAAGACAGGAAAGAAAAAAGGAAGCCCTTGTGCATTTTTGGTGAGATAAACTGGTACAACCACTATAAAAAAACAGCACAGAGGATCCTCAAAAACTCAAAACTCAAATTACCATATGACCCAGCAATTCTACTTCAGGGAGTATATCCAAAGGAAATGAAAACATGAAATTGAAAAGAAATCTTCACCCCCCAATGGTACCACAGCATTACTTACAATAGCCAAGTCATGGAAACAACTTAGGTGACCACCAACAGATGAGGGATAAAGAAGTTGTGATATACATATATATACATACACACACATATGCACACACGCACACACATATACACAATGGAATATTATCCAGCCATATGAAAACAAGGAAATTCTGCCATTTGCAACAACATGGATGAGCCTTGAAGGCATTATGCTAAATAAAAAAGTCAGAAGAAAACAAATACTGTATGGTCTCAATGTGGAATCTAAAACAAAAAAACAAACAACATCATACAAAAAGAGCTCAGATTTGTGTTTACCAGATGCAGAGGGGTAGAGGGTGGGAAAATTAGAGAGAGGCAGATAAAGGAACAAATTTCTAGTTCTAAATAAATAAGTACTAGGGATGTAATGTACAACTTGATGACTAGTTAACACTGCTGCATAATATATGTGGGTGTTGTTAAGGGAATAAACCTGAAGAATTCTCATCACAAAGAAAATACCTTTTTCTTTGTTTTTTTCTTCTTTGTATTCAATGTATATGACATGATGCTAACAGTATGTGTATGTAGGTTAAACCATTATGCTATATACCTTAAACTTACACAGTGGTATAAGTCAATTATATCTCAATAAAAACCGGAAAAAAGAGAGGCAGATTTATAAAGAAATGATATTGAATGTTCATTTTTTATAACATCCTAAACAAAAAAGGGAAAGTAAGCTAAACCTAATTAATTCACATCAGAAATAAGGATGCTAGGATTTTCTTTGATTCTCACTTCTGAAGATCCTTCTGTTTTTTCAATTCAGATGCACTCCAAATCTGGAACAAAGATGGCTTAGTCATTAGTGTGAGTGGTTTGGCATGTGTTACTTCTACTAAAACATGGCTTCTTATGGAAACCACAGTATCTCTGGGTAGTAAGCAAGAATACTAAAAAAAAAGCACCTGGGAGGAAATAGCTTTTTTCCTCCCTCTGCAAGTCATGTAGTCACCATTTCATACTCAGTAAAGATACCACCCCATTCTCTTTCTGAGTTAGATCATCATGGCCATATACAGGGTTCAGATACTTTCAGGATACTTTTATCTATACACTAGTACAAATACCCATGCAGGTGGACATTAAGTTTATTTGTTTGTTTATTTATTTTACTACAACCATTAAATGGCATATGAAAAATTTGATTCACTCATGGAGACCACTTTGAAAATCAAATGCAATCAAAACAGTTATCTGTCAACTATCCATGATTACAAATAAAATGAACAGTTTTCCCACCTTTTCTGCTGTGCCACACAGAGCCTGTCATGTAGAGTAGAATGCTGTTGCCATGAAATGGTAACATTGCATGTCTGGCTTTATGCCAGTCCAGGTATCATATCTGAAGATCTCCTGATTTTTTGCATTTTAAAAATTCAAAAGGTAGACTTGTAATAATGTTTTTCAGTGGAATTTTTAAACAAATTTATTATGGATACTCTGCAATCACGTGAATTATTTTACTTCAGAGATCTATTCTTAAAACACCGAAGTTTGGAGATGGAAAAAACTTTATTTACAGATGACACATTTGAGTCCCCAGAGATTAAGTGATTTGCCAAAGGTCATTCAGCAAATTATTGGTGATCATCAAGAGAACCTAGGTCACTGTTGTAGTTCTAAAATAAATCAAGAGGCAAGTTTGGCCAAAGTGTCTCAATATTCAACTTAGTGTCTTCATAAGAAATTATAACCCCTTTCATTTCTAAAATTATTCTCTGTAAACAACAAAATACTTGGTGTGTCCTGTTTTAAAAACATACAAAACATAATAAATAAGAAGGTAATATTGTTCATGTTTATGTTTCTACTTTTATAATAGTTGTGATATAAATACATTTAAATGTATATTTATAGATGATTACCTACTGAAAAAGATATCAAGCTTGAAAGTACAGAAATTTAAAGACTAGTAGTCAAAAATTAAGATAAAGGGCTAATGATGATAATATAAGTTAAAGGGGAAAAAATGATCCAGTTCACAAAACCTTAAGAAAATATGAATGGTGTAAATGGAAATATACCTGTAACCTCTTATGTATGCCTCTTTAACAACATGGATTTTCCCCCAGATGCCAGAGTCCACAAATTGAGACAAACTAAACAAATCATAGTTTGAAACACCCACAGAAAATGTTGAAATAAAGATCTCCTCCACATTTTAAGCAAGTACTCTCTAAAGAAAGGGTTCACAGTGTTGCCAAGGATGCTGCTTAGTAAATACTTTAAATTCCTTCCACTTGAGAGAGAAAGGATCCAAAGTATATTAGGCTCTCCCCTCCCCCTCCAGTGAATTAATATTCCATGATATACACCACCACTGCTGATGGGGGCACCTCTTTTCAAAGAGCAGAGATCAGCAAATGGCTATTTCACAAAGAATAAAAATATAACCTTGTAATTTTAATGTGTGTTTACGTTAAAAAAAAAAAGTGGCAGATCCATGTTAATAAACCTTGCTTAGGGAAAAAATAAAATAGTTGCTAAGCCATGGTGAGTAATTAGCCTTTTAGCATCCCTTTTCTTCAAGAATGCTTCCTCCTGTGCTGGCTCTTTTAAATAGCTCCAGTCCTGGCTGCCTTTGTTGGGCTTGGAAATTGTTCACATATGAGAGAAATTAAGCTCTCATTTAACAGAGACACATGCCTGTCAAGACCAGAGGAACAAAGACTAGTCCCTGGGGCCTGTTCAGCTCCCAGAGGCTGCCACTCATTCTGTTAGCAATGCTTACCCTTTACAGAATGTGTATAAAACCCAATAAATCATTTCATCTGCTGTGCTTAACACACGAGAGCTTGGACCATTTTTCAAAGTGTTTTCTCTTTCTTATACAACTTCACAGCTAGTTAGTTAAAAAAAAAAAAAAGACCTCCTATTGGTGTTTTGTTTTGTTTTGTTTTTCAAAATGCAGTAAGACTTTTCTAGTCAAAAAGTAATGAGAATGTTCCCAAACATAGTCAGCATAAAGGAAGAAGCAGTATCTCCTTAGATTTCTTCCCAGGTATCTTTCCTACATTTCATGGTTAATAAAGAGAACACCCATTTTACGAATTACCAGTAGATCCCAGCTGCTTTTCAACCTACATTCAGAAGCTAGCTCTGGCAATATGAAATAGTTAAGGACCAGAACTGGACAGACGTGCTGTCTTATTTAAATTCAATACATTTTGCCCCTTTGGAACACACAGCCACCATGTTCTTTCAGGATGGAGACTAAAACTACCACTTAACAAGCCAGCTACTTTTACTAGGAAAATAGAATGGCCTTTAAAACCCAACCAAAATATCCCCTCACACATTGTCATTTCCAAAGAAAATAAGATGATGTCTGAGCCTTCCTAAGGAGAAAAGACAATGTTAACCTTTTACATAGAACTCTCCATATTGTTCCCTACTTCATATTCTCACATACTCCTCCCCCTGGGGAAAAATATTGGGGCTCTGATGAAAGACTAATGACCAGATTTTAAAAGCCTTCTACCTTAGGGACAACTGGGTGGCTCAGTCTGTTAGGCGTCCTACTTTGGCTTGGGTCATGATCTCATGGCTCATGAGCTGGAGCCCTGCAACAGGCTCTTTTCTGACAGCTCAGGGCCTGGAGCCTGCTTTGGATTCTGTGCCTCCCTCTCTCACTTCCCCTCCCCTGCTTGAGCTCTCTCTCTTTTTAAAAATAAACAAAAAAATTTTTTTAAATAAAAAATAGAAACCTTCTAGCTTAGACTACTCTTATCCAAAGTAAAGAGGGGGAACAGCTGTGGGGAAATGAGTATCTGCCCATGATCATAAAAATAAATACTTTATTCAAAAGTAAAATGCTTGTTTAACCTGTGTTGCATGTAGATAGAGCAAACTCACCAAGGACTTACTCTAGCAATGTTCACCTTTCCACAGAAACACTAGGAGTTCCAGGATGATAGTTTCAATCCTCAAGGTGCTGTGAACCCCAAAATAATAAGAAGCTGGTAGCATAAGTAACTTCACCCTGCTCAGCAGGCAAGAAAAAGCAGATCTGGATTTCATAAGTAAAACCAGATCTATACAATGGTTATATGGTAAAGCCTTGCAATTAATGGGAACCATAAACAGTTCAAGAAGCCAGCACGGCAGTAGTTTCTCCAGAATAGGTTTCACTCATATCTAGTTAGATATTAATCAGATGTACAACTGGCACAAATGTTTTGTGCAAACACAGATAACTGTACTTATGCCTTAATACAAAAGAAAAAAAAGGAAATGGATATGCATTAGACTCTTTTACATTCATGTTTATGTATCATTCCTGCATGATTTATCATTTTTCAAATAATAAATTATTTTCATTTTTAAACCACAAATCACGTCCTGCAGGCCATAGCAGATGCAGATGTCAGAATGTGGTAGTACAACAAAATTAATTAAATAACCCTTGAAAAAATAAAACAAAGTTTATTTATAAAAAATGACATTAAGGTGAACTGCCTAATAAGAACATGGATTTGCTTAAATAAAACATTATATGGTTCTGTTTTAGATTCATCCCTAAAGCCCTGAAAGATATTAGAATTTTAGTGAGTAATTACCCTATTTACTTCAAACAAAATGGGAGGAAATCGGAAAACCATATTAAACTCTACCACACATCAGAAATGAAATTCTCTCATTTTTTATCTTGCAACCCAATAAATAAATTGCAGTTGGAAAATTTATTGGGACTAGAAGCTGAAACCTAACAAGCTAGAAATGAGGAAATGGCCAAAAGAATATCCATATCAACATTATGCTTCAAGCAGTAAACTCACGTTTAGGAAGCATAACCAAGTAGTCTCCCCTTCACAGCTTAATTGTTTTCAGACAAGCTGAGCCTCACTTGGCACCACCCCCACAGTTAGACAAAATTCTAACTACTTAACACATCTCTTTTCCAATGAAAATGCAACACTTGGGGTGAAAACAAGAAAGACTAGGAGAAGGTGTTATATGCTATATATGCCACTGACATAATACTACACGGAGGTATGCTGTAATTTCCTGCAATTAATACGTTAGCAAAGCTATAAGAATTTTTTTCCAAAAATTATAATATTTCACTTGCAACACTAAAATTAAGTTTGTGTCACCCTTTCCATTATACAGCCCGAATGTCAGGAGTTTGTCATTGGCTACAGAAATGTGTTTGGTGTAACCTAAATGTAGGCATTTATAGGCGCTCTTCCTAAATATGTTTTTCTAAGAATCCCCAATAGCTATCATTTCACACGGCAGGCATTACAAGCCATCACAATGCCCCACAAAGGAAACGTGAATTTTACCTCATAATTCAAAACCTTTCAATGACTTAAAAGGCAAACATTCCTAGGTAGACATGGCTTACGCTGTGGCCAAACTTGGCATTTGCCTGCAAATTTTGTAGGCAAAACTACCTAATATTCTCCATTTTCTAAGAAACAGAGTTAACTCCCTTCATTTAGAGTCACAGGAGGTCAGAGTTGCAAGGAATTTCTGTAACAACCTTGTATATGATCTTTGTTCTAAATATATGGAAAATGAGAATCATTACAGAAGAGGTCATGTAGTTACTAACAGGACAAAAACTATACACAGACATCCCAAGTCCAAATCCAGGCTTCTCTCTGTCACTCTACACTGCTCTATTTTGTCCCCCTTTAGGACTGTATACCTTCCATAGAAGGAGGAAGAACAAGTTCTGCTGATCAGTTATTGTCTCCATGTTTCCCTTTTTTCCAGGCTTGAAATCATGGCTTCCTCGAGCCAATGGGAACATACAATGTAGACTCATTCAGTGTGGTTGGGAAAACAAGTAAGAGATCGAACAGGCATACATATAAGTAAAATAGCCTGACGGTGCTGGAAAGATCTGTACCTGTACATTTATTCCAGCTATCTGGACGCCTGTTTTTTTTTTAAATAATAGGCATCTCTATTTTAACAACCAGAAATCAGATAGGACAATTAAATCATAAGATCTGATGATCTATTGGCGATCACAATTTATTCCAGAGGTGATTATAAGATAAAAAGATAGATGCCTGTTCCTTTTCTGTTATCTGCATTGTAAAAAGTAAATAATAATAATAAAGTTAATTACAAAAGCAATGCATTTTCTTCCAGCCTTTTTTTTAATGCCTATTTTTATGTAACTGATATTATAATATACTTACATCGGTTCTGGGTTTTTTCCACCTAATGATATATTATACATGTTATCTCAAATCATTAAAAATTATTTGTAAATATTTTTAACAGTCTATAACAGCCCATCACATGAATATACTAAATTTAATAATTTTTACTAATATTGAAAATCAGTTTTCTTTCGAAGTGCATTAAAAATTTTTAATTAAGTTTTGTCTTATATAAAAGCAACAGATGTTAGAAAAAAGTTTTTAAATATTTATTTTGAGAGAGAAAGCACATGAATAAATGCATGTGAGTGGAGGGATTGGGGGGACAGAGGAGCAGAGAGAGGAGACAGAGAATCCCAAGCAGGCTCTGAGCCATTAATACAGAGCCCAATGCGGGGCCTCAGTCTCATGAACCATGAGATTATCACCTGAACTGAAATCAAGAGTTGGATGCTTAACCAACTCAGCCACCTAAATGCCCAAGAAAGATTTTTTAAAAACTAAACTAAAGCAAGAAAAAGTAGTCTAACTATAATTCTGTTACACAAAGATATTTGTCTTAAACATTGTATATCACTTGAGATGTGCAGTAAATCTATCATAAATCCAGGCCTCTATGGTTAGGGTCAATCTTATTGAGAAGGAAAGTTACTGTACTGATGATATGGAAGCCAAACCCTAAACATAGAATTCAAATTCCCTCTTTTCTGGACTGTCAGTGATCTGAACTTCTTCTACAAGGGATCCCTAGAAATTCCAAAGGTGTTCTTCTGCCCTAAATTAGAGTTCTTGAAAGAGTCCTGTCAAAGACCAGGGCATCTCACTATCTCTGACAGAATGAAATCAGACAATCTTAACAGGAAAAAAGCTGTTGTGTGGAGGCCAACTATAAGAGGCCAACATCATTTCTCTTTGCCCTGGTTTCCACCCTTACATTACAAATATTCCATCCATGAGCTAGAATTCCTCCAATGATATAGACTGCATGTTTGCTCTATCATTGTAGATCTGACTTAGCCTATCTGATCTTCTAAGATTAACCTCTGGCTAGAACCAATAATAAATACTACTATCTCATTTTTGCCTGTTCCTTTGGGTTTTTCATTTCATTTCATTTCATTTCATTTCATTCCATTCCATTCCATTCCATTCCATTCCATTCCATTCCATTCCCTTTCATTTCAAATAGACTCCACACCCAATGTGGGGGCCAAACTCACAACCCTGAAATCAAGAGTCACATGCTTTACCAACTGAGCCAGCCAGGCACCCTGCCTTCTGGGCTTTTCCATAGACGAAGCATACCAAGTCATCTAACTGTGCCTCTACTCCATCGAACCTTCAAATACAAAATTTAGAAACCTAGGTCTGTACAAAGCATTACAAAGAATTACACAGAAAGGGTAGAGAGAAAAACTTGGAACTAGTTTTTCCTTTTCTTAAACCTCCATTATTCATCACTAAGCAAGGTGACAGCTTCCTCTCAATGTGCACTTTCTTTCTCTCCATGATCTTCTGCTATTAAGCTCATTCTTCCACCACTATATCCACGTTGATTCTTTCAAACCCCAGCCTCAGCTCCTAAACTGATGATCTGGGAGCTATCATGACATTCATGATTCTCAGTGAAATGCAAGTCAAGTGGAAGGAGAAGCTGACAGCCACAGAATGAAAAAAGGTCCTTTAGGACAAACAAATACCTGAACCAGCAGCTGGAGAGCTTTCATCTCCTTGAAGTTTCAAGCCCTGATCGCCTCCTCAGGCACCATTCAATTATACTAATCCTAAAGTGCCCTGTATTTAACTAATTCTCTGTACATTAACAAATGACTTCTGCCACATTCAGCTTAAAAAACACCAAACTAGGACTTACTTACATCTTTTATCGAATAATAACACATAAGGAATGCTTCTCCTTATAGGTAACTGGTTCCTAAAAACATCTCAACTTTTGAAAGGGGACAAAAGTTAATACACAATCAGTTGAAACAAAATTCAGCTTTCTTGTTCTGCCCTCTCCTTTTCCTATGAACAATACCACTAAAGAATGCATAAGAAGCCAACATTTGTGTGGTTGGGAAATGAATGATGCTATTACAGTACAAAATAAGCCTGGCCCGTTAAGAGTTCTTTAGAATAGTTTGTCCACCTTGTCAACATGTTCGGCCAAATCACCCCAGCTGAGAGCCCTATCCATCTGCACTAATCTCAGCCACTGTAGAAAATTCAATTCGTCCAATGAAATGTATGTTCAACAATAGTCATGACCATGACCTGATTGAGGATGGACTTTTCCCTTTCTTCCAATCTGTGAATTCCTTAACTTTCATTGTTTAATGTTACAACTTCAACATTTTCTTAATGAATTGGGCTGTAGATAAAATAAATTCAGTGTCTCACTGTGAAACACTGTGACTCACTGTGACTATGAGACAAAAATGAGACACATTTTTGCATCATTTATTTTCTTTTATTTTGAACAAGTAAAAATATCGGACTCTAACATTAATAACTTTGAGTGGGAGTTTACCTTATGTGAATTAAAAATGGTTATGTCAGTACATCCCTTCAGAATTTAAAAGATATTTCCCTGTGCTATATCAAGTGTCACACAGTATATCAATTTTTATTTCCCATCTCTCAAGTCTGGTATGCATACTGTTTAACTTCTTAAATTCTAAGTATAGACATAATTCACAAAAGCTGGGCAAATGCCTGACTTACAGGAGATGGCATATACAAGATTTATGTGAACAACTTTATTTTAAACAAGAAGGACTTTTGCATTTTGTGCTGCTATATCACATAATTTCATCTGTGTTTTTTTTTTAAAGCTATAAAATAAATTGGAAAGGTTCATTTACTATCCCTCTAACTTCACAAGCACTATTGATAAAATAGAAAAGTCCATATTAGTGTGAAAGGTGAGAATCTGACCCTGTTTTCCAGAATAAAATGTCATGCTCCCTTTTAGACGATCTCCAGGCAGCCCCGTCTAATTCTCAGCCAACCACTCTGAATGCCTGATAAAACTTACTCTTTTCTCACTGACAACTGAAAAACCTCTCATGTGGCAGCTGGAGAAAACTGTTGCTCTTTCTTTTCCTGTAGATTATCATGGTACTAATAATTGATTTAAGTGCATCCGTATTGTCCTATATTCACATCCTTAATTTGTGGATTTTAAATATGCATGAGGCTATAGATACAAACATACTTATGCACGCAGATACAAAATACATACATTTATGTTTCTCTGTATGGTACTCTGAAGTTATACCTGGCACTCAATAAGAACAATAATGATAGTGAAAGATACTGTGTATTGAGCAACTACTAGAGGCTTTATATGATGATATCTAATCTCACAATGACTAGGGTACTATTATTACTCATCTTCTTAGAAATTAAGAAATGTCGGCTCAGAGACATTAAGAAACTTGTCTCATAGCCAGTAAGTGTAGCAAAGCAGATCACTGAGCTAATTAGCAGTAGAACTGGAATTTAAATTTGGATTTATTTAACCAATATCTGTGCTAGTTCTACAGAACTTTTAAATTACATACATACACTCAGAAATAATGCATCTTATTCTCTACGTCTTCTACTTTCATGTACAAACCTAGCTTAAAAGTGTATTTAGATTCACTCATTCCGTATATATATCTCAAGATACAATCAATTTCATAGAGAATTCTTTTTAAAAAACATACAACAAATTAATAACAGGTTGATTTTCTGGGTCATTTTGTTTAAATAGTAACTGAGAATTTATTTTCTAAAAGTTTCTGTCTTATTATGAAAAGCTATGCTTCATTTTTACTTTAAATACCTTCTCCCAAAGGAAAAACATATTCTGGTCTCAAAACATTCCTGTTTTGCCAGTATGCTTATATATAAATAAAAATCAAGTTATTATTAGAATAATTAATTTATTTAAATTGTTTAAGCTATGATCCATTATAAGCTTTCTAGCCTTTAAGTAAAATAGCTGTGACCAAAATCAAAAGTATATTTCAGCTGCTAAAGAATTATTTGTTATGCCCAACCCTCTGTTTGTAGGTATATCTATCTATAGATATAGATAGATATAGATAGATATAGATGATATAGAGTTCACATTTAATCACTTAATCTGCATTACACTTATAAAGCAGTATTTCTAAATCTTGATTGTCCTCCAGCATCATCTAGAGAGTTCTTTTTAACAACCTTCTATTAGGATTATACCCCAGACCAATTAAATTAGAATCTTTGAGATGGAACTCAGGCAATAGTATTTTTATTTTTATTTTTATTTTATTTTTTTAATGTTCTATTTCTAGGAGAGAGAGAGAGAGAGACAGCGTGAGCAGGGAAAGGTCAGAGAGAGAGGGAGTCACAGACTGAAACAGGCTCTAGGCTCTGAGCTGGGAGTCAGCACAGAGCCCGACGCGGGGCTCGAACCCACGAACCGCGAGATCATGACCTAAGCGAAAGTCGGACGCTTAACCGACTAAGCCACCCAGACGCCCCAGGCAATAGTATTTTTAAAAGGCTTCCAAGTGATTGCAAGGGACAACCCAGACTGAGAACCACTGGCATCAAATGCTGTCACTCAGTGCTCACTTTTGTCTGCTGGAGAAGGTGGCTGTAAAGAAAAGTATTAACATTAAAGGTCCTGACCTTCAATATAAAGACATATCACTTTAATGCCCTCAGAAAGTAAAATTATTAACTATCTAAGAAATTTATATGTGAATACCAAAAGAGTCACTCAGCCATGAATACATTTCATACTACACTACAGGAAGATTCCAGTTATGCTCTTTTTATCTCTTTCCTTGTGGGTATGCACCCATAGTTGTAGTAGTTCTGGGTTATAAACTGGTTCTAATGGCAAATCTTCATATTTTTTTTCTGTTTAGGGACAAAGAGAATTTAATGAGATTTTAGATATTAGGTATTATTATCTAAATTTTACAAACTAGGAAATTAAAGTGCACTAAGATTTATTCAAGTCACAGAAAGGACAAATTGAGACACAACCTGGAATGTTGGAAATAGCACTAGACAAGGAGTCGAGAAAGTTAGGTCCCACTCACAGCTCTGACAATATTTAGCCTTTTAAGCTTGGACAAGTCTGCAGTTTCAGCCTCCTTGTGTAAATTAAAGGATTTTGGACTGGAGAAAGAATTGCAAAGAAATGTCAAAGGAAAACAAAACTTGGGACATGTATATGTATTGGGGAATATCTTATTTCATCAAATAAACCACCAGAAAAAAAAAAAAAAGTACATGCCATCTATTATCACCTTTATTTCATAAAAAGAAAAAACATTTTAATTCCAAAAGAAGAAAAAAAAACAACATAATGTCAGGGTTAATTTTTAAGTATAGCTTAATGATAAACTCATGATATTGTTGTCCACCAGGAATAGCCACCGACCCTCCCCCCAAGAGCAAATGAGAATCATGAGGACTCTAGATGATATTTCTAAGTTTAACCTTCTACTAACGTGGAAACAGGGTGGAGGGGGATCATTAACACCTCTTAGTGTAGTGCTCTTTCCAAGGTTTCCCAAAATTTATTATTGAAGAACTAGCTTCATTTTTTCCACACCCAAGTACTTTATTTGCTTTCAGTTTTTATTTAAATTGACTTATTTTGGGGCACCTGGGTGGCTTAGTCGGTTAAGCGTCCGACTTTCACTTAGGTCATGATCTCGCGGTTCGTGGGTTCGAGCCCCGCGTCGGGCTCTGTGCTGACTGCCAGCTCGGAGCCTGGAGCCTGCTTCAGTCTGTGACTACCTCTCTCTCTGACCCTCCCCTGTTCACGCTGTCTCTCTCTCTCTCTCTCCTAGAAATAAATTTTTAAAATATTAAAAAAAAAAATAAAAATAAATAAATTGACTTATTTTGGCTTCAATACATTTATTTCAAAAGGAAACTTTATATCATTACCTCAGATATAAAACTAAAATCTCTTGTCATAAATAGAAGATAACCGGGTAAGTATGAAAATCAAAGTTTTATTTTAATTTTATTTTATTTCCTTCTATTTGTAGCTCAATACGATTGCCTCCAAAGTCTCTGAGCCTAAGATGCTTGCTCTCTCTCTCTCTCTCTCTGTCTTTCCTACAGAGAAAGATTAGCACATCCTAGAAAGGTATTAAAGACTAACACTAAACTGAGCCCTCAATGTAATCAGAGAGATCAAGAAAAAAATAGAAGAGAGCCGCCTTTTCCCCATGGGATTGATTCAGTATTACGTAATGCCACACGCTGGCACCACCTGGATCATCTGCCACTCCTGCCTCTGAAGAGGTAATGTACTCTCCCTTTTTCATTAATTCCAGAAAGAAGCAAGGACTTTGGTTTCCCAGAATTTTTAGTATTGGTAGTTAGAGAGAGAGAGCTGGGTAGGGAGTGGAGTCTGAGAAAAGCACAAGAAGATAAAATAGAGAAGGGAGGATCACCTAGAGGGGGTTAAAAGAAACCCAAAGGATAGTGCCTGGAAAGCATGGAGATTCAGGATCTAGTCTGCTGAAAGATCTTTGCCATAGGCCACATTTAGAAAATGGGCAGCAAGCTGATTAATAACTCCGTAGAGTGGCTCATAGGATCTGGACAAGTATCACTTCTTATTTTTAGATCCACTCCAACTTTAACAAACAGTCTAGCATGGTTAACAGAGTTTCTACTCCACAGAGAATTCATATTTTTAGCTGTGAAGGCCCTTGCCTGAATTATAGCAGCTTTACCTATTCTTTACAATTCAGAGACTTCATTATTAAAATGTTTGAAGCAAGCTATGGAGCATCTATCATTACTTAAAAAGTTAATTAGATTACATAAAAGAAATAATTAGATTTGCATTTTTATCTTGGTTTTAAACTTCCAAAGAAGATCACAACAGCCTGCCTGTGGGCAATTAAAAAGAGCATACAGCAGAGAAATAGAGGAGAAAGGGTCTGTTTTTCCTGGCTAATTCATGATTGAGTATAGAATTACAAAATATTTTAAGGGCTTGCTGAAGCTGGGGGCTAATCCTAGACTTCTAAGCTTTGTTTATAACTCTCATTTCATTGCAAGAGAGTATCAGATACATGTACAGTGCCAATAGTAGTATCAAATTACTTCCAGTGGGTTTATTTAGTCCTGTTCAGAAGCTGTTGGAAGGAGATTCGTTACCTGATCAATAACACAAAAAAGGACTATCGGCTAGAGCCAAAACAGGAGCACTGTAATTGCTTTTTGTTTATCAATGCTAAATACAATTAACAAAGAGATACAACATAAGACAGAGGGACTACATGAGCCCAGAGGGCTTCTGACTTTCATCAGTCTTATGTTGGCTCTTCTAGCCATCTCCAAAAGACAATAAATGCCAAGGTCCAGCTCTTAAATTAGAGGTCACTTAGATATTTAATGATGAAACATATCTTCAAATATATATCTATTATTATTATCCCAGCAAAAAATTAATTAACCAGGTCATACAGGCCATGAAGGCTAATGTACAAAGTAATTATTTCTGATCTTTAGACAACTACTTCACATAAAAAGGTAGTCCTTATTATGCTCAGCAGATACCTGAAATGCCTGTAGTTAATCATATTGAAGGAAACAAAAGGTAAGGTTTATCTCCTTAAAAGGTGGAAGTCCATCTCAAATTATTCTGTCTAACGGTTGAGAACAATCACCTCCTTTCTTATAATATTAGCATCTCTTCTGGTTACCAGATAGGAAGAAGAATGCATATCTAACAGTGCTCTCCCATGACAAACACACAGAGACACACAAAACATATGAAGAGCACACTGGGATATATTATAATCAAAATGGAAACTACTGTGTATGAAAAAATAGTCATACTCTTAAGAACAGAGTAACGCTTCAGTGAAGAGACAAATACTTAGTTTTGTAAATAAGCGGCATGTATTATCATATTTAAAAGGGACAGCTGTCTGATGAGACAGAGTATGTGCAAGGCAGCAGCAATGACATTTAGTTCAGGCCTTCCACAGATGGAACTTGCCATCTAATGTATGTATTAAATGACTAGGGAAGGGCAATGAATATTGTACATTAATTGTAAAGATTAACAAAAGCTAAGAATTTCAAGTTTCACAATTATACCTAAAAAGGCATATGTGTATGAATTCATTAAATCATTGTCCCTGGCCAGGGAAGCCTAATGCCCAAATAATACCCGAACCAGGCAGTCTCTTGTTAGGAGACCACTGTTGTTCCATCAGTGATGTGAGGAGAGGACACTGCCTGTATAGTACACAATGTAAGTAAGCAATTTGAATAACTCTAAAACTGGGATGTGAAGAGACACGAATAATGGGATAGCACCATTCACTGTCTAAAATAGTAAGATATTTTCAAGATATTTTCAGAAGCTAAATTGTCCTCCAACGATTAAGTTTTAGGAACAAAATGCCATCATATTTCCGAGTAACGTGCTATTGAACCAAAGAATGTGGTATGTTGTACCCATGAAGAATAACTTCTCTAGATTCAAAAACCATGACATGGTCAATTGAGGTTGTATAAATAAATATATGGGTGGATCAAGAAAGCAGGATTTATAAAGTATTTTCTCCTTTGATTAGACTGGACTTATATGTACTGGTTGATTAAAATACTGTAAATATGCTTTGATGTGTCCAATGATTAAAAGTGAATTTTGTTTACTGGTCAACATAACTCATAAATAAAATGCTACAAAAGACTGGCAAAGATACTCTAGTGCAACGGTGGGGGACAAGGGGGCAGAAATTACTGAAGCAGTTACCTGTCCTCTGGAATTAAAGGATGAGAACCAGCATTCCCAATTCCAAGGATCCATATTTCATAATCTATTAGCTTGGCTTTCCATATATTAGATGAAAACTGTACTATTTCTGTCCTGGAAGTATCAAAAATGTCTAACTTTTTCTGGGCTCTATATCGGGGGAATTACTTAATACGAAACAAATTAGAGGAATCACCATTTTCCCCAAAGCACAAACAGAGGGATTTGAATTCACTAAGCAAACAGCCTCCTAAAAGATCTGTTAATATTAAAGCATTTTAATAATCATTTAAAGTTATTAACCTGATTTTTTAATGGCAGAAATTGACTCATCAAAAAAATAAAAACACTGATTCATAAAGTCATTCATCTTATTTTCTAAACATGGTTTAGATGGTCTTAAATGTATCTCTTTGACAATTTAGTTAAAATTCACCAAGACAAAATTATGTTAAAATTATATTTAAGGAAGAAAAAATATATAAATGAAATGGTTTTTAACTACACATGTAAGTTTTGAATGATTGCACATAAAATAAGCATGGGGACTTTTAAAATACCATCTTCATCATGTCTTTTTCCTATCTCTAAGGAAAGATCTTGAATTCAATTTGTGCAAACCATTCAGGTTTTCACTTGTTTCCATTATATAGGCCCAGATGTGTTGCTGTGTGGTTATTACAAAAGGTTAGACTCTCTTCCTTTTCTTTCTACTACAGTTTGCAAATTCAAAACCAACAGTACTGATATACCAGTCGGCATTCTGAACTATAAGTAGAGAGCAATCTTTAATGTAATCAGCTAATACTCATGATCCATAGCCAATTGCCATGAATTTGTTAGCTAACAGGTTCTAGGACTCAAGATTTAAAAAGAAGAAAGAAGGTCAAACTTGCTCAAATTGCCTCTGTATACATTTGTTTTCAGAAGGGAAAGTACATTTTGTACTCTATTTTGCTCTTTGTTCTGTTTTGTTTTCAAACAGGAGAATGTTTCTTTCATGATAGAAAAATGTGTGCGGCATCACTTAAATCTCATGTTTGCTCGAAAAACTGTACTAAAATTAGCCCACCAATAACCTCTCCTATATTTGATCATGTCTATATTTTATCAAAAACTATATTTGAAAAATAGTTAATGCATTCCCCTTCCCCCCCAAAACCCTGAAAGTCTGAATATCAAATACCTGCTTCATAAGTGTCAGAGATAAATATGTTTTGTGTAAGGAGTGTTTTTAAGCATTTGAAAAATTCCTTGAATGGTCTCATACTGATAAGATAAATACTGACAAGATACGCAGTAGTCACTGCAGTAGCTCAGGACAGAATGAACTATAACTACAGGTTATTGCTTCCTGTTATTTTTTAAAATATAAATTCTTTTTAGGAAGATGCTTGTATTTCTAAAATGAATGTAACTCTGACACCTTGAATCTCTCTCTGATTTTATAATTTACACAGCTGAGATCAAGTGCTGATTAGATTCAATTTTTAAAAATTTAAACAATGAGAAATAGCCATAATTTTAAGCAATTAAACTTCTATTAGAAAACCCAAAAAAACAATTTTCCTGTCTTCACAAATTAGACATTCTGATGAATAATATTTTAACATTATATTGTATAGTTTCCTGAAGAAGGCATCAATTTCATGTAGTAAAGTTACAACTTAAATCATATGTTATCAATAAATGCCATTTCATAAAAATTCTCTGAACTGATTTGGTTGCTATTCATCTGACATCCTCAGTACCACAAAACAAACATCAATTAAGACAGCCACTTGATACAAACACCAGTGGACTAAGAAGTGAAATACATTCAAAATAAATAAATAAGTAAAAAATGAAGATACAGTAAAAAGGTTAACAATAAGTAACTGATAAGGGAACATCTCAGGAAACTTCTTCCATTCCTTCTTTACAAATAAGAGACACAGAGAGAACTAAATGATCAGGTTATTTAACACCTACTGAGTTCATAGAGAGAAATCTAGAGAAAAATGTAGGAAACCACAGGCTAAAAATCTTGACCTTAGCAGTAGGAGCTACACTGAAAATTCTAATAAGGGCAGAACCAAGGAACACCTGGACAGTTATTTAATTAAGGATCTCAGCATGAGTCATAAAAGAGATATCAGGATGAGAAATTATTCCAAGATTTCATTGTAAAAGCTGACTGTCAAAAATGCGAGAGACATTCCATCTTCCCTGTTTTGGACTCTATTTTGAAGCATACAGACTTGTGTATGAAAGAATCAGAATTAAACAGCAACAAAAATACTGGTTAGAACCTTCAAGTGAAGATAGCTGGACAAAATGCCAAATGAAGTATGGCACCAAATTGGTACTTTAAGTGGAACACCAAGTATGATTAACAAATGAAGCAAGGCCTTAAGAGTAGAAGAGTAAGGTATGACTTTTTGTGAATGATTTTTAAAAATCATTGTGAATGATTTTTAAAAATTAATTATTTTTAAAAATGATTTTTAAAAATAATAAGATATATGGGGCACCTGAGGGGGCTCAGTTGGTTAAGCGTCAGACTTTGGCTCAGGTCATGATCTCACAGTTTGTGAGTGAGAGCCCCGTGTCAGGCTCTGTGCTGACAGCTCAGAGACTGGAGCCTGATTCAGATTCTGTGTCTACCTCTCTCTCTGCCCCTGTCCCACTTGTTCTCTGTTCCCCCCTTCTCTCTAATGTTTTAATAAAACATTATACAAAATTATATACAAGAAGGTATAATA
Organism: Proteles cristata cristata; assembly: GCA_017311185.1. Taxonomy (NCBI): domain Eukaryota; kingdom Metazoa; phylum Chordata; class Mammalia; order Carnivora; family Hyaenidae; genus Proteles; species Proteles cristata. The sequence goes on along the minus strand of JAESUZ010003673.1, from coordinate 529,902 downwards.
TTACACACAAGTGAAGGAATAATATAATTCACAATATACTGCCCCAACTAGGCTGAATTACAGATCCCAGAGGTCAGAAAATATCCACAGCTGGCTCAGTTGGTTAAGCATCTGACTTGATTTCAGCTCAGGGCAGGATCTCATGGTTCATGAGTTCGAGCCCCACATCAGGCTCTGTCTGTGTTGACAGCTCAGAGCCTATCTGGGATTCTGTCTCTCTCCCACTCTGTCTGCCCCTCCTCTGCTCTCTCTGTCTCTCAAAATAAATTAAACTTAAAAAGAAAAAGAAAGTAAAAGAAAATGTCTGCAACCAAGAGAAACCACAGAGGCTGTGCTGAGCACACACAAATTTGGGATGAGTATTCCTGAAGATTAGTCACCAAACAGTTTCTTATTCTATGAGTTTCTAGAAGTCACATACCTATGTTCCTATTTGAAAGTGGAGGCCACTTCCCTTACCGATTTCAGAGAGCTATTAGTTAAATTAACCATCAAGTATCTAAAGGAATGCCAGAAATCAGAATCCCTTCCCAGACAATTTTAATCATTATCTATGCATTTGTGTTACAGTGCCACAACAAAAAACAGGAATTTTTAAACTATGTTACAATTATTTGGGAACACATTTTCTTCCTTTCTAGATTATAAATTCCTTGAAGTCACATAATTATTCATTGATCTTCACACTCCCCCCAGCACATAGCAGAAATGCAGTTACTATTTCTTAAAGAACAAATTAATCATTATCAATCTTTTCCCAGGTCATAAGACTCTTCTCATAACTGACCTACTCAGTCCTAGCAAGCAAATAAATGTAAGCTTCTCCCTGTGATACTATTAAGATGGTAAAATACAAAGCAGAAAGTGATTTGTGGCAATAAAAGTAGCATGTGAGTGCTACCTTTGAAACCATTTGGGATTCAACCGGGTTGTGTTAGGCAAATGGCAGAAGGAAAAGGAGATAAGGTTTATTCTGTTACGTGTCACATTGGAAAAGAACGCTTAGACCACCATGTGGTCCATGTTTCCTACATCCACTTATACAATTGTGTACCACCTCCTTGAGTAACAGCCCTATTGGTGCTGTGTACAAGAGAGGGGCACATTTGCGGCGTTTTCAATTCCATTTTCAAGGAGGAAAGTATCTAAGTATAATCAGCCGAGAGTAATAAAATATACTGACCTGGATCTGTTGCTGCAGGAGATTAATTTTGTGCTGCTGCTGCAGAAGTTGCTGCTGTTGTCTTGCAATCTATCAGAAATAAAGTTTCGTTAAGTTCAAATGAAATGCTTCCACCTTTGCCATTACCCCAGGTATCTCTCTTGGAATTGCAAGAATGCTTTACTATATTTCTATATGAAAAAGTTCCTATGAAATGAAAGAGGCAGACTTAGTAAGTTGGAGAAAATGACAAATTTCAAACAGCTGCCACCTCTCTGCTTACCCCCTAAATCTCTCTCTGTAGATGAACAGGACCCCTTGTATGACATTTGTGAACAGCTCATCCGTATCTGCAATGGTCGTCTAGAAAGAATGGGAATTTTGAAATCTGATCTTTGGACAAAAAAAAAAAAAAAACAGGAAAACTCTGGCTACATTTTCTCAAGAGTTTAATTTGGATCTGTAAGTAAAGACAGGAAAGAACTTTCTATTACTTATAACATGGTCTACTTTGGTGAAACCTTTTCTAAAGGGAAGATTTTCAGAACTGATAAAACTTACAAATATTGTCAAGGGAGTGCCAAGAAAAAGAAGAGCAAAAACTCAGAAACCTTTCTTTTTTGTAAAAAATACAAAGCATTTTTTAGAAATAAAACTCAATAGTCATTCATTTATCCTTTTGAGGGTAATGTATTCATTTTAAAGGTCAGGATCCACATACAAATTTTACATTCCCTTCCTTCGTCCAAAATCAAATTCAGCATGTTGACATGTAATCTGGTCTATACAGAGAAATATTAACCACTTTAAGCAGGCCCTATGGAGGATCTGAATCTGCTCCTCAGAGGAGCAAACAACTCCATTAGCACATGAGTTAGGAATCAGGCTGTTTATTGCCTCAGAAGCTGAAGCCCAAGGGGATACCCCTTATGAGAACATACTCATTGCCAGCTTGGAAGCTAGACAGAGAAGTGGCCACAGATTACTTAGAAGGCTTTGGTTTCATAGTGCCCTATAGGTAAGAGTTATGCCTTTTTCATTCCTATTTCTTCTATTTCCAAAAGCCTATATTCTAGAATGGACAATCTTAGAAGTAAAAATGAAGGTGGATATCAGCCTTCAGCTGTATATTTCTTGAAGTCTTTTGGTGCTTTATCCTAGAACAGGAGGAAACACCCAAATCACCTTTCATTGAGCCCAAGATAACAAAAAATATCAGTCTACTCTGAAATGTTGCTTTGTGGTTTCTTGTGATGACTGGTGCATACTGGAACTCATGATAAAGCTGCCCCTATCATAGGCTAGAGTTTGAGAAATGGGACTACTCCCCTCCAAAGCTTTATAAGCAAAACAGAAAACAGTATGTAATTAGATCAGAAAGGCCCAGTCTGCTTGTCACTATTCAAATCAGAAATGGGCAACTCACTCTAGGTATAGATGCGGGACCCTCTGAATATTTATTTTCTCTTAGCAAGCCAGTGAAACACTAGTAGGCATCTAATATTGATGGTCCCTCCTAAATGATAAAGTGCTGCATAGAAATGCATCCAAAACACCACAGTGCAATTACTATCATCCACTCTAGACGTATGGGTTTGACACAGTGAAGTATGGTACATAAGCACCATGTGGCTCAAATTCTGAATTTTATTTGCCAATCGGTTGAGCTACATGCTCGCTTCATTGAGCATGACAACCTAGTTTTAAGTGTCATTTAATTTTCATTTTGAAATATAATTACAAAGTGTTCACTGTAAGATATCACTCGTCTGCAAATGTGTCAAGATTAATTTGTGCTAGCTTATTCACAAGTGTCAATAGTTAATTACTGTGTCATCTCTGGATGGCTAAATGACATTCTAACTTCTGATTTTTTACAGTGTTCCTTTATGTTATTTTCCATTAGGGGCTGAGTCCATATTCCTACATGTGGGCAAATATTCAAGCATATAAAATACCAGACGTCACAACTCATTAAAATCAACAGAGCATATATTGCTCTATATACCCCTATAAAATACATTTAACTGAAAAGATAATTCCAGTAATAATGTCAGATTTCTAAAAACTGCACATTAATTTGGGTCCATCTGATCTAAAGCTTCAGGGACTACTCTATAGGATCATTGTTGTTAGATTAATGTACTCTAATGAGACAGGAAAAACGTTTGGGAAAGTGATTTATTTTTTAAAAGATATACACTTAAGCTCTTCTATTTTTTTCGTCTTTCTCACTTCTAAATCAATGAAATCAAATTCTTAGAGGAGCCATGTGCTAATTGGTTTTCAATGATTTACCTATGAATTAAATAGAGTGACCATATAACTTATCATTCAAACCAGGACAACTTTTGCAAGTGGAATAAGGGTTATTAATAATTACTCTGGAAAACAGGCATTAGGCAAGACTATTCCAGGAATACTGAGGCCTATGGTCACCTAAGCTTTAATGTCAGAGAAAATCATGGGACCAGTAAGCTTAAAGATCTTCAAAGTTTCTCTAGACCAGGACCTCCTTTTCTAGATGAGAAGAGTAGGTCCAGAGAGAAGCAATTTACTCACAGTTAAGCTACACTAGGATTGCATGTGATGCCTATGCGAATGAATCTCTAGGTAATTAATCAAATCCAAATGTTCTGGAATAACGTTATCACGTCAGTTATGCCCAGTTGCTATGATGCCTTTCTTTGTCCTCCACATATCCCCTCAGTATTCATAAAGACCCTGGATTTCCAGAAGGCTTCTTCCTTTGTTTCCCTCTTTCTCTTTCCTTCTTCTTTTCTTCTTCTCCTTGATTTATTTATTATTTTTTTTAGGAATGCTTATGACAAATAAACCAATCAGTGTGATTACTTGCTGAGCTTGGCACATGCCACCTCTCCAGTTCATCAGCTCCTTTTGCAGGGCTCACCTGTTCTTGCTGTTGGCGAGCAAGGTCCATTTGCTGCCGTTGTTTCTCAATTTGTGAGGCTGCCAGTTTTTTCTGTTCATCATGCGCTGCCAGGAGCTGCTCCCGTAAACTGATCAGCTGGGTAATCATAGTAGAGAGCTGCCGTTCTTTCTCTGCCAGGCTCTCAGGTGTACCTAAAATGGAATTGAGAAGATATCTCACAAGTTTGAGAAAAGTCTGAATGGGAAAGTTTGGGAAAAGGGGAGGACAGATTTAGAAAGGGACTACCCTAAGACACTTAACCATCTGGGACAGTAACTGAAGATTACTGGAGTATAGGAGCACTACAGATTATCAATGGAATGAGCACTAGAGTTAGTCACTGCCCCTGCCAAGAAAAAGTATCATTGCTAATAAAATTCTCACTCTTCCCTCTGGCTCTTTAAAACAAAACAAAACAAAACAAAACAACAAAACAAAACAAAAAGCAGAACTATCCCCATTTTAGCCCTTTTACCATAATCTCCTTCTCTCTCCCTCCCCCCACTTACCTCCACCAAATCTATCTAATCAAGCTAGGAAACCTATGATATTTAGTACCAAAGATTAGAAACCATGGACTGTATTAATATTCTACGACATTAGTTAGTTATCTCTATCTCAGAGACTAACACAGGATTTAAGACATAGTAAGTGCTTAATAAGTGTTATTTAAGGAATTTTCCAGTCATTGATCTCATGAAACTTCTCTATTGTGCAAAGACCAGTCTCTGAAGCTTAGGAGTCAGGAGTTGTTCTCTTGGCTTTGGAACAAGTTCTACAGTGAGAGGGGGAAAAAAAACTGCCTTGCCTCAGGTAAGGTAGGATTGAATCTGATGTTTTCCCCACTGTGAAGGGATCAGGTTAAAGTTTTCAAGTTCATCCTTAAAGGCAACAATGTTGTTTGGAGGGGTCTCTCACCCCTTTGTCATTTGTCATTCTTCAAAGGGAAAAAACACGTTTGAGGTTGAAAAGGTTATGCATAAGGATGTGCTGCTTAATGAATATGATGTCGCTGAACACTTATGGTATGCACTAATGGTGCTGAACAGTCTTTTTATGGGCAAATTGCACAGCTCTCCTAAGTAAAGGGTACAGAAACCTTTTGTGAATCTAAATTAGAGCATTTACCACAGCATAAGATAAGAATTTCAACCCACTGTATTTGAGCCACACAGGTTTCATTATGAAGAAATGATCTATGATTTGAAAGCTTTTCAGAAAGATGGCACCAGCTGTCAAAGGGGACAAAGATTGCCGATTTTTGTGTGTGTGGAAGAGCAGACTTCCAATCTCCTTATGAACCCCTCCCCCCTTCGGCCCTGCTAAGAAAGCACCAGGATAATCTGAGAAACTAAAAATATTTCAGTTAGGAGTGGTCCTATTTTCTGAGTGGCCCAAGGACAAAGGGAGCCTTCAGACGATGCTGGCTAGTTCTTGCTAGTATATGATTCCCAGAATGTAAGACTAATGTCAGCAGAGAAGTTATGACACTTAGGACTACCTTGGGGTTTGTAATATCAATCCAAGTCCTTAAAAAATAAACAAACACTTAAATAGTCAATATCTCATATGCTTAAAGATTCACTGAACTGAAAAGTGGCCTAAAATCTAAATTAAAAGAAAAATAATCATGAGATCATGTTAGAAAATGTATTCAATTGATAAAGGAACAAATACTGTATCCAATTGTTCTTTCTAGCTACTGGAATTGATTTTCTTTTAAATGAGTTTTTTCTTCAGCAATGAGAATTTCAGCTTGGTAAAAAAAAAAACTTCATGTTCCAGAAACATTAAAATACAAAAGCAAGTTCCCAGTAGGAATCATAAAATTTCTTCAAAAGTACAACAAGCTCAATTAGTGCATATGTTAATATATATATATATATGAATGAGAAGATAAAAAGTATGAAATGTATTTATTTACTTATTTTATTCATTTCTGATTAAAAAAAAAAAACCTTCCGGAATGGTAACTGTAACTATATGAAAGAATACTGATACTATGGATAGAAAAAGCAGATAGAATTCTCATGCACTGTGTAGTCTAAAGTGCACGAGAGTAGGGAACGTTAATCAAGCAAGTACACATATAGATGTAAACTAAAACTAAGTAAGAATTACAAAATGACAGATATTTGGGGGGGAGTTTAATCAAGTTTGGGAGGCCCAAGTGTAAGAAAGATAGATTGAAAAAGTAACAAATTAAAAGGGCAGTGAATAGAGTTAAGTAGTCAAAGAGTTGGAGGGTGATCACAGAGCTTTTCAGGAGAAATAACATGGGCAAAAAGCCCTGGAGGAGGGGAGAGGAGTTCTGGTGTCGTCCGCAAGTTGAAAGAAGGTAGTAAAACTTGAGCAAGGAGAAATAAAGGGGAGTAGAGTACCAGATGAAATACAGAGATAGTAAAAGTTCATGCCATTCAGGTCTAATAGACCATGCTTGATAAACTTCATGCTTATTCTAAGAATATTTCAAAATCACCTACAGTATTGTAAATAAGGTATGAATGATGTGGTCATTCTACCTATGGTGTAGATAACAGTTTGGAAAATTATAAGAATAGATAGATAATTGGAATATATGCACATTTTATTGCATATATTTTTGGTAATATTCTGGTCTCCTTGTAATTTTCTTATTATACATTTCTATATGAGATGAGTTAAGAGAAGACTTAATGAATACTGGGAAAGTTACTGCACCACAATTCTTAGTTAAAAAAGAGAAGCATTCATAGGAAATTCTGGGCAAGGGCCAACACAAGAGTTGTATCTGGTATTTACGTTCCCCAGGAAAAACGAAGGTTTTCTCTTCTCCTGGGTTAAACAATGTTGTTTAAACAATTTTCAGTATAGTCCCCTTCCTCCTCTACACAGGAAATAGAGAAGCTGAGGATAACAAATACATGACTTCTTTGCTTCTTCTGTTCAAGGTAAAATTAAAGGTCTATAAATGCATTGGTGCTTCCAATGCTAATAGACATGTATATCTAGATTTGCACAGTAACGCATTTAACTGATCTTTTTAAAATCAGTAGGATATTCAAGTTGTTTAATTTTAAAAATTCAGTGACATCTAAATAATGTTTTAAAAAGCATGCCAAGCACTCTCCACAATAGCCAAAACATGGAAAGAGCCTAAGTGTCCATCAACAGATGAATGGATCAAGAAGATGTGGTTTATCTATACCATGGAATACTACATGGCAATGAGAAACAATGAAATCTGGCCATGTGTAGCAACATGAATGGACCTTGAGGGTGTTATGCTGAGCGAAATAAGTCAGGCAGAGAAGGACAAATATCATATGTTTGCACGTATAAGAGGATTAGGAGGAACTTGACAGAGGAACAAGGGGGAGAAGAAGGGGGAAATGGTGGGGGAAAGGGAGAGAGGCAAACCATGAGAGACTCTTGAATGCTGACAAAAACTGAGGACTGATGGATGTGGGGGGGAGGGGGGATGGGCATGGAGGAGGCACTTGTGGGGATGAGCACTGGGTGTTATGTGGAAACTAATTTGACAATAAACTATTTGTAAAAAATAAAAATAAAAAAATAAAAAGCATGCCAGAGAGCAATATTTTTAGAAAATTTAGGCATTCATATAAGACTATTGCTATCTTTTCCTTAAATTTGAGGAGCACATATATATTTTGAATAGATATGAGTGTCATAACGAATACAGTTGGAATGAAATATAGTAGGAAAACAAATCTAAAACTCCCCCTCAATGGGGAATTTATACACACACACACACACACACACACACACACACATATGTATATATAAATACATATATATATATATAAATACATTTTATATTTTGAATTAACATTTTATATACATTGAATTAACAGCAAATGGTTATACTGCTGTACTAAAAATAACATCAAATCTGGATCACGTTAATAAACCAGCCTGTGAACACAAGCTGTTTCATTTCAAAAAATACTAGTTTAGGGGTGCCTGTGTGGCTCAGTCTGTGATGTGTCTGACTTCACCTCAGGTCATTGATCTCACAATGGATGTGTTCAAACCCCATATGAGGCTCTGCATGACGGTGTGGAGCCCACTTGGGATTCTCTCTCCCTCTCTCTATCTCTGCCCCTCCCCAACTAATTCTCTCTCTCTCTCAAAATAAATAAATACACTTAACAGAATACTAGTTTAATTGAATGTGTAACTTTGCTATGAAAAAAATGGTTCAACATTTTTTACTTCATGATGGTGTAACAGTGATACGCATCCAGTAACACAGGGAGTGAGCCTGTCTGCAGGTGCTGGGCAGCGGCAGAAACCCGCAGCTCCCACTCAGCCACACAATCAGGAGGGCAAACAGCCAATTCAGTTCAACCATACTGCACCCATGTATTCTGTATTTTACTTTCTGTATGATAATCAGTAAATTGTATGAGATATTCAACACTTTTTTTTAAAATAGACTTCATGTTAGATGACTTTGCCCAAGTGTAAGCTAATGTAAGTGTTCTAAGCACACTGAAGTTTAGGCTAGGCTATGGTAGATGGATTAGGTGTATTGAATGCATTTCGAACTTGATATTTTCAACTTAAAACGGGTTCATCCGGATGGAACTCCATTATAAGTAGAGAAAAACCTGGATTACTGTCAGAGTTGTTGAAAAAGTAGACAATTTATGGGGTATAGTGAGGCAACCTAAATACTGTCCGGCTATGTTAAAGACAGAAGACCAATAGAAAACTCTTAAAAGGTAGTTTAACTCTATGTAAAAAGTCTTGTTTTGAATTGTGTTTTCAGTTGTGATAAAATCAACTTGGAAATAAGGAAGGTCAGATCCAGAGGCTCTGCCCAGGCAACAGAGGTCATTAGAAGTTGCCTATCATCTGTTTCACATCCTTCAGGCTCTCTTAAAATCTCTAAAAAGCACTGCTGGAAAATAGTCTCTCCCACAGAAAAACAGAGGTAGTTTCATAAACTGCAAAGAAGGAACCAGCAAAAAAGCTTCTGCACACAGCTTCTCTACAAGTCAATGTGCCTGCTTTTATCCAATATCACACACAGTGTGTGCCTGACACTCTGCTATAAACTGTATCTATTCTCCAACTCCAAAGACAGTGCAGCAGGGTTTTTTTTTCCATGGGGTTGTCTTTATCCCCAAACCACATCTGTCTTGAGTTTCTCTCAGATTAGTCAGGTGGATCAGTGCTCCCCAGGGCCTGCTCCAGCTGAAGTATTTTAATTTGACTAAACACCTGATTTATTTTATCTCTCCGATGAGAAAGGCAGTTTGTCTTAATAGAGCCTGTCAGCCCACAGCCCCATTCACAGCAATTTACAGGCAGCCAGGGACGCTGGAAGAGAAGAGTGCCGTGATTCTGTATTTTATCCTCCTCCAGAAAGCACCTAAAAGCAGCTATTCACTGCTACTGCATGTGGCATTTTAGAACTGAATTAGCTTTTTATTCAAGTAACTACACTTGTTGTGAATAGCTTATCTGTAAAATTGCTACATTCACTACTGATTTTATTAACCTTTGGCTCTATCACAAAATGGTCTTCAGTTAGGAAAGACCTTTAAAATTGACACATTTTTTTCTTAGGGGCCTTTATCCCAGTGACTTCAGATTTACTGAGTTTGATCCATTGAATTCTTTACCAGTTGTACTTAAAATTTTGAGTCTCAATAGGAAGTCAATAGTGCGTAAATAAGGAAACACTTTTCAAAATGTAAATATGGCAGCAATTTCCCTCATCAAAAGTTTTCAAATACCATCTTTCACTATAACAGTTTTAAAATCAGTCCTCTAGCCCTTTTTGGTCATAATCTGAAGAACCTGAAAAATAATGAACTAACAGACTATTTTTTAAACTTTACCAACTATAACTACCTGTCCACAGGCCCAAAAACCTGAAGAAAACTGAAAATTGATGGGAACTTGGGTAAAATAAAAAGATAATTTGGATAAATCTCTTTGTGGTATAGAATTAAAAATTAAAATCAAGTTTAAAATTTACAGTCTTTTTTTTTAACATCAGCTCACAGAATGAGCACCACGCTTTGCTAGTTAATTTCACCCACAGTTACAGTCCATGGTGCTAGAAATAAGACTGGGCATTGGGAAGTCACAGAGGACTCAATATCTGGACAAGGCAGGCACCTTTCAGAGCACTTTACTAAATAGAGATTTGTCTCACCTCCTTACAATATTCTCAGACCTAAGACTTTTACAATGTAAACGTTTCACACAGGTCACTCCCTTTATAGCTGTCCCCTGAAACTGGACAGATGTGGTGATAACTAAGTTTTTCTAATGAGAAAACCCAGAACAGGCACAGCAGTAGGAAGAGAGACAGTCTAAAAGAAGGAAGGGAGAGACTCACTCACAGAGTTGGCCAAATTAAACTTTGTGAATTTCTCTGCATAATTTTTATGTCTTCGCTCTTATGAAATGAAGGGAAATGGTGTTAAAACACAATGTTTACCAAACCAAATACTAATATCAACAAAACGCATTATCTAGAAATGTGTCCCAGGGAATTTAAAATAAGACTTCCACCTAAACATATTCAGTCATTGAATTACACATTACTATAATAAGCTTAATAAGACTTAACAGTGAAATTACAAGAAACCTGGTGAACTAAGTGTCTGTGTTTGGAATGATGGGGAGGGGTGGCAGTAACACTGGAGTAGAGTTCTGATGGAGACACACTTCTCCACATCAATCCTAGAAAGATTAAAGCACTTAGCAGTAATTTCAAAGCAGCATCAACCAAAGAACTCAGTCAACAATCCAGAAAGATTTTAAATTACGTTGAAAAGAAAAGCTTTTACGAGTGAATTCCCTGGTTAGTTCCAATTTTTTTTTTCCAAATGGACATTGTTTGAGAAGAAAGCCAAAATACAATGCTGGTCATAAAAGAAAGCCGCATTTGATCTTTTCTGCCCACAGGTAACCTGGTTAAACTGCTGTGCTCATGCCGCAGCCTCCTCACACATCAGATGGGCTGTGATGTCCCCACTTCACAAGCACAGTCCATCATTTAGCATTGGCCTTTTTTGATATAGCCTTCTTTTAAATGTCACAAAATAGGGCAGCAAAAAGTCAACAAAAAATAAATAGGGTAAGCTGAAGAAACTAACAATCTATCAGAAGGTCCCCTGATAAAAGTTACTTTGTGGTGACTGCCTGAGAAAGGAACCCCTGTCCCAGTGTACCAGCAGCTAATTTGAGTTCTGAATCCAACAGCAGTTTGAAAAGCTTTCCACTCTAAAGGGCCCCAGTGCATCATAAAGATAAAGGATTTCAGTACAAAACCACCACAAAGACCTCTATTATCTTATCAGTCTTTGGTTACAACAGCTGAACCAATATGACTAAATTCTGAATGACTTTTTTCAAAACAGCAAAATACTGGAATTTCTTTGTTTTCTCATCAGTCAGCTATTGTCATTGGTCCCATATGCTACTGTCTATTTCTTAGTAAATAAAAAGTTTAATAAATGCAGCGATTGTGCTCTTAGGAATCACTTAGGGACCACTGTACAGGAAATGTGGCTCATGGACTGAGTGAGGTACAGACTGTTTTTGGTTGTTCTTTTTTTCTCCCCGCCAAATGTATGAGAACTTCCTTCCTAAAATGTAAACAACTCTCATTTAAAATGTTATTAAAATCGACTGTGTACAAACAAGACAAGAATACCCAGGAACTCCCTAAATTAAGATCAAACTCCCCTGTCTATTCCAGGCACACTCACCTCTCCTTCAGCTTCCTCTCTCTCTAGCTGCAAAAGGAAGTCTATTCCTGGATCAACTGAGGTCTATTCATGTTGCAGATCCCAAAAGAGCAAGAACAATCCATGGAATTCTGCCATCTAGGCTCCTAACCTCACAGCTGGGCTTTCAGCCTGTTGTGCTTTATTAGCCCACCCTTTTGGGATCCGGAAATGAAGGTATCCTGAAACATCCCTCCTTCAGTAGAAGACAGGCTGCCTTTACATCACTATTCTCTCTGAATGATAACTGGTCAATGGCTACATCTCCATAATTCACACATAAAAATTGTAATATCTAGCCTTTCAGAAACATGGAATTCTTTTGTCCTTTCGGGGAAAAAAATAAAAGAATTTGTTTCAATTCTATGCTGAATATAGAATTGGCTCTTTCTCAAATTCCATCAGAATTAGGAGACAGGAAAGCAAAGATTAAGGCAAATAAACCTTATTTAACAAAGTGTTGTCTTAAGAAATTTTATGTATTATTTTATTTAATACTCATCCTAAATGTTGCATTGTTACTTTCATCTCACAGACAAAACACCAAGCGTTCAAAAAGTAATTTGACCAGAGACCATTTGATTGGAGATGAATTCAGGTCTTCTGATTCCTAATCCAAGGAAGTCTGGAGATGAAGGAGAAGATATCTTTCCTTACATGAGAGTTAGAATACATAGTGGGGAATTTCTAAAAGTTAGGAGTAATGCTCTAAGGGACCTAGAATTTTAACACCGTATAAGGCTTAGAAATGTTTAAATTCTCAGTAAGGCTTTACTTACAAAATAATTTTAAAAGCTAGGCTAGGCAATTAGAGAACCAAAAAGGTGAGTAAATTGAACTTTGACAACTTATAGGTGTAAAAATAGATCCTGATTTAAGTGATATGCCTGGAGCTACTCAGGAAATTAGCACCCTGACTGATAGTCAAGATCCCCTGCTATGTTTTATTCCCCAAACCCTCTCTACTCAACAAGTATATGGCCTCTGATTCCAAATCCAAATACACAAATTTTGCAGACCATGGCATTCCCAAACATTCCAGATACAAAATTTACAACACTTATGAAAGGCTGAGAAATACACTCAAATATTTGCACACATCAAGTGTGCTGTTGCCTTAGGGTGTAGTGTGGCTGCCAGCTAAGATGGTCAGGTGCTAGCCAAGAGGAAGTTACCTGGAGAAGTGTAGGAAGTATTCCTAGTAAGGACTGAGGAACCTCCCTGATACAACTAAGGCTTAGAACAGTTGCCTGTACAAACACACCATATCCTTCCCCATTTCCAATATTTACAACTTGCCTAGTATAAATCAAGGGAATCCTTTCCCTAGCTGAATATGCCTGATTGTACAATAATGATTGCTTAAACTTATATAGCAATTGCCTTTTAAGCAATTTCTTAGGAAGGGCTTTCTATATATTTATTCATTTATTTCTCACAACAATCCTATGCAGTGGGTCATAGTGTCATTCACATGTGAAAGATAAGGAAACTGAAGCATAAAAAGGTCAAGCAATTTGCCCAAGTCCTAAGCAATTAAATCATATGTCTAAGATTCAAAATCAGGCAGTTTGGCAGCAAAGTCTGCCCTCTTAACCCTATGATAAATGGAAAGTACTTCTAAATGATCCACCTTCTAAAAACAACTTCACCCAGACAAAGTAGCTGAAATTCTAACTGAGGTTTGTTTTTTAGAGAGAGAGAGAGAGAGACAGAGAGACAGAGAGACAGAGAGAGAGAGACAGAGAGAGTGTTTTAATACAATGTTTCCTGAGGTCCTTACTAAAATGAAAGAATTTATCTAGGGAAGGATATACGACACCTTTTGTTCTTTAAGATAGCTCAACCCACTAGCACTTAGCTCTGTTGACCTTTCAGCATCAGACACACATATCTACATTGTTTATAGTTGCTTTTCATTACTAATCCAATCTCTTACTCTCATAGTCTCTTTTTCTCCATCTAATCTTATTTCTTCCAAATTCTAACTCCTGGTGCTGAGGCCTCCCCACCTGGATTCCTATGTTTGAACACCATCAGACCTAGTAAGTGGCCCTGAACTCTCAAATATCAGAATTTTAGTTTTCCCCAACACATCGATTTGGCTGGTTCTCTGGCTTTTAGTGGCCTTTTAGACTCCTTCTTAAATCCCCCACCTCAGGTCTGCCCCTAATTACTTGATCAGCAATCTAGATAGCCCATTCCAGGCCATCTATTTTTTTTTTTCCTGTTGTCTGTAGGTATCAGGACATCCCAGTGGACCTGACTGTTGTTAGTGCTAAGATTTTGAAATCAGAAGGTATGCTAAAAACTTTAAATTAAAACAAAACTAAACAACAACTAAAGGAGATCGCTTATTTGTGTTTTTACAGAATCACAGATATTTCACAGATTCCCAAATCACTGTACTGAGTATCTGATGAGAAAGCAGGCCAGTAACACAGATTCCACCACTATAAACTTGAATTATGAGTTTGTAGAGGGGAAACAGAAATTTCATATTGAAATTTTGAAATTTCTGTGTCTTTGATTGTTCTTTAATAACTGAATACAGGTGGATAAGTAGCAAGTTCTTTTCATTCTCAATTTTGACTTTAACAATGATTTCTGGGTACAATAGGTGCTATCATCATCGTACTATAAAAACATTACATTCAGAGAGCTTTTTTGAATGTCATCTGACATTTCCCATGTAAAATCCATAATATTCAGGGCATAAATATTAAGTAATACTAAAGAAAGAAAAAAAGATAATTAAAACCTCAGTCCAGAAGTGGTCAAGGATGTCCCATCACAGATGATTTTCAACATGCTAAAGTAAACATGAACAAAACATTTCTAAACATTTTCAAGGCCTTTTTTCTCCCCCAAAGTGTATGTTTGTTCAGCTTATAAACAAAGATCAGGTTAGTCACAAATAGAATGTCCTATTTTCATACTGCACACTCTTTTACAAATGCATAGAAAAGTATGATTCGAGGTTTTATTAATTTTTATTTTTTTGTTTTTGTTTTTGTTTATGATTCGAGGTTTTAAAGAGTTAAAATCACTTCATACAATTAATTGCAGGCTACAAATGGAATTTTAAAACAAGTTTATAAAAATCATTTTCTAATGCAACTTTAAGCTGTTTATCATTTTACAATCGTCACATGAATAAATAAAGATTTTTAATTTTTTAACTTGAAGGCAAAAGCTAGCCATCGGATCCAGAGACAAGACGGAAAAGATATATATTAATATCTGAACCTCATAGGGAATAGAATCCCACAATCAATGTGGTAATGCTGAAAAATAGCCTCATTAGTGCCAGAGGCCACCTTTTGAGGAGACAAACATCTGAAAAGGCAACAAGAAGATGATTGCAATTGTTGCATTTAAGAGTGATACTTAAAAAGAAAAAGAACTTTGCTTTTGTAAAAGGTGTAATAACACCAGTAGTCCCAGAGGAATTGCAGAGGTAGCAGGCTCTGCAAACACACAGATCTCAAGTACATCCTCCCTGATGGATTCTGTTGGCTTCCCACCCAGGTCTAAAACCGTTGCTGTGAATTAGATAAGAATCTTAACACTACTCATAATTCTACAGAGAAAAGTGGTGGGGAAGAAAAGTAAATGATTGGCCATGATGGGTACTTCCTACCTGTTTGCCATTGAAGGCCAGGCTCTGTGACATATTCATCTCTATGACAAAGCACAGATATAAACTATGATGGCTACCACTTATTTTGTGCTCAGTAAAGCTGAAGTGAACTCATAACCAAATCTAACCAAATTGTTAGCTCCCAGAATAGTTGGAGATAGGTAGCCATGGCAATGGATAAACCAGATGGAATTGCTTTAGATTTCAGCAGCATTTGAGCCATATCTGAGTTGCTGCCAGTTTAGTTACCATGTTAACTGCCTGAACTTAAAAACTATCTCCACCTCTGTGTAAGCAGTAGAAAATCAAACCCAATTAAAAGAGTTAAATAATGAAATTTGGAAAACTAAGGAAATGTAGATTCAGATTCTATATACATTTTTTAAGCACATATGGTAGTCTAAATACTTCCTATGTGTTAGAATCAGTACTTAGCATTTTTATGTTTCAACAAACTTAGAAAAATGAGCTAAATAAGATTAAAATATGTCCAAGATAACAAAGCTTGTAATCAATAGAGCCATGATTCTAAACCAGAGGATCTGATCCCAAAGCCCAGGCTCTTTCCAGTAAAACACAAATGTTTCTAGGGGGAAAAAAATAACAACTAGTTGAAGATAATGATTTCATACAGTCTTCATGAAATCCTTTTTAGCATTTTTTAAAGTTAAATACTTTGTTGGTAGACTTAATGGTATTAAAAGGCAAACTAATTAATATTTAGGACAATTATAATTTAATATTATTTAAAATCTTGTAAACAATAAATAATATCTAATGACTAAGAGGATTGAGTCTACATAAACAGACTGGAAAATTCTCTACTCAGAAGACCTTACACCTAGAAATTAAATTTTGAATTGTATGAAAAAAATGAAACACTTCTCTGAACATCAACTACAATTTAGAAGGTAGAATCAACTGAAAGACTACATAAATTATACAGATTGGTAATTATATAGAAAACATTTCAGAGGGACTTTTATTACTGTATTAACCCCTTCTAACATCACCTTCCTCCAATAAAATTGAATCACATACCAAGACAGTGTAATCAGAAAACAGGTTCTATTTTTTGTTGAAGTTTATTTATTTATTTTGAGAGAGAGAAAGAGAGGGACATGGAAAGAGAGGGGCAGATAGAGAGGAAGAGAGAGAAAATCCCAAGTGGGCTCTGTGCTGTCAGTGGTGAGCCCAATGCAGGGTTCTATGTTGGGCTCAATCCCAAAAACTGTGAGATCATGATCTTAACAGAAATCAAGCATCAGATACGCAACCACCAACTGAGCCACCCAGGTGCCCCTCTAATTTTTAACAGCTGAAAGAACTACCAAAAGAGTTACATACAACTCATTCAGCTGTCCTAATGCTACCAAAGCTTTTTTAGGGGAAAATTTTAATAAAGTATTTTTAATACAAAACACATTCTTTGATTGAATTAAAACATTGGAAGACTTACCCTGCTGATATCACTATCGACTGATCCAGATCAGTGTCTCATAACATTTTAAAGTCTATGCCTCCCATGCAGCTTGCTGATGCAATATTTTGCATACCTCCAGTAGCTAAGATTTTGTTCAGCTGATTCACCTTCTATAGTTTGTTTAATAAAACGTATACCAATAAGCTTTAACAAGTGACAACCTCATTTGAGATTTCTGCTCTACTTGTCAAAAACAATTATAATTAAGTTAAATGATTATTTCCAACTTGTCTCTTCTACACCTACCAGTTTAAAACAAAGTTGAAAATTTTTTTTTTAATTTTTCTTTTTAATATTTTTATTTATTTCTAGGAGAGAGAGAGAGAGAGACAGCGTGAGCAGGGGAGGATCAGAGAGAGAGGGAGACACAGACTCCAAAATAGGCTCCAGGCTCTGAGCTGGCAGTCAGCACAGAGCCCGACACGGGGCTCAAACCCACGAACCGCGAGATCATGACCTAAGCGAAAGTCGGACCTTAACCGACTAAGCCACTCAGGCACCCCGAAAAATTTTAACTACTTACTGACTTTATTAAAATAATGCATTCTTACTATCCTACAGACACATCTATAGCATATCTCTTAACCTCTTTAAAAAATGTTGATAGTTCCTTTCTGTGTTTTTGGGTTTTGTTGGTTTTTGTTTGTTTGTTTGTTTGTTTGTTTTGTTTTTTGTGTTTTTTTTTGCTTCTGACCTAATTTTTTTTCATTTTGAACTGTTTATTCAAATTCCAGTTAGTTAACATACAGTATAATATTAGTTTCAGGAATACAATATAGTGACTCAACACTTCCATACAACACCCAGTGCTCATCATTCCTTAATCTCCATCACCTATTTCATTCACCCACCCCCACCTCATGTCTAGTAACCTTCCATTTGCTCTCCCAATTGTTAAGAGTCTATTTCATGGTTTGCCTCTCTCACATGATTTGTCCCCACCTTTGCTCGTTTGTTTTATTTCTTAAATTCCACATATGAATGAAATCTTATCTTACCCTAACTTATTTCACTTAGCATAATACATGGAGCTCTGTCCATGTCAATGCAAACAACAAGATCTACCTCTTTTTTATGGCTGAGTAATATTCCAGTGTATGTGAGTCTGTGTGTGTGTGTGTGTGTGTACACACTATGTCTTCTTTATCCATTCATCACTCAGTGGACACTTAGGCTGTTTCCATAATTTGCTTTTTGTAGATAATACTGCTATAAACATTGGGGTGCGTGTATCCCTTTCAATTAATATTTTTTTTTATTTTTTGGGTAAATACCTAGTAGTGTAATTGCTTGGTCATAGTGTAGTTCTATTTTTAACTTTTTGAGGAACCTCCATACTGTTTTCCAGAGTGGCTGCACCAGTTTGCATTTCCTCCAGCAGGGCAAGAGGGTTCCCCTTTCCTGTAACTTTATCAACACCTGTTGTTTCTTATGTTGTTGATTTTAGTCATTCTGACAGGTGTGAGGCGATATTTCATTGTCTATTTAATGTGCTGTGATTCTAGCAGTACTCAATTATCAGGCATGAATGATATATTTCATTTTTGTTGTGTTCTATGACAAAGACAATTTACCTGATTACGAAATTACATTTACTTGATATCATTTGTCTTTTAATTTGTCTACTATTAGCTATTTTCACAGTACCTAAAACAGGTCCAGACACATAGTAGATCTTCAACAATACTTGTTGAAATAAATTATGTGAATTAATTCAGATAATTCCTCATCCAAATTAGGACATTTCTTAAATGAATGGAGGCACTGTGAAATAGTACATCAAGAACACAGGTGTAAACCAGGCAATCCCAGGTAAGCTCAAACATAGTCATAACTTATTCTCACTTAAAGTCAGTTTCTAAATAATGTTATGTAAACAGAACCCTAAAAGTTGCTAAATTTCATAAAAATTCCATATGAATTTTATGTTTTTAGTAAGCCTGAAATATGGATGATGCAATTCTATGGCATAATTAGGCTCAATTCATCACTATTGAACATACATAGAAATTCAAAATAAACAAATATAGATATAATAGAGCCATCAACTAGAGAAAACCTAACAGTGTAAGATTAGTTTCATAAAGCTGGTACAAATGCTCCTTATTTGCCAAGTATTCTGAAGAGAAATTTTTAATATAGCATTCATAGAAATAGTCAACTTTCCATGAAATATAATTCCCAGTTAAGGAGATAAAAGGTCATGCTAATTTTTCTCATTTTAGAAGAGACAAGCTTACAATTTTACTTAGTAATTAACCAAACAAAACAAAAACGTCCATCTGAAAATGATAAGAATATTAAAATGCCTAAATCTTATAGCATTATGTCATTTAAAATTTCAATTTTGATATTAAACACATCTTCTTATTTCATATGATAAATATACAAACACATAAATCAATGAAAAACTTACATTTGCTTCTGAAGATTCTAAAGCCTTGGGTTATATAACTAATGAAAAAGTAATGAAAATTACTATAAAAGAAAAAATGGAAAGCCCTGTCTAAAATAAAAACAGTAAACCAAAACTTTTCTGGTTTATTTTAATTTGAAAATTCAAACAAGTTTTCAGAAATTTGTACCAGACTTATATTCAACAAAAGCCATAGAGTCAACGGCCTTTGAGTAAATTGTATGAGAAACGTATTTCCCTCAGTCCTACAAGACAGTATTAGAAAATCTACATGCCTACAATTATTCCAGAGAGTTTATAGTTAAATTTCTAAGAAATCAACACAACATTGTTTACCAAATTTCTTCCTACCATCAAAAAATAAGTAATTTCCAAATTATATTAGTAGGAGAATTAAAAGAAATCACCTATACCTCCAGAACTGAGCTACAATTGAAAACTAGGCTAATTTTCGAGTGTACACATAGGCAGTTCTAACCATATATTACCAAGTATAGTGGACTTGAAAGGTTCTAAATTAAATACAATTCCTATCCTGATTCCATAAATAAAGGTATTTTATAAAGTATAGCTGATTATAAAGACCATCAATAATTTTAAAAAAAAAAAAAAAACAGAGGATCTAGACCAACTGAATATTAAAAAGGCACTGGGAAAGCAAGCAAACACCAAAATACAAGAAAATCTACTAAATATGATTAGGGGAAAAGGACTCTGCCATTCCTGGAATTTCTCAGGCACCGTTTTATAGGGATACCTGAGTTAAGATGTAACATATTTCAAAACTGCATAAATCCAAAGGCAAGTGTTAAATCACTACAATGTCAATAGAACTAGGTACTTTGGTGTGAATTTGGAACCAAATTCAGCTAAACAATAATTATTAACAAATGTATAAAAATTTAGTTTTCTGACATCTTTAAACAAAGAGTGGATTCACCTACTCAGAGCAGGAAGAAAAAAAAGGAACAAAAGTGACTCAAACACATATGACTCTTTTGTATGGCAAGGAGATAAAGGATACAAATAAACAAGACTCTCCCAAGAAGATTCACAAGTTAAGAGTTTGGGGCCAATATGTTCTAGGCAACAAAACACACTTTAGACTTAGGAAAAACACTTCCAAGTTTTAATTATCATTACAACAAGCCAAAGACAAGTGAGTTCCTGGATTATCAGATATGGTTATATTTAAATGTAAACTCTTAAATCCATCCATGAGCTAAATATAAACATCTGAAGTGGTTGCTGTTTGGAATTATCTGTGCAAATGAGAGCACAGGTAATCAAGAATTGGCTATATATACTCTTTTGTTCCCGCCATTTGTTCAAATGAACTGAACAATAAACAGCAGTTTAGACCATTTGGAAAGAGCCAATAATAGTTTACTTTGGCAACCCAAGGCTGAGATCATCAGCAAGGGTGAGGAGATATTATCACTATGGTTCATTTCATTATCATTAAAGAATAAAAAAAAAAACATGGTAGAAATTCTACCAGGTAAGTAACTCTACCAAGATAAAAATATACAGTAATTATTTAGTATTAGGCTACTCATTTTAACTTTCTTTCTATTTGAGTTGGTAAGGTGATAAAAGTCTATCATAAAAATGGCCTTATATCAAAATATATATGTAAAATTATTAAATATTTCATTTGTATAAGGTAAGTAGACATGAATGGTAACACTGTTTCTGCTAATCTGTACATGAAAATAAGCTAGACATAATAAAAATTAAAAAACTATAACCATAAGAGACTCTTAAATACAGAGAACAAAATGAGGGCTGCTGAAGCAGAGGTTGGTGATGGGATGGGCTAAATGGGTGATAAGCATTAAGAAGGGCACTTGCTGGGATGAGCACTGGATGTTATATGTAAGTGATGAATGGGTTCTACTCCTGGAACCAATACTACACTGTATGTTAACTTTAATTTAAATTTAAAAATTAAACAAAAATCATAACAACTAAACACTAGAAAGTGCTTTTTACATTATACATACATTTACAAATACATACATTAGGCATTTTGAACCTTAAAACCACCTTGTAAGGCAGCTATTATTATTGTCATCACCAATTTACAAAGGAAGTAAGGCAGATAGGACACACGATTTACTTAAAACCACACAGCCAGATCTTAAAACCTAACTTCAAACCTATTTACCTTTGCACTTCGAAAACAACCAATTCTTCTAGACTGATATTGTGAGAATACATTTTCTTATCTTGAAGTTTTACAGCTCTTATTAGCATTAAAGTAACATTGTGCTTATTTTCACCATCCTGAAGTCCCAGGTTGACCTCATACACTTAAGAACAGAAATGGAAGAAGGGAGAGAGGGTGTGTGTGTGTGTGTGTGTGTGTGTGTGTGTGTGTGTGTGTGTGTGTAGTATGTGTATATGTATATAGCTCCAAATGTACTTCCCAATTTGAACATAAGCAAACAGATGTTACAAAGCTGACTGCCTATCTGAGATTTTTAGGGGGGAAAGGGAGCATTATGAAAGATAGAAAAATATCTCACATTTTCCCCTATCAACAGTTTGTTTGTTCTCCATATTTTCCATCACTGGTTTTACCACAATTAATCTATACGTAAAGGTGATTTTACAAAAAATTATCTCATCTATAAAAATAACTTTAAATGTATTTTTAATTTATATAAAATATAAATTATATATAATAATTATATAAAATATACTTATTTAAATGATCATAGACTAAGAAAATCAATGTTGTAAAGAATCAAAGAAGTCATTCAAGTCCCAAATTTTATATATCAGGAAACTGAAACCCATAAGGGAAAAGTGATATGCCTGATATCATAAAGGTAATTCAAGTTAGGACTAGAACATAGAAGTCCTGATCCTCAGTTCAGAATTCCTTCCACTGTGACATGCCACGTCTTAAAAATTCAAGTGAGATAATCCACTCTAAATCATTTTGGGGCACCTGGGTGGCTCAGTTGGTTAAGTGTCCAACTCTTGACTTCATCTCAGGTCATAATTTCACTGTTCCTGAGATCAAGCCCTGTGTCAGGCTCTATGCTGACAATACAGAGCCTACTTGGGATTTTCTCTTTCCCTCTCTTTCTGCCCCTCCCCTGCACAGACACTCCCTCTCTCCCTCATTTTCTCTCCCTCAAAATAAATAAACTTAAAAATATCATTTTTGGAAGATAGTTGATTTTGGTAATCATTTCCCTTAATCCATTTAAAAAGCAATATTGATTCTCATTTAGACTTCCTTCAGGTTTATCATGTAATCTAACAATGAAATGCTAATCAATGACAGAAGCAATCAATAAATATTTTCATAAGCAAAACTTGTGCAAAGATACTAACATTTTCACTCTGAAACCTCGGCATGGAAGTTTTCATATGTTCTGGGTTACAGAGGTTAGTCAGAGTTTAAATGATACTTTTTCAGAAATAGAAAATTAGGATGTTTCATAGGTAAAACTGTTATATATGGACTTTCAAAGATTTCAGTGCCCACCACTGATCAAATTAACAACTGGAATATTATGGGCCACAAAAATCATTGCCTTTCATTGGTCCTTGTATTAAAAAACCTGAGTGCCTGAGGCATTCTCCAGATCCTAAGTCCCTTTAAATAAGAGCAAGAGCTATATAAAGAACACGTCTTAAGTTCCTTGGGAAACAGGGCATCATAACAAAAAAGTGATTTTATTTATTTTTTCATTTTTAATAAGATTTTCTCTATTTGAGATTACATTCTTCAGGATAAAATTCTATGTGTTAAAATATATTCCCTGAGGGGCACCTGGGTGGCTCAGTCAATTAAGTGTCTGAATCTTTTTTCTTTTTTTCATTTTTTAAGTTTATTTATTTTTGAGAGAGAGAGAGAGATCAAGGGAGGGGTGGAAAGAGAGGGAGGCACAGTTTCCAAAGCAGGCTCTGAGGTGTCAGCACAGAGCCCAATGCAGGACTTGAACTCACAAACTGCAAGATCGTGACCTGAGCCAAAGTATGCACTTAACCAACTGAGCCACCCAGGCACCCCAAGCATCTGATTCTTGATCTCAGCCCAGGTCAGGATCTCAAGGTTGGTGAGTCTGAGACTCACACTGGCCTCTCCACTGATAGCACTGAGCCTGCTTGTGATTCTCTCTCCCTCGCTCTATGCCCCTCCTTTGCTCATGCTCTCTCTTTCAAAAATAGAATAAATAAGTCAGGCAGAGAAGGACAGATACCATATGTTTGCATGTATAGGAGGATTAGGAGGAACTTAACAGAGGACCGTGGGGGAGAAGGGAAAAAATAGTGGGGGAGAGGGAGAGACTCTTGAATGCCAAGAACAAACTGTGGGCTGATGGGGGTGGCGGGGAGGGGATGGGGGGTGATGGGCATGGAGGAGGGCACTTGTGGGGATGAGCACTGGTTGTTATATGGAAACCAACTTGACAATAAACTATTTAAAAAATAAATAAAATAAAACATTCATTTACACTTGAAAAATAAAAGAAAATAAATATTTTTAAAAAGATATTCACTGAAACAATACTGATGCCAGTGAAAAACTTAAAAACAAATGGAAAGTCCAATTATAGTGAAATGATGAAGTAAACAGAGCTATCTATATTCAGGTGCTGATTAACACAGAGTCAAATCAGATTTTTAACTATTTTTAGGAAAAGACTTTTAAAACCGAAAAAAATGCCTATGTGATAATGTCAGTGAAAAAAAATCAGCATAACACTGTGAAAATAATAACCAGAACACAAAGACTTTAAAGCGGACAGTCTAACTTGAGTCTGTTTTTAACCAGCAAATGTTTTCCTTTAGTATGATCCCATACTACAGATGTCCCTGTGAACAACGGGTTAAATAAAGGTGCCAACCTACTGTGCAGTTGAAAAGCCACATGTATCTTCTTCTGTTTAGTTTTAATTTAAATTCCATCTAGTTAACATACAGTATAATATTAATTTCTGGCATATAATATAGTGATTCGGCACTTTTCATACATCATACATTTCATGATCAGTGCACAAGTGCACTCTTCCTTAACTCCCATCACCTATTTCATTCACCTCCTACCCCACTCTCCCCTGGTATAGTTTGTTCTCTATAGTTAAGAGTCTGTTTCTTGGTGTGCCTCTCTCTTTTTCAAAAAAGTGATTTTAAAAAGTCGGTGGCATTTTGAGAGTGTAGGCCAAAAGAAATTCAGAAAGTGATAGATAAAGATTTAACAGATAAAACTCAAGCTGAGGTCAGATAAATCACATAAGTATATATTTCGCAAGTTTCGTGTGTGCTAGTACATAGAGAATGACAGAAATAGAAAAAAATAAAATTCAAAAATAGTATGATGTTCATCTTATAATTTGCAAGGTATGTAATAAGAGCTACAAGTGGTATAGTGTTAAGTAACTGGAACATAAATCTGGATATCTGGGTTCTAGTTTTACTTTTGCCACTTTGTACAAGTAGATTTTTGGGCCTCCATTTCCCCACCTGTAAAATGAGGGTGTTGGATTAGATAATCTGTTAAGGATTCTAGTCCTAATGGTTATGTTATAGGCTATAATCTAGAAATATTCTGTGAGTATAGACACTATCTGCAATTTTAGGTTTCTTTATGAAACTCATTCAGTCTTGCCTATATCTGTAAAGATTATTAATATCTTGGTAGCATGACAAATAATAATTTATGTGACCAAGAATAATAAATTAAACATATAGTATACATGTACATGTGAAAGAAGATTCAAAATGAACTAACCACTGCTAGGAGAGCCATTCAAAATAGTGTTGAAAGGACAATGAGGACCTATGCGTGTCTCCTGCTTCAGCTGTCAGAACACCATGATTTTTTTTACTTTTGTCAACTGCAATTTGTCAGTTGCAACTCCACCACCTCCTTGAACACATCCTTCTAATTTGAATTGAAATAGATATGATGCAATGCCTATTAGTTAAATAACCAATTGTGTATTAGGTAGTCAGTTTAAACTCTGCCAGTACCAATCATAATTCTTTCAAAACAAGTTACACAACCTTATGTATTTTGCCATTATAAGCCTGCATTCCTGCTCCTAACTTGGAGTACACTTTCAATTTCTGTGGATTCTGTGTCTCCCAGATCGCAATCCCTAAGAACCCAAATAAACTCTCTGGTTGCTTTACAGCCTCTCCTTCTTGATCAACAATACATCTATACCCATTAGATTAACAGTATATATTGATATCCAGCATTAATTTTTCAGATGTGATTTTTTTTTCAGTTAGAGTAACTCCATCAAATTTAAAAACTGTCTTCTTTTGTAATGTAACATTATAATTAACATCAGTTTGGCCAGCGAAATATTTAGCAAAATATATTTTTGTCTCTTTGTGTTTACAAAAGAAAAAACTGGAACAAAAGCAGAACATAAGTTGAACTTACGTCACCTTGTAAATGAACAAATATAACTGATTTTTTTTACTTCTAGTTTCATATGTAAATCTACTGGGCTTTGTTTATACATTATAGGAATAATCAGATTTAGGAAGCCGTAGGGTGAAGAGAGCATGGACTCTGGAGGCAGATTACCTAGTTTTAAATTTCAGTTCCGCTATTTCCTAGTGCTGTAACTTTGATCTTATTGATCTCTTTTGTAAAATTTGGTATTGTATGGATAAAATAAGTTAATACAAGTTAATATAAGATTTTAATATAGACAGTATGTGACTGTATTGGCAAATATTTATTTATTTATTGAGAGAGAGAGAGAGAGAGAGAAAGGGTATATGTGAACAGAGCAGGGGAAGAGAGAGAGGAGAGAGAGAATTCCAAGCAGGCTCCACACTCAGCTGAGAGCCTGACTTGGGGCTTGATCCCACAAACATGAGATCGTGACCTGAGCTGAAATCAACAGTTGGACACTTCCCTGACTTAGCCACTCAGGCACCTCCAGATTTTTTCTTAAATGGTTTACATACCCCCTTTCATGAGTTTGTGCTTGCTTTTCCATCTGATCTTATCTTTCACTTTTCCTGCCCAATTTTAATACCTGCCCACTTCAACAACAAATGCATACACACATGCACACTACTTCCACTAAAAACATGAAATTCAGAAAAGTAATTTCTTTTGAATTTCTTTTGAATAAAATTCAAACATGAAACCAGAAAAGTAATTTCTCTCTCACATTCCTAGGTCTCATCCATGCTATTTTTATTGCCAAAGCGTTCTTCCACCTAGTTTCTCTTCTGTAGTGTTACTTTAAAAGTGAGAGCTAGGAATAAGTGGATGTTTATCAATTGAGGAATGAATAAACAAATTATTCTTCATTGATCAGGGTATATTATGCTGGCAGCTCTTAAGGTAATGTAAAGAATTCATTCATTCATTTGACAAATATTTACTGAGTGTCTTCTATGTACTCTTCTAAGTTCCGGGGATTAGTGAGCAAAAGAAACAAAAATTTTATCCCAAAGAATGAGATAAATCTATATTAAGTTTTTTAAAAAACAAATTGTGTAACATATTTTTATTTTAAAACTCCTATTTTAAAAATAGGCTGGTTGGGGTAGAACAAAGAGAGAATTTTATGTTATACTTTATATTACTTCTATATTATATTGTGCAAAAATGTACATTTGTAAGTGATTCTATACAATTCTTGGGAATTATTAAGAATAAATATCTCAACACCCACACTCACCATACACCAATGGAGGTGGAATGGAAGGTCCCATTCCCCGGGAATCTTGGCTGCAGTGTGACAAGACTGTCTAAAACCACAGGGAAAATGGTGGAAAATTCACCATCGCCTTTGCCAGAAAAAGATAACAATTTATGCCTTGTTCTTAAGTCCCAGTTTGGCTACATACTATGTCTTGCAGGGGCTTTTGTTCCTGAATCTTGGCTAAACTCCTTAGACTAAACCTGTGGGCATCAAAAAGGTTGGGTAGCTGCATTGCCTGCCTACCACTTCACTACTACACTAATTGCTTATGTACTATCATTTGGAATAAACATGATGAGTACATCTCCACTCATCTCCATTCATACAGTTATCAACAACTATGCTAAAAATTAACAGCAGAAGAAATACCAAGAAGAGGCCTTCCCAGCATTAAGAGATCTTCCCATTAGGTGAAGTAAACAAAATGTTCTTTCTTAAAGCCAAAAAACTTTACACCAAAAACTGAATTGTATGTAGACTAACACCAAGAATTTATTATAAGTTTTTACATAATAATTTTGGCCATCAGTATTTTGACTATCTCTCTTATTAATACCTGACAGTGAAATGCAAAAATATTAAGTTGAACTCTTAATTTGAAATCCATTAATATTGTTGAATGTTCTTGAATATTAGTTTTTAATGGACAGACTAAATAAAATCATACATTAAAAAGAACAAACTATCTCTCACTCAAGGGTAATTGTTTATAAGTTATTTCTTCCCAATATAAAAATAGTTTCTACTAAAGGTCACTTAAGGAAAATGAAGGCAATAGAATTTGAGGTGAGAAGATAAAGAAAAATCTGTTTCCTTCTAAATTAACATTTTAAATAATTTTATATTACTGAATAATAATCAAAGATTTAAAAAATATTAAACATTTAACTTTCTTGAAGGAGAATGTTTACTCCCCTCACTACCATTATATTTACACCGATCACTTGACTCATACTTTTCAAAGTGCTTTGGACATCATCTGGGTCCACTTTTATTAGAATTCTATATACATTATATTTATAATATTATTATGATCATTTTTGTCTTTTTCATTGCATTGGCATTTATCCTAATGGTGCAAAACCAATGATAAGTAAAACTATTGGTACCTTATCTATAATTACTATGGCTTATCATAAACCAAGCCAGTGGCACTGAATTGTACTAGTTAGTGCTCATTGAAGTCTTTGTTAACAGGCACAGGTATTTTTTGAATGAATTTTTTGAACTTAAAAATTCTTGATGAAACAGTAAAAATAATATATTAATCTTATTAAATCTAAACTTAGAGTATACCTTAAGTACATATAAAGCATTTCTGCTACATACCAAAATTACAATAGTTTTCTTGAGGAAAAGCACTTGTGTGATTCTTTGAGATCCAAACTAATGGCTTTTTCCATAGAACACCATTTCTACTTAAAAGAATAACTAATAACTGACAGGCAAAGAACAGCATTCAAACTTAATCTTTTAAAATTCAACTATAGTTAACATACAGTGTTATATTAGTTTCAGGTATACAATATAATGATTTAACAATTCTACACATTAAGCAGTGTTCATCATGATAAGTGTACTCTTTAATCTCTATCACCTAATTCTACCACTTCCTCTCTAGCAACCACTAGCTTGTTCTGTATAGTTAAGAGTCTTTTTTCTTCTCCTTTTTACTTTACTTATTTTGCTTCTTAAATTCCACATATGAGTGAAATAATGTGGTATTTGCCTTTCTTTGACTGACTTATTTCACTTTCCATTATACCTTCTAGATCCATTCATGTTTTTGCACATGTCAAGATTTCATTCTTATTCATGGATGAGTAATATACCACTGTATGTATACCACATCTTCTAAACCTATTCATGTATGGATAGACATTTGGGTTACTTCCATATCTTGCATTTTAAAATATATTTTCTCAAAATGGTATGAAGTAAGTCTCTTCACTTCAAGGAAAACAACTGATTATATTTGTTTTCAATAATTGTTTTCAAATTTACAAATGTGACATTAGTGGATGTGATTATTTCATGCTGGATCATGAAATACATCAACATTTAGAAGCTCTGTGTAATTGAGTGATCCAACATTTTCCAAGTGACCAAACCATGATGTCATAAAATCATACATTGCTAAAAGATCCATTCAAAGTATAAGTTAGGCCAATGGAATTTAAAATGATATAATAAAATGTGAAGAACTAATTATGTTTCAGATTCCATATTGTAGTTAAACATTATATTACTTGTAAATTATAGTACAAAGAAGAATATCCATAATTATCTATAAAAGTTATTAAAATGCTCCATTTTTTAAACACATATATGCATGGTGTTTCACATACTTCAACCAAAACAACATATTACAACAGACTTAATACAGAAGCAGACATGAGAATTCAGCTATGTCCTATTAAGCCTAACATTAAATAAATTTGCAAAAAAGTGAAATAATACCACTCTTCTCACTAAGTTATTTTTTAGACATTATAGATATTTTTGTAAAAATATTTTAACGCATTTGTTATTTTAAGTTAATTTACAAATATTTTAATTTTTGTTTTAATTTCTAACACTATGTCAATAGACAAAAGCCACATAAACAAAGTTATTTGGGTCCTCTTTAATTTTTAAGAATATTAAAGTAGACCTAAGATTGCTGACCTGTATGTAAACAATTCTGAGACCTGAGTCTCATCAGACTACAAGCAAACGGAGTTAATTGCTTCCCCTACTCCAGAAACATGGTAGACAAAAATATAAATTAATGTAAATGATGCTCAAAACTACTTCAGGAAAATATACAATTTTAGAATGAATGAAAGGTAAACGTTTAAAATTAGAACTGAGTTAAAAACTAGCTCTACCATTTACTAGCTTTTGGCTTTAGACAATTATTTATGCTTTTTCTGAGTCTTTGTTTCTTCATATGTAAAATAAAATTTATAATATCTATCCAGCCAAACAATTGTTAAATATTAATAAATAAATATTATTCACTATTTTTTTTATTTTTTTAATGTTTTATTTATTTTTAGGAGAGAGAGGACAGCATGAGCAGGGGAGGGTCAGAGAGAGAGGGAGTCACAGGCTGAAACAGGCTCCAGGCTCTGAGCTGGCAGCCACCACAGAGCCCGACGCGGGGCTCGAACCCACGAACTGCGAGATCATGACCCAAGCGAAAGTCGGACGCTTAACCGACTAAGCCACCCGGGCGCCCCTATTATTCACTATTATTAAATAAAAGAGTGAAGATGTAGAACTATTAGAACTTTATACACTCCTGGTGGTAATGCAAAATGGTGCCACTACTCTAGAAAACAGTAGTCAGTTCCTGAAAAGGAACTGGGTATATATACCCAAGAGGAATCTAAATTTACACCCACACCAGAACTTGTAAAATGTTCCTAAAAGCATTATGCATGATAACCAAAAAATAGAAGCAACCCATGTCCATCAACTGATGAGTGGTTGGATGAAATGTGGTATATATCCTCCTAATGGAATATTATTTGCCAATAATAAGGAATGAGATATTAATATATGCTACAACACTGAACTTTGAAAAAACTGTGCTCTGCAAAAGAAGCTAATCACAAAAAAATATATATAATTCCATATATATTAAGTGTACAGAATAGGAAAATCTATAGAAATATAAAGTAGATTAGGTGTTGCTTAAGGCTGGGAAATTTGGAAAGAAATGGAGGGTGACTGCTAAAGGCTGAGAGACTCCTTTAGGGTGATAACAATATTCTAAAATTTGATTGTAATGATAATTTTACAACTGTATGAAAATACTTTTTTAAAAAACCTACTGAACTGCACTCTTTAAATGGGTGAACTTTAAGATATATGAATTATATCACAATAAAGACATTGCTAAACTAATAAACAAACAAGCACAGGTGACAATATCTAACAAAATGACACATACCATAAGTTCACTACCAGTTTTCTCTGTCTTGATAATAACTGATGTGTCTCAAAATCAACTCACAAACCTAACGTATACCACGAAGATTTGAGATTTAATTAGACTATGGGAAAATTATACATCAATGACCAGTAAACAGTACAATATATTCACAAAAGAAGTTCCCTTTTTGTCTAGCTATTCTTATTGATATTATAGAAACTGTCCCTATTTAAAAATTTCTGTGAAATATGAATGAAAAAAACCAGGATGTACCTTCTAAGATTCCTTATAGTTATTTAATATGATCAGAAACTTGATACCTGATTTAAATTTTGGTGTCTTAATTGAAGCTTCATAGTATAAGGTATGTTTGAGGAAAAATACAGAAAATCTTACATATGAGATATGATAAAACCACTAAGCAGATATTTAGTGGCAACTTCCCTCAGTTAAATAACTATTTATTTAAAAAATTGAGTAATTCTTTTTACATAATTCTTCTTTCTATTAAAGAATAAAATTATTAAATTGTACATTAAAGTTTTTGGCATTGCAAATTCATTGATCACAAAGCTTACCTTGAAAAATACCTAATACATGTCAAGAATAATCATACTAGGAAGCAATGTACACTCTAGAACTATTGTACTTTCCCATGGAAACAAAACTATCTATGCTCTTGTCTACTTGAGTATTGTCTTTACGATGTTCATTTAAAAGAGGAACGTTCTATATTCGAGTTTCAAATTTTATTAAATTTTTTAAATGTTTTTTATTTGTTTCTGAGAGCGAGATAGAGACAGCGTGAGCAGGGGAGGGTCA
The DNA here is from genome assembly GCA_017311185.1 of Proteles cristata cristata. NCBI lineage: Eukaryota > Metazoa > Chordata > Mammalia > Carnivora > Hyaenidae > Proteles > Proteles cristata. The sequence goes on along the minus strand of JAESUZ010003673.1, from coordinate 498,062 downwards.
GAGAGAGAGGGAGACACAGAATCTGAATCAGGCTCCAGGCTCTGAGCTAGCTGTCAGCACAGAGCCTGATGTGGGGCTCAAACCCACGAACCATGAGATAATGACCTGAGCCAAAGTCAGCCACTCAACTGACTGAGCCACCCAGGCTGAGTTTCAAATTTTAGATCTGCCTCTTAGCATAAGTGAGCTGACAGATCTTGTGATCTTGAGGCACACACTAACTAGAATTTCCATTCAGAAAGAGTAGCATACTGGTGAAGCCAGGGTGAGGAGACAGAAGACTAAAACCAATTTCTCAGTCTTCTCTGACCCTTACAGGCTTCTTGTATATTTTTCTAATTTACTACACTCAATCATTTATGGAATAAATATTTGTTTTATAACTTGGGTCAAGCAGTGAACCAACACATACCCTGTTTTCATGCAACTTACCTTCCAGTGGTAGAACTTAGATAATAAAAGTAATAAAAAAATAAAAAGAATATTAAGCTGTAGTAAATGTTATAGAAAAAATAAAGCTAAGTAGGCAGAAGAGGTTCCAGTGTTAAATAAGATAGTCACAATAGATCTCTCCAAGAATGACAATTGAGCAATAACTTAATTAGGCAAGAGCGAAAAAAAAAAATTAGCCATGAGAACATTTAGGAGCAGAGCATTCCAAGAAAAATAAACAACAAATGCAAAGATCCTGAGGTGCATGCCTGCTTGAGGAACATCAGTAGGTAAACAAACGATGAGCAAATAAAAGCACAAAAAGAGGAGGTGATATTCTGATAGAGTGAATATACATTTGGTCTTCATCTCCAGTTCCTGGCATAGAGCTTCAAAAATCTTTGTAAATTTCCTGAGTGACAAGAGTAATAGGAGTATCTATTATTTATAATAAAACCTTTTCAACCATACCTGAGTTTATGTTTATGAGGTGACTATTTTTTTTTTACAAATAGTTTATTGTCAAATTAGTTTCCACATAACACCCAGTGCTCATCCCCACAAGTGACCTCCTCCATGCCCATCCCCCCTCCCCCCCACATCCATCAGTCCTCAGTTTTTGTCAGCATTCAAGAGTCTCTCATGGTTTGCCTCTCTCCCTTTCCCCCACCATTTCCGCCCTTCTTCTCCCCCTTGGTCCTCTGTTAAGTTCCTCCTAATCCTCCTATACGTGCACACATATGATATTTGTCCTTCTCTGCCTGACTTATTTCGCTCAGCATAACACCCTATGAGGTGACTATTAATGAGCCCCTGGAGAAGTTTAGGATGTAAGCTGGTTGCCAGAGGAACCAACTATATGATTAGAGAATTGAAACTTTCAGCCCTACCCACCCCCCCGACCTGTGGGAAGGGGAGTGAGGCTAAGGATTTGGGTTAATCGCCAATGATCAATGATTTTTTAAAAATTTTTACTGTTTATTTTTGAGCAAAAGAGAGAGTGTGAGTGGGGAAGGGGCAGAGAGAGAGGGAGACACAGAATCTGAGCTGCACAGAGCCCGACATGGGGCTCAAACTCCTGAACCATGAGATCATGACCTGAGCCCAAGTTGGACATTTAACCTCCTGAGCCACCCAGACACCCCAATTAATGATTTAATCAATCATACCTATGTAATGGAGCCCCTTAAAAACCGTAAACAGAGGCATCCAACTTCAGAGTTGGTGAATGCATCCTTATCCCAGGGCGGTGGAGCATCCCTCCAGGAAGGAACTCCTGGAACAGGAAAAGAACTCCTATACTGGGAACCTTCCAGACCTTGCCTCATATACTTATTCATCTTGTTATTGATTTGTATCTTTTATAACAAAAAAGTAATAGTATAGACTTTCCCTGAGTTCTATGAGCCATTATCGCAAATAATCAAATAGGGGTCTTCGGGAACCCCTGCTTTGTAGCCAACTAGGACAAAAGTGTGGATAATCCGGGGACCCATGACTTGTAATTGGTGTCTGAAGTCGGGGGGGCAGTCATGTAGGATTAAGCCTTTAACCTGCTGTGGGGGCAGTCTGTGCTAACTCTGGTTTGTTAGTATGAGAACTGAATTAAATTGTAGGACACCCGGCTGGTGTCCACAGAGCACTGAAGGATGGTTTCGTGTCGAAAACTCACATTTTTTTGGTGTCAGAAGTGTTTTGAGTAGAGAAACAGTTTTTCTTTAGGAATGTAATGGAAGATGAAGTTAGAGAAGAAAGAGAAGACTGTATCTATCTTGTAGGGCCTTTGGGGCGATCGTAAGGACTTTGGCTTTTATTCAAATTAATATGGGGATCCATTAGAGGATTTTCAGAGTGATGTGATTTAACTGACATGTTAAAAGGATCAATCTATAGCTTCTCTATGGAAAACAGATTGTATGGAGACAAGGGAGAAAGTAGAGAATGTCAGCTGAGAGGCTAGCACAATAATTCAAACAAGATAGATTGGCCTGCTGTTTCAAATTCTGTATCTCCCTCTCTCTGTGACCCTCCCTCTCTCTCTCAGAAATAAATTAAAAAAAAAAAAAACATTAAAAAAAAAAGATAGATTGGCCTGGACCAAGAAATTGTTGTGGCACATTTAAACTGGATAGTTTGAGAAGAGTTAAATAAAGAATTTACAAAAATATGGGGCAAGTTTTAAAGAAGACAAAAATGGATAGTGATACACCCAAGAGCTAGTGATAGAATGAAGCTGTTATCATACTGGGGCCTAAAGCATAAGGGGAAAGAATGGTTGCTGGAACCAAGAGAATGTAGTTGTACAGACAGGGTCATGAAATGGTCACAAGTATCCTACAGCAATCTGTCAAGTCAGGAGCTGTGGAGAGGAAGAGGACACCAACTTACTCTCCTTCAGTTCTCATGAGTGGCCTCTCATTGGTTGAACTCATATGGAAGTCAAAGAGAAAGGGAACTCACTCATAAGGGCTCTTGGTACACAGAATGAGTTTAGACAGTATAAAGAGGGCAAATGGAAACTATGTCTTGTAATGAGGATCAAGGTTAACATCAAGGTTTGTGATCTGAGCATGTAGGGTAGAGTTCATATTTATTGAGATGGGAAAGAATTTAAGTACAGTAGATCTGGGAAAGAAATCAGGAATTCCATTGTAGACATGTTAAATTTAAAGTGTCCAAGTAGAAATGTACAGTAGAAATTGGGTATATAGATTTGGAGCTCAAAAAGGAGGCCTGGGCTGGAAATATAAATTTTAACTCTAGTTGTCATTGATTTGAGATACCAGAAAAAATGTGACACTGATCTATAAATACAAATGATTCCCTTTCTTCAAGAGATAATAATTCTTTTATTTACTTTGAAGGGAAAAAACTTAATAAATCAACTTAATTGATTCTAATATTATAATAAATTCCCTTTTTAGCATCCTCTAAAGCATGAGCTAAAAAATTTATAATTATCTGTGTTGTAAATATAGACATTTTTACATGTGTATGCCATTATAGACTGTGAGTTCCCTATGGATAGAAACGGTTTCTTAGTCATCTTGGTATTCCCAATACCTAGCATATAAAAACCTCTCAAAAATGTCTGACACAAGAATGGAATTAATGAAAATATAAATAAATGAAAATAGGGTTGGGATTCACAGGGTGTCCCAAAGGTGCTATGTAAAATGCCCTATTAATGGAAACGTTTTATTTTTGTAAAAAGAATCTCCTCTGATTGACTGTCTGGAGACTCAGATACGCTGACTTACCATGTAACAGGAAGTCAAGAGGAGGCAAAGAGTCATACTTGAAACAAAGAGAACATAAGCAATGAAATCTTCTGTTGGCAAAGCAAAGAGAAAGCACTATGGATAGTCTAAGTAAGGGGATGGCTTGAATACTAGTTAATAACAAATTACATTGATTTGTTTGTTTCCTATGTCCTTAGGGCCTACCATGCTTTTATTTTTTAAATTTACTGTACTAATGTACTGTTTATCCCCTCAATACCTTTTGTTATATTGTTACATATGAGCCGATAAGAAAATATGAGATTTTTACATATTTTCAGTTATATATTATATACCAGACACATAATTTTGTTTCTTTTTTCATTTATTATGTTTTTAAATTCATACATGTTGATATATATAGCTGTTGTTTATTCTGACTGTTCATTTTGATTGCTCTTATAAACAATGCTATAGTGAATATTCTTATACACATGCAAGAGTTTCTTTAGGAGATAAATATATACATATAAAACTTGGATTGCTAGTTCATAGAATATGTGCATCTTCAACTTTGCTAGTTATAGCTAAACTCAGAGTAGATATATATAAACATATACTCCCACAAGTAATTTATGAGAATCCCAACTCCTCACACTTAATTTTTGCCTGTCTGATGGGTATGAAATGATGTATTATTATTGATTTAATTGCATTTCTCTATTATTTAGGCATCCTCTTCTGTAAATTGCCTATTTAATTTTTAAGCCAGTGTGGAATCAACAAGCTCTGTCTACCTCATGTATTTTGGTTCCATATCAGTGGCCAGGTCTGTTCAAGAAACTTTATACCAAAGTCAAAAAGCAGTACCCCTGAACAAAGAAATTTGGATTTTCCTCTAGAAGCCACAAAATTGAGTGGGGGTAACTCTCAGGGTCATGGGTATAAGATATCGGGGAAAAGTTAGATACTGACATAAATGCAAATGGTTCTCACTGAGACTTTAATTCACTTTGACATGGGAAAAAAACCCAAAAATTAAAATTTTACTCCATTTTCCTTAGCCTATATAATGTTTCCTTCTCTGTCTTTCCTTGTGCATTGTTTTTTGTCTCTCTGTAACACATTCTTAAACATACAAAATCTGTATTAAATACAATGAAAAATGTATACATGAAAATGTCTATATTAAATACAATGAAAAATAAAACTCTAAACAGGAAGTTGCCTTGTTAACAATTTGATGAAAGAAAGATCAGCATTTCCATCAGTGGAGATGAGATAATTTCAAGTAACTCACAGAAAGCAAAATGTTTCACCAAGCACACAGTATACATGTGAGAAAAATAGATTTTAATATAATTTCAGCAGTTCTTTATATAAATTATGACCCATTATAATAGAATTTTAATAGATGTTCCTCAGCAAAAAAAAAAATCTCTATTTACTGCAACTATATGCAAATCAGTAAACAATATGAACACCAATTTCAAAACTAACTTCATATAATTCTTCCATCAAAATACTGTATTCAGAAACCTCACTAAATTTGACATAATAACATTTTTTTGGCTTCTTTAAAGTATACTGTCATAGGGATATCTTATTACAGATAGCTATAGGTTCTACATTTTTTACAGTATTAGAAAGCTAGTGTTTATGACTACTATAATATAGAAAGGTATTGTCAAATAGAGCTCTCTGTGATAATGAAAGTGTTCTATATCTTTGTTGTCCAATATGGTAGCCCTGGTCACATGTGCTAATAAGTATTTGAAATGTGGTTCATGTGATTAGGGAACTAAATTTTACCTTTACTTTATTGTACTTGAATTTATTAGTCAACATGTGGCAAATAACTTCTATAGTGGGAAGCACAGATTGAATGTAATCTAGAAAAAATTTCCTTTTATCTAGCAATAAATATTGTCTTTAACTGTACCAAGCAGATAGCCAAGACTGGACACTTTCTGCTCTAGGATCAGAGGTCACAATCCCCTTCTCTCGGCATCACTGATGGTGACCTATTTCTCACCTCCTATCAAGTGTTAAATTACTGGGTACCTACTTCCCAGGCCTTCTATAGCTTATATCCTGATTCTCATTTTTAGCAGAGCTTACATTGAACTCTTGTTATCTAACTTATGGGTGCTCATATACCTGCTTTATGTGTTTCATGCTCCAACCTTGAGTCCTTGGGCATCTCTGCTTGCTTAGGGTGACTCAACTACATCAATCATCATTATCCCCCAGCTCCTGTGATGCTAGTGTTAATTGACTACATGCTATTTCCTGCCAGAAAGATTCAGTACTCATATCCTCATTCATGACTTTAGCCAGATATAAGATATCTGTCTAACCTATGAGATGTTTTTAAATGTTTATTTATTTATTGTGAGACAGTGTGTGTGTGAGCACAAATGCACACAAGTCAGGGAGGGGCAGAGAGAGAGAGAGCGCGAGCGTGCACAAGAGAGAGAATGAGAGAGAGAGAGAGAGAGAGAGAATCCCCAGCAGGCTCCACACTGCCAGGGCAGACCCCACCCTGGGCTCAATCTCACAGCCACTGAACTGAGCCGATAACAAGAGTCACACGCTCAATCAACTGAGTCATCCATGTACCTCTAATCTGCAAGATTTCTTTTGAAAAATTTTTAAATGTTTATTTGTTATTTTGAGAGAGCAAAAGCGAGAGAGATCATGAGCAGGGAAGAGGCAGAAAGAGAGGGAGACACAGAATCCGAGGTAGGTTCCAGGCTCTGAGCCGTCAGCACAGAGCCGGATGTGGAGCTTGAACTCATGGAACTAGAGATCATAACCTGAGCCAAAGTCAAACACTTAACCCACTGAGCCATCCTAACCTGCCAGATTGTTTAAGCATATGCCTGGGTCTGATTTCTCATGGCCCTCTTCTCAAAAAATGAATATTTTTAGAATTGGAAACTGTTTAAAATAATCTGGTGACTTAATCTTCAAAATAACAGTGTCCTCTGTACACCCCCAAAATTAAAACACTTGTTATTCCATAAGTAACAGCTATTTCATTTTCCTAATGAGCAAAGAACAAAGCTGATTTCTAAAATATTTGCTGAGATATCAGAAAATTGTAGTATGAATTGAAAGAACTTTGATACAAATAATTAATAGATTCCAGGGTGAGATACGGATTATAGGCTTAATAGTAACTGGTCATTGTAAGTGAGAGATGACAATCTTCCTTTAACTATTTTTTCTAACTTTAATTATTAACCACAGTATAATTTATCATAAAAATTCTATTCATAGTTCATAAATTTTTGCAGTAGACACACAAAAATACATGCCACTATGCTAGAAATGTAAGGATACCAGTAGTCTAGACAGCATCCAGAGTTCCTAGTTTCTCTTCTACAATCACTTTCAGGACATACCCAGGCACTCTGTCAACTGTCTAATAACCAGAGATAATTCACTGTTGAATTGTAGAAGAGATTGTCCTAAAAAGCCAGAAAAATATTAAATAATCCTTGACAACAAATAAAAAAACCTAAAAGACACTAAAAGACAATATCCCCAAACCTGATCAATTTAAAGTAATAGAAAAGGGGAAATCTACAGTAGCCAAATTTGAATAGAAGAACTATAGTAATTAGAAGGGAAAAAAATCCCATTATTCTAAAAAAAGGAACTTCTGGGTTTTTTTTGTTATTTCTCTACTTTTCTTTTTGTTTTTCTGCTTGTTTATTTAGCTCAAGGAGCTTGGAAAATACAGGGGGAAATGTTTCCCAATAATATCCAAAGAGATATTAGTATGTTTTGGTGGAAAGAGCATAAACTTAAAGCATCATATAGTCCTCCATTCAAATCCTGGTTTGTCCATTCTTATCTTGGCGTCTTGAGAAAAATTTTCCTGAGCCTCTGTTCCTTCCTTTGCAAAAGGAAGATAATGATGCCAACTTCATGCCACTGGTTTGAGGATTAAGTAAGATAAAATAAACAAAAGCACCGTGACACACTATATTTGCCCAATAAATATTAATCTTTGCTTTTGACAGTACCCTTCTCTCCTGCTTCTTTGTAGGTTTTTTAAAACTTTTGTTTTCTTTAAATCTTAAAAAAGGCATTTCTCATGTCTGACTGGTAGAAATTATGAAATATTGTAAACTCTACATAGTCTAACACAATGGTAGGCTAATAATAAGAACTAAAAAAAGATTTGTGGATTGATTGAGATTCTACAAATGCATTCTTTCTTGAAAGCAGAGGGATGGATGAGAAGAATTCTAAAGATCCTTCCTGGTTCTGAGATTAATGTTCTAGCAGGAAAGCTTCTGTCAGTGTCAACCACAGTAAGAATAAGTTCATCATGAAGGGGAAAAGGCAATTTTTTTTCTGGTACTACTTCTAGTTTTCTTTATGAAATACAATACAGAGAATCTCCTCAGGGCCCTTTCTGTAATCTTTAGTAAACTCTTATTTCTAAATTGAAAAAGATAATAATTATTTTTCTCCAGTATTTCAATTCATCTCATTCATCACTTCTTACTCATTTGTTTCTTGATCATTAATTCTGATTCCATCTCAGACAAGAATTTGTACATTTAAAATATGGTCCAGGTAGAGAGAGCATCACTTCAGGTGGTGGTGATCCCCTCTTCTTCTCCCTGACACCAAAATTGAATCATCTGCAGAGAGGAATACCTGAGACAAGTACCAATTACTCCAGGAAAATGCTTTTTGGCATCTGGTTGAGGAGGCAACCCTACACTGTGATATCATGGCTGAGAAATACGCAATCAACTATGGAGATTAGAGAATAGCCATCATGCTTCAAGGCAAATGCCTACTGGCACTAAATTATGGCTGGAAAAATAAAAGACCTCCTTTCAGTAACCAGTTAGAAAGAGATCCAGGACTCTCAATAAATGTAAAAGCCTGTATTTAAGCAAAACCCCAGAATGGTTGTGCCCATTTCATTTTCTTTAACATTCTTAATAAACTTCTATTTATGCTCCCTTGATGTTACCAACTTAAACTTCAGGGTCTCAGTAGGTTTTCCCATATTTCATCAGGGAAAAACTTCCAGCTATATAGATTTATGTAAAGCACTCTTTGCATCCTTCACTGTCTCCTGAGATCTTTCAAACCAAGGACAACAATTGCATATTTAAACAGTAAAGGTGGTTTTACTAACTGGAGTAAAAATGTATTCCTGGGTCCAAATAAAACTAAAGTGCTTTCATTAATAACTATATTAGATGAACATTGCCATAGATGAACTTCAAAGTAGTAAAAGCCTACTTGTTTATAATATTAAAAATAAGTTTAAACTTTCCTTTAAAAAGGATGATTATGAGCAGATTTTAGAAATGTCTTATGTTTGTAAAGATCTGTAGATGTCTTCTACAGTCACTCTTCTATAAATAACCACACTTTTCTAACAAATCTTAAAATCAGATTGCTCTCAATTGAAAGCTCACATTTTTCTCCAATAATCTCCACTTCTGAATCTATTTGAAAAGTTGGACAAAGACAGGAGCCATGTGCACATGTATGCTTTTGATTCCATCTCTACTCCTGCCCTAATTCTTGTGGCTTGGACCCATTCCAGGTGCTCTGCCTTACCCTGTGGTTTGTATTTGAGATCCCTTTTTCTGACTCATTGCATTCTCCTGATTGACAAACAGATTTAGATATGAAAACAAACAGTTACCTGCCTGTAATTGGTTTCTAACAGCTGCACTGTTGTAGCACTTCTTAACCATGGTTAAGGTGTTTATGAGAGAAGCTTCCTGTTTAGTTCAGAAGGGTGTCCCTGTGTGTGTGTGTGTGTTTGTGTGTGTAGGATTCACACAGTTTTGTTTCGTTTGTTCACTTTAGTTTCTTATTTGTTTTACAATAAGACTTGGGAGTCTTTATTGTTCCCCAAGATACTCAGTAATTATGGCATACGTGATTTATACATTATTGATATGAAATTTATAATTGTATTTTTTAATCCTCCACAGATTAAATTTAAATAAGAATACATTGGGTTATAACTTTTTAAACTAATGTGACTTTTAATTGAACTTAGAAGAGTCCTCAAAGAAAAAGTCACTTCTTTTTCTTTGACTTAATATGAAGCATACCATTTCATTAGTAGATTAAAATGTTAGACTAGAAGTAACAAACTATTATATTTTTAGTAGTTTGTTTCATAATGTCAACTGAATTATGTGAAATGTATCAAACTAGTTACAATATAAGCTACATGGTATAAACAATTGCAACTCCCTCAACATATCAGAATAAGAGACTAGGACTTTGCATTTTAAAATTCCTGTGGAAATCAAATGTATTTTAAGTATCAGCTCTGATTATTTAATCAGACAACTTGCATTTTGCCCTGGCTAATTTTGAAGGCTGATAATATTTTACTCATAAAAATAATTGTGCACCTGTTGTGATGGAAGCCTAGTTAAACAAATGTTAATAGGAGTGTAACTCGTAGATTTAAGTGTAAGAACACAGGTCTCTCATTATTATTACATGAAGAAACATATTTTTAAAGCCATAAGATAGATCTCATTTTATTTTTTTTTTTTAGTTTTTTTTAATGGTTTATTTATTTCTCAGAGAGAGAGAGCGCGCGCGAGCAGGGGAGGGCCAAAGAGGGAGAGATACAGAATCTGAAACAGTCTCCAAGCTCTGAGCTAGTTGTCAGCACAGAGCCTAACACGGGGTTCAAACCCATGAACCATGAGATCATAACCTGAGCTGAAGTATGACACTTAACCGACTGAGCCACTCAGGCACCCCATGATCTCATTTTAAATCTCAACTTTTCCTTAGCCCTAGAGAAATGTTTAAGAATATTATTAAAACATGTACAATGAATAGTTGCATATTAACTTGAAAGGAAACACCAGATAATGCCTACTGAACAAAATGGATATGGGCTTCCTACTTCCCATTTAATATCTGTGTTCTTCTGCCCTTACTCTATTCCCTGGCCAAACCATTTAAATGATATTGAATCATTTTTGAGAAACACATGCACTTTCTTACCAGCTTATGATCAAAGGAGAAAATAAAAAGTGGACCTACAAAAGCTGGAGTCCTCTTGCACTCTTCTTATTTTCAGACTATTTCAGTATAAAGAGATCCTTTTCAGTACCCAAATTCTGTCAGCTTTTAAAAAAATGCTAGGCTCTCATGGAATAGACAAACCTTTCCTCTGTGGATGCTGCCATCTTGTAAATATTTCCTAAGAGCTACCAACTTTTGTCTATTCAGTCCATTTCCAGGTGTAATCAACTCTTAAGTACTGAAAAGAGGCTTGAGGAAAAAGAATTTGTCTTAAGGTAAAGTAGCTAAATTTTTAGCTCCATTATACACGTCTCTTATTGACTTCTGTAAGACTATAGCCTTGCAATTGGCCCAAATTCTTTAAGGTTATATTTAAAAGGTAATTTTATTCAAAATTACCTAAACTTTTGAACCCTATCTTTTATAATGTTGGGTTCATTTTAATTTTATTTTGGTTAGTGCAATACAAGTTTACAAGCAGAGTTCAGAAAATGTGTGCATTTTTTAAATGACCTAAATTCTCTGTAGTTTTCTTTTTCAATAGTTTAATGCAGACATTTGGATTGAAGGGAATCACAAATAAACGGAATAATTGCATCAAATTTCCTCAGTGCATTAAATATGCACTCAGTGGTAATTACCAACAGTAGCAACACATTTAAAAATGTAGAGAATAATGTACAATTTATGCCTATTTCAAGGGTCTTATTCATGAAAACACCATTTGGATGAAAATACACACATTTTATTAAGTGGTTAGCCTTAGATTTTTTTTTTTAATTCAGACAAATGACTTAAATAGTAAGTGTGTGGGAGGTCTAGTAGTATGGGCCAGCTTTTAATGTGACATATATACCCCATGAGAATTGTCAAGAGCTGACTTTAGAGTAAAGAAATACCGAGGGCACCCCCTGGCACATGGGGTGCTAGGCACAGAGCATTCCTGGGCCTATAAACAGCAATGAGAGGAATTACTATCTCACATATTTTTCTTCTAAGCATCTTCTTACATTAATTCAAACAAAAAAGACTAAAGTGAAATAGATCAACTTAATAATGGTATACAAAACTTTTAAACCTTTTTTTACATTTTATGCTTACTCAAAATCTATGCATAACTTTTAATTATAAAATAATAAATGCATATGTATTGAAACCTCATCTACTCCAAATGTTACATGAAAAAAAATTCATAGCAACTGTATGTCCAAAAATGATACATGTGAAAATCCCATTTTCACAGTAAAACCTCTAAGTTTTAGCTCCTGCTATAATAAAATGCCAGAACCAAAATTATATGGAAATTTTCTTAAAGTTTTGGGTAAGAGAATTTTACTTGTACTTAAATGAGGTGATTTAGTACTATGACAAGGACTTGGCAGGTATATACTAGCTAAGCTATCTGTAATAAGATGAAAACAAGGCTGATTAGGCTGGTTTTCCTTCTCCAGGCCTAGACTACCTGGAAAATGTAAGCTAATTATCAATAAAATGATAATTATTTTTGGTTGAGCCAATATTGGTGACATGGACTATACTGTTAATTTGACATGGGCGATAATACGGATTTCTTAGAGTGTTAGAACTTCGTCTCAATTTTATACATATCTAATCATTTTCTATGAAATAATTTGTGCAGCAAGAGGTAATAAATGGTCCCAGTTCCTTTGGGTGGCACATAATGAAATACTCTTATTCCTATTCCTACTGGCAAACTTCTATTTACTAAGGATTTATTTTATTAGTCATTTTACAATCATTGCCAATACCTGAAGTATATGTATTTTTTTCCCACTCTGCAGATTAGAAAACTGAGAGTAAAATAGGCTAAATAAATTGTTCAGTTTATACCATGATTCAAACCCACATTTGATCAACTCTACACTGTTTATTATGCCACAATTCCTGTTTCAGGGAAGAAAGCAACTAACTTCTTTAAGTCGATAACTTCATTTAGGGTCTTCATAGAGTCTTTGAACTCTTACATGTAACTGATTTGCTTTGTAGTTATTACTGACAAATTGATTTATTATCAAGGTAATTATATGCTACTCTATTTTAAGGTTCTAGTCCAGTGGTTCTCAAAGTGTGATTTATGGACCCCTTGGAGTCCCAGGGAAGTCTCCAAGGTGTCCCTGAGGTCAACACTATTTTCAGAATAATACTAAGGCATTAGTTGTATGTTACAGCATTGACATTTACACTGATGATGCAAATGACATAGTGGGTTTAAACTGCTAGTCCTCTACCATGCATCAAAGGCACCTAACTCTACTAGTAGTCATTGCATTCTTCACCACCACACACTTGTAGTAAAACAAAAACTTCAGTTTCAATTATGAAATTCTTTTGATAAAATAGTAAAAGAATATTTTAAATAATGACTTTTAAGTACACATGTTTTTAACATTCTGTGTGATGAGGGGCATGTGGCTCTTGATTTTGAGGTCATGAGTTCAAGCTCCATGTAGGGTGTAAAGTTAAAAAATTAGTTCTTAAGATTCTATGTGATGAAATGGGAAGAATACCACTGCTAATTATACCTGAGTATAATAGATGTCTCAAGGAAAATCACCTGTGTTATTGTTTGAGTTGCTAGCTGAAATTTTTTCATAGCTTTTTGCGTAGAACTCCAATTTCATTTAAAAGAACAAGACAAAATATCCTTACCTATACTTTAACATTTACCAATAGAGCATCCCACTTAAAAAAAAAAAAAGTTTGTAGCATTGGTTAAAATAATACAATTTGAACTTTCAAGGGGAAATCAGAATTTCAAAAAACTTCTATTTGCCATCATAAACATAACACTTTCCAAACACTAAAAAATAAATTTCTGGTAAGATTAATGGCATGGTTGATGAATTTGAATTTTTAAAAATTTTTTTAGCATTTATTCAGTTTTGAGAGACAGAGAATGAGTGGGGAAGGGGCAGAGAGAGAGAGGGAGACACAGAATCTGAAACAGGATGAGCCATCAGCACAGAGCCTAATGTGGGGCTCGAACTCACAAACTGTGAGATCATGACCCGAGCCGAAGTCGGACACTTAACTGACTGAGCCACCCAGGGGCCCCGATGAATTTGATTTTTTGATGTGATGAAATGTATCAACATGAGGAAGAGCCGCATAATTCACTGACAATGTAATCTAAGAGACTAATGCATGGAATTACAAAAATCATGCATGGAACAGAAGATTCATTCAAAGTTCAAATTGGACAAATGGATTTTTTTAAAATTTTTTTTTTAATTTTTAAGTAATCTCTGCACCCAACATGGGGCTCTAACTCACAACTCCAAGGTCAAGAGTCACATGCTCAACTGACTGAGCCAGCCAGGTGCCCCTGGACCAATGGATTTTAATGTTAAAGTATTGAAAGCTCACTCACATAGTTTCAGATTCTACACTGGACCTAACCTTTAAGAAACCAACACTTGTGAAATTTCATGTAGTATCAAAGAAGAATATTCACAATTGTGTGAAAATGCTGTAAGATACTTATTCCTTTGTCATCTACATATGCATTTTAGGTCAACTTTTCTTCATATACGTTGATCAAAATGTATCAAATAGATTGAAGGCAAAAGCAGATATGAAAGAGTCCAACTGTCTTCTATTAAAACTACATTAAAGAGATTTACAAAAATGTAAAACAATGCCATTATTCTCACCAAATTATTTTTACTTTAGGAAATATATTCATATATTCGATATTTTTCATAAAAATGAATTTTATGTTAATATGTGGCGGATTTAACTTTATAAATTTTAAATGGATTAATAATTTTTTAATTTCTCAGGTTTATTTTCTAACATAATTAATATTAATAGATATAAGTCACATGATTCTAAAACAAAAGAATTTTAGAATCTTCAATCTAAGACTGTTGAGATCAAAAAGTTTGAGGACTGTATTTCACCATTCTATCAATAAATATTTGCTGTTTCAAGTACTTAATTATGCCAAGTGTTGTTGCTTCCTATAGTATTTGAGGATTCTCTACTTACTATATACTACGCCAAATACTACATATTCTCTCTATAATCCTCTCAACAAAATCTGATCCTAAATAAGTACTATCATCCATGTTCTCTTGTACAAAAATAAGGAAACCAAATCCTATCATTTTCATGGAGGACTGCCATCTTTTTTTTTTTAATTAGTCTTTTGTATTGAAAAAGAAATGCATATATGTGGATTTAAAAAAAACTACTGTACAAACTATACAGTGAAAGTTTAGAAAGAAGCTTGTCTCATATCTTTCATTTTCTTCTTCATAGCCAACTTCTGTTAACAGTTTATTAAATATCCTTTAGGAATATTCTTAATGTATATAATTTTCTACACAAACTGAAGAGTATGTATGCTCTTCTCAGTTTCACTCTTTCACCCTTTATATTTCCAGAAATGTTAAGTAAGCCAAATAATTCAGATAATATGGAGATGCTATGCTAAAAGTCTCTGAAGCAGTGACCCCATTCTCCCACAACAATGCAGGTCAGACTTAAATTTATGTCTTGTGAGGTATTTTCACTTAACACTCAGCTTCATTTTTTTCTTTATTGTGATAGGAAGATGCTACTAAAAATGGGACTATATTCACCAGTCAAAATGTTATGAAATCAGCATTCCAAGTTATGGAAGAAATTTTTCTATTTGCCCAAACACATTTCACTTCCAGATTCCTACTGTTCTGTTGTTAACATGTCATCTCTTTACTACACTATGAGCCATATTCTCTCTGATCTACAGGTGTGTATTAGGTATCCATATATGGATGGAAGTTACAGGCTATTTTCAATTCTGGATTTATACTCTAATACTGAAATAAAGAAAAATTTATATTCAATGAAACATTAGCTACTTTGATGAAGAAAGTTTCCACCATAAACCCAAGTCTAACACACATCATTAAAGCTTCAGTATGTTTTCACTAATTCCACACAGGAGGATTACAGATGTCCTGCTAGCTACCATTTCCTGGTAAGCAATCTGAATGGTTTCCAGGAAATTGCTAATGACCTTCATTTTACTTAAAATCTAGGCTGCAATTAGTAATAGTTTTGCTTCTCCATGCTGGTTATAATGTTTATTTTCATCATAGCAATCAGGAAGAAAAAACTGAAATGTCTTGTTTTTGAATTATATCAAAATGTATTCTCTTTTATTTCGGTATGTCACCAAATAGACTAATACATATTTAATGTAATCATAATTGTATAAGAATACATTGGATCTTTCTTACTTCTAACCTATTTTGCCTCTCTAGGCTTTAGCAATTGCTAAAATTAGCCTTTTAAAATGGAATCAATAGAAATACTTTATAATTGTTGACTATTTTAATATATAACAACATTTCATAAAACTGAAAATTTTAAAACTAGAAATGATTTTAAAGTTCTATGTTTCTAATTATAATAACTACTGAAAAGAAGTTTCAGATTTTTATTCAATGAATTTAAGGCATGATTATGTGGTCAATGTAATAATAGCGAAGAACAACTTTATCCAGTGTTATATTTATATCCAGAATTTGTTACGAAACTTCAGCATTTCCTTTTGTGTAAACATTGATTTCACTAATTAGAGCCAACTGATCTTTTCTCCAACATATCGATTTCTTTTAATCTCAACAGTTAACAGTGATTCTAATGTATCATAATACTTTAGACCTTAATCATATAGTAGTAATTTTTACCAGTAGCTTTTGTTTGAATTTTAATTAAGAAGACCTTGTGTCTCCAAACCCAAGTGGGGAGAGGTTTTAATTGCTTATGTGTATACCACACAGACTTCAAAAGAAGTAAAAGATATTTATAACAGAGTACAAAGGAAAGCTTTGAAATGTTTACATTTGTGCAAAATAGCATAATTTTGAAAACTATGGGTATTGCTGTTATAATGCAAAAATATCTATAAAACTAGCTGTGATGTGTATTTACTGTTAGTAAAAGAAGTTCGTGGGGTTCAGAAATAATAACTCACTATTGATTACAACATGACTAAAAGACTATGTGAGATGGGCTATAGATGCTAGTCTGGGAGAATATTAAGTTTCCACCTTAGTAATTTACTATGTGATTGAGAGCAGTAACTACTTTTCTGGATGGTGGGGACCTTACAGGGAAAATAAGAAGTTTGGTTATATAATATGCAAAGCTTCTTCAGCTCTAATCTTTTGAGATCCAATAGTTCTAGATATTACTTTGAAGTTCCACAATTATACAAATTTATACAGAAAATGGTGACACTCTACCACATTATTTCATACAAACAGGAAAGTGAGAAAATTATATGTCCTCTCAATCTCTTTCATAAGCTGGTCTCTAGAGCAATAAAGCATTTGTCTTAGAAATGACAATTTAAAATTTTCAAAATACATGAAATCGAAACATTGATAAATTACTATTTCAACCCTTTTTCCTGTGAAACAGCAAGAATCACTAGGTATGTGAACTTGGCTGACTTTAAATTGAAAAGTGGCAGATGATTCTCCTCTCAACACTTCAGATTTTTTTAAAGGTTCCTCAGATGAAGAAATTGTTGTAAATTTATAAATGGAAATTCAAGAAAAACTCACTTATAAATGAATATGTAAAGTGTACAGTCATAGCTCGTGAAAAACACGCTAGTCCTTCTGTGATTGCCTACAACTGAAAACACAAATAACTGTAAATTACTTTTCCTAAAAAACAGAGAATTCTGTAGGAAGGGCAATGTATGGAATGAGTAATGAGAGTACTTATAGTTTAGGCCTTTACTAGAAAAGTGAACAAACTAAGAGAGAGAATCAGCATTTAAGCTAGTAACCTGGAACACAGAACACTAATTCTATGGAAATGATGTTATATCCATTCTGACCTTTTGGTGATAACAGCATTGCTTAAGTTACTTCAAGAATAACTTATACCTGTGGGAATGAGCACTGGGTGTTATGTGGAAACTAATTTGACAATAAACTATTTGTAAAAAAAAAAAAAAAAAAAGAATAACCTATACCATTTGATCTTCAAAGATCTATCGTGCACTAGAAAAAAAAAATTGAGACTTTTGTGTTCCTGTGCTCTCTTCCAGAGATTTATGCCCACAATCACACCTAAAAATGAAACCAGTCTCTCTCTCAGTGGCACACGGTGGCAATGTTATAGTAAATTCATGTTTTTAATTCAGTATTTGTAACAAGTACAACTGTAATATGCTTATACTATTTGATGCAACATAGTTCCTAATTTTATTTCTCTTAGTAACAACCCTAATGAAGTAAAACCTTTAATAGTAAAGTATGGCAGAAACATTTGGGCTCTAGAACAAGCCTCTTAGACATATTAGTTGAATAACTATACTAAGCAATTGTATTTCAATTGTGGTTTTCAAAAACACTGGAATCACTTGTAGAACTTTCCATCTAAAGGCATTTTTTAATCAACTTTCTTTTCTATCAGAAAGAGACTGTCATTTTTCTTAGCTGCAGCAGAATATACCTAGGAGCACATCTACCTTAATCCTTAAATGTAAATATTGCAATGATTAATCATAAGTGACCAAGGAAGGAAAACACTATTTTCCTTATTTGATTCATATCACATAGTTATTTTTTGGTCTCTCATCTGTGTATTTGACAAATACAAGCACAAACAGTTTATGCTAAGTCAAACAACCAGCATTACTGTTTCTCTGGCACACTGCCCAGGGAGGCGCCTTCACACCAAGGAGATGCCAGCCACAGCATAGAGGGGCATGTGTGTAAAACAGGGAAGCTAGCTAAGATTCTCTCACATAAACCACAGAAGATTAGGCCTATCCATGGAGGCACAGGTTGATTTCCCAGTGTTGTAGATTTCATTTGGTATGTCATCACTGCATTTAGAAATGTCTCATAACCATTATTCTGGCATCCTCACTCCTTTGGTACAACTCAAACATATATCTCAAATGGGTTATGGACCCCATCAGTACTTCTGTCTTACCTTGCATCCTTCTACCATATGATTCCCCCCTTTCTTACAGTCAAGTACATATCAAGATAAACACTTCTATAGAGAGAAACTGTATTACCTATATGCCCTCCTGCTTTGCAATACTGCTTCACTTACATAATAAAGGGTACAAGTGAAACTGTTTTGGTTGTTTTTATATAGTGGAGGCAGAAACATCCCAGAGTCCATCCTCTCCTCCTCCCACTACAGAAGTATAAGATTCTGAGGCTTCAGAGGCAGGATTCAAAACTTGCCCCTCCCCCAACTTTCAAGTGACCCCCACATAAACCATGTAATTTCTCAGTCTTTTTACTTATATGTAAAATCAATATAAAAATATTTTCCTTAATGGGTTGCTATAATAAGGATCAAATAAAACAATGTAGATGTTTTAGTCCTTTGTTTCCTTTGTATAAAATAAAGCATCTTACACAAAGTACTCACTATATTACTTATTGACAGGAAATGGATAATATTTTCATGATTAGTCTTATAATTAAGAAAGTATAGTAAACACTGGTATTAATTTTGAAAAAAACCTTAAGAGGTCATGAAGATAACATTCCACCAGAGTAGAAACATCCTATAATATCTTCTACATCTCTGCTTAAGATTCTCCACAACCAAATTTCAAGGTTTTGTTTTTTAATTCACCCATTCATTTCAATAAATATTTTGTGAACACCTAGTATATCTGAAGTACTCTCTCTTAATGCAGTCCAATGGTATCAATGTCAGAAAGCCACTTACTCTTCCTAAATTCTTTTCTAAACTGAGGACACTTTCTTATTTCCTTAATCCCCTAAAACAAAAATTTTATCCTCTTATAATCAGCAGAACTTTAATCAACCAATATGTACTACATCAAATTTCCCCTAAATCTTTAATTATTATTCATATTAAATATTTGAACTCTTCTCCATTCCAGCAACTTATAATAATTCTTAATTTGGAAACAGACCCCTTAAAATTATGGCCCCAATTAGAGCAGAATACTTCAGATGTATCCAGACTAAGGCAAAATTTTAATAATTTTATGTTATATTTCATTGAAGCTGCTAACAAAGTTACTTAGCAATACTTATAATGACATGAACCTGGTTTGAACATTGTTTTGAGATTATTAGTATTAAATTTATGCCATTTATAGTACTCTAACTTCAATTAATGGTGCTGGCTACCTATGGAAATATGGTAGTGAGTTAGGGAAGGAATTTTTTAAAGATTATTTATTTATTTATTTATTTATTTATTTTGAGAGAGAAAGAGAGAAAACACAAAAGTGGGGGAGGAGCAGAGAGAGGGAAAGAGAGAACCTCAAGTAAGCTCCACACTGTCAGGACAGAACCCAACGTAAGGCTCAAATCCACAAACTATGAGATTTTGACCTGAGCCAAAACCAAGAGTCAGACAATCACCTGAGCCACCCAGGCACCCTAACATTCATTTTTGTAATACTGCTCGTAACCATTCTACTGAAAATACTTTAATTCTCATTCAGTCACCTAACCCACAACACAAAATTTTTCAGTGATAGTAATAAAAGCTATGTTTCTTCTCTTCCCCAGCTTCATTCCACTCTTTAATCCAAAAGAAGAGGAAGAAGAATATATATATATATGTATATATATATATTCACACACAAAATCAGTTAGAAAATAATATAAGTGTGGACTATATAGAATATAATGACTATGATGGTTCAATATTCACAAAACAATCAATGTGATACATCACATTAATAAAAGAAAAGATAAAAACCATATGATCCTGTCAATAGATGCAGAAAAAGCATTTGACAAAATACAGCATCCCTTCTTAATAAAGACCCTCAAGAAAGTCGGGATAGAAGGAACTTACTTAAACATCATAAAAGCCATCTATGAGAAGCTCTCAGCTAACATCATCCTCAATGGGGAAAAACTGAGAGCTTTCCCGCTGAGATCAGGAACATGACAGGGATGTTCACTCTCACCACTATTGTTTAACACAGTGCTGGAAGTCCTAGCATCAGCAATCAGACAACAAAAGGAAATCAAAGGCATCAGAATTGGTAAAGAAGTAGTCAAACTTTCACTTTTCTTAGACGATGTGATACTCTTCATAGAAAACCCAACAAACCCCACCAGAAGCCTACTAGAAGTGATCCAAGAATTCAGCAAAGTTGCAGGGTACAAAATCAACATACAGAAATTCGTTGCATTTTTATACACCAATAATGAAGCAACAGAAAGAGAAATCAAGAAACTGATCCCATTCACAATTGCACAAAAAAACATAAAATATCTAGGAATAAACCTAACCAAAGATATAAGAGATCTGTATAATGAAAACTATAGAAAACTGATGAAGGAAATTGAAGAAGACACAAAAAAAATGGAAAAACATTCCATGCTCATGGATCGGAAGAAAAAATATAGTGAAAAAGTCATTATTACCCAAAGCAATCTACACATTCAATGCAATCCCAATCAAAACTGCAGCAGCATTCTTCTCAAAACTAGAACAAGCTATCCTAAAATTTGGATGGAACCACAAAAGACCCCGAATAGCCAAAGTAATACTGAAGAACAAAACCAAAATGGGAGGCATCACTATCCAGACTTTAGTCTCTACTACAAAGCTGTCATCATCAAAACAGTATGGTATTGGCACAAAAACAGACACATAGATCAATGGAATAGAATAGAGAACTCAGAATTGGACCCACAAATGTATGGCCAACTAATCTTTGACAAAACAGGAAAGAATATCCAGTGGAAAAAAGACAGCCTCTGTAACAGATGGTGCTGGGAGAACAGGACAACAATATGCAGAAGAATGAAACTAGATCATTTTCTCACACCATACACAAAAATAAACTCCAAATGGATAAAGGACCTGAATGTGAGACAGGAAACCATCAAAACCCTAGAAGAGAAAGCAGGAAACAACCTCCTTGACCTCAACCGCAGCAAATTCTTACTTGACACATCCTCAAAGGCAAGGGAATCAAGAGCAAAAATGAACCACTGGGACCTCATCAAGATAAAAAGCTTCTGCATGGCAAAGGAAACAATCAATAAAATTAATAGGCAACTGACAGAATGGGAAAAGATAGTTGCAAATGACATGTCAGATAAAGGGCTAGTGTCCAAAATCTACAAGGAACTCATCAAACTCCACACCTAAAAAACAAGTAATCCAGTGAAGAAATGGGCAGAAGACATGAACAGACACTTCTCCAAAGAGGACATCCAGATGGCCAACAGACACATGAAATGATGCTCAGCATCCCTCATCATCAGGGAAATACAAATCAAAACCACACTGAGATACCACCTCATTTTGGTCAGAGTGGCTAAAATGAACAAATCAGGAGACTCTAGATGCTGGTGAAGATGTGGAGAAATGGGCACCCTCCTACACTGTTGGTGGGAATGTAAGCTGGTGCAACCCTTCTGGAAAACAGTATGGAGGTTCTTCAAAATATCAATAGAACTCCCCTATGACACAGCAGTAGCACTGCTAGGAATTTACCCAAGAGATACAGGAGTGCTGATGCATAGCGGTACATGTACCCCAATGTTCATAGCAGCACTCTGAACAATAGCCAAAACATGGAAGAACCTAAGTGTCCATCAACTGATAAATGGATCAATAAGATGTGGTATATTTATACAATGGAATACTACATGTCAATGAGAGAGAATGAAATCTGGCCATTTGTAGCAACATGGATGGACCTAGAGGGTGTTATCATGAGCAAAATAAGTCAGGCAGAGAAGGACAGATATCATATGTTTGCACATATAGAACGATTAGGGGGAAGCTAATGGAGGACCATGAGGGAGAAGAAGGGGAAAAATAGTTGGGGAGAGGGAGGGAGGCAAACCTTGAGAGACCCTTGAAAGCTGAGAACAAACTGAGGGTTGACGGGGGTGGGAGAGAATGGAAGGGGAGATGATGGGCATGGGGGAGAGCACTTGGGATGAGCACTGGGTGTTATATGGAAACCAACTTGACAATAAATTATTTTTAAAAAACAAAAAACAAAAAAAAAGAAAATAATGACTATGAGAATTCTAACAGCCCAAATTTATGGGATGCATAAAGCAATTTCTACAA
Source organism: Proteles cristata cristata (assembly GCA_017311185.1). NCBI lineage: Eukaryota > Metazoa > Chordata > Mammalia > Carnivora > Hyaenidae > Proteles > Proteles cristata. The sequence continues at coordinate 475,272 of JAESUZ010003673.1, read as the reverse complement.
ATATATTCATGGGCAAAAGTACATTTATTGTTAAATAAACAATGTTTAAAATGAAGTATTCAATTTAGGAATTTATAGGGTATCAGAAACAAAAGAAAAAGTATAAGGAAATAAGCCAGGAAGAGATAATATAGGTAAAAGCAATATGAAGTAATTGGCATACTGAAAAGCACCAGAATTGAGAAATAAATCTAAAAACTGGATATGTGTTCACTTCGGCAGCACATATAATAAATCTAAAAACTGGATAATTACTGAGAGATCAGGGAAAGAGATAAGTAGATAAGCCACTGGCAAGTAAAATTGAAGAACAAAAGGGCTGCTGGTGAGGATGTAGAGAAATGGGCACCCTCCTACACTGTTGGTGGTAATGTAAGCACCCCACCAACAAATATGCAAAATTAAAATGGAATATATAACAGAAAATTAAAAACTTAAAATAAGTAATCCTACATTTTAAAATATTTCTAATGTATTTGAAAATCTCAGTGAAACATACAATTTTCTAGGAAAAAAAATCCTGGAAAAACTAAATTAAAGAGAATTAGAAAATGTGGAAAAAAAACATAATTATTAGCAACAAAAAATCCAGGCCCAGATATCTTATGAGTATATTCTCTCAGAATTTCAAGGAGTAAGTAATCCCCATGTTATCTATTCAATATTTTACACAGTTTAAAAAAAGAGAGAAAGCTTTCCAATTCAACCATGAACTCTGGTACAAAAATGAACAAAGAGTACAAATAAAGAAAAATACAAACTAATGTGATTTATAATTACAGATGCAAAAATAACTGTAATAAGAAGAAATAAAATTAGTCGGTACATTAAAATAAGACTACAACATGACTAATCAGGGTTTATTTCATCAGTAAATTTGAGAAACAAAAACCAATAAGATATGCCATAAAATGGAATGCAATTTCTCATAGGAACTCCTAATAAACTATGAGTAGAATGTTCTTTTAATAATAAAGACTATCTTAAATATCTTAAAGCTTAGTGGTGAAAGAGAAAAAACAATTCCATAAATTAAAAATTGCACAAAATACCTACTATCATGTGTATTACTTAATTCTTAATATTCTAGGCAGTGTAATATGAGAAGGGATGATAAAAGGGGACATAACTGTCAAAAAAGAGAAAACATGTCAGTTGAAATATGACTGTAACTCATAAGTTCAATAAAGAGGAAAATTATAAAGTGAACCAGGAATATTTATTAACATCCTAACTATGGTAACAAAAAGAAAATAGAATGAAGAATGTCTCATTCACAAGAACAAGCGAAAATATTAAATATTATAGAGAAAATATCAAGAGAAACATGCAGAATCTATATTTAAAAAACAAATCATCATTGAAGGACATTAAAGAATAAGTGATTCTAAATGAAAAAATTCAATACTATAAAGATGTCAGTTCACCTTATAGTTTTATATAATTTTTCAAAAACTTATTTTGAGATTTTAATGAACACATAATTAAATTAAACGTAAGCCTAAAATAAACTTTAGAGAAGTATGCAAACACCTTAAAGAAAAATTATGAATGTGGTCTTGCATTATTTACTTTTCAAAGATACTATAAAGTTACAGTGATTAATATAGCACAGTACTAATTAAAGTTTAGATGGATCAATAGAATAGAACCCAAAATTGAGAAATGTATCAAATATTCAATCAGTATGGTAGAAGATGTTATTTAAGTCAGAGAGATAACATCTATTATTTAATTAATGATAAAGGTATATTTGGTTAATGGCTTAAGAAAAAAATTAAGTTGTATCTCTTGTTGAAATTACATATCAAATATACTCAAGAGGAATTAAGGGTTAAATGATTAAAAATATAGTCATAGAATTGGAACAAAATATAGCAGAGTGGGGAGGCCTTTCTAAACAAGTTCCCAACATAAAGGGAAGGAGAGATTTGACAACAAAAGTCATAATGCAAAAAAAATGACAAAATGAAACACCTATGACAGATAAAGGTTAATACCATTAAAATATACACTAAAAATCATACAGAACCATAAGAACTAGACAAATCCTTTAAAAGAAAAATGGGCAAACAACATAAACAGGCAATTCTCAAAGGAAGAGACATTTAATACAAATAAGTTTATGTCAAAGTCTTCACTTGCAATAATAATTAAAGAAATTCAAATTAAATCAGCAATAGTATATCAGTTTCCCTTATCAAAACTAGCAAGAAATTTTTTACATAATAATACTTGCCACTAAGCGCAAGAGAAAACTTGTAGACACTGCGGGTGAGAGTGCAGCACTGTACCCTTTCTGCAGGGTAATGTGGTGGTAAAAGGCAATGACCCTTTTAAAAAAGAACACATGTTTTGACTCAGGAATTTCACTTTTTAGGAATATATCCTGGGGTGTCTGGGTGGCTCAGTAGGTTAAGCGTCCTACCTAGGCTTAGGTCATGATCTCATCATGGTTTGTGAGTTTGAGCCCCACATCAGGCTCTGTGCTGACAGCCTGCTTCAGATTCTGTGTCTCCCTCTCTCTCTGACCCTCCCCACTCACACTGAATAAATGTTTAAAAAAATGAATGTTAAAAAAAAGGAATATATCCTATGAAGATAGCTATTAATTAACACTGAAAATTATTAGGAAGTTACCCATATTCAAGTTTTTCTTTATAGTGACAAATAATTTAAAAACTACTTAAAGGTTGAATAAAACACTCAAATTATGAGAACCTCACTTCATACAATATTTTCTGTAAATAAAAATATTTTAGATGACTTAATCAGCTATTGATATAATATATTATTAAATGGGAAGAATAGATTATAGAAGAATAGTAAAAGATGATTCTAATTTTAAGGAAAAACTTTAACAAGTATATACACAAATGAAAATGAAAAGGATATACAAAATAATACAGGTAGAATTAAAGAACCATGTTTTGTGCATGTATTTCTATATTTTTGCAATAAATATGCAATGAAGGAATTTATTTTAAATACATTTACAAAAAATTTTGTAATGAGGGTTGTTCAAGATCTAAAATACTGATAACTCACAATAGTATGTATTTCTTGGAGACAGTATTTAAATCACATTAAAATTTCTGAATAATTATAACTAATTTATGTGGATAATAACAGGGCTGATCTCACCTAGACTAAAAATGCATGTTGAATTTTAGCAGTGGTTGAATCTAACTATCTGAATACTACTGAAACTATTTTTTCAGTTTTTATTATATTATTGGTGTACTTTTTGTATAATAGCTATGATGAGAAAATATTAGGATGTAAAAGAGACAATTATGTATAGTAAATAGAAATGAAAAATTTAGTAAGAATCTTATCTTCCATGCTCATAAAACTGAGAGCAGTACACAAATGAAAGTTCACATATCACATACAGAATCGAGAAAAAAAGTTAAAGAATTTGAAAAGTCTAAATTTACATGCATTTTGTTTTGAGATTTAGATATTTTGATCATCGAAGGCTAGAACAGTTTTTGCATCATGAAGTCATAATCAAAATGCAAAATAAAGATTGAAGGGGGGGAGGGGAGAGGAGGTGACCCAAAGCACAAAAACTTGATGCTGAATCATAACGTAACAAAATGTTGGCTTCCACATTACTAAGAGAAAGCAAGACCCCCATCATTTATGCTGGCAAAAGCTTGCCTTTGCATAAACCATTTTTGTTCTCACTGTTATAAAACCAATGACTTTGGAAAGGATAGAAAACACAGAATGACGTGCAAAGTAGCACGCAACATGTTATTGCAGCTGGATAGAGAATATGTCACTAATGAATGGCTTTCTTTCTACCCATCATTTATAAGTTAAGATTTTTTCCCCCAAATAGCAAATGCCCTTTTATAAGTACAGAACAGAAGCCGTAAAATTCAAAATAATATTCTATTTCCACTTCATTTTAATACTGTATTATTTAATGAAATGAGTTATTAATTATTCCCTGGGAAAGAGATGACTTCCTTTTGTCTTTATTTGAATTGAACACAACATGCCTGAACACCAGGCAATTTTCTGTAATAAATTAAAAATAACATTTTCATCAGAGAGTTATTGCCAGATGTTTACTTAAATAAATATTATCTATGACCAATAGGAAGATTCACCTGCAGTTGTTTGATAACTTCAGAAAGCTAATGTGATTAAGTTCCCAAATTGTTAGTGCAAATTGGAGTGAAGACTGTCTGTCTGCAAGAGACAACTGATAGAATTAATTAATGACCATGGACTCTATTTAGGATAGCAAAATTAGTAATAAAGTACTCATCTCCATAAAGGCATCAACAAGAAAGAGTTAAGGAAAAAGAATAACTTCCTGACTGATAGGACAACTTAATTTTTAATGGTTCTTAACATGTTTGAAAATAATAATATCAATCACATAACCTTCAGAACTAACAATCCTCATCTTTATCAAGGTCAAAGGTCATGAAATGTTAAATCCTATGAAATATGACAGATCAACCTATGATCCTATGGGTATATTAATAATAACAGCAATCCCAATTTACCCTCATTAGTGTTTTCTAAGTGCCAGGAACTGTTCTAAAGCTTTACTTGTATTATTCCTCTTAATGAGCCTATGAAGTAGGAACTGTTATTATCTCTATTCTAGATATAAGGAATTTGAAACATAGAAAAAGTTCAGTGACTTGCCCAAAGTCACTCAGCTAGTAAGCAACACAGCCAGGACTTGAAAAATGTAACCAAGCCTCAGAAAACACCTACAAACCATTATGTGCAATACATTCAAAAAACTCTTTTTTATAGGTTCTACCCTTGACCCTTTATGACCAGAAGAAATTCAAATTAATGATTTGGATTCATAGATTTTAAGTTAATGAAGCAATTTATCTTATAATTTACATATTTATACACTAATAAAATCAGAAGGCAAACATTTCATTCTGTAAATGTTATAAAGAATAAAAGTTCAAGGACACATAATATATTTACCCTCTTATATATAAACACATATTAGAGTTGAGAATTTAATATAGGATACAGAGATCAGCAAACATGTTATTACACAAAATAACATTCTCTACATTGATATATTCAATATTTTGTATATTATACCTTTAATTTCTCCAAGAAGTTCACTGGTATTTAGTCTTTCCATTTTTTCCTTCCAATCTTTTGAAAGTAGTTTTTCCATGCAGGAGGAATCTGTTAGAGTTAAAAAGTAAGTATTGAAAATATTATATATATATATATATTTTTTTTTTACAAGTATTAAAATACTACAAATCCAAAGCCAGTTTATGGAGAAATTCTCCCATTTAAAAATGATCAAGGCTATATTTTGTTTTTGTTTTAACCCTAGGATATAGACAAATATATTAGTGTATCTATTACAAAATGCCATAACTAAATTTATTTTTACCAGATTACTTAAACTGTTCCCAAGGAGGGGGGAAGGATAATGCTCAATAATCTTATCTTGATATTATAAATATAATTCTATTAATATTCAGTCAGCATTTATCATTTGTTAGACTGATAGAACAGAAAGGGGGCTTTTTCCTATGAGATTTAAGTTTAGATATTATTCTTTTTAATACAGGTGATTTTTTTTAAGTCTAAGCAAAATTTGTGTGCTGTTCAAAGAAGAATGACAAATCTTCAAGAGGGAAGGAAACAGTCAAGCTGTAACCACATAGTCCTTAAAAAAATAAACATATGACAACTTTTATAAAATACCCATTTAGAGGAACATTCAAAGAAAATGAAGATGTTTTCTGTCCTTCAGTAATAAAAATTGCTAAAACTTTTCTATAGAAAAAGACGCATATTCTTATAAAGAAAAAACTCAGTTAAACACTATTTGTCCTACTGCATATCTAACTAACACACTAAATTATAGGGAGTGATTATACTTGCTTCTATAAAGATCATAAAGGTTACAGAAATTTAATTTTAGAATGCCCTAATAATTAGGAAATTTTTCTCAATGGATTATTTTTCTCTACTTAGATGGGTTTACAACTGGTGCTACTGCTTACAACTATTTATATGTATGTTTTTAAGCCTCAAATCTTAACAATTAGGCCATGTTTCCAAAAGGGAATACAGATTTAAGTACTAAATCCTTAGTGCAAAGCATACTCCCATTAAACTTTAACATTCCAAGTGTCAAAATTCTGATAACTTCTTTTAAAATTATATTTAAAATAGTTACTCCAATTCCAAATGCCTTTCCTCTCCATATCAGTACCTATCTATTTAGCATTTTCCCTTTCATTTTTTTCTCCAACTTCTAAATCCTCCTTGAATTTTTCAGAATGACAATAAGGTCAAGATGGATCTAAAGGGTTTTAGAAACTAGATAAGCTTTAGAAAAAGACAGCACTGGGTAAGAGATGAGAAGACCACTGCATCATTAGAAAGTATTGGCAAAAACAATTAACGTTTGACCATGACATGGTCAATCAATCAAGAAATGGATGGAATCCAGATCAGTGTGTCATGAAATGGCTGACAAGGAACAATCATCCTAGCTCACTATCATAGAAGTTAAAGTTCGTTCTAAATAGAAGTCAGCTTTATTCGATTAAGTGAAAGCTCACTGCCCTTTCCCTTACTTTGTTCCTTTTATCCTTCCCTCCTCCTTTTCTTCCATTCTTTGCTATTAATTATTTTCTTAGGCTTCAACAAGTGATTCTACTACCATGATTAAAATATGGGTTCTGAGTGACCTTCCAAAAGGGCCTATGTGCATATGCACACAACACTTTGTATTTCATTTCCAAAATGGTCTCTTGCTACTTTCATTTTAAATTTAAAAAATAAGGTATATACTTTGTTTTATACCTATTTTGTGTTTATGCTAAAGTAATAAAAGATAACACTAAATTTGGATTAAGAAGCAAATCCTCAAAGCCACATCTAACAGAGATTAGTTTTTCTCAAATCAGGTTTAAATTTCTGAGAGAGATTGATATAGCATCAGATCATGGGTAAGAATAATTTGCAAAATGTCTTCAACTTCCTATCCTACCTAATTCTGTCACTTCTTTTTTTTTTAACCCTTTCATACATGTTATAACATTGCACTAAACTGATAATCACTGATATAAATGCTAAAGCATAATTTGTTTGGTTCAAATTTGAGTTGAGAGTATACAGTATAAATGGTAGAAGACAAAAGCCCAAATTACTAGTAATGATCACAAATTCAGAGCAAGTTCATAAACTAGGATTATATATACACTAAATGTAAAATAGGCTAAAATATGTCTCTCATTTCTATAAATAGACCCAAAATCTTTCAGAGCTCCAGGAAAAGAATGCTAAAGCTTCATGGGAGAAAAATAGAACTGTATGGACAACAGAAACACACACTTCAAACATAAATCAGACCATGTGTACACAGCTTCGCATAAAAGCTACTCATTAATAAAATGGTTAATAACATCAAAGCATTTCACATTCCTATTAAAAAATTAATCCTCACCATAATACTGAGTTAATCTAGTTAATATGAGTTCCCATTTCAGTAGAAGAAACTGAGGGGGAAAAAATAAAGCAGTCTTTCCATGTCTATATTTATAATTCATGAAAATAAAGGCAATCACTGATTGCCTTTGACTATAGGACAATAAAAGTCACAACATACCACCTTATCAATGTTTAATCTCAATTCTAAGAGATTCCAGGAAGATTCAAAACTCAGGAAATGTCTTAAGGACTCTCAGCTTTCTCACCTAATTATCTGACTGCCAAATCGCTATGATTAATATTAAGCATGCTCCATACTATAATGTAAAGCAAGTAAGATGAGGGAAAAAAGACCTGGAGATTCAGATTGTTAAGAAATACTGCTCAGGCAAAGGACACTGCTGCCAACATTGAGAGGTTTCTGACTCACAATGCTGAAATATGTAATAGATACAGTTGTAAATGAAAATTTATATTTTCAAATTTCCTACTCAAAACAATTTCCAGGTAAAGGTGCAAATTAAAAGAAAGTATTCATCCTCTATGTGGCACATCCTTCAACAACATTACTAAGACACTAGCTCTTCAGAGTTAATTGATCAGATCAGATGCAAATGCGAAAACCAAAGGGGTCAGAAAAAGTAAAGAGGTCCAGTTTGTATTATGTACAATGGGAGAAGTAAAGACCGTGCAGAATTGCTTTAACTCAGTAGTCATTCAGGATGCCAAATGGAATAAAAGAATGAACTTCTCCTAAATATTCTTGATTATTCAAATTTTAATATTTTGACTGAGCTATTTTCAGCTAAAAACTAAGAAAGGAACTAAATGCTTTCTGGAAATTAGGAGAAAAAACCACAACATTACAAAGCAAAAAATGTTACAATGATATGTACATATTAAAATGATAATATTTCAGCATAAAAGTGGAAAATGTCAAAATTAATCCATGTTACTTTGAAAGAATTAGTGTCCACAAACCAATACATATTCAGTGAAATGGAGGACTTTATTATATTTATCCTTTCTAATTTTTGTAAATCATGTGATTAAAACAAGACTCAAAAATCAAGAGCTGGACTTCAATTCTTGCTTATATTTTAATCAAGGATGTAAAAGGTTTTGACATGTTAAAATTCTCAGTTGCACACTTTTTCTGTTTTTTTTCTTTTCCTTCACAATTTAAGAAAAGTTCTTCTCTTTCAAGAAACTTTTTCTAAAGAAAACACAATTCAGAACTAATCTTTAATAAATATCCTGCATAATGGATTAGAAAGCAATGTTTCTGCTTCCTAAGTATCTAGATTTCAGGCCAGGTAAGTCAAGAATGCTTGATCATGCTAACAATTCCTCACAGTACAGAAAAATTTGAAGTGAGAGTATGTGACATATTTATTTCCTAATCTGTATATTTTATAAACAATTTTAAATTATTCCTATTTAAATAAAGCCACAGCAGTATTAACTCGTATCCTGCACAAGGTGAAGGTATTTCAAATGTGCCAAAGAGAGTAAATAAATAAATCATTGCTAAAACTAAAGCATGGGGGACTAGGAAAGAATAATGGGAAACATTTTTATTGCACAGGTACCTTAAAACAATTTGACTATGAGTAAACACTTAACTAATCCTTTGGCCTCAAAGTGATATTTAAAGTTATAAATGCTAAAACATTAGAAACATGAATAGAAAATGTCTTTAAAATATTTTAGTGTGGAAAAACAATGCTGCACTGTATGCAGATTTCCTAATGCTTTATTAACTCTTTTAATAGAATATTAAATCAATTCCTTATTTTTACCATTGGAATCATAAATTTCAAATGCAATAAATTTTCTATGTATGTAAGAACAATTGTAACTTATCAAAAGTACCTTTGGCCTTGGTTTACAACTAGTTCTGACAACATATATTTATACTCCTGCTGATCATCCATCCCACATTTTTCATGAGGAAACAGAGACACACATGCCAGTTACTGTACATTTTTCCACAGTGACAAGTGCTCCACAATACAGTGGGATAAAATTGGAGCTTGGAGAGCTTGAAGAGCACTCTTAAATTTTAATTAAAACCCTCTAAGCTCACTAAAAATAATTAGACACTAAAATGTGCCAGTTTTATTTTGAAGTCACTATAACGTACAGAGCATACTCCCTGACACTGCTTGTGCTGTCCTTCTCCCTCCCTCTCTCCAATGAAACAACTGATTTTCCAAATACGAACAAGGGAGTACAAATAGAGGCTTGCTCTTCATGCTGGGAAGCTGACAGAAAAGACAACAGAATGGGTTTTTTAAGATTGCACCAAATGAACCTAGAATAACTTGCCTAACAGAGTTCGAATCACTGACAAACTCTAGATAAAATTCAGTCTGCAAGAAACACCACGAGTTATATCATTGATCTTTTTTGATCCAAAAGCCAAACCTTTAACCTCTTAAATGTTTTTGCTATCTTAAAATATCTCATACAATGCTATAGTCCATCCTATTTTTAGCCAAGCAGCAAGAGAAAGCATGCCTTTCCCATACAGCAGGGCAATGATATAAACATCAACACAGATGCTCTGCCAGGAAGAGCCGGACTTCTCAAGCACTTGATCATTAAGGAATGCACCAACTGTTTTTGGATAATCTCGTGCCAGCTCCCCTTTTGCTCCACACTCCCCTCTGGGAGTGGCCAATCTTGTCCTGCCCTAATTTTTCATTTTACTCCTCCATAGCACCCCCCATCCCCGAAAATATGAGAAATAGCATTTATGCCTAGCAATGAAAAACCAGGCTCACTTCCCCAAACAGACCAAAACTTTAAAACAATTAACCCACCCCTCTTCTTTCAGATAAATTACTAAGTATAAAATGCAATCTGTTTCCTTTGTTTATTCAATATGAACAATTTGTAAATGACTCAAGGATAAAATTCAGAAAATGTTGTGCTAAATTAGAACCATTATAAACATGCTAATGACTCAATGCTTGAGTAAAACATGCATGATCGGTGTGAAGAAATAGATTTAGTTCCTGTGAAATTCTGTTGTGCTGTCTTAAAATGATTTGGTCATTAAATCAGATACTTTCCTTCCACGAAAAAAAATGTTAATTCCACAGCCACTTTACTAGATAATATACTGTGTGCATATGTATGTGTCTGTGGAAACTTCATTAGAACTGTTAGGTGCAAGATTTTGGCATATTTATAAGGAAGAAAAATATCCACGCTTGAAACCTGGCAGAAATACACATACAGAAATCATCACATTAGGTGCAATATTCTCTCTTTGCACTGCTTTTATCTACCAAATTTGATATTTTATAATAACTCCTTAAAATTGGCATTTAAGGTACATCCATGGAAATCACATTGTTCTATATGGTAAGAGATATATGTTTCATCTGCTTTCCAAGATTGCTTAGCACCTAGAACAATATTAGGGAGATCATTCAAAACCAAGTTTCTCTCCCGTACCCATGAAAGTACAACTACTACCAGCACTAATGCAGAAAAAGAGAGAAACATCCAGCAGGAGATTCAGAGGCTCATAGCCTACTGCTATACCTGAAAGACTTCAGTGATCATTAAGACCAACACCCTCATTTCAGAAATGAGAAAACAGAGGCAAGGTAAGGAAGTCACCTACTTGCCCAAAGTTAAACAGTTGGTGGCAGAGCCCAGACTCTAGTTCAGTGCTGGTTTTACTGAAATGACTATTTAAATCATATTTGAGCATCAGTTTTATAGTCTCTACACCATCGCATCTAATAGTAGAAAATGAATAATTATATTTATCATGAATTGTTTCAGACTTCGAATGAAACACTCTAGTTCCTTGGAAGGGGGGGCACTAAAATTTCAAGGTACCACAGTAAAAGTCAATAGTGTTCAACAGCCAGTTCTCCCATACACACTCCGTTATGCTGGTCTTCCTGTTCCTTCATATTGCCTTTTCCTTAATGCTTTATCTTGGTTTGAACAAAGAGCTTTCCTTTTCTGAAAATCACCCACCAAGGAATAGTTAAGATGCTGCTTAAAAATACTGTTGAACTTAAAAAGTAATCCTTTCCAAATTAGGTTTTATCCTCACATTCAAGAAATAAATGTGCAGTCTGAGACCTTCGTTTTTCATGATAGCTCATTGCCCATGACACCTTCAAATTTACTACAGTTTTAATGAGTAAAAATGTTCCATTAGAAACTACAGCTGTCTGTATTAATAAAATTATTAATCCTCTCATGATTAAAATCATGACATCCTCTCATGATCCTCCCTATATTCTGCTGCTCCATTGCCAAAGGTTGAGGTATTACAGGGGACACTGTTCTTGGGTTCTACAAATGTTTCATTTTTACTTTTTTCAATACTTATTTAACTGCTTTTAAAGAACTGTTAGACTGTGGAACCAATAACTCCTGTGTCTTATATTCCTTCTTTTGGTTTCTTTGGGGAAATTTTTCTGAATACCACTATTGTCCTGATAGAGTCATCAACCACAGTGCTCTACCCTTCTACCTGTCTCCTACTGCTCCTCCTAGCCACAAAGAGAGTAATTTGACCCAATTAGAATTCTCTGCTGGAATTGCCTGGAAAGGCTTTCTTAAGTTCAGGTTGGAAGCTATAAGCATGTGGGCCTGGGACTGTCATGGCCATCTTCTCTAGCACATGGAGAGAGCCTGTGTTCAAAAAGAGTGAAATACAAAGAAAAACAAACAGGAGAGAAGATAAACAAAAAAATCCTTACATCATGTTAGCATACTTATATCTAAAAATAGCAAAAGTCAAAATCTGCTCCTGAGGTTCTTGGCAATGTAAGCCAATAGAGTCCTATTTTTGCTTAAACTAGTTTGAGTTGGGTTTTTGCCAGTTGCAATTTAAAAAAAATCTAGAGGTGCCTGAGTAGCTCAGTTGGTTCAGCTCAGGTCATGATCTCTAGGTTTGTGAGTTCAAGCCCCACATCAGGCTCTTGGCTGGCAGTGCATAGCCTGGTTGAGATTCTCTCTCTCTCTCTCTCTCCCCTCCCCTGTTCGCACTCTTTCTCTCTCTCTCTCAAATAAATAAATATATTTTAATTGTAAATAAGTAAATAAATAAACAAACATATCTAAACAATATGAAAACCATAGCAAAAACTGTTGTACATACTCAGATCTGTTTTGTTTCAAATGATAACACACTGGAAACTCCCAATGCATTAACTTGTACTGCCAGGTTAAAATATTTATTATGAAAATCTTGAAATAAGTCTCTGCTTTATTGAAAGATATGCATCAACACTTTAAACTGTTATAGGAATGCTAGTTACAATGATTTATCTATCTAAATTGGGATTTTCTAAACATGATGCAACCAAAAGAAAATATAGCAGAAATAAAGTGGAAGATGAGGCTCATTAAAAATGAAAAAATAAAGCAAAAGCAAAAACAAAACAGCAAAAGAACTCCCATCTAAAATCAGCAAGCTCCGATTTCAGTTTTGCGTTCATCAGAACAGCTTCATTGTTCTGATTATTTGCCTTTACATTTGACGTTATAAAATGAAATTATAAAATAAGTTTACTGATGAAATATCCTTTCTTATCTGTTTTATTTCTGTATAGGCAATTCATAAAAATAAATTTAAAATAAGATTATACTTCCTAAATTGGTTTTAAGGACCCTCCATGATCTGGCCCTAGTGATTTGTCCCCCTATTATTTTTCGTGCATGAAAGCTTTTCATTTGTTCATATGAGTACACCAAACATATTTCACTCTTTCATACAAAAGTTGTACTTTTTCACTTCACATTTGCTCATGACATCCTCCTGACCTGAATGTCTCCTCAATTCTTGATACTTTCTAAAAACTGTCCTATTCTGCAGTGCCTATATTAAATACCACCTCCTCAAGTATGCCTTGGAAATTATCATCCTCTGTAAAGCAAAATATATTTGCTGAGCATATATTATGTCAAGCACTCTGCTTTTTGTATTTTTTTCATGGATCAACTCTCTGAACTACTGCATTACTCTAACTAAAGATTAAGTTCATTGATGGTCAAGAAACGTTTCTGATACCACAATCTTCCATAATACTGAACCTGGAGCTCTGCACATACTAACTCTTTAATATACTAAAAAAAAAAACAAAAACAAAAAAACACTTTTTTGTGTGTAGCAAGCAACAACAGAACTACTTTGCTTTTTAAAATTAATCATATCGGTGCATAATTTAATATACATCATATAGTAATTGCACTAATTTCAAATGTAAATTCCATGAATTTTGTCTACTTATACATTCATGTACCTGTCACTCCAAAGAAGATAACAGAACATTTCGAAAAAAGTTACCTTGTGTTCTTTTTAAATCATCCATTATCTTAGCTGTGGGCAAACACTGAGCTGATTTCTATGACTACGGAAGAAGTTTTGCCTATTCTTGAATTTCATAAAATAGTATGGAATTTTATAATAGGTACTCTCTTGGATACAAACGAAAATTTTTAAGATTCAACCATATTGCAAGATATGTTAGTAAATTTGGTCCTTTTGTTAATGGGTAGATTTCCGTTGTGTTAAATACACAACTTGTTTATCCATTTATCTGTTTATGGATATAGGGGGTTTTCTCACTTTTGGACTCTTAGAAATAAAACTAATAAAAATATTTATTCATAAGTCTTTTTATAAATGTCTCTTTTTTCCCTCTAAAAATTGAATCCTTTGAAAAGTAGAGCTGTTTTGTGCCTGACTTTATAAGAAACTGTCAAAAAGTTTTCCAAAGTGGTTGCATCATTTTACTCTTCTACCAACAATGCATGAGAGTTCCAGTTGCTTTATATTCTCATTAATACTTCATAGTGTTGGTATGTTAATTGTAGTCATTATTCTAGTTTTGTCTTTGTCTTAGTGAGTTTTAAGAGTTTTTATATATTTAAGTATATTTTATAAATTACACATTTATATGTTATATATTTATATATACATGTATTTATATTATATATGAGTTACCTATGTATATCTGATAGGTGGGGTTTTTTTTGCCAGGTATATGTATTGTAAATATTTTTACTTAGTATGCAGTATGCCTTTTTATTTTCACAAGATGTATTTTGAGGAGCCATAGTCATTTATGTTATCCAATTATCAAGTTTTTCTTTATGAGTAGTTTTTTCATAGATTTCTCTAAGAAATCTTTGCCTCTGCCAAGATCAAAAAGATATTATTCTCTGTGTAGGTCTACTTCTGGATTCTTTGTTCTGTTTTATTGATTAATTCATTATTCTTACACTATATGAAATTGTTTTGATTATTGTGGCTATATAGTAAGTCTTGAAATCACATAGAATAAATCCTCCAAATTTGTTCTTCTATTTCAAACTTATTTTGGCTGTTTTAGGTATTTTGCATTTCCATATAAACTTTAGAATCAGGTTGCTTGTCCTCCCCACCCCAAAAGAAGACCTTGGAATTTTATTATATTTATCTTGAATCAATTTTAATCCTGTATTACTTTTAATATAAATTTTAAGACTATGAAATTTCCCTCGAAGTACTGTTTTAGCTTCATCCCAAACATTTGGATAGGTTGTGTTTTCATTATTATTCAGTTTAATATATTTTTATAATTTTCTTTGTTCTTTTTTTGGCATATGGCTTATTTAGAAGTATGTGATTTAATTGCTAAATATTTGGGAATTTGAAAAATTTCCTTTTTTATCTATTTGTAGTTAGTTTATTCCCATTGTGGTCAGTGAATATGCTCTACATAATTTCAGTCTTTTTATATTTATTGTGACTTGGTTTGTGGCCAAACATATGCTTTATCTTGTGAGATGTTCCAAATTCATTTGAAAAAAATTATACTGCAGTGTTTTAGAATAGAGTTCTATCAATGTCAATTAGCTCCATTTGATTGATAGGCTTGTTCAAGTCTTTGGATTTGCTGTTGTATTTTTTTTCCTTCAAATTCTAAAAGAGGATTATTGAAATCTCCAACAATTGCATTGTACATCTCTTTTTTTTTTCCCCCTTTCAGTTCTGTCAGCTTTTCCTTCATAGACTTTGAACCTTTGTTATTAGATGCATATATATTTAGGAATTTTATGTCTTCTTGATGAATTGGCTCTTTAAGCATTATGAAATATTCTTTATTTCTTGTAATATTTCTTTTTCTGAAGTCTACTTTTATATTAATATAGCCACTTCAGCTTTCTTATCACCAGTGCTTGTATAGTGTATCTTTGCCCATTCTTCTACTTTTAATCTATCTACATCTTTATATTTACTATATTTCTTTTTTTTTTTACAAATAGTTTATTGTCAAATTAGATTCCACATAACACTCAGTGCTCATCCCCACAAGTGCCCTCCTCCATGCCCATCCCTCCTCCCCCCCACATCCATCAGTCCTCAGTTTTTGTCAGCATTCAAGAGTCTCTCATGGTTTGCCTCTCTCCCTTTCCCCCACCATTTCCGCCCTTCTTCTCCCCCTTGTCCTCTGTTAAGTTCCTCCTAATCCTCCTATACGTGCACACATATGATATTTGTCCTTCTCTGCCTGACTTATTTCGCTCAGCATAACACCCTCAAGGTCCATCCATGTTGCTACACATGGCCAGATTTCATTGTTTCTCATTGCCACGTAGTATTCCATGGTATAGATAAACCACATCTTCTTACTACATTTCTTATAGTCAATAGATTAGTTAAATCTTTTTCTAAATGTTTATTTATTTTGAGAGAGAGAATATGAGCAGGAGAGGAGTAGAGAGAGAGAGAGAGGGAGAGAATCCCAAGCAGGCCCCAATCCAACTTAGGGCTGGTTCCATGAACCCTGAGATCATGACTTAGCTGATGACAGAATGGGACACTTCAACATCTGACCATCCAGATGCCCACAGTTAAATATTTTTAAATTCAATCTGACAATCTCTATCTTTCAAAATTATTATAAACAGTTCATTTACATTTAATGTAATTACTATTAATAATGGTTAAGTCTACCATCTTGCTATTTTTTTATATTTCTATCTGTATTTTGTTCCTTTCACTGTCTTTCCCTGCCTTTTAATTAATTTATTTTTTTAATTTCATTTATTTTCTCCACTGATTTATTACCTATACCTTTGATTTATTATTTTAATGACTGATCAAAGAGATTCAATATATGGGGCACCTAACTGGTTCAGTTGATAGAGCATACAACTATTAATCTCAAGGTTGGATGTTCAAGCCCCATGTTGAGTGTAGAGATTACTCAAAAATAAAATCTTTAAAAAACTTATTTGTAAAAGATTTTCTATTTATATCCTAAACTTACAGCAATCTACCAACAAATAATATACTATTTCAAATACAATGGAAGAAACTTAAAAACGCCTCCATCTTTTATGTTATCATTGTCATACAAATTACTTTAACATGTTTTACACTCCATAACACATTTTGTTATTGTTTTTGCTATACAATTGATATTATAACTAAATTACTAGAATTTCAAATGTCTTTTATCTTTGCTTTCAGATATACCATCTTTAACTCAATATCTTTTTTAAAATATAAGTTTCCATCTATAATTATTTTCCTTTAGCCTGAAATAATTTAAATTTTTCTGTGGTGAAAATCTGCTGGCAATTAATTCTCTGAACTTTTGTTTGTCTGAAATATCATTCTTTAATCTTCATTTTTGAAAAATAAGTTTGCTAAATAATGAATCCTAGGTTAAATTTTTTTCTTCTCTTAGAACTCCAAAATATGTCATTGCAATTTTTCTGACATTTTTTCCGACATGAGGTCAGGGATAATTTCTTTATACCCCTATAAACAATGTGTCTTTGGTCACTTTTAAGATTCTCTTTCATTAGTTTTCAGCAATTTGACTTGGTGTGATCTGACATATATTTTTCTTTGTATTTATCTTTCAATATGGAAGTTTCAATTTTCTGGCAAATGTGGATTTTTTCAGCCATTAGTTTTTCGAATACACACACATTCACACACACACACACACACACTTTTTTTTTAGTCTATCCTTTTAAAAACTCTAATTGCATATGTGGTACATCATTATTTCTCATAAGCTATGAGGTTCTATTTATATTTTTTCTTCCTGTGCTTCTGGTTGGATGGTTTTGATTGCCCTATATTTAGTTTCATTAATCTTTTCATCTATAGTTGTTTGGATTTAAATTTCTCAACTATTTATTTTTGAATTACAGATATTATATTTTTCACTTCTTCACTTTCTATGTGCTCTTTTTTTTGTTTCCATTTCTTTCTTTTCTACAATCTTATTTTCTTTTAAATTCTTAAATTTATTTATAATAGCTATTTTTTATTAATGTATAATTCACATATAGTCTTATTTTTGGATATACAATGATTCAACAATTCTATATATTTCTCAGTGCTTATCAATATAGGTGTATTCTTAATCCCTTTTATACCTTCCCCTACCCACCACCCTTCTGGGAATCACCAGTTGTTCTCTGTACTCCAGAGTCTAGTTTGGTTTATTTGTCTTGTTGTTTGTTTTGTTTCCTAAGTTCCACATGAGTAAAATCATATGGTATTTGTCTTTCTCTGACTTATTTCATTTAAAATTATGCACTCTAGGTGCATCCATGTTGTTGCAAATGGAGGAATCTCATTCTTTTTCATGGCTATGTAATATTCTTGTGTGTGTGTGTGTATATACACATATACATACATACAGGTACATATATGCATATACATAGATACATATATATACATATGTGTATATACATATGTGTGTGTGTATATATAATTCTTCTTTATTCATTCATCTATGGATAGACACATAGGTTGCTTCCATATCTTGGCTATTATTGCAAGTAATACTGTACATATATCATTTTGAATTAGTGTTTTTTT
Organism: Proteles cristata cristata; assembly: GCA_017311185.1. Lineage (NCBI taxonomy): Eukaryota > Metazoa > Chordata > Mammalia > Carnivora > Hyaenidae > Proteles > Proteles cristata. The sequence continues at coordinate 456,941 of JAESUZ010003673.1, read as the reverse complement.
TTCTTTGGGTAAATACCCAGTAATGGAATTACTAGGTCATATGGTAATTCTATTTTAATATTTTGAGAAACCTCTATGCTGTTTTCCTGAGTGACTGTACCAATTTGCATTTCTACTGACAGTGTGCAAGGGTTTCTTTCTCTCTACATCCTTACCAATACTTGTTATTTTCTGGTTTTGATTTTAGCCATTCTGACAAGTGTGAGATGATATCTCATTGTAGTTCTGATTTGCATTTCCTTAATTATTAGTAACATTAAGCATCTTTTCCATATGTGTGCTGGCCATTTGTATGTCTCCTTTGGGAAAGTGTCTATTTAGGTCCTCTAACCATTTTTAAATGGATTTGTTTTTTGTTTGTTAGTTGGTATTTTGGGGATTTCTGGTGTTGAGCTGTATTAATTCTTTATATTTTGGATATTGGATATATCATTGGCAAACATCTTCTGCTTTGTTTTGTTTTGTTAATAGTTTTCTTTGCTATACAAAAGCTTTTAATTTGGGTATAGTACCAAGAGTTTAACTTTGTTTTATTTCCCTTACCTGAGGAGACATATCATGGAAAAATGTTTCCGTGGCTAATGTCAAACAGATTACTGCCTACATTTTATTCTAGATTTATGGTTATAGGTTTTAATAGCTATGTTAAAGTCATTGTCATTGCTAATTTTATCATCTCTGTAATTTCTGGGACTCTTTCTATTGGCTGATTTTTCTCCTGCTTATAGGCTCATATTTTCTTTATTTTTAAGTTTATTATTTATTTTGAGAGAGAGAGAGAGCAGGAAAGAGGGGGAGGGAGGGAGAGAGAGAGAGAGAGAGAGAGAGAATCCTAAGCAGGTTCCACACTATTAGTGAGGAGATCAATGTAGGGCTCAAACTTACGAACCATGAGATCATGACCTGAGCCAAAGTTGGGCATTTAACTAAGCCACCCAGGTGTCCCAAATATCTAGTATTATTACTGGATACTGGACAATATGTATATTACATTGTAGTGTATTTGGAATTTGTTCTTTTCCTTTCAATGGTTTGAATTTTCTTCTGATGGATAGTCATTTACTCACATATCGTCTTGATCATTTTGAGGCTACTTTTTAAGCTTTTTAATAATGAGTCTCCTTTTTTTTTTTTTTTTAAGTTTAAGTGATCTCTACACTCAACATGGGCCTCAAACTCATGACTCTGACATGCTCTTCTGACTGACTCAGCCATGCACCCCTTGAGTTCATTTTACTCTAGGGATAATTTATTCTCACTCAGAAGGTATGGCTTTTCTGGGTCTCCACTGAATGCCCTGGGTGTTTAATGAACATCCTTTACTGTACCAACTTAAATATCTCCCAATAATATGTGAACTCTGATAGTTTTGCAGTTTACTAGTTTTTCTTTTCCAGATAGCTGTTCTTTGCTGAACCTCTTGTATTCATTACTCTATTTATGAGCACCTAAGTACTCAGCTAAAAACTCAAAAGGACCCAAGAGAAGAGTTTTGAATTTTTCTCTGTGCTCTCTTCACTCTCAGACCTCCACCAGCAAATTATAGCCACTACAATTTCCTCAAATTCTGATAACTAATCAGTTCAGTGAGGCTTCCCTATAGTACTTGGGTTAGATCCCCCTACCAGGGTCTGGTAAATGCCACCAGATAGAAAGCCAGGATGATTTTAGAGCTCACTTCCCTCAGAGATTATAGTCTTGTGCATCCTGTTTTTAATTCCTTACAATGGCTGTTATATATATATATGATCAAAATCTCTTGTTTATTTTAGAAGATAAAGTCCCTATTTGAACAACATGATTAGGCTATACTAATTAATTGGCATATATCAAATACTATACTCAAGAACTGCATAATATACGTTCTATTCAAGTGTTCATGGAAAATTACTCAAATAGACCACAGGTTGAGTGATAAAGCAAGTCTGAGCAAATTTCAAGGAATTGAAACCATGTAGGGTATAGTTTTTTACCACAACAGAATCAAATAGAAATAGGTAATAGGAAAATAACTATGAAATCCCCAAATAGGATTTAAGCAACATACTTAATCTGTGACACAAAAAGTAAATCACAATAAAAATTAGAAATTTTGAACCAAATTATAATAATAACATGAAATCTCAAAATTTATGTCAGACAATGCAGTTATTAGAACTTTAAATGCAAATATTACAAAAGCAGAAAAGTTGGAAATTAATAACCAAGCACCAACTAGACCCTGCAAAAGAGATGATAATGAATATATCTCGGAGCATAAGTCAACGGTATAGAAAATTGTAGTCTAATAGAAAAAATCAACAAAACTAAGATAGTTATTTGTAAAGATTAGTGGAATTAATAAACCTTCTGCAAGGCTGATTAAGTGATAGAGAAAACAAAACATTAATGTCAGTATGAAAAAATAGATATAACCATATATTCCTATAGATATTGATAATAATAAGATTGATTGAACTTTATTTTAATAAATTTGAAGATGGATAAAATATAAAATTTCCTGAAAAATATACTTATTTAAATAGTTTTATGTTTGCCAAAGATATGGAGTTTATAATTAAAATCCCTCCCACAGAAGTGACTCCAGACCCTGATTGCCACACTGGTGAATTTTTTCAAACATTCAGGAAAGAAATAGTACCAACATTATACAAACTCTTCAGTCAATATAAAAGAGGAAACACTTTCCAATTAGTTTTATGAGGCCAGAAAACCTTGACAAGTACATTATAATAGAAATCTACAGACCAATGTCCCTTATAAACATAGATGCAAAAATCTTCAACAAAATATTAGCAAAAATAAGACAAAATATCTACTATTATCCTTCTACTCAATATTATCCTGATGATCCTAAGTAGAGAAATAAGATAATAAAAAGAGACTTGTGAAGAGACTGAACAGAATCAGTCAGATATGGCAAGAATGTTGAAATTGTTGAATCAAGAATTTTTAAGAACTGTAATATTAAAAGCTTTAAAGGAAAAACTAGACAATATACTAGAAGAGATAGATAATGTAAGCAAAGACATGGAAATTCTAAGAAGGAATATAAAAGAAGTTCTAGAGATCAAAAACACTGCAACAGGCATAAAAAATGTTTGTGATGGGTTCATTAGTAGACTAAAAACATCTAAAGGAAGAATCTCTGAGCTTGAAGATGTGACAATAAAAACTTCCAAAGCTGAAAAGCAAAGAATAAAAAGACTGGAAAAAATAGAACAGAATATCCAAGAACTAAGGAAGAACTACAAAAGGTGAAAGATATGTGTAATGGGAATATATGAAAAGGAATAAAGATGGAAAGAAACAGAATCAATATTTAAAGCGATAATGACTGAAAATGTGCCCCAAAATAATGTCAGACACCAAACCACAGATCCAGGAAGCTCAGAAACATCAAGCAGGAAAATGCCAAAACAAAAACACTAAGCCTAAGTATATAATATTCAAACTACAGAAATCAAAGATAAAGAAAACAATTGAAAGAAGCCAGACAGAAGAAACAAGTTACCTATATAGATAAACAAAGATAAGAATTACATTGACCTATCATCAGGAACCATGCAAACAAGAAAAGAACAGGATGAAAAAAATAAAACAACCAACATAGAATTCTATACTCTGCAAAATTATCCTCCAAAAGTAAAGGAGAAAGATTTTCTTAGACAAAAAAGAAAACAAAAGAAACAAAAATTGAGGGAATATGTTGCCACTAGACATGGATTTTAAGAATTGTTAAAATAAGTTCTTCAAAGAAATATCATGTATGTCAGAATCTAAGATCTACATAAGAAAAGGAAGAGCATTAGAGAATAAATAAGTGAAGGTAAAATGGAAACTTTTTGTATTCTTAATTGAGCTAACAAATACATTTACTTAAAATAAAAATTGAAACAAGATATTTGTGTGCATGTAAAATGTGATAGATTACATTAATTGATTTTGAATGTTGAACAAGTTTTGCATAACTGAGATAAATCCATACATAAGAGTAGATGTATGCTTATATATAAGTGAAATGAATGGTAGCAATGATAAAAGGGATAGGAAGGAGGAAGGAGGAATATTTTGTTGTTTTAATGTACTTGTATTACCCATGAAGAAATCTATATTATTTGAAAGTAGACTCAGATTAGTTGTAAATACATATTATAAACCCAAGATAAACACTAAAAATAGTTTTCAAAAAGTAGAATTGATATTCTAACAGAGGAAAGAAACAGGATGACATAAGGTACTGATTCAAATCACACAAAAAGGAGACAAAATGTGGAAGACAAAAAATAAGAACAAAGAATAGAAACAACTAATAGAAAACAGTGACAAATATGGTAATAGTAATCTAACTATATAATAATCACCTTAACTATCACTGGTCTAAAGACACTATTTAAAAGATGGGGACTGTCAGAGTTGACGAAAAAACAAGACCTAACTATATGTCATCTAAAAACATCCACTTTACATACAAAGACACATACAGATTAAAAGTAAAGGGAAGGAGAAAGATACAGCATGCTAACACTGATCAAAATAAAGCAGGAGTGGCTATATTATTTTCAGACAGAGCAGACTTCAGGGAAGGAAAGTTATCAGGAACTAAGAGGGGCATTATATAATGATAAAAGGGCCAATACTTCAAGAATATATAACAGTCCTTAATGTGTATGTGCCTCACAACAAGATGTCAAAATACATGAGGAAAATACTGATACTGCAAGGAGAAACAGATGAATTCACTATTATACTTGGAGACTTCAACACCTCTCTATCAGAAATGAACTGATCCAGCAGCAGAAAATCAGTAAGGATATAGTTGAACTCAGCAGCCTTGTCATTCATCTGGATATAATGGACATCTATAGACTATTTCATCCTATAGTAGTAAATTAAACATTCTACTCTTCTTTTGGAATTTTGAATGAGATTGTATTGGACCTAGAAACTAGTAATGAACAAGTAGAGTTTGAAATTAAAAACACAATGCATTTACATTAGATTCATAAAAAGTTAAATACTAAGGTCTAAAATCTAACAAAATATGTAGAAAACCTATATGAGGTAAACAACAAAACTCTGATAAGACATATCAAAGAACAAAATAACAGAGATATCCCATGTTTTTTACAGATTTTTAAAAATTAAGTTGAGGAAGTTCCCCTCTATTCCAAGTTTGCTGAGAATTTTTATCATGAATGAGCGGTGGATTTTGTGAAATGCTTTTCTGCATATATTGATATTATCATGTGATTTTTCTTTTCTAGTATGTTAATGTGATGGATTACCAATATTGATTTGAGGAGACCCCTGAGTCGGTTAAATGTCCAACTTTGGCTCAGGTCATGATCTTGAAGTTTGTAGGTTTGAGCCCAGCAACAGGCTCTGTGCTGACAACTTGGAGCCTGGAGCCTGCTTCGGATTGTGTATCCCTGTCTCTCAGCCCCTCCTCCCACTCATGTTCTGTCTTGTCGCTCTTAAAAATAAACAAACATCAAAAAATATTTTTAAAAGCCCACAAATATTGATTTTTGAATGTTACACCAGCCCTGCATATCTTGAATATATCCCACTTGGTTATGGTGTATGATTCTTTTTACATTGTTGGATTTGACTTGTAAACTTGTTGAGGGTTTTTGTATCTATATTCATGAGTGCTATTCATCTGCAGTTTCCTTTTGTTGTAATATATTTGTCTAATTTTGGTATTAAGGTAATGCTGGATTGATATAATGAGTTAAGAAGTATTCCCTCTGCTTCCATTTTCTGGAACAGATTGTAAAGAACTGATATAATTGTTTCCTTAAATGTTTGGTAGAATTCACTAATGAACCCAATTGGGTTTAGTGCTTTCTGTTTTGGTAAGTTATTAATATTTTTCTCAGTTTCATGATATATCAATTACATGATATAAATATAGGCCTATTCAAATGGTCTTTTTCTTTTTGTGTAAATTTTGGCATCATTATATGTAAGGCTTTTGCAGCAAATGATGCCAGAACAACTGGACATCCACAGGTAAAAAAAAAATGAATCTAGACACAGACATAGACCTTACATCCTAAAAATATTACTCATAATGGATTATTGACCTAAAATGCAAAGCTATAAAATTCCTAGGTGATAACATAAGAAAAAACCTAGATGACCTAGAATATAACAATGAATTTTTCACTCTAACACAAAAGGCAAAAATCAATGAAAAAAAATAATTGATAAACCAGACTTCCATGAAAATTAAAAACTTTGCTCTGCAAAAGACAATGTCAAAAGAATTATAAGATAAGTCACAGACTAAGGGAAAATATTTGCAAAATACTTAACTAATAAAGGTCTTCTATCCAAAATATACAAGGAAATCTTATAACTCAACAATAAGAAAAATTTTAAAATATGATTAAAACAGAGGCAAAAATATAAACAGAAACCTTGCTCCAAAAGATATATAGATGGAAAGTAAATATATGAAAAATATTTAATTCTGTATGTTACTAAGGAATTGCAAATTAATACACAATTAGATACCACCATACACTTATTATAATGGCCAAAATCCAGTGCAACCCCATGTTCATTGCAGCATTACTTACCATAGCCAAGACATTAAAGCATTTAAGTATGTAACAATGGGTTAATAGGTTAAAAAATGTGAGATATATATCTATATCTATATAGATAGATAGATAGATAGATAGATAGATATCTATATATAGATATATATACTGGAATATTACACAGCCATAAAAGGGATGAGATCTTACCAATTGTGATAACACATGGATGGACCTAGACGGTATTTGCTAGGTGAAATAAGTCAGACAGAAAAAGGCAAATATCCTATGATCTCATTATATGTTAAATCTTAAACAAATAAACTGAGCTTATAAACACATAGAACAGATGGGTGGTTACCAGAGACAAAGGGTGAAGGGCAGATGAAACAGAAGAGGGTCGAAAGTTACAGACTTTCAGTTATAAAATAAATAAGTCTTGGGTATGTAACATCATGGTGTCTATAGTTAATAATACTCTGTTGTTTATTTGAAAGTTGTTAAGAGAATAGATCCTAAAAGTTCTAATCATAAGAGAACAATTTTATACCTATATTTGGTGACAAATGTTATCTATACTTTCTTTGGTGATCACCACAAAATATATACAAATATTCAATTATTATATTACATACCTGAAACTATCATAATTATATTATATTGTCAATTATATCTCAAAAAAAAGAAGAATGGCCAAAATAGGAACAACGGCAACACCAAATGCTAGAGAGGATGTGGAGTAATAGGAACTTAATTCATTTCCAGTGGGAAGGCAAAATATTAAACTTTTTTGAAACACAGCTTGCTAGTTTCTTGCAAAACCAAAATACTCTAAATATGACCCAACAATTGCACTCCTTAATATTTACCCAAATAAACTGAAAACGTGTCTGCACAAAAACCTGAATATGGATGTTGATAGCAGTTTTATTCATAATTGCAAAAACATGAAAACAACAAAGATGTCCTTCTGTAGGTAAATGGATAAATCAACTATGGTACATCCAGCAAAGGGAGTATTATTTGGTGCTATAAATGATCTCAAGTCATGAAAAGACATGGAGGAAACTTAAATGCATATTACTAAGCAAAAGAAGCCAGTCTGAAAGGCTATTTCCTGTATAATTCCAACTATATGACATTTTGGAAAATGAAAAGCTATAGAGACTATAAAAAGATTAGCAATCACCAGGAGATATGGAGGAGAAAGAGATGAATAGAGCACAGAGGATTTTTTAGGGCAGTGAAAGTACTCTGTACAGTAATAAAATGGTGGATTGATGTTCATTATACATTTGTCAAATGCATAGAATGTACAACGTCACAGATGAATCTTAATTTTTAACATTTACATTTTGAATGAGGGGAGAATAAAAGCTAAAATCATGCTTTTGAAAAGAAAAAAAAAAGTTGTAGCCACAGAAAGCAAAATTAAAAGCTAAAGATGCTGCTCTTTCTTATTTTAGAAGGGAACAGGAAAAATGATAGCAAATTCTCAACCAAGTATTGTTCTGTGAAAAGCCCAAACACTGACCAGTTCTCTTGACTGCACAGAGTACAAAGACTCTTTCAATGCCCGTTTGCACAGCTTAAGATGAACTTCATGTGCCTCTCTATCTTCTATTCAAATTAGGCAACAATTAATGGTGTCAGAGGGAATTCAAATATGAACTAAACTGACAACTGATAACAGTATTTGTCTATAAGTTTTGGGCCCTATTGTGACCATCAAATGTGAGCTTTTTAGCAATTTCTTATAATTAAATGACAAGTAAAGTTTTTCAATGATATAGTTCTTAAAATTAATCAGTTCTCAGCATTCAAGGATTATATACATCATTTGTTCTAAACAAAACTTCAAAGTAATAGATAAGTTCTTGAGATCTATTGTACAACACAGTGATTATTGTCAACAAATACTGTATTATAAACTCAAAACTAGCTAAGAGACTAGATCTTAATTTTTCTTACCACAAAAATAGTGATCATTATGTGATGTCATAGAGGTATTAGCTAGTGCTATGGTGGTAAATACATTGCAATATATAAAGGTATCAAATCAACACATTGTACACTCAAGTTTACACAATGTTATGTGTCAATTATATCCCAATTTTAAAAAGAAAAAGATAGAGAAATATATAAACATAGGCCAGATACTGAGCTGAATTGAGGGAGACAATTACCACTGAGATGGACAGAAAATACTCTTAAAATGTCTGAAGCCTAAGCTGAAATGTGGTATGGCTAACCAAACAAAAACAATGAAGCCAGTTTAAAAGTGTATTCTTTGAAAGTAAAGAGACAATGTCTCAGAGTGCAAGTTCTGTAATCATTAGTGATAGCCACAACCAAAAGTGTAATGTTTAAAGAAGACAGCTGTACACCGTATCAGTAAAATGTCACAAGGATGACAGTATCTGAGCTGTACAATCTTTAGAGTCGTTTCATACCAGGCAACATAGTGATTTTTACACATGAAGTTATATTTTTATATACAGGTGTTTGAAATGTGTAGGCATTATCTTTATTGAAATAAACTGCCCTCAGGACTCACCACAGAAAGAAAACCTGTGGTAACATCCTATAGTCAGATCAATGATGCATTAAGATCAAAGTGCAGAGAAAAATTCTTAGGTCTTTCTGAGTTTGATAAAAGAGTCTGGAATGGCAAAATTATTAGTTGCTGAGAAAGAAGATTCCATGGTCTGGGTTGGCAGTTCCCAAACCTAGAAAATCTACCACTCCAATCAGGTGCTAACTCTTTAACATCGACTATATTCTTAAAATCCATACAAGTCTTGTCAAGCTATCCACTGACAAGTGATTTCCCTCCCTCACAGTCACCTGCCTTGGTCATTGCAGGATATTCTCGAAAATAAAAAAATCAAACATTTGCAAGAATACTGAGAATTTTTATGATTTGGGGAGGGAATCCATATGGATTCCATAAAGAGTAACAATAGTAATAAGATAAAGACAATTATATAGATAACTCTAAATTTTAAAAGTCTCCAACAAGAGTTGGATGACTAAGAATAGCCTTGATTTCATTCTAATTTGTAGTTTCCCAAAAACCCATAGAGTTAGCTCTAAGATGTAACTTCTTCTGGATTACAATATTAATTGAGCCCTACAAATACTTCCATTGCCTTCCTGACCAAAGCAAAATTTCCAAGAGTGATTACATTCAGCTTACTTATAGTTTAAATTGTATTACAGAAAGGTAAAGTATTCTTTGCCTTCTGTTTTAAACTTTCATGAGAAACTATTAAGAGCTACTGAATAAGATCTTTGATATACCTTCAAGTAGGCTGCTCATTAAATATGGAAGAAGGGAAGATCCATGAGCACCTGGGAGTCTGTACATTTGTTTCCTTGAAGTCTTCCAGTAACGGCTACAGGGCATCTGGTATTTCTGGTAATTGCAGAATAAGTGACAGAATTTTAGGCCTAAGTAACTTTACTCTTCTTTAAACTGGAACTTCACCTTAGTCTTTCCTTGTCTTTCATAAACTTGACCAGTTATTTTGTAGGATGCACTTCAGTTTGGATTGTCTGATGATCCCATTATTAGTTTCAGGTTATGCATTTTTGGGAGGAATACCACAGAAACTATGTTGTGACTTCAGGATCAAAAGGTACATAATACTGACTTATCTTATGACTGGCTTAATCACTTGGTTAAGATGGTGTCTGTACATTCTTCCACTGTAAAGTTACTATTTTACCTTTAATAAATGGTAAATATCTTGTGGGAATCTACTTCAAGACCATGTAAATATCCTATTTTCTATATTTCCTATCAAAAATTTTGACCACAGGGTGCCTGGCTGGATCAGTCAGTATACCGTGCAACTCTTGATCTTGGGGTTGTGTGTTCAAGCCACACCACTGGGTATAGAGATTACTTTTCAAAAAAAGCTTAAAAAAATTAGCCACTAAATTTAGCATCCATTTGATGATTTTTACTCCAAACAATTATTACTGTGATGATTGCCAAATGATATTTTACTAATTCTGTCATTCCTTTTGCACTTACTAATTGAAATTTTGCCATAAGACAGTTTTCCCTAACCCCAATTTGTTTATTCATTTATTCATGTCAAGATGAATCTGTAGATTCTTATTCTATGAATTAAAATTCATCATTTTGGGAGTGCCTGAGTGGCTCAGTCAGTTAAATGACTGGCTCTTGATTTGGACTCAGGTCATGATCTTGTGGTTCATGAGTTCAAGCCCTGTGTCAGGCTCAGTGCTGACATTGCACAGCCTGCTTGGGCTTCTCTATTTTCCTCTCTCCCTGCCCTTCCCTGACTCTCTCTCTCCAAAGTAAATAAATAAATAAATAAAAATTAAATTTTATCATATACATAGTTATTTATCATTATATATTTACTATGTAACATATAATATTATATGCTTGTCATTACTTATTTGTTATATTATCCTAGAATTGACCAATGGGAGCTTCTCTAACATTGTTCCTGTGTCTTTTAGATATGTTCCCATCATTTTTCTTTAACATTTTATTACCAATATCACAAGATGGTTCCAGGTTCTGGTATGTTTCCTGCCCATCTCTGAAATCAGTAAGGTTTCCAAGAACCATTATTTCCTTTTATAGGAAAATAGTATTTAAGAAACAACATTTGGTGCTAGCTGTGCTTTCTGGTAGTGGGCCCTCTGAATGTCTGGTATCCTCGGTGACTCTCAGAAGACTGAGTTAGGCAATACATCTATTTATATATACACACACATAAATTCTATAGCGTTAGAGATAGATATGGATATAGATGTGGGGTGTGTGTGTGTGTGTGTGTGTCCTAAGGTTCATGAGCTTCTACTATTTCAGGAATTTTTTCTAACCTTTGCCCTACTTTCTTTGTAACTTTCCTTTCTCAAACCGAGGCATTCATTATCCACATCCTATTTCTTTATTTGTTCATTCCTACAATGTACATAAATTTGCATCAGAATTGCCAACTCATACCACTTTGATAAACCAGCCTACTAAGTATAATACTTCTATACTTAATTTTGGGTTCTTTTATTCTTTAGCCTTAAAGGATATAGTCAAAATAGTATGTTCCAAAGTTATTTTGGTTTGTTTTACTTGCCCACCACACTATACACTTTGAATGTGATTATATTATTTTTTGAAATATGGTTAAATTCTTTTATTTTGTTTGTGCCCAGTTTGGTTCTCCTATTAGTGTTTGTTTGTTTAGTATGAGAAAAAGTAATATGGTTCTAAAAGTCACAACAACAAAAAAGTATACTCAAAGAAGTGTAATCCCCATCCCTATCTACTCTATTTTATCCACCAGCCCTATCTTTTCTATTCCATTTGTACCATTTATCTCTAGATAACCAGTCTCAGTAGTTTCTTCATTACCATTTCTCTGTTTCTTTCTGCACAACTGAGCAGATGCAGATAAGTGTATATTTTCTCATTTTACCTTTCTACATAAAAAGTGGCATCCAATAATGCACTGTTACATTTAGCAATATATTTTAGAAATCACTCCATTTCAGATTATAGATATTTTCTTCAATATTCCCTTTACAGCTACATAGTACCCCATTGTTTGACTATAGCATAGTTTATTCAAATACTCCTCTATATATGTGTATTTAAGTTATTTCTAATTACAAATGATGCAGGAGTAAATAGCTTTCCACATATATATTTTCATATTGTTGGAGGTATATCTTCAGGGTAAATTCCTAGAAGTGATCCTGCTGGGTCAAAAGAAAGTACATGTGTATTTTTGCTAAATACTGTGAAATTCCCTTTCAAAAGAGTTGTACTAGTTTGCATTCTCCATAAAATGAAGTTTCCTAGGTCTTCATAGCTGTGCCAAAAGAATGTATTTTTAATTTGCAACAATTAAATATGTTAGAATTGTTATCTCAATATAGTTTTTTTCTGTTTCTGCTTGTTAAAAAACAGCTTTATTAAGGTAAAATTGATATACAAAATCTATAATTAATGCATGCAATTTGATGAATTTGGACATATGCTTACATGTGTAAAACCATTATAACAATGAAGGTAACAGACATCCTTCACCTTTAAAAATTTCTGTTATGTCCCTGGTTTGTTTGTGGTAGGAAGAACACTGAACATTAGGATTATCCTCTGAATTTTTTATTTTTTATTTTTTTTAAATTTTTCTTAAAAATATTTTTATTTGTTTCTAGGAGAGAGAGAGAGAGAGAGACAGACAGAGAGACAGCGTGAGCAGGGGAGGGTCAGAGAGAGAGGGAGTCACAGACTGAAACAGGCTCCAGGCTCTGAGCTGGCAGTCAGCACAGAGCCCAACGCGGGGCTCGAACCCACGAACCGCGAGATCATGACCTAAGCAAAAGTCGGACGCTTAACCGACTAAGCCACCGAGGCGCCCCTCCTCTGAATTTTTTAAGTGACCAATGCAGTATTGGTGACTATAAATACCAGGCTTTATAGCAGATTTCTAGAACTAATTCATCTTGTATACCTGAAATTTCATATCAACTGAAAAAAATCTCCCCCATTGCTCCTTAATATAGTTTTAATTTGTAATACTTGCTTTATCCACTTCTCTTCTGCCCAAGATGGAACTGAATTTATATTTCTACTATACTAAAGAATATGAAAAACTTTATGAAATGATAATTTTCAAGATATTGGACATCAGTCAATAAAGGACAATATTCCTTGAGAGACAGGAAGCAAATTCATGAGCCCTGCTATTATTGTTCTGGTTTATTGCCTGCAATGAGTTTCCTGGGTACAGCATAGGAAGAAGAATCTAGGTGAAGCCTAGCTACTTTCCTGAGTTGGAGAGCTAGAACTGAAAAACCAGAGGGATGAAGGTGGCTAGAATTCATAGTGCAGAATACCGGACAAGAGAGAGCTACAAAAGGAGAGAAATCCAGATACCTGCAGCAGACCCCATTCTGTGCCCTCTACTGAGTTCTGATTAGTGCATGCATGAAGAAAAAAAAAAAAAAAAACATGAAACCAGGGAAAGAACCACCTGAAAGGACTAGAGAAAGCAGTCCCAGTAGCTTCCTTTAGAAGCTCTTAACAGTTCATAGCAGCACTCCCCACAATAGCTAAAACATGGAAAGAGCCTAAGTGTCCATCAACAGATGAATGGATCAAGCAGATGTGGTTTATCTATACCATGGAATACTACATGGCAATGAGAAACAATGAAATCTGGCCATGTGTAGCAACATGGATGGACCTTGAGGGCGTTATGCTGAGCGAATTAAGTCAGGCAGAGAAGGACAAATATCATATGTGTGCACGTATAGGAGGATTAGGAGGAACTTAACAGAGGACCAAGGGGAGAAGAAGGGGGTAAATGGTGGGGGAAAGGGAGAGAGGCAAACCATGAGAGACTCTTGAATGCTGACAAAAACTGAGGACTGGTGGATGTGGGGGAGGAGGGGTGGGCATGGAGGAGGACGCTTGTGGGGATGAGCACTGGGTGTTATGTGGAAACTAATTTGACAATAAACTATTTGTTAAAAAAAAAAAAAAAAAAGAAGCTCTTAACAGTTCCTACCTTCACTAGCCAAAATGAAAAGCACCATAATTCATGGGGGCATTATATGAGAGTACTCAGAAGGATTTCACCCCAGTTGTGGGTTGAAAAATGGCACTAGACTAAATGCTATGCTTGACAAGACTTAAAACAAGATCCTGAAGTGTCAAACTATTTTCAAGTAACTTAGTAGCCCAGAACAAAGCTCAAGAATATTAATAGGAATATCCAGCAAGGTAAAATACACTATGTCTAATATCCAATAAAAAAAAAAAAAAACCTCAGGAATGCAAAAAGCAGCAGGAAATATGGCCCTAATGAGGATAAAAATCAATCAACTGAAGCTGGAGCAGAGATAACGTAGATGTTAAAATTGATAGACAAAGACATTAAAACAATTATTAGAACTTCATTGTATATGTTCAATAAGCTAATGGAAAGGTTGAAAAGACCAGAAATACGGAAATATATCTATACATATGCATACATATAAAAAAGCCAAACTTTTAGCGATGAAAACAAAAATGTCTTAACTAAAAAATATACTCAATAAGATTAAAAGCCAATTAACTATTGAATAAGAAAAAAATAGTAACTTTGGTGACAGATTAATATAATTTATGTATAATAAAATATAAAGATAAAAAGGCATAAAAAAATAAACAGTAAATCAGTGAGTGGTGAGTCAATTTCAAAATGTGCCACTGTATATCTAATTAGAGCCACCAAATATAAGGAGAGAGGATCAAAAACAAATATTGAAAATATAAATAGCTGAAATTTTCCAAATTTGACAAAAATTATAAACCTATAGATTTAAGAATCCCAATGAACTCCAAGCACAAGAAATATGAAAAAGAAAAACTACACCAAAGTGCATAATATTTAAATTACCAGTGAATTCCAGAGGAAAAAAATCTTAAAAGCAGGCACACACCCAAAAAAAAACCCCAACATATTAGGTACAGAGAAACAAAAATAGGATGACAGTCAATTTCTCAATGAAAACAATGCAGGCTAGAAGACAGCTGTGCATCATTTTCAGAGTACTATAAGGGGAAAAAAATCTATCTACCTAAAAGTCTATATCCAGAAAAAGATATCTTTCAAAATAAAGATGAAATAAGGACTTTTTCAGACATACACAAAGGCTGAAAAAATTTATCAACAACATATCTGCACTATAAGAAAACGTTAAAAGAAATCCTTCAAATGAAAAAAATGAAAGTAATGAAGAGTACCACAAATGGCAATTACATGGGGAAATGTTTTTTTTTTAAAAAGTCTGTTTATTTGAAAAGTATTCAAAGAAAATGTATTATTTAAACCAAAAATAGGGGCACCTGGGTGGCTCATCGGTTAAGCATCCAATTTTGGCTTAGGTCATGATCTCACAATTTATGGGTTTGAGCCCCCTCCGGGCTCTGTGCTGACAGCTCAGAACCTGAAGCCTTCTTCAGATTCTGTGTGTCTCTTACTCTCTCTCTCTCTAAAATTAATAAGCATTAAAAAATTAAAAGAAAATAAATAAAGCAAAAATAATATCAATGTATTATAGGATTTATAAAATAAGTTGAGATATAATGTGTCACACCAAGATAAAATCTGGAAGTCAATAAATGGAAATACATTGTAACTTTCTTGTACTACAGTGTGAAGTAGTACAATACTACTTGAAGGTAGACAGTAAGTTAAAAATGTATACTATTTGTTGGGATGAGCACTGAGTATTATATTTAAACCAACTCGATAATAAACTATTTAAGAAAAAAAATGTATACTACTAAACTTGAAAGCATCACTAAAATAACGTAACAGGAGATCATAACTAATAAGCCAAAAAAGAAGATAAACAGAATTATAAAAAAATAATAAAAGAAGACAGTAACAGGAGAAAGGTAAAATAATAGATGGTACATTTAGAAAACAAATAGCAATTAAAAGGTAAATACCATCAGATTAGATAAAAAGCAAAATCCAATTATATTTTGCTGATGAGAAACCCACTTAAAATGCAGACATCGACACAAACAGATTAAAAGAATGGTAAACATATGCCATGATAATGCTGTATTAATAAAAACAAAAGAGATGGAGCAAAGACATTAGCATGGAAAGGGAGGATGATTTCAATGTGAGTGACAAAGGATATAATATGATATTATGGTACGATATGATATGACATATATGATATAATATGATATAGAATATGAAAGTCATAAATGTTTTTGCAGCCAATAATTCAAAATATAACTTCAAAATACATGGAGCACAAACTAACATAACTTCAAGAAATAGACAAATTCACAATTGTAGTGAGAGATTTCAACATCCGTTTCTCAAAATCTGATAGTTGTATCTCTTCAGAAATTAATTGTATCTATTCAAAAGTTTAAGGACCATCTTTATATTCAATTTTTTATTGTCTATCCATGTGTTTTGTTCTTTGTTATAGCAGATTTTTTACCTCTTTTTCCTTCAGTTTTCCAGAGTTCCTTATATATTAGGGATATAAGCCCTTCATGTTTGATATAAGTGTAAATATTTTCTCCCAGTTTGTCAGTTGTCTTTTGGATTCATTTATGGTCTTTTCTGACATGCAAATATTGTTATGTATTCAAATCTTGAACTCTTTTCTTTTATGATCTCTGTATTTTGAATCACAATTATAAAGCCTTTCCTTACACCAACATTCAAGGGGAGTTAATCTGTTTTCTTATAGTATACAGTTTTCATGTTTTTAATCCTTAGATTCCTGATCTATTTGTAATTTACCCTTTTGTATGGTATTAAAGAGACCTGTTAACTTTTTTCTTTCTTTTTTTTATGTTTACTGATTTATTTAGAGAGAGAAAGAGAGAGCGTGTGGATGTACACACAAGTAGGGACAGAGTAGGGAAGAGAGGGAGAGAGAGAATTCCAAGCAGGCTCTGTGCTTCCAGCACAGAGACCAACATGAGGCTTAATCCCACAAACCATGAGATCATGACCTGATCCAAAATGAAAAGTCAGATGCTTAACCTACTGAGCCACCCAGGTGCCCATGTTAACGTTTTTCCAAATGGCTAGCCTGTTGTCCTAGCATCATATATAAAAAGTTTAGTGATTTGAAATGCTAACTTCATCACGTACTAAATTTCTAGATAGCTAGTTTATTTATGGACTTGGGTTTATTTATGGACTTTTAATTCTATTTCTCTGGTTTATTCATTTGCCATTATTATGTTGTTTTAATTCTAGAGGCTTTATAGTTTCTTTTAATGTTAAATAAAGCTACTCTACATACACACACTTGTGATTTTAAAGTATATTCCTTGTTATTCTTGCATATTTGTTTATCTATGTGAACTTTAATATCAACTTGCCTAGCCCCATTATAAAAGCTTGATAGTTTGGGGAATGTGTTAAATTTATAAATGAACTTATAAAAAACTGACCTCTTCATGATGTTTAGTTATATAAATACATCTCTACATTTGGTTAAGGTGTACTTTTGTACCTTTGAGGAACAGTTTGAAGCCTTTTCATGTAAAATTTGTATATTTCTTTTTAAGTTTATTCCTAGATGTTTAATCTTCTTTGTTGCTATTATAAATGGGGTTTTCTCTACTACTTACTGTGTCCTCTAATGGATTATATTATTATATATTAAAGCTATTAAGCACTGTATATTAATTTTATCACCTAATAACTTATTTCTTTTATTGTTTATGTTGGTTTCATCATTGACGCTCTAGGCATAATACTCAAATACAGTTAATTTTACATCCTTTCTACCAATTCAAATGCCTCCAATTCATTTCTCTTGTCTAATTACATTGGCTAATACCTCTAGAACAGCATTAAATATAGTAAGTGGAGTGGTAATACACATCTTGGCCTTGTTCCCAATCTTAGTGGAAATGCCTCTAGAATCTCTCCATAAGTAAACTGCACACTTTAGTACAAGAGTGTATATATTTTATGATGTTGAGACAAAAATCCATAATTTCTGGGGCATTTTAAAAATATAGACTCCAACATCTTTCCTCTTCATCTCAGCTTGCATATTCTGTGTTATCACACAGGTGAACTGTGCAATAATGCTCATTTTGTCTGTTTTAATAGCCATGTCCTCCTCCGTGGCATTTGTCCTAGCTATCTCTCTTCTTGGCTGGCCATATTCTATCAAATCAGCTAAAGAAGCATTTTTTTTTTAATGTGTCACCAGCTGATTCTGGCTAACCTACCACAGACTTAAAGCAAATGATCTTTGCAAATGATCTTAAAGCAATATGGTCTGTCTAAAGATCATATATATAAATATATATGGACCCAGGAAAATAACAAACATTTAAACACAATCCCACCCGGGGCACCTGGGTGGCTTAGTCGGTTAAGCGTCCGACTTTCACTTAGGTCATGATCTCGCGGTTCGTGGGTTCGAGCCCCGCGTCGGGCTCTGTGCTGAATGCCAGCTCAGAGCCTGGAGCCTGTTTCAGTCTGTGACTCCCTCTCTCTCTGACCCTCCCCTGCTCACGCTGTCTCTCTCTCTCTCTCTCCTAGGAAAAAATAAAACATTAAAAAAAAAAAAGAAAAATCCATAATTTCTGATAATGGTTTAATACTAACAATATATAAAGGACTCCTACAACTCAACAACAAAAAGGCAAACAAGCTAATTTAGAAAAGGGGAAGGATGTGAATAGATATTTCTCCAAAGAAGACCTATAAATGGCCTATAAGCATGTGAAAAGATGTTTAAGATATTTAGTTATTAGGAAAATGCAAATCATGGGGCGCCTGGGTGGCTTAGTCGGTTAAGCGTCCGGCTTTCACTCAGGTCATGATCTCGCGGTTCGTGGGTTCGAGCCCCGCATCGGGCTCTGTGCTGACTGCCAGCTCGGAGCCTGGAGCCTGTTTCAGTCTGTGACTCCCTCTCTCTCTCTGACCCTCCCCTGCTCACGCTCTCTCTCTCTCTCTCTCTTCTATAAATAAATAAAAACATTTAAAAAAAAAAAGGAAAATGCAAATCAAAACTACAATGAGATATCATTCACATTAGATGCCTATGATTAAAAAAACAGAAAATAACAAATATTTGCAAGGATGTAGAGACATTGAAACTCTCATACACTGCTGGTGGAAAGAGAAATTGGTGTAGCCAGTGTATAAACAGTTTAGAAGATTCTCAAAAAGCTACATGTGGAATTACCAATGACCCAACAATTACATTATTAGGTTACCAGAATGAAAAACAAGGACTCAAATAGGTATTTGTATGCCAGTGTTAATTGCAGCTTTATTCACCGTAGCTGCAAAGTAGAAATAAGAAGTATCCATCATTTGTAAATGGATAAACAAAATGATGATGAATGTAAATGGATAAACAAAATGTGATGTGCATGTGCACACACACAGACACACACTGGAATATGCACAAAGAAATATTATTCATTCATAAGAGGAATTAAATTCTGATACATTCTATACATGGATGAACCTCGAGAACATTATGCTAGGCAAAATAAGTCCTACACAAAAGTACAAAAATTGTATGGTTCTATTTATAGAAAATATATAGAATAGGTAAATTCAAAGAGACAAAATGTAGACTAGAGGTTACCAAGGGTTAGGAGGGGAAAATGGTAAGTTACTGTTTAGTGATTACAGGGTTTTGGTTTGGAGTAATAAAAAAGTTTTGGAAATAGTGGTGATAGTTGTATAAAACTGAATGTAACAAATGCCACTGAGTTGTACACTTAAAAATCATTAAAATGACAAATGTTACGTTACGAATATTCTACCACAATAAAAATAAAGAACCTGTCAATTTCTATTGGGTATTTTTTTATCAAAAATGGGTATTAGCTTGTGTTGAAGGCTTTTTCAGCATCTTTGGAGATAATCCATTACTTTTTCTTCTTATATCCATTAATATATTGTATTTTATTGAGGGGATTTTTTTTTAATTTTTTTAATTTTTATTTTTTACGAATAGCTAATTGTCAAGTTGTCAACATTGTCACAATGTTGACAATTGTCAACATTGTCAAGTTGGTTTCCATATAACACCTAGTGCTCATCCTCACAAGTGCCCTCCTCCCCCCCACACCCATCAGTCCCCAGTTTGTTCTCAGCATTCAAGAGTCTCTCATGGTTTGCCTCTCTTCCCCTCCCCCACCATAGCCCCCCTTCTTCTCCCGCATGGTCCTCCGTTAAATTCCTCCTAATCCTCCTATACGTGCAAACATATGGTGTCTGTCCTTCTCTGCCTGACTTATTTCGCTCGGCATAACACCCTATTGAGGGGTTTCTATTTTTTTTTTTTTTTTTAACAAATAGTTTATTGTCAAATTAGTTTCCACATAACACCCAGTGCTCATCCTCACAAGTGCCCTCCTCCATGCCCACCCCTCCTCCCCCCCACATCCACCAGTCCTCAGTTTTTGTCAGCATTCAAGAGTCTCTCATGGTTTGCCTCTCCTCCTTTCCCCCACCATTTCCCCCCTTCTTCTCCCCTTTGTTCCTCAGTTAAGTTCCTCCTAATCCTCTGATACATGAGATTTCTAATATCAAACCAAGATTGCATCCCTAGCATTATTCCCACTTAGCCATGATGTAATCTGTTTTTAATGTTGTGTTTGATTATATTTGTTAATATTATATTTTGTGGTGTTCCATCAATATTTATAATAAAATTGGCTTGTAATTTACTTTATGGTACTATCTTTATTAGTGTGGGTGTAATATTATATTTACTTCATAAAAACAATCCGGAAGATTTCCTCCATTTTCAATGTTCTGAAATGATTTATGGAACATTGGAACTATCAGGTGTTTGAAGATTTGGTAGAATTCCCCTGTGACACTTTCTAAGTCTAGTGCATTTTGTAAGGTATTTCCTTGTTAGCTTTATTTCTTCTATGGATATCAATCTATTTAAGCTTTCTGTCTTCAAGGGGTCAGTTTCAGTAATTTTTATTTTCCTAGAAAATTACCATATTATTAAGGTTTTGAAATTTATTTGCATAAAATTCTGAAAAGGTTGCAAATTTTTATAATTTCCTCCCTTTTAATTGCCATTTGTCCTTGTTACTTGATATTTTGTGTGTTTGTGCTTTTACTTCTTTTCTTGATTAACTTACTAGTGATTTGTATTTTTTAGTTTTTTTTAATTATAGTTCATTATCAAGTTGGTTTCCATATAACACCCAGTGATCATCCCAACAAGTTATTTTTTAGTTTTTTAAAAGATATTTTGAATTATTAATTAGGTCAACTCTTTTTAAATCTCTATCACATTAATTTCTCCTTTTATATTTATTTCAGCTTTCCTTTGCTTTCCTTTTGTTTATTGGTTAGTGATTTTTCTAGTTTTTTTAAAGTTTAGCATTTAATTATTTTCATTCTTTAATTTTTATTGATAAAATGAATTACATTAATAAAATTGAATTTTCCTCTGATCACCACTTTGTGTTCCATAGATTCCAAAATGTAATGTTTGGGTATAATTATTTTTTTTTAATTCTGTAACATTCAGGGATGCCTGGGTGTCTCAGTCTGTTTAGCCTCCAACTTCTGCTCAGGTCATGATCTCACTGCTTCTGAATGAGCCCAGCGTTGGGCTCTGTGCTGACAACTCGGAGCCTGGAGCTTGCTTCAGATTCTGTCTCCATCTCTCTGCCCCTCCCCCCACCGTCTCAAATATAAAATAAAACATTTTTAAAATTTTAAAAAAACCTATGTAACATTCAGATTGTATATCCCCTTTTGACCAAGCACTGTTTAATAGAAGTTTCTCAATTTCCAAATGTAAGGACCACTGATTTAAAATTGTTCTTATGACCTAAGTTCTTGTATTTCACTCATTTAAGATCATAACTCTCTCTCATTACAAAAACAACATAAGTTATAAAAACCTTTCTAGAACAATATAAGCTGATTTTTAAAATATAGAGACCAAAGAAAGGGGGAGGGGAATTTGTCATCTATACACTTCACAATAATAAATCCATCAGTAGTTACTATTGGTGAACACTCCAGCTTCTCTTCTACAAAATCCCTTTATCACACTGAATGTGACCACCTAACCAAAATATAAGCTGGACAAATAAACTGGCTCAAAATATATATATTTCAATATATATATTACTACTGTGTCACTGGAATTTATTATTTTTTAATGTTTTATTTATTTCTGAGAGAGAGACAGCATGAGCAAGGGAGGGCCAGAGAGAGACACACACACAGAATCCGAAACAGACTCCAGGCTCTGAGCTAGCTGTCAGCACAGAGCCAGACGGGGGGCTTGAACCCACAAACCATGAGATCATGACCTGAGCTGAAGTCGACACTTAACTGACTGAGCCACCCAGGTGCCCCTGGAATTTAAAGATTATTCTTTCTTTAGCACTAACACAATTTTACAATCTTTAACAAAACATGTAATTTGGTCATTATTTTAAACCAATTGATATTTTATATAATGATTGTTTAGATAAGTAGGTAATCTGATTTTAAACCTTGATGGTAAACATTCTAGAGAATATTGCCATAAACTATAAATCAAAAAAATACAATTTAGTAAGTGAAATACATTGGACCAAACTAAGTTCCCATACACATTCAGAAGAATTCCTAGGAACTTTGTTTTATTTCCTGTCCTCTAAAGACATTTCCGGTCTCTCCACTCTATAACTCCAGCCAGCAGTGTTATTTTGAGAAGCAAAGTACTGAAGAAGATGCTGCCCTTGAGATTTTTTTGTATAAAAATGGCACTCATATCTTAGTGATCAAATGCCTTTTTATGGCTTAAGTCAAAATGTTACTTGTAAATGTTAGACAGATGTACTAGATTATACTTTCCCATCAAAAATTAAAGGAGCAAAATTCCTGATTATGAAGGCATATCAAAACTAATTCACAAACTTCCTTCCACCAATTGCTAATTAAATGAGCAAAGTTAACTAAAATTCAGGGAAAAAAATCACTAAAAGCACCAAACAAGAAAAGCAAAATAACTAAATGTGGTAAACCTTAAAACCTGGCAACCAAGGAAAGAAACAAAAATGCTAATAATTGTCAATAATATTCCCAAATCTGGAGAGAAACAAAATGAATGAGTTTTGTTTTGTTTTTTTTCATCTTCAGTCTGAAATGTAGCAGAAAAGGAAACTAGGAAGAAATAGTTTATAGAATAAGTAAACAAGAAGGTTATTTTCATTTGACAGATATTAAGATTTTCAGTTGACACAGCTAATTTGGTGAATGGCTCAAAAAGTATCCTCCTGAATGAATGATAAACCTTGATCCTATTGGATTGAACTATAATATAGGGCAAGTCATGAAACCTCGGAAAAGATAGCTCATCCCAAAAAACAGCTATAAATTGCCTCAGCTGAGTTCTCCTCACTTCTATCTCACTATCTTCTCACCCTGAAAAATAATTTTCTCAGACTTCCAAACAGAAAAAGTAAAGGACCAACAAAGAGGAAATATATACAAAATCTTGAAAGAGAAGAAAACTTGCCCAAGAATATTATGCTGACAAAAGATGTCATTGACAAATGAATATGAATGGCAGGAAAACTAAACTGTAATAGAAAACTGGGAATATATATACCTCTAAACCCCTCTTGGGGTTGGGAAAGAGCTTCTCAAAAATGAAATTCAACCAATTAAGAGGGAAAGTGAAAAGGAAGTAAGAAAAACAAAAGTTGTGGTAAAAGAAACACTAAATAACTATAGGAATGATGATTACAAAACAAAATATAAAAGTTATAAACCTAGACAATGCAAAAGCAGTAAGATAGCAAACAAAAAATCAGAAGTGGGTGGTAGATATTTGGTAGAAAATGTAAAAAGTATATAATGTCCTTGTCTTTCTAAGCAGGAAACCAACTATTTCTTTTAAAAATAAATATGTAGCTTTAAGATAACATAATGAGTAAACTTTTGAATATTTTATAATGCCTCCTCCCTCCACCCCCTTTTTAAACCTTAAGGGAAATCTTTTAGTAAATAATAAATCTAAGGCTAAAAATAAACATTTATTTGGGATTTAGCAACTCCTTTAGCTCCACTTCAGTTTCTTTTCTATTAGAATCAAGTAAAATACAATGTACCCATTTCTATTTACAATGGAATCTATAATATAACCCCATTTTTACAAAAGTTTTTCCATCTATCCATTCAGCCTGCTACCTACCCACTTGTCTATTAAGAATGATACCTATCTAGGGGAGCCTGCGTGGCTCAGTCAGTTAAGCTTCTGACTTCAGCTCAGGTCATGATCTCGCGGTTCGTGAGTGCAAGTCCTGCGTCGGGCTCTATGCTGACAGCTCAGAGTCTAAAGCCTGCTTCACATTCTGTCTCCCTCTGTCTATGCTCCTATCCTGCTCACACTCTGTATCTCTCTCTCTCACACACACCAATAAATAAAGATTATAAAAAGTTTAAAGAAAAGAATGATGCCTATCTATATTAACTATGGTATTTTCTGTGGGATTAATCTTTCTACTTTTTACTTTCTCAGGTTTTTCTACTTTGATTTCCTCCTCAAAAGGATAATCTTCAAAAACACAATAGAATTGTTTTCTTCAAAAACAAACTGAAGCAAATATGCAAGAGATTAACTATGTTTAATTCTGGGTGATAAGTAAATAGATGATTATTCTCTTCTTTGCATTTTTTGAATTTACTTAATTTTAAGAAACAAGATTAGAGGTTCTATATTCATCACGTTGCCTGAAACTGAGGCTAATCCTTAACACATAAAGCGATACCACGAAGGTCACAAATAGACTTCTTCATTCTTAAGTATTTTTAGCAAGCTAACTTATAGACAAAAGGCAAAATCTCAACTTAGACATTGCCCCTAGCTCAATTATTAGACCTTCAGGTTCTTAGTGACAAATTACCAGCCCCTATTCTTCTGGCATGGAAATGTAATCCAAAGATGCATTAGAAAGCTGTAACTCTTACTTTTAAAAACGTATTACTTCAGATAAAAAAGGAAAAGAAAGAAAAAATCAAGAGAATGGTAAAATCTTCAAAATTGTAGAATCTAAGTAACGGGTACATGAAGGTTCATAATACCATTCTCTCCATATTTTTGTATGCTTTAGTTTTTTTATAATACATTTTCTCAAATATTCCTTATATATTTAATAAAGTAAGGATTCCTTGCAATTCAGAAGTTCAACTTTAGAACAAAATACCTCCTCCTTTGGGGATTTAAGCCAATTGGTCATTAACATCTTATTGTGAATTATTTTGATTAAATAATTAGGGACGCCTGGATGGCCCGGTTGGTTAAGAATCCGACTTTGGCTTATGTCATAATCTCACGGTTTGTGGGTTTGATCCCCACATCTAGCTCTGTGTTGACAGCTAGCTCAGAGCCTGGAGCCTGCTTCGGATTCTGTGTCTCTCTCTCTCTCTGACTCTCCCCTGCTCACATTGTCTCTCTCTCTGTCTCTCTCTCTCTCTCTTAGAAATAAATAAAACATTAAAAAAATAGATTTTTTTTCTATCACCTAAGATCACTGTATAAAGGGCCTTTTAAATTTTACTGAATGGGACATTTCAAGAAAGGGCAGTCAGAGACAGTAATAGGGTTGAAGGAGAAGCAGAAACCTATACAAGGACTGCAAGTATGTATTTTGCTTTCTTTGAAAATTTGTCTAGTTTTTTTGATATACTTTGAAATAATTTCATGCACTTAGTTTTCTTCACAACAGAAAGTAAACACCCTCTTAGACACTGTCTTACAAATAGTAAAAAAACATAAATGGATATTATACTTCATATCTGCTTGTTGTCTTCTGGTAGTCTTTTGTTCTATTTGAACTCACAGTGTTAATAATAACTAATAGTTACTGAGTATTTGATATCATAACACTCAATATAATATGTTGTATCTTGAACTAAGTGCTTGACATGTAAGAATTCCATTAATATTTATAAATCTCTGGGATAAAACCCAAGAGGTTAGAAAGTTCCCCGAAAGTCAGATGGCTAATATGCGGTAGAAATGGAATTCTAACCCAGGCAATCTGAGCCCAGAATGTGGTCTTTTAACTATTAAATTCATGTTTATCAAACCTACTTCTACTATTTTCTGTAAATGTCACTCAAAATTCTATTTGAGAGACACAAAAATATAACACCTCAGATTTACAAGAAAATATGTGTATGTTCTCCTTCAGAAAAGTTAGCGATTCTGCCAGAGAGAAAAAGCAAGATTAGTTCAAAACAACTAAGCTCAAATGATAGCCATGTAACAGACTCTGTTTTCCGGCAATCAAGCCACACATTTGCTTTACTAGTCTCTTTTAGTAGGGTCATTTGCCATATGACCTAGATCTAGACAATAAGACAAAGGAAGAATGCTTTGGGGCTTCTGGGCAAGATTTTCTTACCTTGATTTTTTTTTTTAAAGCACGCAAAATAGTGCCCTGCCATGTATCATCCTCTGCTCCCTCTCTTAGCATGTGGGCTCCTACAGCCACCTTATAATGATGAAGTGAAGGCCAGAAGAATTGTAGGAATATAGATCAAGTCCTAACATTCCTAACCTACTATACTCAAACCAGAAACTACTTATATATGGACTTCTTGTTACATGTGAAAATTAAACACTTATTTCTTTAAGCTAAGGTGGGTTGGAGATTTTGTGAGGTTTTGGGGTTTTTTTATTATTGACACTTGCAGCCTAAAGCATTCCTAACTGATGTAAGTTTTACCACTTCATAGTTATGTGAGCTGAAATATACATAGATAACTGAGTCTCAGTTTCTCATCTGCTGCAAAGACTAAATGAGATAGTATTTGAGAAACACTTGTTTTTACATAGAGTGCATTACCTGGTAAAAGTTTAATCTAAGCCATAAATCTGCCTCATGTCTAGCTTCAAATGACACTTTAGTGGGAGACACTAAATGTTAATCACTTTCACTACAGAATCTTAACTCTAAATCAAAGCCTCTAAGGAGTATTGAAAGACTATGTGCCAGAAACTGAACCGGATCCCCCCAAAATTCATATGTTCAAGCACTAATTCTCAATGTTATGCTATTTGACAATGGGGCCCGTAAGTTAATTAGGTTTAGATGAGGTCATGAGGGTGGGGCTAGTGTCTTTATAAGAACACCAGACAGCATCCTCGGTTCCACCCCGACTCTACTGCCACCATGTAAGGGCACAATGAGAAGGTAGATATCTGAAGCCAAGAAGACTGCTCTCATCAGGAAATGAATCAGCTGCCATCTCAGTTGTGGACTTCTCAACCTCCAGAATTATGAGAAATAAATTTCTGTTAAGCCACCCAGTCTATGGTATTCTGTCACTGCAGCCCACACTGGCTAACATGCTGTGTGAAAAGCATCTCCTACAAAGAGGCCAATAAGCAGAAAGGAGAAACTGCACTGTTTTAAGAAAATCTGGCATCTTCCATAACTGCTTAACAAAAGATTATTCTCTTCATAGGCTACCTACTTTCCATTCATTTCTTGGCCTAGAGCAGTAAATAGCTCAAAGCCTCCCAATCTTCTTTGGATTGGGGGTGGAGAAAGTAAATCCCATATTTATTTATCTTCCTTTTCCCTTCTGTTGAAGGAAAGGGAATGTGGAACCTCACTTTATAGCCAATTTACTTATAGCTTACTATACAGTGTGATAGTTAATCACATTGGGTTGTGAGTTATTCAACATGGTTTCAGATCTAGATTCTGTCAATTATTAACTTTGTGACCTTGTTTAAGTCAATGTTATAATTTGCAAAGTAGGATAATAATAGTATCTATATCTACTAAATGAGATCATGTATAAAAAGTACTTAACAAGTGCCTGGTGTAACAGAAAGTACTTGATTAATGTCACAGCTGAAAAAACATCATTGATATGATCAATGATGAGCAAAGTTTACCCAAATCTTATGAAATTTTGGGTCATCTCACCTCAATCATGTAAGAGGAAAGATGGACGTAGCACAGACTGACCTCAATATCTACTACTGTTAGTCTAGCTTATTTTCAAAATGGCCAAGAATAAATAAAAATTAAAATGGAAAATATGCAGTTTATTACAGATATCTTCCATTTAAATTAAATGTCCCAAGTGAAACCTAATTATTACCTACCCAAGAGTTTTCAAGTTAAAAACAAATAATATTTCAAATATCTCAATGAGACATAATTACCTAATGAGTTTATTATCCTATAAACACTACAATAATTATGACCTATGGTACAAACATAAAAAAAGATAATTGACTTTCTTCCTACAAATATAACACACTCCATGTGATCAAATCTGAATACTAGAAGATACTACTCAGAGCTCATAGTTTAGATGCCAAAAGTTCTAACAAGCCTTAACTTGCACCTACAAATGGTTGGTGACTGCTCCCGTTCTTGGTAAAATCTAAATCAAGCACAGAGGTTGGGGGCCCCCAACACCAAGTTTAGAGTTTGGGGGAAAAACAAAGAGGGGATAGATTGCCTAGACACTGAAAGAAAACCTGAGGATGAAAAAAACATGTTATAACCAAACAACCTAGGCATGGATGAAGATTAAAACTATAAACTATTTTAATAAAGGCTCAGGTCCTAAGTGACAGCAAATCCTTCTATACTATCAAATGAGGCTACAATATAGTCCTAAATCTGATCAGGTGAAGAAAATTCAGAAGATTCCAAAACTGAAAACTCAAACAGAAAATACCAGTCAACAGAGACTTCATGTTCTCATTCTCCTATGTACAGGTTTAAAGGGTAAATGATGAGTCAGTTCCATGTAGGGGAAAGAAAAAGCACAGGAAAGCTAATGTGAGCTGAGCCCACAAACACTCGAAAGCCTATGCAAATGTCTTTTTTCTTCTCTTTATAACTTATATCTACAAGGAAACTTCAGGATTCCTGATTCTTGCACTAAAACGCTGTTGTTCTGCTTTACCATTCTTTCACTATGAAATACTTACTTTCTTTCACTAACAATGAAAATGTCCCACTATTAAAATACCACAGTTGACACACCCTAAATGTCACAAAGGGAATTAGAGAAAAACAAGTCCAAAGGACAAACATTGGATACTAAAAACTGAGACCTAAAGTCATTTAAAACTTATTTTTAAAAATTTTTAAACCTTTATATGACCTTATTTTAAAATACAAAGCAAAATAATCTAATAATAAATTCTGAGAAATTTGGGGTAAAGCACAGGTTTTAGATTATCTTCTGAAGATGATATTATTTAATGCCTTTCATATGATTTCTTCTGAAGAGTTGGGCTATCATGGCTATATTCTTTTATATGCCAAATATTATAGCATGTATTTGAATTTTATCTCCATAATTACAGTATTACTTATTAAATATCTTTAATAGGTATTTTTGCCTAACTGCAAAAATATCATGCCCTCTGCTTCTCAGAAAACAGATAAAAACTTACATTTTTTTAAATAACAGCATTTTAAATAAGATATACTATGTCAATCTACTGAAAGTAGCTTACAAATTGCACAATTTAAGTATTGTAGAATAAAACACTTTCCAATCTAATTTCACATTTTTATTTGATTTAGTTTTTGAAAACTAGTCAATTTTTTCTTAAATTTATGAAGATAAAAATGCCAGTTTTGTTAACACACATTTTATGCATTAAAGCTTCATTACAGAGTAATGAAATTCTATACTGATGAGACATAGTAACTCTTGAAAAATCTACATTCGGATGCCATTTTCAGATTTTCCTTAAAATAAATTAAATCAGAACAGGATAAAGACAATTTCAAAGAACCCAAAACTTTAGTCCACCCACACTGTTTCAATACATTATTTTCCAATGTGAAAGGAAACACCAAAACCTATCAAGAAGGAAAAGTGACTTGATAAAAAAAAAAAGAAAGAAAGAAAGAAAGAAAGAAAGAAAGAAAGAAAGAAAGAAAGAAAGAAAAAAAGAGCAGTTTCTTTCTGAAAGCTTGACTCCAGTAATCTTATTGGCCACACTATGAACATGTGTCTAGGTTTTACGTGTTTGTGTAAGTATTAGAGAGTTCTCTGAGATGTCAGTTTTGTCAAAAAAGCAGATAGAGTAACTTTGATGCCAAAAATAGTATCAAATTAGCTTTCCCCACAAAAATTTTGGATTTGGCCCTTGATTTATGAAAAACAGAGACTTCTGTGAAAGGAGAAGCACTCAAATTGGTTAGGCCACCAAAATGCTAAAATAAAATAGAAAGTTATGATACTTTATTTGAGCTGATTTTTTTATAAGAACCGTATGTATGACTTTCACTTTCTAGAAAGTGGTTTTCTCTTGAACACACATCAGAACCATTCATCATAATATAATTGCAAGTTGTCAGTCAGGGCCGCACCCTTCGCTTTGTGGCAAACCGCCAACACATCTGTCAGAAGCACTCATAAGCTTCCGTGTGTTATTGTAATCCTCTACAAAGAGAACAAGCCCATTCACCGATTTCACATTTCCAAACGAAACAATGACTTGCTTAAAACCCAATCCAAATGAAATTGTTGTGTTTCCCTACAGACCATAAGCTACTTTCTCACCAAGTGACTGATCGCACCAGTAGATAAAGGGAATCATTTATGTTATATACAATTGATCTCTTTGTGTACTGATACACATTTTTTTAAAACTAGGAGGGGTATCTATATTGTATGATTATGTGTATAAATATATGCATATGTTTATAACTGCTTATATGAAAGATTGCAATAATATACTATTTCAATAAATTCCTTTTCCTTAACTGTCTTCCTTCAGTCATACAAACACTACATAGCAATAGAAACCAAACCCATTTCTAGTGAGAACAAAATGTGCTCTGGTATTAGAGCAGGTCAGTTCAATTACCATTGATTTAAATCATCCCTACAATCTGAAAGAATCAACTCTCAACAGAGTAGCGTAGTGAAAAGAAGATGGAATTTCTTGTAGCTACATCAGGCAAGACTTCAATAAAGACAGATTTTTTATTCACTGTGTATCTGATCTGCCAAAGAAGTTTCCAAGTATCAGAAGTAAACTCTAAAAACTTTAACACCAACAGAAAAAACCTCTTGTAAAAAAACAAAAAACTTAGATCCAAGGTGCCAAATGTTCACAAGTCATAACTTTTCAAATTGCTTTCAGTTGTATATATATGTTCCATTGCTAACTTGCCTGCCTGCTTTCTCTCTCTGTGTAACAGAGACCAGAATTACTATGTCAATGAAGCTTTTTTTATGTTTATTTATTTAATGCAGATTTGAATGAAAAACACATGACTTACTGGTATCAGAGTTATAAGTATTATTATCCCATAAGATGGGGCAATTTTCTCACGCACATATTTATATATAGGTATTAAATATATCGATACATGATTTTTCCTACTGTGTTTCTCAGAAATAAAATAAAGCTTTCATAAGTGAGGGAAGTGATGGAAACAAAAACTCTAAATCTAGCAAAACTTTATCAGTTCTCAGTCATCAGTAAAATATATATTTAATAAGTAAAACACATATTTTATATTTACCTTAGGTAGTAACTATACTAAACATATAGATTCCATATTAAATCTGTTAGTATCATACTTAAGTCAGAAAGTGAATTGTACTTATTTTTTAAAAAATTTAAGGTTTATTTATTTTTGAGAGAGAGAGAGGCAAAGAGAAAGGGAGACACAGAATCCAAGCCGGATCTAGGCTCTGAACTGTCAACACAGAGCCTGATGCAGGGCTTGAACTTATAAACCACAAGATCATGACCTAAACCAAAGCTGGAAACTTAATCAACTGAGACACCTAGGCACCCTGACAAGTAATTTTTAATATTTTGTCTTATTTAACCTTCATTTATTATGTAATTTAATGGTATCAAGTAGGTGATAATAACATCTCATATTACAGAAAATTCAAAGGATAACTTTCCTAAGGTCATGCAACAACAAAAATTCCTATCTCTAGTTTAAAAATATTCATGATGTTATCAAGTGTATTTTCACTTAATTATACGTACATGCAAAGGTAAACGCTGACATACATATGTGATATATGTATATATATATACTCACACACACCCTTGTCACCACCAGTATGCTCATTTACTTAGAGACTGTTTCATAAAGGGAGAAACTCTGTGGGAAGTCAAAGCAACAAATGCAACTCTCCAAAACTATCACTCCTAGGCACAATAAAACTTATCCAATGCTAGAACAAAACCTTGAATCTATAATATTAATTTGTAATTAAGTGGAAAAAATTGCTTTAAAATCATAGTAATTTGCTTAATGAAAAAACCCAACTCTTAAAATAATGTATATAATTAATCTCTGAATCCTTCACATATTTATAAGATGTGGAAACTATTCCAGCTAAAGACCACAAGGTTAGGGCACTATTAATTTAAGAAAAAATTAGCAGTTAAAAGAACACATTTCTATAATAATGTTTGATCCTCAGCAGATTTTCAAGTCTTTTTGTAATTTGTAAAAATATACAAATAATTCATTATTGTTGACTCTTTTTTATTATTACTTAGATGATAGCAAAAAAAATAAAGTATGAATTTGGGAGTTATTTAAAGAGAAATCCAACTAACTAAAGATTATCAAAACACATGTACATCAAAAAGCTATACATTTTAATAATTCATTACTACTTTATCTGGTATGAAAATTAAGAGTATTTTTAAGCTACTTTCCTAAAATTAATGCTTTTACTACTTGAAGTCTGATTATACACAAACACAGGGATTTACTTAATGTTTTGGCAAGATAACAATACAACTCTTTAAATTGCCCATATTAAATATGGTAGAATCAAAATGTATTTGCCATTTTTATTACGTGTATATGCACACACACACACACACACACACACACACACACAAAGAATCCTAGATATATATGTGTATCTTTATATAGATCTTGCTGAAGGTCAACACCAGATATAAAAATAAAAATTTCTACTTCAATAGCGTTCAGCTCACATCAGTTGAATGGCAATACCCAAACCAAATTTTAAGTAACAAATGACTCAGATGGTATTCATGTACAAATCAGGCAATTTTTATTATCTATAAACAATTTATAAACAAGAAATTGTGGTAACTTAATTTTTAAAGATAGATTTGATTAAAAATATTAAAACAGAAACATAATATTAAAAACATTGTATGGAATTCTTAAACAATTTTATAACACAAAAATAGATGATTTCAGATATGTTGCACAATATAGGTTCCCAAAATAGTTATGCTTAGAAGGTGATACAATTACTTATTCCAAATAAAATTTCTCTAGATAGTTTATCAGAAGATGATTTCCGTTAAACCGTATTTTACAAAAGGGATCATAAACATATACATACATAAACACACAACAACAACATAAAAAGACGCTCTCTAAATATACTAAGAAATAGTTTCTGTAGCTTTAATTTAATTTCTATTAAAGCTGCTAGAACTTATTTTGTCCTTTTTTTAATATTTTTAATGCTGTCAAGCACTAAATACGAATAGTATAAGAAATTCCTCAAGTAAGGGAAAGAAGCAAACCTGTATCTATAACAGGAATGCTTATATTTGCCATATTTTCTAATAATATTTTGTTATGCTAGAAAAGAAACTTCATTTTACAGTAATAATATTCTATAATTTCATTTACTGAAAAAAGTTCTCTAGAATTTGTAATTGTCCTTTATACAGCGGTGGCTTAATATAACTAAAATATCTCTGACATCTTGAAAGAAAAGGTTTGCTGAAAAATATAAAAGATGACCGAGTTCAGAATGCAATTATACAGTGTCTAATGACGATACCTAAGTAATGTGCTTATATTTAGTAATGAGATGGAAAGCTTTTTTCTTCTTAGGCTAATATTTAGCAAAAAAAGAAGTGTTATTTTCAACCCTAAAATGTTAACTCCAATTACCTAAGACTACAGATCCTCTCTCTCTCAAGTCTACCAAATTGCCTCTGGTATCTATTGTAGTGGAAAACTGGGTGTTCATGCTAATCAAATAATCTAATTAACAGAGTTACTATATTTATAGTACATGTGTTATTAATTTTCATAGAATTTAGGTTATTTTCCACTGAACATATTTAGTTCTTATTGCTTCAGGAATTATTTCATAATTTGCAAGTGTCATTGTCAAATCAAAAGGCAAAAATATCTGCTAAAAGTGTTCTGAAAGAATACATATAAAACTAGTTTTAAACTAGTTTAATAAAACTAGTTATCTACATATAGAAGTATTTTCAAACTTATACTCTTTAAAGATGTTTCTTTGTTTTCTTCCACTCCTTATTCTATACTCTTCCTCCTTATTCATGTTTCTATCATAGAACTTACTATTTTATATTAATATAATTCACCCAACAGATATTTCTTGATCACCTCCTATGTCCGAGGCAACATGCTAGATTCTGGAGAGTAAAAGGTAAATTAAACGAATAAGGTGCCTACTGCAGTTGAACTTTAGTTAATAGGAAATACAGGCACATAATGAGGCAAATAGAGAGCTGTGTTAGAAATGCTATGGTAGGGAAGTACAGTTGCTATGGAAGTCCATGTGTATCACTCTGCCCCCACATCCATATCAAATTTACTCCCTACTGCTTCCCTTCTGGGCTTCTTCTGGTCAAGTTGTATTTTATTCCAATTTTTGTTCCATGTGCATATCACTGTGGTCATTTAATTTGTTGAATATTTTAAATT
The DNA here is from genome assembly GCA_017311185.1 of Proteles cristata cristata. Taxonomy (NCBI): domain Eukaryota; kingdom Metazoa; phylum Chordata; class Mammalia; order Carnivora; family Hyaenidae; genus Proteles; species Proteles cristata. The sequence goes on along the minus strand of JAESUZ010003673.1, from coordinate 422,138 downwards.
AATGATGAAACATGTCCTAAACTCTGAATACCTTTCCTCTTCATATTTACGACCATTAGTACTATCTAACAAACATAAAAAAGTACACAGCATTTACATCAATTATAAACTATACTTTGTCATATGGAATAGACTATTTCAACGTTTGTTTGGAAGTGTAGGTGAAGTCAAGTGAAGCTAACTTGATCATAGATAAACCATACATTCTGGTTTTCTTTAACTGAATATGAGAAACAAAATAAATGATATTAAGATCTTAGTTAATTAACTCAACTACAACAAACATAACAGTAACTGACCAGTTTTTTTTAATTAAACTGATAGAAAAAATAATTATGAAAAAAATCATTCAAGAAGAAATTTAAAAATAAAAATGTTCAGGGTATTCAACTTTCCAGTGACTGGCATTGTTCCTCGCACACAACAGAACTCAATTAATGTCTGTGAATGAAGGAATGAATGAATGATCCACCCAGTGCTGTATCACGTGATGATTATAAAGACTAAGCAACACTTCTGAGATTCTGTCTAGTCCTAAATCAATAAAAACATATTCACTTATATTACCTACTGACCTGCTATGACAGGAAATTTACCCAAAGTTTTTGGGAATATTTTTAAGAAGTATGAAAAATAATGAGTTTTCTGATGAACATTTAATAAATAATATTCATTTGCTTGTATTTTCCATTCTTTTCTTTTCCCAAATAACCAAAATTTGGGTGTAGAATAATAGGATTATAAATCATTTTCTGTTACATGTCTTATAAATTTGGCAGATGTGTTATTCAAACATAAAAGTACTCACAAATTTAAGAAACTGAGCTTCTTGAAATATAGCTTAATTTAATGTATTTTCTTTTTTTTTTTAAGTAAAATGAATTTTTCATTCCTTGCCTTATTTAGTGCTTCTGAAGAGAGTTTCCTTCTCTAACAAGAAAACTCCTTTTCAAGTCCCACTGTAATTTTCAGAATAAGGCACTGGATAAAATATCTCAGTATGTACTGGGATCAGTGCAACTTAGCTTTGTGGCTAAGCAATGACAACAAAAGTCTGATGATGTTTTGTGAACTGTCAGTGACTTCCCAGTAAGCACAATTGAGAGCAAAAGCCTGTTAGTAAATAGCAAGGGTAGGAATGCTTCAGGACAATCCTGTGAACCAAACTGCAGGTCAAATTTCTTAACTAAGATATTCCTATCTTTAATATGATGATCAATATGTTCAATAAAGCATTAATGGGCTACATGAATTGTGACATAGAGTGCTATCTTGTAAAAAGGAAATGCTAGCAGGCATATTCTGAAAAATTACAAAGTGCTTTTACCATACTCATCCTATTTCCTGTGCTTTGTCCCTATATCCATTTTTTTTTCAATTATTGCAGCTTCATGCTTATGTAGCATATAAAGAATACAAAAAAGAAATGTTAATATCTATTAAATAGTGGCAGTAGAAATTTGGGTGCCTATTCTATTTAACGTTCTGTATGTTTCACTTATTTTATAATTTAAAATTTTTAAATTAAATTCTTATCAAGCCCAAAAAATGATGGGCTAGATGAAGTGAGAAAGGCAAGGCAAGTATTGATAATTTTTGAAGCTACATTATGGGTGCAAAAGGGCTCATTATATTCTCTACTTCCATGTAATTTTGGAAATTTTCTGTATTAAAAGGTTTTTCTTTAACAAAAAAGTGATTGTTATGAAAAATAAAAATGAAAATTTGAGAGATTTTCAAGCAATATGAAAAACAGAAATGTACTTGTTGCTATTGTTGATATGGTCATGTAGATGAATCTGTGAAATGTAAACTTGTTATTCTGATGAAATAAATCACTCAAGTGCAGATTATTTAATTAAGAATTTGGAGGCAAAGGGAAATGCTATATAGTGTGCTATACCATCTCTTTCCAACTCTCCTCCTTTAACAGCTCTTTTTTCTTTCTCCAACCCCCCCCCCTTTCCACCCCTCTGGCACACACACACTCTCCCCCTAAACTGACTATTCCTGTCCTAAAAGAACCACCCCTCACCTTGAAGACAAATAAGCAATGGTCAAATAAAGCATAGGCCGATGAGTTTACCCAGTCCTAATCAGATGAGCCTGTAATGCAAGATAGCTTAAAGAGAGGGTCACTTTACACCCAAGTATTCTACCTGGACATCATACTTGTCATGTTGACTGGCAACATGGAAAAATAGAAAGAAAGGTTACTAAGTAACCTGAATTTTTATTTCAGCTTCCCATTTATAGCTACTCAACATATTAGTCATTAATTTCCTCACTTCTAGAATAGGATAAGAATAAAGCCTACTCTTCTCTAAACTAAAAATTTTTATTAGGCTCAAATAATATGTGTGAAAGCTTTTCACGAACTGTAAACTACAGTACTATATACAATTAGAGAATCAGTAAACTAACAAAATAAGACCCAGAGAAATCCTGGCGTATCCATTTATATAAAATAAAGCCATTACATATTTGACCCTACACAGAAGCTTTGTAAGGCCTTGGATACTGTCAGAGAGTTCCTGAGTTCCCCACTAATTATGAACTAGTGAGCAGGGAAGAAGACCGATGCATTGCAAATGAAATTTAAAATGTCTTGAAGCTCAAGAACAAACAAATGAAATATCATAAAGCTCAAGTACATTGAATTTGCATTAAAAAGAGAAGGGAAGAAACTACGCCAAGCTTCCAAAGCTTGGGTGTCTCCCCACCTTTGTATATGCCCTGTAGCCTTCATGCTGCCTTTCAAACTTTAGGGTTACACTGGTTATTCAGCCTGAGTTTACCTAAAAAATGTTCAGGAGAGATAAGAGAAAAGACAGAAGTACAGCAAAATTTCCCAAAGGTCCAGTGTTCCCTGGAATGGCCCTGATTCAGAAGATTGCCGTCCCAAAATACCCAACTTCTTCAAAGCGTTGCTCAAATCAGGACTATGCTAAGGCCTAGTCTACCAATATATTTGAATTTCTAAAGTTATCCTCTTATGGATCAGCCCCCTAAATACTTCATCCATTATCAGTCCACAAGGCCTGATGTATCATTTGACACATTTTCTAGTCCCATTTTACCATTCCCAACCTCATAACAACACGGCTGATTGGTGTTGCTAGTTTGGGCATTAAATACACTAAGTATATGAAAGAGTAGTTGTCACAAATGGATATCAAAGTGGAGAGAGTAGATATGACTTAAGCTGGAATTTTCTTCAAACCCTTCTAAGCAATGTTATATTCCTATACATCTTTGAGTAATATATTCTAGGGCTCATTCATTCATTTATTCATATTTTAAGAAACATAAATAAGCATATATTACATGTAAGGCTATGAAGGCTTTTTAATGGTATACCAGGCAGTGAAGTGTCCTAATAGTTCAGTTGTCAAAAAGTACATCCTGATTCTCCAGTGGTATATAATGTCTCATATAGAAGCTGTCCTTTGACAAAGGTAAATTATTTTATACAATACTTTCTTTTCCAGAGCACATCAAGAAATCTTTGATTCTAATTTGTCTCACATTATTTCTGTATTATTAAACAAATCATATTTAACATGAATTCATCCAAAGTATAATTTTCTACAAATTAAAATGAAACTTAATTTTTTACCTTTGCTTTTTAAAATTTCAAATCACAAACTGATGTTTATTTAAAGGGTCAGATAAAATATTATAATGAATTCTTACCTTTAAATATCTTTCTATCAATGGGTTTATTGAGGAAAAAATTTAAGTAATGGCACCAAAACAAATTGCAAGAATTAAAACAAAAATTTTAATCAACCAAGAAAATAGTTTTCATTAACTATTCATATAGCTAAATACCATTATTACTCCCTCCTAAAATCAATTACATGAAGTAAGGTTAAGATTGTTCTCAACATTTTTAAACAAGATCACCTAACAGTGATTGGAGTAAAAATCATTTTATTTTATACAATGATCAGGCTGTGTGAATGGAAACTGAGGTGCAGGGTATGCAACCTGTATTTAGTGAAGTAACAAGTTTGGCATATTTTGGAGGCTTGTAAAATCTTCTCTCTGAGCACGGTAGGTCAGGAGTTTCATCTTTTAAATAGCTAAGGTTTTCAGCAGGCAGTAAATAATGTGAGTTCGAAAAGAACTTGGGTATCTCACTTTTATCTTTTTAATCAAGAGTCAGATTGCTATGCCTAAAGACATTTTCCTCCTTCAACTTAAAGAAATGAACATGTCAGATTAGATAAATCACTAGACAGCTGCTAACAAAAACCCTAGGTGTGTCTCTTCACTTTGCTAAAGCCCAGATGCATCCAAATCAAAGAATAAAAGAGCACGTTAAATGGCAAACCCCCTAGAAAACTTTCTGGGAACATTTGGGCTTTATTCAGATCCTTTCCATTCTACCTCTGACAAACCAGTCCTGGATTTAAATCCATGTCTAAAATAAAAAGCAGAAGCTGATTGGCCCAACAGGAAAATGGGAAATTTCATGGGCCTAAAAGTCCAGCTGAAACTATCCTGGCTATATCTCAAAGAACACCAATACTCATCTCCAAGGAAAGAGTAGAATGATGGAAATGGACTTCATGCATTGCCACAATGGCTCTGCTGGGAGCTGAAGCCTAATTAGGGTGATTAGATATAAAATCTTTTAACAAGCATTATTTTAATAAATCACAAAACCTGAAATCTCCTACACCTGCAATGATTTGCAATGTTTCAGTTACAATAGCCATATTCAGTGTACTTGTTTCTGTTACTACCTACAGAATGGAGCAAGTCAACCCAGACGCACAGTCTCTTACAGTATCAAGAAAGTGTCTTCCTCTAGGACCATGAGTCTTCACTTCAGACAAACACAGCAAGATCTCTCAAAAATTGGAGTGAGAATAAACATCTCATAATGAGAGAGAAAATAAAATATCTTTCAAGTTTTCTTACTTGGTGAATTATTTCCATTTGAAACTTATGAAATCATCCATTTTTGTGACACTTTTAATAGTAATATTTGGGATTATTAGCATGATAAACTTCTCACCTATTCATCTTTTACTTTAAAAAATCTGCTCATCTTATGACTAACACCTTGGCATTCAAACAAATACTATGCTGAGACAGAAAAAAATAAAACCTGTATAAATGACAGAGTGCTCAACCATGAACACATTGTCTTTTATGAATATTATAATCACAGAATCAATAAGCCTACAAAGAAAAAACAGGACACAAAACGTGTTTTGTCATTTCTGACGAAGTTATAAAAACAACAGACATTCAATATGCCAAGTGTTCTTCAATCCTTCATAATCATAGCCTTATTGAAGTGAGGACAAAAAGGGTCTAATTGCATAGGAGCAATCTCAATGTAATAGGTTATACACCCAGGCACTGCTGCACAATACAACAAAAACAACGTTCCCTGTGTATAGCAGAATGTCATCTCTCATTTTCAGGCAATTACCTTCTTTCTTGTCAACAGTTTTAATAACCTCCATCATCTCTAAAAGACTTTTGCTTCAGTTAAATAATTTTCAGCTTTTTAATATGCAAATGTGCTTGTTCATATGCATGGGTGAAGTGGCACTGCTACTTGAAATGTGTCAGTACATTGTGGAGCACCTGCACCTCGGGGAAGCTTGATTTAATTGACACCTAATACTATTCATTATTCCACTTAGTGAGCAACTCCTATTAGTCACCTGTAGGTTTTCCTATAAGCAGTGCTTTGGCCACCAATAAAAATATGAATATTTCTATAAATAGAATGTCCATATTTAGTAAACGGGGTTCACTACTGTCAGAGCTTTGGGGGAAGAAATGAGGGGTAGTATGGAATCAATAGTTTTTTCAGCATGCAATTTATAAAGTTCCTGTCATTTTTCTATAGAGTGCTACATATACGAAGAGTTGCACTGTCTGGTAAATACATGATGCTGTGTTTTCTCTTATGTGGCTCAATAAGTAATATCCTGCCTAATGGGATGAATGGATGAGTGAATGAATGAATAAATGGATGCATGTATAGATGGATGGACAGACAGTCAGATGGATAAATGAAATAATGAAAAAACAAGCAAACAAATCTATCTTCTAAAATGCACCATTAGCTTTTATTTTTGTTTTTTGAAGTCAGTAAGGTATTCTTAATTCTAGTGATTCCAGCCTAAAGGTGTTATTAAAACTGAATTCCTTACTATTATATATGACCTACATATGCCACAAAGTTAAAAAAAAAATAAAGGCAGAATCTTGCTAATAAACAAACAGTTACTGATATTACCTTCTGAGGTAAAGTAATGGCTAAGAGAATGCTATTGTGAGGCCCGTGGGATAAATGACTTTAAAATATCAGCTGGGAGAATTATAACACATAAGGGATTTTATGTATTTGTTGGTATTAATGTAATAAACATGTACTGTAAATGATTACAACTTAAATCTATTAGTCTTTTTGCCTTTATGAAAATGGAAGGATTAACAATGAAGAGAATACTCAGACTTGATAATATTAGGGATGCTTCTTTACCACATGGTCTATGACCTTATCATCCAGGCCACATTTCTTTCTGGCATTAATGCATTTGTTAGTCCCAGAAGGCTTAAAGTACAGATGTTTAACATCCTGCTTATGGACAGATCATCTGGAATACGAAGTGAGAAATCTATACTACTTATTAGTATATATTATGAGTGTAACAGATTTAATAGCCCATTCAAACAAGATTAGTGAAACCATAGCTCAGGAAAAAAAGTATCATCTTAACAGAGATATGCTCTCAAACCTGCAGGGGGAAAAAAAGAATAACTGAAAGCATATTTTCAGCTGGAATATGTTTTAGGAGATCAAAGGAATTTGTCACTAATTAATGTTGTTTATATAGTAGCATAAGAAACATTAATTATAGTCTTCAATGTAAACTTAAAACCTTTTTATGGAAAGGGGATTTATAAGTAAGGTGGTAATCTGGCTCTTTGGAAGGCTTATCTACAACATACTGAAAGTGATCATAAATCATGTTAATGTCTAGGATGCAAAGAAAAGTGAGTGATAGTGGGAAAAGATTGAGTTCTCTTAACCCCCAGATCCAATCATTTTTAAGGAATAAGGGGGTGGGGGAGAAAAAGAAAGCAGTGGTCAACTAGACCTTTGTTGGTATCCCCCAAAATGTAATCTCTAAGCTGAAGAATGGCAGCTGGCAGAACAGCTGGTGAATAGGATTAATGTCAGAAGAAAGAAATAAAACTCAACATATGTCCAAGCCTGCGGTGCTGGGACTGAGCATGATTATACCCCGACGGATAGGCTGAATACAGCTGGAAAGTGCCACTGTGCCATGCTTCTCTACCCCACAAGGTCATTGCTAAGAAGTACAGCTAATGTCTGAACAGCAAATTTAACTTTGACTGAAGAATTCAGTAACTGGGAAGAAGAGAGGGAACCTAGATTTTTAACCCTACCCATGTGCTGAATAATTTAACCCTCAGTGCTTAGTTTGCTGTACCACAAAGCAAACCAAAAGACAGATCAGCACTGAACCTAACAGATTGCACTAAAGTAAATATAATTTTTAAATCATTTAAACCGCTTAATCTCATCTCAATCACATCAAATATGTTAGAGCAAACATATTTCCATCTTTCATTTAGAGTTTAAATAGGCACAAAGGAGAAAAAATCTAATTAAATATAACAGTAGATAGGGTTTTGTAAATTTGCAATACTTTTCAATGTTAAAATTTTAAAGTTACTTCATCACAATGAGCAAAAACATTTTAAAGAAGCAGTTTTCCATAGCACAACCATCATGTGCTCAAACTGAATAAGAGAAAGTTGTATTCTGTTGATGCAGTTGGCCAGAGTTTACCCTTTTGTAATAGATGAGCGACATCAGAATTAAACTGTTGGAACCAGTTACTGTGATAAACAGTAATCACGTGGACGTTACAGATAGATGAGAAAAGGTTATAATTATAGAAAGTTAGGCAGAATAAATTCTATCCAATTGTTTCCTCATTTAACAACTATGTACTATAAACATTTTAAAAAGAAATGAGTGAGCTTTACTAAGAGGGTATTGCCCTACTTATATCTGTCCTTGATTTCTTCAGACGCCTGAGCTAACTTGAGCTCAACGATCAGATTATCAGAGGCCACAAATCACCTTCTGAGCTAGCACTCTCACTACATTCTTTTGGCAATACATCCTTGAGTGGGGGTGAGAGTGGAGGGAGGGAATTGGAGAGGTTTATGACAAAGGAGAAGAATGGAGTTGTGACTTACAGGCCTAAGGGCAAAGCTCCGCAGCCTCACAGGAAATCTTTTGAAAATCCATCCAACAAACAAAAATCTAGGCAAATAGCCACTCCCTGAAGAAGTTACATTTTATTTCTTATATTCCCAGTTGGTTGGGGGGTCATCACAGCGAAAGACTGCCAGTCCCTACTCTCTACACTACCATTGTTCTGAGACTGTCAAAAACCTAGACCACGGTTTTCTCTGCAATCAAATGTAAACTCATCACCAAGTTGCTTAATTTCTTCTCTCTCTATATGAACTAATTACTAGCTTATACATGCATTATAGCAGCCTCAATAGAAAAAAAAAACTCTAGAAATTAGGAAACAAAACTTTAGGTGTTTTAGGTAAGCATACTGATAGTTTGAAATTCAAAGTGGGAGTCAATCCGATTTTCTTAACTGATTCTCAAGTACGCAGGGTCAAATTGTGAGAAAGGGGTTTCTTGCCAGGTAAGATATTCATCAGGCCTTTCAAATAACACTTTAGATAATCTATCAGGTTAGAAAAATTGTTATGCATTTGTTGCTTTTGTCCAGGAAATATTAATTTTCAAAGATCTGATCTTCATTTTGTGTGCATGACAGGTTTTACTTAGACCTACGGGTGACAACACCGAATGCATGTGGGCATTTGGACATCTTTATTTTATTTATAAATTTTTACTCACACTTTAAAAGTCTCCCTAATATTTGGAAATCTTTAAGTGTTAATCTGGTATAGTTTACAGCTCTATGAAATCTCAAATTATCCTACATTAAATGTTTAACATGAAGGAATCCAGGTTATTTCTGGAAACTCAAATGCTAGAAAAGTCTGTGTGTAATCCAAATAAATATTTAAATGGAGTTGCCAATTTTAATGCTGTTATAATGGCTACTACCATTTTATAAAATTCTAAGGTTGTATGCTTTGAGGTTTAATGGCATTCAGCATTTTTAAGAATCTTTAAATGCTAAAAAAATTGTTTTGATTTGCCATTACAGAATATGGAAAGAAATCCACATAGCTTATTAATGTCTTCTGAATTGTTTAAGAGGATTTTAAGATATGAGTTAAAAGAATTTCATAATCTTAATTTCAATTTCTCCTTTTCATTTAATAGTAGACATTCATTAGGACCCACACACTGTAATAAATTATAATAATTTCAAACAAGAATTAAATTACTAGGTATCTAGTGAAAGAGCCATTTTTTCTTAGGTACCCTGTAATCTAACTGTCAGATCTAAAATCTATTCCCAATCAACTCTTCACAACATTCACATTTATTCATCTATGTTAAATTAATAAAAGGTGTGAATAATACTGACAAAATTGATCATTATTGTTCATGTAGATTTAGAAAATTATAAGGTAATCTAAAATGTAAAAGGAATTGAGAGAAACTATTAAGGTTCTTATAAATAAATTCATCCTATGCTATTTTTTCAAATCAAGACTGAAACTTCCACAAGACTTATTTAAATTGACTATACAAGCTATTTGATAAATTGTACATTTTTAGAACATAAACCATTTTCATTATTTTTGACAAATATCAGTACAAAGACTACAGTAGCATTAGCGTTCAACAAATACTTTAGGAAGCTATACCAAAATAATGTTGGAAAGTAAAACCTAATAGTAGTCCGAGACAGTTTATAGCCATAGAAAGCAGTTTGATGAAGGAAAGACACAACCACAAGGGAACATCACAAAGAGTTAGCTTTCCCAGAAATAAATACCATCTCCTTCATTTTTCCTCTAGATAAAGTAATATGAACATAATTTTTACCTGGATTGCCAAAGATAAATACAATTCTACTGACTAACATCCCAAAACAGAATTCCCTTTATAGAACAAGTTTGCACAGTCACTGTATTTCCTTCAGCTAGCCTTGCTGACCCTCTCCTCTTTAACTAGCATCCCTGAAGATAAAGTAAAGCGTGTCAACATCTGTTCCCATTCACACCGATTTTAATTTACCAAAAGAGCTTTGCTATTTTCAGAGCAGACTCCAGAGCACAATGACAGATTTAGGGCCTTTACTGGGGTTGCATTTCTAGTGTGTCAGCATTTCCTACTCACCAAGAGTAGATTCCAGGGGGTCACAACAAAGGAATAGCTGAAATTCAAACTTCATTATAGAGATTTTTCCCACCCTTACTTATTTCATTATAACTTAAACTACCAACATGCTTGTCCTATTTAGTGGGGCATCATTGGTGCTGCATAGTAATTGGACTGAAATTATCTAGTCCTGGGGCAAAGATGAAGGTCCTTTAGGCCCTTCCTGTGGAGTTCTATATACATAATTACCTCTCCCAGAACTTTATATCCGGCTGAAATTTAATAACCATAATATAACAACTTTATAACTCTTTACATTTCTAAAGTACTATAATGTGTTTTAAAATACTACCACATACTTAATCTGTTTCATAATATGATCACAAGTACTGAGTTTTAAGTCACAAATATTCTTTCTACTCTCAGTGTTCCATAGTTGCATTTCTTTTGCCATGTTTTACTGTGATATTTTAATATGTGTAAAGAAAGTCGCTCTCACACCATCCCAGTTTTCCCAGATAATTCAGAGTTTTTAAGACACAATATGAAGAGCAACTTGGAGAAACAATGCACAAGTTGTGTTGTAATCAAATAACAACTAAGACATGAGCAGCTGAGCAGAAGGAAGATGGGCAACGGAATGCCGTGCAGCAATCAGCACTGTTGACTAATCAGAATTTGAGACACTAGAAGGTAATAAGGGTATTATAAAGAATGGCTTATTGAAGGAGCAGCTGTTTATGTGTAGCTCACTGTTTAAATGAGTTCCACTAGATTGCCATGGTATGTTTTGGTGAAAATGTTTAACTCCTTTTAAAATGATCATTAGAGAAGAAACAGCAAGTACCAAGTGGAAAGTTTGGAGATATCAAAGCCCCAACTAAGATTTCATAGCTTTAGAACAGTTATCTGGGTGTTTGGATATTATAACAAATGCCAATTCCGATGGCCTTTTAAGTCAAAAGAACTTAGGTACTCATTCCTAAAGAGCTTAGAAGTTAGCTCTATGCCACCATCATTATTTGGTCACTATGGGTACAAAAATGAAGTTGTGATATAATGGGAGATTCTTCAGAGGATGATGAGTAGAAAATGCACAGCAAAAAATGCTTATCAGGACAGTTGCAAATCAGAGAATGTCATAGAATTTAGAAATCAGTCCCTCTTCTCAATAAGCAGAGGGAATAAGACCCAGAATTAAATTTCAAAATAAAGTTTTTCATGTGTTTGGCTAACATATAATACTAAAACCACTCTCCTATCCTGACTGAGAAGAAATAAATAATTTTTAAAGCAGAGGAAAGAGAATGTAAAATAATGTTTAATTCCCTGTAATTTTCACAAAGCAATCATTATGTGATTCACAACTATTTGTCATACAGTTGTGTTGCTTTGCAACTGAATCAGTTTATAGGGTTTTGTCTCCCTTACTTTCACCCAAGAAGCAATTGTCTATTGTTTTTTCTGTCCTAGAAAACAGGGGAAAAAATCTACAAATTACAAGATAAAGACACCAAAAAATACTTCAAAGAATTTATCATAATATAGCATTATGAATATTTCATTTTGACAACAAGTGTTCGGTAATATTTTAAAGCAGTCAGCAACCGGTCGAAACTCTGCTATCTTTTGTAACAGTTCACATGTCAAACTGGCAAAGTGCCCACAGTGTAAGACAGAAAAAAAAAATCTATTTAATGTCTGCCCCACAAGGCGACATGAGGTTTGATTGGCAGAAAGCAGAGAGTGGCTTTTGATCATGTGTCCTAACAAGCAGTTCCAGCTCCTGTCTTTTCAGCTGATGGGCTCCACATTACCCATTCAAACAGAAGTGACAGACCACTGCACTACTCTCGGCTCTAGTCACACGCAGTGGGAGCTATGCTGGAGACAGAGCCACTGATTAAATATATCACTTTTTCAAGACAAGCAGGTTGTCTGAATCAAAGTTGGACAGAATAGACTCAACATTATTAAAAGGGGATATAAAACTAGGATTGAGTGATGTTCAGCCAGTTTGCACAGCCTCGGGGATTCCCAGGCTGACAGGGGGAATAAGGAACAGCAGAACTCATAAAACAGGGTCAGAAATTAGCTGTGACACCTTGGCTATTTTCCCATCACTTCAGGACAACTGGGTTTCAAAATTCTGGAGTCTCTTTTTACCTTTTTTACTTTCGTTTTTTTTTTTTCAATGAATTCAGTAGAGGGAGAAAAACACATAAAAGCATGATTACTGCAGTTTGTCAATTATAGTCTTAAAGGGAATAAAGTACTGGATGCAAACCCTTTGCATCTCATTTGAAAATATACTAATACAGGTTCTTCTAACTAGGACCCTAATTTTAGAATTTTATTGCATTTTTTGGTTTGGTATTATGGTGTAACTTTAAAGTACAAAAATATTAATCATAGAAGTTGTACAGTTTAATATTTTCTAAGTGTCTTGACTGCCAGAGGGCTATCGAAGTGGTAGTGATCATATTTAACCATCCTATATTCTTTGCTATCGCATGTATATCATTTAAAGATTTTGTTTTAAATATACCTAGAGACATAAACATCTAAAGCGTATAGAAGTATTCAATACAAATTCTTCATTGTCTAAATTCATCATTTTTAAATTATTGAATGTAGCATCTTGTAATCTTTGGTGCATTATCACCTTCCTATATATGCAAATAAATAAAATCTAAAGTTATTTTCTGTTTGGAAATGTAAAAACAAATGTCCAAGGAAGCAAAAGAAAATAACTCTCTGGCTATAAAAACTAAAGGAATATGCCAAAATATAAACAAAATCTGACACAAATTGGTTGCAACCAAAATATATAATCAAATAAATGATACATTCGGATGTTATCTTAAAATAGTCCTTTCGTAAGATTTTAATTTCTTCTCAACTACATTATAAAAATTCATTTTTATTAATTTTTACTTTTTTGGTGGCATGCTCCACCTATTTCTTGGAACACTTATGTTCTCATTATTAGTTTTAGCATCACTGTAAATATTTAGTAGCAAATTGTTAGGTATTTAAGTTACACTGAAAGTATTAATACCTCTATCAAGATGAAGAGAGAAGAGTAAGGAATTTAGTGATGAAATAGGACACTGAACTAATTGGGGGTAGAGAAAGACAAAGATTTGTCATTTGCTAGAAGGTGACAAAATTACAAAGAAATGGTTGGTGTTAAGTCTGTGAAAAGTAACATTTTATTTTATTATGTTACTGTTTTGTTACATTTACTTTAAATTTCAAAGTTAATTTAACACTTGCTAGTATATATTGATTAAAAGATGCATTATATCTCAGAATAATCTTAATATAAATCCTATTTGATTTGTGCTCCATATGCTACAGAATATGCCACCTCTAATGATAAATAATTCCATATTAATCAAATATGCATTTTACTGCGTTAAAAATCAAGTTACATGTCATCTGGCTTCTGCACTTCATGTCTTTAAAGGTCTTCAGATTGATGAAGATGATGATAATGATAAATTTTATCCAAAGTTATCATAAGCACAAACAAGCAATTATTTAGAAATCTGATTGTTTTCAAAAAAAAAACGTAAGAAAATTATCCTGAAGAGGATAATTGGACTTCCTATGATAGCCCAGGTTAAAAAAAAAAAAGGAAAAAAATCTTTTTTGGTGATTGCTTCCCCAAACCTGAAATACAGCAAAATAGCATTCCATTTTTTCCTCAGAAGTGGACTGTATTCAACTATCCTTCTTTTTTATCTTTACCACCACCACCATCATCACCACATGCCTTTTTATTTAAGACTGGTAGGAAGAAAAAAAGAGGAAATTGCTACAATAAGTGGTAAACTACAAAAGGTAGGAGGAGACAAAATCTGCATATGTATTGCCAATGAGAACATTAGACTAAGTAAACCTGAGGCACTCCAAAATACATTTTTCCATTCCCGGAAAAACACAACTGCGTATTACCCATGCTTTGCCAGATGGGTCTTTTATATTCTGTGCCAGGGAAGGCCGAAGAAAGGGGGAAGAAAATGCACAAAATATTTTTGCAACACCATAAAAAAAGAATACTTTCTTTAAAAAAAATCCAAAATAATTAATTATTTTAGCCACTATATTATTGCTTACAGTAATACACAGCAATAACATTTACATTGATTGAATTCTGTTTCCTTAATGTGAAATTTGTTTGGGGTTAATTAGCACGGCTGAGGAATAAGCTTAATAATTTTATGTTGTTTACACTGGAGGCAGTTTTCCACGAGCACTGCTCAGGGAGGAAGTGACATCTTCTAATTTCAGACAAAACATGGAGGTGAGGGCAGCTGCTCACTGTGGGATCACAAGCCAGGCTCTTTTTCATTTAGCAAGCCTCCTCACTACTTGAGGTGTCTAATGGCAACAATACAAAGTTGTTCAAATTATTTCTCAGGCATGGTAAGTTTCTAAACCAAATATTGAGCTGAGCAGAGGGAAAAGAAAGGAGTTATACAAATGGAGAAATCCACAATATTAGACATTTTTACTACCCCTTCCTTAAGAAAAAGCAGGTCTAATTAGTTGTCTCCCTAAAATGCATACCTAGCATTTTTATTATGTATTATAACATTTTGCTCAGAGCTGACATTTTTATTCTGACAAGCACTGTCTGGAGAGCTCTCAATAAATAATACATTGACAATTTTCAGTAAATAAGCAGTGGACACAAATCGTTATCCTTACTTACAGCTGCCCCACTCTAATAGTGCTTTTACAAGTGAGGTGACTATTCAGTCTAATGCAATCCTCTCAGTGCTGGAAAGACATTTTCATTCATTACCACGGTCACAAGCACTTAAAGCACTTTTAAGCCCTGTTGCAAAACAGCAGGAATGGCAGAGCAAGTGGGGCTAACAAAAACTAAAGTTCATCACCAGAGAAACCTGAGGCTGTTCACCTAAACAACTAGGAAATTCACTTATGCCCAGGCCACCTCAACACTTCTAGATCTCCATGACTAACAAGTATACAAGATTTTCTTTGGCAATTAAATGTTAACCTTTTTTTTTTTTTAGGTCAAAACAAATAGCTTTTTATTGGTTTTATTACAGATGTTAGGATTCAACAGCATGGCATTTGCAGTGATGGGGCAACTGGTCACTTAGACTCTCACTAACAGAAGAGAATGATTTCCACAGAATGACAATTTAGATAATAATTCCCTTCATTTCAAACTTAATTCAGATCAACATATTAACTTTGATGACAGACTGTATACATAAGGCTCTGCTCCCTAGATCAAAAAAAATAAGCAATAAAATAAGAGATGTCGTTTCCACCATAACCAGAACAGAACACCATGTCCAGGGCATTGAAAAGCCCTCCATCTCAACACCACTGTGAATTCCTATGAGGAAAATAATACAAGTAATTTTAGACTAATAAATGTTAACCTTCTTAAAGCCCAAACACTATGGGCTTTGTTTTCTGTATCAAATTTGGTTCATCACCCAGGAATATCTGTTATGCACCCTTAGATAAGGGATCATATGCTAGATGCAAAAACTGAAATAAAATCCGAATTCAGATGAATACATGTGAAACCACACAAGAACCTTTCTTCTTTCCTTCATCAGCTTCTCTTCCCTAACACCGTCACCTGAACTCACCGTTAAACGGAGAGAGCAGTCATGAATTCATTTTTCTTCATGATATTACACCAATTTTATTTTCTACCTCTCAGAGATACAGACTTTTTTGAGATAAGATTTAAAGAAATAGTAATACAATGAATGAGAAAGTAATATCTATACACCTGGACATAATATTGCCTGTAGGTTATACCTTCATTCTACTTTCTTTTTAAGTTTATTTATTATTTAGAGATTGAGTGAGTGAGCATGCACAATCAGGGAAAGGGCAAAAGGGGAGAGAGAGAGAGAATCTCAGATGCAGAGCCCAAAGCGGGGCTAGATCTCAGGAAACCATGAGATCATGCATGACATGAGCCAACATGAAGAGTCAGACACTTAACTGACTGAGCCACCCAGGCACCCCTTTATCCTACTTCATAATCAATTTATTCATTATTTTTACCCTTTTTTAGACATTTGTTGATCATGAATATTGCTGAAAATATGTTTCCCAGTTAGAAGATGATTTCATGGTATCTTATTATGTGGCTTAAGCTACAGCACAGTATAATGTGGTATAGCTCCTATATCAAAGTTTGAATCTTCAGTGTTTGTCAGAAATATCTGGTGAACTTGTTAAAACATGGGTTCCTGGGCCCCATCCCAGACTTTCTGATTCAGTATCGAAGAGGTGAAGCCCAAGAATCTGCATTTCTAACAAGTTCCAAGGTGATGCCAATGCTACTGACAACGTGAATCACTGGCCTATAAAATTAGCTAAGTTTACCTGAACAGATAAGACACACATAGCTTGTATTGGCTTATTGTTGCTTCTCTTCTCTTAGAAGAATAGAATGACAGATCACAGAGCTTTCACATGTGGAACAAATTTGATGCCACCTGAAAGCTATAATGACTAATTACAATGAGTTCTTCTATGAGTTTCATGGCTTCAGGTATCACGATTAAGTGTTTTATCCAGTTTATTCTTGTGTATGATGTAAGAAAGTTGTCCACTTTCATCCTTTTGCATGTAACTGTCTAGTTTTCCCAATGCCATCTGTTGAAGAGACTATCTTTCCCTACTGTATATTCTTGCCTCCTTCATCATAGATTAATTGTTCATATAAATTAGGGTTTATTTCTGGGCTCTCTATTCTGTTCCATTGATGTCTTTTCTTATGCTAGTACCATACTGTTTTCATTACTACAGTTTTGTAGTATATCTTGAAATTTGGGATTGTGATACCTTCAACTTTCCTCTTCTTTCTCAAAATTGCTTTGGTTATTCAGGGTCTTTTGTAGTTCCATACAAATTTTGGTATTATGTGTTCTAGTTCTGTGAAAAATGTTGGTATTTTGATAGGGATCACATTAAATCTACAGATTGCTTTGGGTAGTGAACATTTTAGCGATATTGGCTCTCCCAATTCATGAGCATTGAATATCTTTCCATTTTTTGTGTTTCATGTTCAATTTCTTTCGTCAGTGTTTTATGGTTTCAGAGTACAGACCTTTCACTTCCTTGGTTAAATTTAATGCTAGGTATTTGACTATTTTTGGTGCCACTGTAAAGGAGGTTATTTTCTTAATTTCTTTTTCTGCTACATCATTATTAGTGTATAGACATGCAACTGATTTCTATAAATTAATTTTGTATCCTGTGATTTTACTAAATTCACTTAATCAGTTCTAATAGTTTTTCATGGAGTTTTTGGGGGTTCTATATATAGTAACACATCATCTGCAAATAGTAAAAGTTTTACTTCTTCCTTACCAGTTATGGTGCTTTTCATTTCTTTTATATTGGCTGTAGAAACATTTTTCTAGGTATGCCTCTTTAGACAAGGGAAACAAAAGCAAAATTAAGCTATTGGGTCTACACCAAAATAAAATAAAAGATTTTGCACAGCAAAGGAAACCATCAACAAAACAGAAAGGCAACCTATGGAATGGGAAATGTTTTCAAATGATATATCCACTAAGGGGTTAATATCTAAAATATATAAAGAACTTATAGAACTCAACACCATAAAAACCAATTAATCTGATTAAAAAATGGGCAAAGGACCTAAATAGACATTTTTCCAAAGAGGACATATAGGTGGCCATCCAACACATGAAATGATGCTCAATATCACTAACGATCAGGAAAATGCAAACCAAAACTACAATGAGATATCACTTTACACCTGTTGGAATGGTTGAAGTAAAAAATAATAAGAAATAACAAGTGGTGGTGAGGATGTAGAGAAAAAGGAACCTTCATGCACCGTTGGTTGGAAAGTAGTTGGTGCAGCCACCGTGGGAAACAGAAATTAAAAATTCCTCAAAAAATTAAAAATAGAACTACCATTTGATCCAGTAATTCCACTGTTGGGTATTTACCCGAATTATACAAAAATACTAATTCAAAAAAATATGTGTACCTCTATATTTCTTGCAGCATCATTTATAATAGCAAAAATATGAAAGCTATCCAAATATCCATCCATAGATTAATGGATAAAGAAGTGATATATATATATATATACATATATTTATTTTATATACACACATATATAATTATTTTATATACATATATAATGGAATATTACTCAGCCACAAAAAAGAATAAGATCTTGCCATTTGCAACAATGGATGAACCTAGAGAATATAACGCTAAGTGACTTAAGACACAGAAAGAAAAATGCCGTATGATTTCACTCATATGTGGCATTTAAGAAATAAACAAAAAGAAAAAAGAGACAAACAAAAAAAACAACTCTTAAATACAAAGAACAAACTGGTGGTTGCAAGAGGGGAAGTGGTAGGGGGAGGGACAAAATAGATAAAGGGGATTAAGAGTACACTTATCTTGATGAGCACTGAGTAATGTATAGAATTGTTGAATCATTATATTGTACACCTGAAACTAATATAACACTGTATGTTAATTATACTTTATTTTTAAAAGGCAGGGAAGCCAAAGGGTACTCCTCTCTCCTAATTTCCATGATAGTCAGTCTTATATCTGCCTACATGACGTATATACTTTCACAGAATATTCAGACTCAGTATGTCTAAACCCAAACCTTCTCCCTAAACTTTCTGATCTATCTATATTCACCATCTTAACAGCCTCATCACTTAATCTCTCTGCTAGGTTACTTCAATCTTCTTTGTCTTTCTCCCCAACCTCATACTCTACATCTGATAAGCAA
The DNA here is from genome assembly GCA_017311185.1 of Proteles cristata cristata. Classification (NCBI taxonomy): domain Eukaryota; kingdom Metazoa; phylum Chordata; class Mammalia; order Carnivora; family Hyaenidae; genus Proteles; species Proteles cristata. The sequence continues at coordinate 402,987 of JAESUZ010003673.1, read as the reverse complement.
CAACAAATATATATCTAAAAACTGATTCCTCCTCTCTATCCCCTGCCACTGCCTTAATTGTTTAGACTCTTATTAGTACATATGTAGCCCATTAAAACAGCCTACTAGCAGATTTTCCTGCATTTGGCCTTGCCTCTTTCCAACTGATAGTCCAAATGCCACTAAAGTTTCTTTTATAAGAAATGTCTCCAATTATATAATGCATCCTCTTACTTAAACCTCTCAGACTGTCCCTACTACCCAAAAGATAAAATTCAAACTCTTTAGAATGGCTTCAATCTATTTTTTCAGTCATATCTCCTGCCCAACCTCTAAATTCACCAAATTCATGGGTTTATTTATATAATTGAAACTCTATACAATTTCTCTCTGTCCAGGATTCTATTATATCTCTTGGCCACTATGAATAGCTTAAAATTTATCAAAATCCATCTCAAATGTACATAAAACCCTTCCTAGATCTCCTGGTTAAAATGACAGCCCTCTTTTGTACTCCCACAGTATTTTATAACAACTTCTACTATAGCACTTATTCTATTATATAATTACTCTATGTGTGCATGTTTCCCCACTATGAGTCAATAAAAACCAATATTTATTCACCTCTATATTCGTATTCTCTTCCTCCTCCTCTTTCTACACTTTTACCTCTCCCTACCTGAAGCCCACTATACTACCAGATGAAAGAGCTTAATAAATGCTTATGGAAATAATGAGCATATATATGTATAATTAAATTTGCATATGTATATTTAGTTTAAATAAAGAGGCACTCCCTAAAAATTGAATCTATTTATGTCCTTTGAACTAATGAATAATATTACTCATCTTCCTGAAACCTTTCATTAATCAACAGATTTCTAAGTATTATACGTATATTATGTACTAAGATCTATACTAGGCATTGTGAGATATACTCAAAGGTATGGTCTGTGTCCTCAAGGAAATTAAAATCTTCTTGGGAGTCAAAATTGATAAGTAGAAAATAGAAAATGACACCTTAATCTTTGTCATAAATCAGTTGAGCATATTTTTGCAGTTCTGTGTGTTCTCTATTATGTTCCATTGACCAATGTGTCCATTTTTCTGCCCAAACCACATTATTTTGATTGCTGTAACTATACTTTTGGCCTTGATATTGGGTAGAGTAATTCCTCACATCTTATTCTTCTTTGTCAAGATTATCTTAGATATTCTAGGACCTGCCCTTTCTATATAAATTTTGGAAAAAGCATGTCTATGCACATGAAAGTCTTACTGGAATTTTGATAGAAAATGCATTCAATATATATTATTTGGGGAAGAAATGACATCTTTAGCATGTTGAGTCTTCCAACCCATGACATGGTATGTGTTGACATTTAGCTAGGTTTTCTTTCATTTCTTTTATCAGCATTTTGTCATTTATCAGAATCTGCACATGCTTTAAGTATATACCTAAATTCTTCATTTTATTTAGAGCAACTCTAAATGGTATTGTGTTTTTAATTTCAGTTTTCATATGTCCATTGCTAATATATAAAACTGTGATTGGTTTTTATGTATTGATCTTGTATCTTATGACCTTGCTAACTCAAAATGAAACCTAAAGTTTACATCGTATCTAAAAATGTGACCTAGGGGCACCTGGATAGCTCAGTTGGTTAAGCGTCCAGTTCTTGATTTCAGCTCAGGTAGTGATCTCATGGTCATGGGATCAAGCTCCACATCAAGCTTTGTGGGGTTTGCTTAAGATCCTTTCTCTCCCTCTCTCTGTCCCTCCTCCCCCTTTCAAATTAAAAAAAAAAAAAAAAGAATATGACCTAAATCTCACACCTGATACAAAACTTGACTCTAAATAGATTACAGACTTAAATGTAAAATGTAAAACTGTAAGTATTTTAGAAAAATGTTTAGAATATAGGACCAGGCCAAGTGTTCTTAGATTTGACACCAAAAGCATGATCCATAAAATGAAAAAATGCTTAATTGTACCTCTTCAAAAGTGTCAACTTTTGTTCTGTGAAAGCCTATGTAAAAAGGATGGAAAATACAAACTATAGACTGGGATAAAATACTTGCAAACCACATATCCAACATAGGACTAGTATCCACAGTAATAAAGAACTCTCCTACTAAACAGCAAAAAATAATGAAATTTAAAAACATACAAAAGACATGGACAGACATTCACCAAAGAGGATAGATAAACAGATGGTGAACAAGCACATAGAATGATGTTCAACATCATTAGCCATAAGAGAAATACAACACAAAGCCACAATGACATATTACTACATACCATCAGAAGGGCTAAAATAAAAATAACAAAATCAAATTCTGGCAAAGATGCAGAGAAACTAGATCACTGGTGGGAATGTAAACTAGATCATCACTGGTAGAAATTTAAAATGGTAAAGCTATCTGAAATAATCAGCAGTTTCTTATAAAACTAAACATCAATTACTAAACAACCCAGCAACTGTACTACTGAGTGTGAATTCCAGAGAATTGAAAACTTATGTTCATACAACTTAATGTTGTAGCACCTTTATCTGTAATAGCCAGAAACTGAGTTGGGAACTGATGCCTTTCAACTGGTAACTGGTTAAACAAACTGTGATACATACACATGATATATACCATTGAATACTGTTCAGCAATAAAAAATATTATGAACTATTGATATATGCAACAACATGGATGAATCTCCAGGGACTTATGCTGAGCTTTAAAATAGCTAATTGCAAAAATTCACATACTGTGTGAATCCATTTATATAACATCTTTGAAATAATAAAAGTTAGAAATGAAGAACATACTAGTGTTGAAAGGGATTTGGTACAGAGAGTGAGGGATCCTTGTGGTGTTGGAACTATTCAATTATCCTGATTGTGGTGGTAGACATGTGAACCTATATATGTAATTTACAGGTGATAAAATTGTATCGAAATTAATATATACACATCCAAACAAAACTGAGTGCCATTAAAACTGGCAAAATATGAGTGAAATTAGTAGACTGTATCACTGGCAATAACTTGGATGTGATACTGTATGATAGTTTTACAAAATGTTACCACCGGGGGAAAACAGACCAAGTGTATACTGGATCTCTCTGTATTATTTCTTACAACTACATATGAACCTATACTGATTGCAATAAAAATCACATTCTAAAAAACAGCAAGTGATATAATTAGAGGTATAATTTACTGATAAATAGAATGATACTGTTTTTTTCCAGCTTTATTGAGGCATAATTGGCAAATAAAATTGTAAGATATATAAAGTATACAACATGATGATTTGATATACATATATATTTGGGAGGGGGAAATATAAGTTCTACTCTGTGAAGATTTACTAATTTAAGCAAATTTCAATTAGACAATACAGTGTTATTAATGGTAGCCACCATATTATACATTAAATCTTCAGACCTTATTCATCTTATAACTGAAAGTTTATATACTTTTACCAATCTCTATTTCTCCCACCCCCTAGAACCTGGTACCACTTTTTACCCACTATTTCCATGAGTTTGATTTCTTTTGGCTCCACAAATCTTAGAGAAGTAGGAAGCTATGAGGACTAAAGTAGTTAGCAGACTAGATGTGATCTGGATTCAGTATGTTATAAAATAGATAGATGGACAATTTAGATGAGCAGAGGAGAGATGGAAGGTTATTCTGAGTAGAAGGGATAATGGCTGAGCACGAAGTATATTGGACCAAATAATTTAATTTCAACATAGGGCTGACTGGTTAGATAAGAAAGGTTGTCATGAGATTGTTACATCTTCAAGTTTCTCAATCAGAATATTCAGTAGAGAAAGATTACAAATGGACCCTCAAGAATCAAATTCTAATGATATATAGTGGCTCTAATATAAGGAATGTCCACATTATCATCACATCAAAGCAAAAGGAAAAAGCAGAGCAAATATGGGAGATAACATGGTAAAGAGTAACTGGGATCTATATAATATTTAAAGGTTAAATAGCCTTTCTTGAAGAAGTAGTAATTGAGCTGAGATCCGAATGACAAGAAGACAGTATACATGGATCTCAAGGAAAATCATTTTAGAAACATGGAAAATCAAGTACAAAGGATCTTAAGACATGCTTGAAGGAAAAACAAAACAAAAAGCAGACCAAAAAAGCTAGAATGGCTTAAGAAAAGGGTAAAATAATATAAGATGAGCCTTGAAAGCTAGAGTGCAGTGTTTGGATCTTAAGCAATGAATTTTATTCTAAGCCTAATAGAGATTGATGACCATTGACCTGAAACCAATGCTCCAATGTCAGTAAAATGCCTAAACCCTCCGACTATCATGAAGAAGCAAAGGGGGCATAATTCTAACCAACTGAACTTAAATTCTAAAGTGGCTGGAAGTTTACCTGGAAGTGAGATCAGACTTTCTGCTATTGTCAGAATGTGGGCTTAATGGTTAAATAAAAATAATGAAAAAAATAAAATTAATGCATAAGCCTTTTGTACACATGAGATTTGAACCCATAATATTTATGAGCAAACAACATTAATTTGCTGCTGTCCTCTGTATTCCAAAATGACACTGAATAACTATATGTGATATAATTAAATTCTATGAAAAATAGCAAAGGATAATTTTTTGGACTTTGCACATTAGGTACACAATGTAGTTTCCCCCAGTTTCTCTCTTCTACCTGAAAACAAAGAGAGATAGCTCCAAAATAACATATTGTTTATGCGATAATTTTTAAATTCCCCATCTCTCCCATCTATGACACAGCAAAAACTTAAAGATAAGATGTATTTCTCATGAATCTGCTAAAAAGTTCTAGTTAAACAAATTACAGCTGCATTCTGTAGTGGAGTGGAATCCCAGTGTACACAGTTTGTTAGCTGCTGTGAAGACTGCCCATTGACTATAGAGTGGCTTCATTCACAAGTGATATATTAGCTTAGTAATTCTGCTGCTGTTGCTGCTGCATGGTTTTTGTTGCAAATAATTCAATACTTTGTCACATTTTTCATAGTTATTTTTCATTATATCTTCACTTTTTTTCAAACCATCTATTTGTATTTACACATTTTCAATTCATTATCTGAAAGCAGTTAGGATGTCCACAGGCCTCTAACTTCTGCATTCCCAATGCTAGGGCATGGCCTATATATTATGACTTCATTGTGGAAGTTGATCTCTCAGTGATGACTCCTCTGTTATACTTAAATCCTCAAAACATAACTTAAGAAAGCTATGATAGGTCTAGGTATCACAGTGATTCAGTGTGAAACCATAGCCTCATATGGTTAATAGTTATGGCTATAAATTCCCTCTAAGACCCAGACCAATGGCAAAATTATTGACCTTTACCTTTCTCTGGATCATGATATCCTATCAATACCACCTTCTGTTTGCCAGTCTCTCAAACCATTGGCACTTTCTGAGCCAATTATCCATGGTTTTGTCTATAAGTACCTCACTGGACAGTGACTCTTCACACATCAAAATTGGATGGTACTTTTTATCTCTATATTTATGAAGATTATCACATCAGAAAAAAAGAGACTGGGAAGAAAAAAGAACAATTCCAAACATAATAAAAGAAAAATGAGTCACAAGATTGATCTGGATAACTTAGCCTGAAAACAGTTTGAAAAAGAAAATCACTGATAGTGCTGAAATTGAGATACAAACTTTAAAAGAAAATCAGAGCAGCGCAGAATTTTAGAAGTTGGCTTTTAATGATAGACTTATGTCCATATTTTCTGAAATAAGAAATGTTTCCTAAGATCAATCAATTATTATTAGGTGCTACCAGAATCAGGACAAATCCAGGTCAATATATCAATGGATTCTCAAATTAAATATTCTAAGGAAAAGGTAAAGACTTCCAGCTAATAAGTCAACTGGCTAGAAAACTATTTCGATATTAATGGCCAGATAGAATCGTGGCAATAATCAACAGATTTGCTAATTAAATCTTGAATTTGAAGTAGGCATTGTAGAAAAAATGATTGTGAACCTGAGATGGGTACAGATCAGGAATTTCTTTAATTCAAACATCACATCAAACTGGAAACATCAATAAAGAGGATCAAAATGGAAAAGATAGTGTTTCCTAACAAATCTAGTAATCATAGTCCAGTGGGAGAATAACAATGCACTTGTGCTCACAGTTGAAAGAAAGGTTGAAGACACTCTATTAAGATGCAACAAAAAGAAAAAGTAAAATTGCAGGGAAGGGTCCAGCAAAGGATCCTGTGAACTTTGGGAAAGCTCAATGATAAAAAGAAACCTGTACTAGACGTTTTAAGAAAGGTGGAACCAAAAAGTATAGGCGGTTAATTTAAAGCTTTCAGGGTCATAATACACACACTCAAACACTGTAGCCCCAACTTCTTTGTGTAATGTTTTCCAACAGAGTGGAAAAAAAATACAAAAATTGGTCAACAGCAACTCTACTCCTCGGAATAACTCATGCACATGTGCAGCAGAAGAGAGATGCAAGAATCTTCACAGCATCATTGTTTGTACTAGCAGAAAATCATAGCATCCAAAAGTCCAGAGACAGTAGAAAGAAGAATATACTCCTGAATATCATTCTAGGGAATAAGGCATGGAATATTATATGAAAATGAACTAGAGCTTTACACATCAAAATTGAGCTTAGGATATAATTATGAGTATAGAAAAACAAGACATAGAAGGTTACAGTATAGAACCATTTTTACAAAGTCCCAAAAAAAAGCTAAACAATATTTTGGGACACATAAAACTTTTAAATCAAAATGATGAACACAAAGTCTTGGCTGTAGTTACATCTAGGTAGAAAACAAAGGGATTGGACAGGTAAAGAAAACAGACATTCAATAGTGTTAGTAATTTATATTAAGTTGGATGATAAATGATGAATTCACAGGCATTTATTTTATTTGTATGTCCTATACTATCTATATATCAAATATCACATAATACATATTTAAATTTACCATTTCCTTTTATATTCATTTTTTCTTTGCATTTTACATATATATCATAAAAGAAAAAGAATATGAATCCAAAAACCACCACTTCTATTACTTTTCAGAATCCCAGCACAAATCGTGAAGAAGTCAATCTAATGAATTTTCAATGGAAAAAAATGTGAAATGCTAATGATCACTCAAATTCTAGAGGTTCAAAAATCATATAAAAATATGGCTTATTTCATCAAACCATCAGAAAGCTGCATCCTTATTCTAAACTACAAAATACTGGGAGAGCACCTTCTGGCTTCCCAGGTAAGTACAAGTAAAAATTCAAAAGCAATTGTCTGCATCTGTTCTTAACATTCTTCAAGAAAGAGCTTTAAGAATGCGTAAATCCATGGAAATAGAAATGGACCAAGAAATAGGAAGTATCTTTTCAAGGCAGGGGCATACAAAATAAAGTTAAGAAAATGATTCAACCAACTAGTATATTCCCAACACTGTAAACAGGAGTTGTAATACAACAACAATAAAATAACCAAGATTTGTCCAGAACATCTGGGGCTCACAGGATTCAGACTGATTATATACTATATAAAGTTATATGAGAGGATGTCCAGTTTCCAAAGTATTAGAAAGCAAATATACTTAACATTTAAACATACCAAACATAATTATTTCATAATTCAAAAACCCATAGTTCTAGCTCATTATAATCCCTAATTGTACAATACTTTCAGAAAATATGTTTATTTAAAATATCTGGTATTACATTATATTTGCTATGAATATGTTACAAATTCTTTAAAACAGGAGCAAGGACACAAATATCATAAGGAGGAAAGATGTAGTGTTTTAAAAAGAAAAAAAAAATGAAGTTGCGTCAGCATTGCTCAGAATACCTGTTTGCTTCTTCACTTAGAGTATGAGTGGTGTTGGGCAACTTCAGCACTGAAATGACTTGAAATTTCCAACTTATTTGAAATAATAATTCTGGGGGCATTTGTAATGAATACTTAATGTGTTTCTTACACAAAATCCAAAACCTTTCCTACTTCCCCCACAAATGAGATATATAAAGAAGGGTCTGGATCTCAAATATTCTAAATGCTTCACCAATATAACCTTCAATCACACAGTGGTAAACCTAATATCCATAAATTCTGCCTTAAAAAATTCTTTTGATGATCTAGCATGGTAAGAATGTTAAAACATTCTTTTTTTAGCATGGGCTTTTAATACATTATTTTTCTCTAACAAAAATACATTGCTCTTAACTGGGTACTATTTGAAAACCTCATCCATGGCTCTACCAACCTCTCTCACTGACAACATCATAATCCGCATATTTCTCAGCAAGGAAGATTGGCTTCCAGTGAGGAAATTTTAGTATCAGCCTTTCCAAAAAGCCTGAAAGGAGAGTTAAACTGAATTGCTCTTCCAGAAAACAGCAATGTCATTGCTGCCAAATGTTAAATCCCCTCACACCATGGGACATTTCCTATGATTCTGTCTGTGGCAAAAAAAAAATAATAATAATAATAATAATAATAAATAAAAAATAAATCCTGCAATATTTCCCTCAGAAAATGTTTTTTCCAATAATAACAGTAATAATAATTACAATAGCAACAGTAGTAGTAATTATAATTATAGAGGCTGTGTATTTTATATATTTAATGTGTGAAATCCTCACACAACCCTGCAAAGCAGGTATCATTCATCTAGTTTTACAGATGAGGGAACTGAAGCACAAAAGGACGAAGGCATTTGTTGAAATTCATACACCTAGAAAGTAATGTTGACTACATTTTTTGAGCACTTACTATATGCTGGTAATGCTCCAAATGCTTTAGTTGCACTAACCAAATCTGGAAACTATGATAACACTACGATTATGTCCAATTTCTGATTGAAAAAAGTGAGGCACAGAGAGGTGGGTGCCCACTTAGCAAATGCCAAACCGAATTTCAAACACAGGCAGTCTAGCCCACATTCTCAATCAGTAGGCTCTATGGTCCCTCTAAATAATAGAATTTATGCTCAAACACAGATCTAGCTCACTCAGAAACATGACTTGCAACTGAGTTTCCCCTTTGTTGAAACTGTATCACATTCCCCCTTTAGTACAACAGCTATGAGATAAGCAGTACATACCAGTGTATGCCCTAACTAAAAATAATTCAGTAAAAATATATGTAAAAATCCAAATTATTGTTTAGAGATGTGAATAATGATAATAATCTGTAAGATATACACATAAACACGTGTTCATTCCTGTGCGGGGTAACAGCTGCATAATCCATTGGAAAGCCTATCCCACCAGGAATCCAAAGCTCAAATGCTCCTGCCCTTTCTCCACATACACAGTCAAATGAAACCACATACTTTCTCCATCATGATAGCTTGTGCCACACAATCGCACTGGGCAAATACTCAATTTCTCTCCAACATATATTCTGTACAACTGTACCGACTCTGTATACTTTCCATTAAGTTTATGGCCTCTGTCAAGGAGAGTTCACTCATTCAAATGTTTCTATCCAGCTACAAGCTATATCACTCCTTTTTTACCACAATAATTATTACCTAAAGAATAGGTCTTTTAAAAGAGCCAAAAGTCAGAAAGAAGATTTTATTTTGTCAGAGAGTTGAAGTTTATATCGTTGTATCCCCTTCTCTCCAAGCTCACATGCCTCCAGAACCTGACCCAAACCGGTTTACCCGGCCTAGGATCATATACTTAGTAGTATGATACACAAGACATGATAGTGGCTGAAGCACTATTATTAAAGAGAGATTAAAACAGCTGTACATTATGCTGAAGCACTCACTCTTCCCTTTACAAACAGACGGTCCTGGATTACAAGCAGCACTTGACCATTTAAATCACGACAACAACCAGATTTAACCAGCTGGGCCATATTCTCCTAGGCAATGCCTGTTGACCTCCTCAGTCGCAGCTGCTCAAATGAAATTCTCATTAGACAACTTATTTTCAGAAGCCAAAGGACTCTCTGATTAAATATATGTATTTAGATATAGAAGTCCTTTTTAAAGTATTCATTTTCTGACAACTGTCGCTTATGTTAGAGCCCAGCTACATTGGCAACACGATGGGTGATACAAGGATAACTTAAATTCATCATTTAATCACAGCTGAAGGATTTTTATCTTGGAAGCATTTTAACCTGAACCTATAAGCAGTCTTCCTTCATACTCTACACACCAATATCAACAGTATTTTAAAAGGTAGATTCTGATATTCTATCCATCTATTCATGTATCTATCATCTATCTATCTTCCTACCTACCTATGAGCAGAATATCAAGGTTACATTTACAATAAAACAGAAACCTTGTCTATTTTCCCACAAATCTCCATTTCAGAAGAGGCACTTTAGACAGAACACCTTTGTTCATCAGTGTTTCAGCAATCCAGTCATATCATGGCTCTGAAGAAGACATATCTTGAGGGATGGCAGATAAAACACTGGACAATTATTTGGCTGATGAAAGGATCTGCCCGTAAGAGAATAACTTTCTTAATGCTATGTGAATTGTTTTGTTTTATAATGTAGATGCTGTTTTTTAATAGACCATACTAAATGAACTTTTAATAGATCCATTCTGGTATAGGAGGGGAAGTGAGAAGAAAGGTTTTTAGTCTGATAGAGTCAAAACATTCTACAGGACAAGAATAACTCAAAAAAGGTCACTTATTATGTCAATCGCACAGATTTTTCATTCACGAGGTACGGCCTTCAAACCAGGAAATAGAGGTGAGAGAGAGGTGAGTAAGCTCTTTTGAAAGCTCTTCTATGTCCCATGGTATAAGAGCTATCTCACATCAGGTGAGGGACCTGGGGCTTTAAAGGGTCAAAGCCAGGCAAATATTGGTGGAGCTATTATACTTCCTAAGACCTGAAATGTAGTTATTACAGAATCAGAAATCCTGTTATGCTATTCTGTACTATTGCTCCAAGCAGATAATTAAAATTAGGAATCAAACTCACAATAAAAAATAGAAATCTTCATGGCTCCCATCTTTAAAACATGTTACTCTATTTTTTTTTTATTAATTGTATTAACACTCTCCTATTCACACAAAGTTTAAAAACTCTGAGCAATATTTGAACCATTCTTCTCCCTTGGTCTCCTCATTTAAATGTCAACTCCTAACAATTCTATCTCCTAATAACTCTTCCATTTGCACCCCTTCCTCTTTTCTCATTTCTGCAGAATCCAGGAGGCCTTGGATGGTGAACCTGGATGGAAAAAAATTCTTTTTCACTAACCTCTAATTGAAAATTTTTACTTCCTTAAACTATGAATGCAGGCAGCAAACCATAAAATATTCATAGTATCTGTGATACCACAACCAAGAGAATTATAATGTATTTTTAGATCACATTGAACTTGTTAACAATATTATCAAAATATCTTTTATGTTTATCACTACTTTAAAATCACCACTTCAAAATTTTGATATTTTCAGTCCCTCCCTTAGATCTTGTTGTTCAATGCATTTGTTAAGTAGCACTTTCTACCATATCACAAAATTTTAAATTATTTAATATTGTAATATAATTTATTTTCTAATAATTCCATGGATTTTGCTTTACCTACTTAAACTAAAAAATAACCTGTAGGCTTCACCAGAATACCAAAGGAATCAAAGGAAAAAAAAGAAAGTCAGTAGGTAAGAATCTCTCAGTTCTAATACAGCACCTTGTAAAAAGAAAAAAACTTACAGAAAATAATCATGATACTATGTAGTTCTTGATTAGAGCTATAAATACATACATATATATGATGAACTGTAAAATATTATATAAGCATATTGTTCATAAAAATTCTTAGAATCTTGGCATTAGAAAAAGACCAATCTTCTGTCCCCTAGCCCTATTAAAATGTCAATTAAGATTGCCATAAGCCTCTAAGGACAATTTATTATCTTCCAAAGATGACTATTTCATACATGGACAGGTACAACTGTTAGACAATTAATCTTGTTATAAATGATAATCTGGTTCCTTGCAACTTCTTGTCACTGATCTTCATTCTATCCCTGTGGAGCTATAGAATAAACCCGATTCTTCCTCCACATGACTTTAATCTTTAAAGACAACTATCCTGTCATCTTTTATCTATTTTCTCTGGGATTAATAATACTAGTTCCTTCAACCATTCCTCTTATTATATAATTGTATGTCTGTTATGATGTCATCTGTCACCTGTTCTCCTCTGAGAATATCCCAATGCTTTTGAGTCCCTCTTAAAGTGTGGTAATTCTCAACCTGACACAATAATTCAGATGCATTCTATTGAGCTGGGAATTCAGTGGGACTACCACTTCTTGAATGCTACATACTGTAATTCTGGTAATGCTGATGGAGACAGCATTGGCAAATTTTGGGCAATATTCATCATGTTGACCATAGTGCGCTTTCTGTCACCTAAACCTCATAAGCTTTTTAAAAAATGTATGTGTCTGCTACTTGAATTTCCTTCAGTAATTATTTGTGTAGCTAGGAGTTTCGGTCACACTCTCTGGACTTGACAAGAAGATCTATTAAATTTTATCTTGATGGGTCAGTTTTAAGTTCACATTTTCAGTTTGTCAAAACATTTTGAGCTTTGTTTCTTTCATACGTTATTATATTCAGCATTCCTCTCAGATTTATAAAATGTGTAAGTTTGATGAGCCTACTTTCATCACTTCATATTTATACTTAATGTATACATTAATACACACTAAAAAATGCCTGGGTTTCTGATGCTTAAAATGTGTATAGTTTACAAACCAAAAACGAAGTTCAGTAAAGCACATAAAAATATTCTTTAATAGTAGGAACATAGAGATAAAGTACTCTTAAATGAGCAGTCCCATCTTGCAAGTGCCCCTGTTGTATCAAAATAGGAAGAACAGAAAACTAACCATGACTTTCAAGATAAAAATTATTTTAAATTCTCTAGAAGTCCACACCAGCCCCCAAATCATCACAAATCCATTTCTTTATTTTTGCATTAAAGAGTTCTCTAAATTATCTTGAAGCCCAATTTCTTATAGAACTAAAACCATATTTTTGGTAAATCATAATTAAGAATAATCCAGCAATCTTATTTAATCAGACATTATTGATCTGATAGCCTCAATCATTCTAGAATATAGCCAAAGAGGGGAAAATTAAGTGTCTGAGAAGCAAGAAGTCCATGCACTAAAAATCGTGTATAATACCCAGAATCTCTAAGCAACTCACCCAGACATATATGTTTATATTTTACACATGGTCCAGAGGTCATGATCATACATTTTCATAATTTATAAATGAAAAATGAAATTAGAAATTATTCACAACAAAGCAAAAACTAACATCCTGAAACCTGTTATTGAAAAAGGAGAAACCAACACACGCACACACACTTACACACAAACACACACACACACACATGCACGCACACATGCACCAAAAAAGATACCTATATCAAGCAGACAAAGCACTCCAAAGTTTCATAATTACAGAGAAATAACCATAACACCAAACAGTCCTAATCATCCCAATTATCTCTGGGGTATCTTTACATTATAGCATGATAAAATAATTGACATTTATAATATGATAATCATCACAAGATCTCAAGTTTATATAGTTTACTGTTCATAAGAGACTTCTATATTCATTATTATAGTTAATACTCAAAGTGTTTGAGTTGCCAAGTCAAGTATTAGTACCATCCCAAATTTTAAATTTTGTGGCTCAGAGAGACTGAAGAATTTCTGCAAGGTCACATAATTGTTAGACTGGAGTTCATAGTCTACTGCATCATGATCCTGAGTCACCAAAAAGCATTTATATTTTGTGCCATATAATCTGGTTGATAAGTTAAAGAAGTATGTAATACATTTTAGAAACTTCCTTTTGTGTTGATGTGATGGACACATCCACAAAAATTAATTTGAAACTTTTAAGTCCTTAGAGAAATAAAATTAAGTTACATTAAAAATTCCTTTATATATCCACTTCCTGATAGTGTCACAGAAGTCTAAATTTAATTTATGATGTTAGCAATATCAAGAACCATTAACTACCCTACCTTTCAAAGTCTAAAATCTATACATAAAGATGAAAGAACATATATAAGCACAGCAATCATTTAAGCTTGATTTATTCAATTTAAAAATATTTTGATAGTCTTTTTTCATATGTCTTTTTAAATTTTTTTAATGTTTTTTATTTATTTCTGAGAGAGAGAAAGAGACAGCCTGAGCAGGAGATGGTCAGAGAAAGAGGGAGACACAGAATCTGAAGCAAGCTCCAGGCTCTGAGCTAGCTGTCAGCACAGGGACCGATGTGGGGCTCTAACCCACAAACCGTGTGATTACGACCTGAGCTGAAGTCAGATACTTAACTGACTGAGCCACCAAGGCACCCCTTTCATCTGTTTTTTAGGACCTATGTGAATCTAAGTGGACTCTTGAAAGAGTAGAGAATAGAGAAAGTAGATGAGATGTGGGATGCTGCAATAGATGTCATGTGTCCCCCTAGAGCACTTCACTTTCACAATATTAGAAACTTCAATTCTCAATTCTACAACATTTGAAGGTTCAAGAATAACAATTATAAGTTTGTAATATTTATAAAAATAAGGAGAAATAAATTAGTTTTATTTTTGTTTTTTTCTTTTTAAACAGTACTCTTTTCATAATAAAACACTATCCATCAAAAGGAAGTAAAGGAGAAAAATGAAAAATTAAGTTGCAGCTGAAAAAGTTCCCATACTACATCTTTTTCAAGGGTAAGGCTTACAGTCCATTTAAAACCTTAATTTGTTATCATAAGAACCAAATAAAATGCACAAAGTTTAGAAAAATGGAGATATCTGCTTAACACTCTCAATGGATCACAATATGCCATCACCATGGTAACCTCTGAATAACTTTTTCCTAGCTAGTGCCAATTACGCACTGCTTTGGCCCTTGAAACCCCACTCATTTTTTAAACAGCCTAGAATCTTTAAAAGAATAAAGCCCAACAGTTAAGTCCACACATACCCTCTTGTTCAGTCCGAGTCATTTCCTCAAGCTTCTTCTGTTTCAGTGTGTCCACCACATCGGCAAGGCTCCCTTTGCGGCGTTCTGGGGTTCCAAAAGTAACACTGGTCATTATCTCGCGGTCCCGACTCCCTTCGTCAGGCTTATGTGGTGAGGTAGAGGTATTTCGGAAGGAATATAGGGAACATAACTTATTATTCTCTGACTCCTAGAAAAACAAAATAAAATAAAACCATTAGAACATCTGTTTCGGTGCATATCGTTGAAGAAAAATCCCAAACTCAGAATGACAGCATATGAGGCTTAGATGAACAAATAACAGTAACCATCTCTGCTTTAAAAATTCTAAACAGTAAAGAAGGAATTATCAAAAGAACTTCCCTGAAATTGCAGATTCAAACTGTTTTCTTTTTTAATTAGAAACCAATCCGAGTGGTTCAAAAACTTAATTTTAATATGGACACTTTGACTACTTATTCTTACACCTTTCATTTAAAATAGTTTGGATTCAAAAATTACTAATTACTAAGATGGGCAAAGTTTTTCTTTTCATTGGCACTTTTGTTAAATGCTCTTCCCACAGCCTAAAAAAATATGTACATCACAATAACATTATCCTTGAATTTAGAACCAGTAGAGAAATTAGCTTCAATATCCAATGTTAATTATTCAACAGAAAACATATAAAATATCTAAATCAGTGCCAGAAAATTAGCCAACCTGAATGTTTTTGTCCACTATGGTTTGAGGAGAATCCCTTTTTTCCCTAGCTACACATCTGTCAAAGTTACAGAAACCTCCTTCTATTCCTTAGCTTCACCACTTACATTTTAGCACATTGTCACACACATTTAAGAATGGTTTATTTCTATCGTTTTTTGTTTGTTTGGTAGTTATTTTTAACTTTTATTTATTTCTAGGAGAGAGAGAGACAGCGTGAGCAGGGGAGGGTCAGAGAGAGAGGGAGACACAGACTCCGAAATAGGCTCCAGGCTCTGAGCTGGCAGTCAGAACAGAGCCCAACACGGGACTCGAACCCACGAACCGTGAGATCATGACCTAAGCGAAAGTCGGACGCTTAACCAACTAAGCCACCCAGGCGCCCCTGTTTGGTTGTTTTTAAAAAGGATAAGTTTGTTACAGAAACATTTGCACAAGAATTACTTCACAGTACAGAGAAGTTAGCTAGCTGGTAAGAGGATTAGATTCATCTGCAAGGAAAAAATACAAATCTGAGACTGAAAATAATAAACACCTAAAAGTTTACAGGAAGAAAATGTTTTTATATCTCTCTAAATAAGAACTGAAGGTTCTAAACTTCCAACTGAGGGTTGGAAGCAACTATTATTTAGCCATTGCCCATCAGTAATCTTACATTCACCTTATACGTCTGTGCATGGATATTCTCTTGCCCAATGAAAAACTGTACGTAAAGCAGTTAGCCTTTGGGATTCTCATCAGAAACACGACAGTTCTAATTGCTCCTATATCTCTCTCCTTCTTCACAAAGAAGCCCACCAAGCTTTAAGAAGCAGAGGAAGAAATATAAGGCAAAAGTTACAGTAATAACCGGTAGGGAAAGGGGGAGAAAAGGAAAATGGGGCCTAGAGAAGTAAATTTTCACATAAATTAAATGAGATAACTATACTTAGTAAATGCTAGGTATTTCATATTTTTGTCATTGTATAAGGTAGGAATAAAACTTATTTCAGGGTTTTGGGACTATTATGAGATAACAATTAATTGCAATATGTCACCAGGCACTGACATAGGCAGTGGATAAAATTATCAATGGCTTAAGTCATATAAGTCATCTTATACCATCCTTAAGCACAATGGAAAGGTATAAATTTTATCATTTCTGTCCCTCACTTTTTAACTTTATAAAACTTAAGGAATGGTGGTCTTTCATGAATGGGGGCCTACAGGCAATTCACCTGAGTAAAGGGGTACTGAGTCCAAACACTTAAAATGAAGAGAGTACTATTGTATAAAAGCCAATAATGCCAAATTAGGGATAAAAAAAAACTTGACAAAGGATCTCTAGTTTTGTTTTTATTTTTGCTTTTTTTAAAGGGGCTAGGTAACTTTTAAGTAAGTTTTATTAAGGAAAAAAATCTCAACTTATGTAATTTCCTAAAAACAAAACAGGTCTGATGAAATATGAATTTGAGGAAAGATGCCCAAGGATATCTGTCAAGCCTTACTGCATGTCACTGCAGCATAGCTGTGGAGGAGAGATTTAAGACAGTATTTCCCTAAAATAATGGTTCTCAAACTTCAATGTTTAGAATTCCCTATAAGTATGTTAAAATGCAGATTCCCTCATCTCCCTCTATACCAGCAAGAGTGGGACCCAGGAATATGAAGTTTGATGAATATCCTGATTCCGATGCATAGGTCCTTTAATTCTGATAACCTATGAAGGCAATAAGACAAATGTGCTTTGCCTTAATGTTATAACGTGGACATAATTATGAACATTTTTAAGAAGGCCAGTTACATGTGATTTTTTAAAATTACATACAAAAGATTGTTTCTCTCTTTCTCTCTCTATTTTTTTTTTTTGTTCTTTCTTGTGAAAACATCACTGTATAACATGAGTGAACAAATGAACATCACAAAAAGCCGAGTGCATATGGGGCATAAGTTAGCATTAGTTCTTTCAAAGGCAATTTACTGGGGCACCTGGGTGGTTCAGTCAATTAAGCAATTTAGCATCCAACCTCGGCTCAGGTCATGATCTCACAGTTCATGGGTTCAAGCCCCGCATCGGGTTCTTTGCTTATAGCTCAGAGCCTGCAGCCTGTTTCAGATTCTGTCTCCCTCTTTCTCTGCTCCTCCCCACCTGTTCTCTGTCTCAAAAATAAATAAACTATAAAAAAAAAATCAAAGGCAATTTAGTATAAATGTGCTTTCTCCCAACCTCAGTGGCATCACCAAACCAAACAGCGAAGATAATTTTTGAAATATTATTTAAAAAGATCCTAATCCCAATATAAGAAATAGAGCAACATTGATTCAGATTATCTAAAGGGGGGTTTTTGCTGGAAATAAATTAAATACAATACAAAATTATATGCAGATGACTGAAAACCACACAGTAGTACCAAAAAATAGTCATTAAGCAAAGTGTATAAAACACAAGCAATTTTCACAAATCAGGAATATTTAATTAAGATGTTTCCATGTCTGAAGATAAGAAAAGTAAATATTAAAAGCAAAACTTATGTTAAGTTATGGATGTTAACTAAACTTATTATGGTAATCATTTCACAATACATATATATTTCAAATAATTAGGTTATACACTTTAAATTAATACAATGTTATTGTCATTTATATCTCAACAAAACTGGAAAAAACATTAATATAAATATTATTCAGATTTTTTGGAAGTTGTTACTTAAAATTAATGGTTCAGCAGTGGCAATAAAAAGACATTAAACTTAAATAGCCTTCTCATGGTACTGTGACTATATCAAACACACACATTTCTGAGCTTTTGTGCTTCATATTCCTTTCCTCTAGAATGGCCCACATTCTCTTTGACTATTCACTCAACCCACTCCTCAAAGCACAAATCAAACTATATTTCTTCCTTGAAGTCCTGCCTGACTATCCTGGGCCTCAATATCCTCTTACCCCCTGAACTATACATCAAAACACTTAATCAGAACCACACAACTTAGATTTTAATAATATACTAAAATAAATTATTCATTACTATTTTGCATGTATTAGTCATATTTGCAACTAAATTTTAACACTTGAAGGATTGGGGCCATGTCTCATGTTTCTTCTATGTGCCCCCAGAGCATCCAACAAAATGTTAAGTACATCACCAGCTGCTAAACTTGAAACAACTGCTCACCAAATATGTCAAGAATAATAAAAAAAAATAAGGATAGGAGTAAAGATTTGTTCTAATAGTGACAGGATTGCTTATTTAAGCAAAATATTGAGAACTGAAACATTAAAAAAATAAAGGATTCATTTAATAAAAGATGACACAGCTACACAATGGAATACCACACAGCCATTAAAAACATTATTATATATGTTGAACATAGTGCTGTTTATAGTGATGAACCATTACAGGCAATCTGCATATCCAATTGTAGGGATCATTTGAGGGCATTATGGTTTGTTCCAGATGGTTAGAATAATCTGAAATTATTGAAAATCATATTTTTGCAGAAAATGTAGTGACATGAAGGAATATTCATAATGTATTGCTAGTAAAAAGTATGTTAATGAGAAACATTAATACATGTTTCTTTTAGAAAAAGTTATGTACAGAAAAAAAGGCACCAGAATGTCCAAGAATATGTTAACAGTCCTCTGAATATTGGGATAATAGGTAGTTTTAATCTTCTTTTCGAAGTCATCCATATTTTGCAAATATTCTATTATAAATACTACTTGTAAGGAGAAAATAAATATTGTTGTCAAGGTTGAACATGAACACCAAAAAAATGTTGTAGAAATAATTTATTTACAAATGAAGATGTATTAAATAAGGAAAAAAGTATAATTGTAGTTAGGTTAGTACATAACCTCAGTTTTGTTGCACGTGTGCATAGGGGTAAACTTGGCTAGAAAACAAACAAGACACTGGGAAGATATATGAGATAGTGATTACTCAACGGTAATGAGATTACTGATAATTTTTATTTCCTTTTGCTTTATGTTTTCTAATTTATCACTGATGAACACAGTTTATGTAATACAGAAAAACAAAAATAATTCTATGAAGAGATGCATGAAGGAAATATAAAATAGAATCTAAGAGGAAAAAAAAAATCGACTCTCTTGAAGATGTCTAGAGAGGCAGTGTATTATAATCTCCCTGTATTGAACACAGAAAAATAACCATACTTTCCTTCCTTGGCATTTCTACAGCCGGGGACTCTCAAATAATATTTTCTAATAAATTGAATTATTTTTTATTATTTTTTTGTTCTTCCAATGTTTATTCTATCAATTTAACTTTTTTTTTTTACAAATAGTTTATTGTCTAGTTGGTTTCCATATAACACCCAGTGCTCATCCCCACAAGTGCTCTCCTCCATGCCCATCTCCCCCCTCCCCGCCCAAACCCATCAGTCCTCAGTTTGTTCTCAGCATTCAAGAGTCTCTCATGGGTTGCCTCTCTCCCTCTCCCCGACTATTTCCCTCCTTCTTCTCCCCCATGGTCCTCTGTTCAGTTCCTCCTAATCCTCCTATACATGCATACATATGATATTTCTCCTTTTCTGCCTGACTTATTTCACTCAGCATAACACCCTCAAGGTCCATCCATGTTGCTACACATGGCCAGATTTCATTGTTTCTCATTGCCATGTAGTATTCCATGGTATAGATAAACCACATCTTCTTGATCCATTTGTCTGTGGATGGACACTTAGGCTCTTTCCATGTTTTGGCTATTGTTGAGAGTGCTGCTATGAACATTGGGGTACACATGCTCCTATGCATCAGCACTCCTATATCCTTTGGGTAAATTCCTAGCAGTGCTATTGCTGGGTTATAAGGGAGTTCTACTGTTAATTTTTTGAGGAGCCTCGACACTGTTTTCCAGAGGGGCTGCACCAGTTTACATTCCCACCAACACTGTAGGAGGGTGCCTGTTTCTCCACATCCTTGCCAGCATCTAGAGTCCTCCGATTTGCTCATTTTAGCCATTCTGACTGGTGTGAGGTGGTATCTATGTGTGGTGAAGAAGGATGCTGAGCATCATTTCATGTGTCTGTTGGCCATTGGATGTTCTCTTTGGAGAAGTGGCTGTACATATCTTCTGCCCATTTCTTCACTGGGTTTTTTGTTTTTCGGGTGTGGAGTTTGGTGAGTTCCTTGTAGATTTTGGATATTAACCCTTTATCTGATATGTCATTTGGAACTATCTTTTCTCATTCCGTCGGTTGTCTATTAGTTTTATGGATGGTCTCCTTTGCCTTGCAGAAGCTTTTAATCTTGATGAGGTCCCAATAGTTTATTTTTGCTCTTGATTCTTTTGCTTTTGGGGATGTGTCAAGTAACAAATTACTGCGGTGGAGGTCAAGGAGGTTGCTTCCTGCTTTCTCCTCTAGGGTTTTGATGGTTTCCTGTCTCACGTTCAGGTCCTTTATCCATTTTGAGTTTATTTTTATGTATGGTGTGAGAAAATGATCTAGTTTCATTCTTCTGCATGTTGTTGTCCAGTTTTCCCAGCACCATCTGTTAAAGAGGCTGTCTTTTTGCCACTGGATACTCTTTCCTGCTAGGTCAAAGATTAGTTGGCTGTATATTTTAGAGTCCAATTCTGAGTTCTCCATTCTATTCCATTTGTCTGTGTGTCTGTTTTTGTGCCAATACCACGCTGTCTTAATGATGACAGCTTTGTACTAGAGGCTAAAGTCTGGGATGGTGATACCTCCCATTTTGGTTTTATTCTTCAATATTACTATGGCTCTTCAGGGTCTTTTGTGGTTCCATACAAATTTAGTTCTCCATTCTATTCCATTTGTCTGTGTGTCTGTTTTTGTGTCAATACCATGCTGTCTTAATGATGACAGCTTTGTACTAGAGGCTAAAGTCTGGGATGGTGATACCTCCCATTTTGGTTTTATTCTTCAATATTACTATGGCTCTTCAGGGTCTTTTGTGGTTCCATACAAATTTTAGAATAGCTTGTTCTAGTTTTGAGAAGCATGCTGGTGCAATTTTGATTAGGACTGCATTGAATGTGTAGATTGTTTTGGGTAGTAATGACATTTTAACTATATTTATTCTCCCAATCCATGAGCATGGAATATTTTTCCATTTCTTTGTGTCTTCTTCAATTTCCTTCATAAGTTTTCTATAGTTTTCCTCATACAGATCTTTTGTATCCTTGGTTAGGTTTATTCCTAGGTATTTTATGGTTTTTTGTGCAATTGTGAATGGGATCAGTTTCTTGATTTCTCTTTCTCTTGCTTCGTTATTGGTGTATAAGAATGCAACCGATTGTTGTACGTTGATTTTGTAGCCTGCAACTTTGCCGAATTCTTGGATCAGTTCTAGTAGGCTTTTGGTGGAGTCTGTCAGGTTTTCTATGTAGAGTATGATGTCGTCTGTGAAAAGTGAAAGTTTGACTTCTTCGCTGCCAATTCTGATGCCTTTTATTTCCTTTTGTTGTCTGATGGCTGATGCTAGGATTTCTAGCACTATGTTAAACAACAGTTGTGAGAATGGACATCCCAGTCGTGTTCCTGATCTCAGGGGGAAAGCTCTCAGTTTTTCCCCGTTGAGGATGGTGTTAGCTGAAGGCTTCTCATAGCTGGATTTTATGATGTTTAAATAAGTTCGTTCTATCCTGACTTTCTCGAGAGTCTTTATTAAGAAAGGATGCTATATTTTGTCAAATGCTTCTTCTGCATCTATCGACAGGATCGTATGGTTTTTATCTTTTCTTTGGTTGATGTGATGTATCACATTGATTGATTTGTGAATATTGAACCAGCCCTGTAACCCAGGAATGAATCCCACTTGATCTTGATGGATAATTCTTTTTATGTGCTGTTGGATTTGATTTGCAGGTATCTTGTTGAGGATTTTTGCATCCATATTCATCAAGGATATTGGTCTGCAGTTCTCTTTTTTTGCTGGGTCTCTGTCTGGCCTGGGAATCAGAGTGATGACGGCTTCATAAAATGAGTCTGCAAGTTTTCCTTCGATTTCTATTTTTTGGAATAGCTTGAGAAGAATTGGGATTAATTCTGTTTTAAATGTCTGGTAGAATTCCCCAGAGAAGCCATCAGGTCCAGGGCTCTTATTTGTTGGTAGATTTTTGATCACTGATTCAATTTCTTCACTAATTATGAGTCTGTTCAGATTTTCTGTCTCTTCCCGTGTGAATTTTGGTAGTGAGTATGTGTTAAGGAATTTGTCCATTTCTTCTAAGTTGTCTAATTTGTTGGCATATAGTTTTTCATAGTATTCCCTGATAATAGCTTGTATTTCTGAGGGGTTGGTTGTAATAAGTCCATTTTCATTCATAATTTTGTCTATTTGGGTGCTCTCTCTTCTCTTTTGGATAAGTCTGGCTAGAGGTATGTCAATTTTGTTTACTTTTTCAAAAAACCAACTCTTGGTTTCATTGATCTGTTCAATTGTTTCTTTGGTCTGTATGTTGTTTATTTATGCTCTGATTTTTACTATTTCTCTTCTTCTACTGGGTTTGGGGTGCTCTTGTTGCTCTGCCTCTAGTTCCTTTAGGTGAGCTCTTAGATTTTGGACTTGTGCTTTTTCTAATTTCTTGAAATACGCCTGGAGTCCAATGTACTTTCCTCTTAGGACTGCCTTTGCTGCATCCCGTAGAGTTTGGATTGTTGTATTTTCATTTTCATTTGTTTCCATATATTTTTTAATCTCTTCTCTAATTGCCTGATTGGCCCATTCATTCTTTAGTAGGGTGTTCTTTAACCTCCATGTTTTTGGAGGTTTTTCAGACTTCTTCCTGTGATTGATTTCAAGTTTCAAAGCATTATGATTTGAAAGTGTGCATGGTATGATCTCAATTCTTTTATATTTATTGAGGGCTGCTTTATGTCCCAGTATGTGATCTATCTTGGAGAATGTGCCATGCGCACTTGAGAAGAAAGTGAATTCCCAGGCCTCAGCATGTAGAGTTCTGAATATATCTGTCAGATCCATCTGGTCCAATGTGTCATTCAAGTCTATTGTTTCTTTAGTGATTTTCTGTCTGGTTGATCTATCCATTGTTGTAAGTGAAGTGTTAAAGCCTCCTACTATTAGCACATTCTGATCTATAAGATTGTTTCTGTTTGGGATTAATTGTTTTAAGTATTTAGGTGCTCCCATATTCGGTGCATAGACATTTATAATTGTTAGTTCTTCCTGATGGATAGACCCTATAATTATTATATAATGCCCTTCTTCATCCCTTGTTACTGTCTTTAATTTAAAGTCCATTTTGTCTGATATAAGTATAGCTACTCTGGCTTTCTTTTGACTTCCTGTAGCATGATATATATTTCTCCATCCCCTTACTTTTAACCTGAAGGTATCTTCAGGCCTAAAATGTGTTTCTTGTAGACAGCAAATAGATGGATTCTTTTTATCCATTCTGCTATCCTATGTCTTTTGATTGGAGCATTCAGCCCATTTACATTCAGTGTTATTATTGAAATATGTGGGTTTAGAGTCATTGTGTCTTTTGTGGGATTCATGCTTGTGGTGGTG
Source organism: Proteles cristata cristata (assembly GCA_017311185.1). Taxonomy (NCBI): domain Eukaryota; kingdom Metazoa; phylum Chordata; class Mammalia; order Carnivora; family Hyaenidae; genus Proteles; species Proteles cristata. Next base: position 378,767 of record JAESUZ010003673.1, on the reverse strand, counting down.
TCTCTGGGTATCTTGTATCCCTTGCTACACTTACCTCAGAGAGTCCCCCTCACGATTTCTTGCAGGGCTGATTTAGTGGTGACAAATTCTTTCAATTTTTGTTTATTTTGAAAGACTTTTATCTCTCTATTCTGACTGACAGGCTTGCTGGATAGTGGATTCTTGGTTGCATATTTTTTCCGTTCATTACATTGAAGATCTCCTGCCATTCCTTTCTGGCCTGCCAAGTTTCATTAGATAGGTCTGTCACCACTCTGATAGGTTTCCCTTTGTATGTTAGGGCCCTTTTCTCCCTAGCTGCTTTCAAAATTTTCTCTTTCTCCTTTTATTTTGCCAGTTTCACTATGATATGTCGTGCAGATGTTCGATTCAAGTTACGTCTGTGGGGAGTTCTCTGTGCCTCTTGAATTTCAACTTCTACTTCCCTCCCCTGGTTGGAGAAGTTCTCTGCTATAATTTGTTCCAGGACTTCTTCAGCACGTTCCCTCTCTCTTCCTCTTCTGGAATTCCTATGATACAGATATTGTTCTGTTTGATTGTATCGCTGAGCTCTCGAACTCTTCTTTCATGTTCCTGGATCAGTTTATCTCTCTTTTCTCAGTTTCTTGTTTTTCTATAATGGTGTCTTCTAAATCACTTATTCTCCTTTCTGCCTCTTCAGTCCGTGCATTGGATGCCTCCAGTTTATTATGTATCTCATTTATCCCATTTTTTAATTCACCATAACTATTTTTAAGCTCCATATTGTTTATAGCCATAGTTTCTCTGATGTCTTCCATGCTTTTTTCAAGCCAGGCGATTAATTTTATGATTATTGTTCTAAATTCTTGTTCAGTTATGTTGCTTATATCTGTTTTGAGCAGTTCTCTAGCTGTCATTTCTTCCTGGAGTTTCTTTGAAGGAGAGTTCTTCCGTTTCATCATTTTGGTTAGCTTTCTATCTCTTGTTAATTTTAAAAGCTTGTTGTACACACGTACCCTACAAGTTCTGCTGTATTAGAGAGGGCTCTTTTGACTGTTCAGGGCTTGTCTGTTCAGGAAGTGTTTGGATGGGGTCTCTTGGTTTCTCTTGTTGAGCGTTGGTTATTTTGTTTCCCTACTGGTAGTGGTATTTAAGACCCTCCACCATGTGTAGTTTGGCTTGTTTCTTGAAGCAGCCCCACTTATGAGGTTTCCTTCCCAGTGTACAATCTTTCTCTTCCTAAACTTCTGTGGCTCAGGGTCCTACAACTTCAGGCTTTCTCTGTTTGAGAGATGGGTGAAGGCAAAATGTATGGAGATCCTTATTTCTCAATCTTGCCTTCTAAACTAAATTATTTAAAAGGAATCCTTGCAATCTAGGTCCTTATCATTATCACCCTTTGTTTCCCATTTACTCTCAAAAGATGAACAAAGTCAATCTATTTCCTCTTCTGTAATTAGAGTTTTTAAATATCTTAGGGGAGGGATCAAATTAATCGTTCTTTTCTAAGTGACACTCCTCCAGTTTCTATACCCATTTCCCATTTGACATGGTTTCCAGACCCTTCATCTCCTCTGATTCAATCCAGTCTCTAGACATTGTTCTAAAAATGTGTTGCCAAGAACTGAATACCAAAGTTCTATATCTTCATTTTCAGCAAGAAGAAAAGTAACACTCAGAAGATCATGTAGCTTCCCTCATGTCACACAAGTAGAGCTGGCAGAACTAGTTTAACATCCAAATGTAGGCTTCTGACTCCAAATCCAGTGCTTTTCCCATTCCACAAGGCTATAATAAAGTCACTCTCAACAGTAAAAGATGCCATAATTCCAAAAACACCTACCTTCCAAATCTTTTCTTTTTTTTGAGACAGGAATTCTACTTTCTTATTAACCCTAATCCAAGAGTTACCAAGAAGTACCTTCTATTAGTTATCTATTGTATAAAAATCACTCTAAGACAGGGCTTAAAACAATAATAATTATTTATTCCTTTTTTTTTTTTAATGATTTCTGTGGATCAGGAATTTGGGAGCATCTGGGCTGGGTGATTCTGTCTCAAGATCTCCCATGAGACTGCCAGTAAGTTAGTGGCTAAGGCTGGAGTCATCTCAAAGCTTCTTTATTCACAAATGTGAACACTTTAAGAGTGTAGAGCTAGAAGCTGGGGTTTCACGGACATCTTCCTCTATCTCTATGTGGTCTCTTAACATGATCTTTTCTCTCCAGGATTTTAGTTTCAGAGCAATTGGACTTCTTACATGGTATATCAGATTTCCAAGGGTGTATGCTCCCAGAAAGGTCAAATGAAAGTTATATCACTATTTCTAACCTAGTCTGAAGAGTCATGCCATGTAACTGTCAGTGCAATCTATTCAACAGTAATCACCAAGGCTGGCACATAGTCAAGAGAGTGGGATTTAGACTCTGCCTTTCTACAAGATGGGGTTAAAATTATATCCTCAAATAGTTTCTGTAAGAAATGAATAATATATAAAGTGCTCAGTGGATAATGATAACTACTCTTATTATTAAATTAAAATGTCCTTTGTCCAATTGTCTTGTGTTTCCATTTTTAATTCTGAAAATACAGTCATGATGACCACTGACACCATTTTTAGGTATTAATTTATTCTCGTTCATCTAAGTATGATAATAAATACTACATGACATTACTCTCTTCCATATCAATGCTCAAAAATCACAAATTAATATAAAACTAATATAAAGTCATCTCAAACCAATTCCATCAAGACCTGACCCCTCACAAAACCCCAGTAACCTTAGCATTTCTGATTAGCTTTTTCTAAGGATACATACTATCAATTCCCACTTAATCTAACTGCATATGGATTATCTACATTCTGTCCTGGAACAGCTATAGTACACTAACTGCCCTAATTCATCTGAGTTGCCAACTGTACCTTGACCAAGAATATGAAAGGGCAGTCATAACTGCAAACAGAGAAGAGCTGTAGGCTGAGGCTGCAAAAGTCAGACAAGAAGTCAGTAACTGAGACAAGCAGAGACCATCAGTCAGGAATGAAATCTTGCCCTCCATAATGGAGTCAAAACCTACATACAAATGGAAGTCATTGGTGCTGGGAGAAATGACTGGGAAAAAGCCTCTCTATGCAGCTGCATGAATCAACTTCCCTACCTGCTGCCCAACTTAATTGTAGGAACAGAATGTTATCCTCTCTTACTCTTTCCTCCACCCATTAGCAAGGCTGAATTAAATGTGTCCACTCTTATTGCACTCTTGTTGTCATTTTGTTTTTGTTTTTGCTTTCCATTTCAGTTATACTGCCTTTCCAATTTCAGCTTTATCCTCACTCTAGTCTACCCACCCCCCTAGATAAGATGATTGGGATACCAAATTACAGGTTTGTCCCTGATTTCTGACAGGTTCCAGTCTACAGCAAGTTTCTGTTTCCTTAAACCCTACCCCAAACCGCTGAAACAAAACCCAAATCCTACAAAATGTTCTTTTGAATACTTTGTAACTGAGGCACTCAATGATTCTCTATGGTGCATGTTCTTCTGATTGTAGTGAGTAATAAAACCAATTTGCTCAATTACAGGTATGTCCTGGTAGTCTTTGACTGAAAGAAATTAATGGGATGCAATGTCTGTAAAGAAATTAAACACAATAATAAAACCAACTAAAAGTTGGTACTAGCAACTCAGCCATGTCAGTGATCAATGTTCTCTGCCAGAACAGATGGCTCTATACCCCTTCTTCTGTATGCATTGCATTTTACATATTTTAAGTTTTGATTAAGCATTCAAGGTATATTACATATACACATGTATTTTAATATATTTTAATTAGTTATAATTAAAACTATAAACATATATTTATATATGTATATTCTAGGTATGTCCTGCTTTTTCTGATTCTCCACTTCAAGCACTCCTTTCTTATAAGCCCAAAACTATCTGACAACTGTGTTGTATAAGACACATTCTACTACAGTATGATGGGGTGACTGACAGATAAAGCTTTACCTAATCTAGATTCCAATAACCTCTTGCTAACAAAGGAAATGTAACCTTTTTAATATGCTGAAAACTAAATTGCTAACATTCATAGGTTCTTTCTCAGAGGAAAAAGTATGTTTTTCTCTAATGTGACATATTTTAAGGAAAAGCATTGGATTAAGGAAGCTTAAATAAATGAAAATACTGAATTTAGTTCCAATTAACAGCAGGTTATTCCTGACAAAAGTATCATTAACTCTAATAGTAAAACAATGTATTATTTTTCTCTTTTATTAAAACTGATACTTGGGGGCACCTAGGTGTCTCAGTCTTTTAAGCCTCTGACTCTCAATTACAGCTCAGGTGTCATGATCTCATGATTCATGGGTTTAAGCCTCACAATTTCAGCTCAGGTCATGATTTCAAGGTTCATGGGTTCTAGCCCCACATTGGGCGCTACACTGGCATTGCAGAGCCTGCTCGGAATTCTTGGTCTCCTTTCCTCTCTCTCTGACCCACCCCCACTCACTCATGCTCTCCCTCTCAAAATAATTAAATAAACTTAAAAAAACTGAAACTTGGTAGAATATATTAGATTCATATAGCATTTTCAAATTTGGCACAACACCATGCCACTTTACACTATTATTATACTGTTCAATAACAATAAATTTATTCATTATGCACCAGAATATAAATTTATTACTACTATTTGCTAAAGTGTCATGATTCCTAAAGCCTAAGAAATAAAAGCTATTGTTTTAAAGTGTTATTTTGATTTAAAGAAAAAAATTACAATACTAAGTTTTTTAAATGCCCTCATCACCATGATATTTAATAAATGAAAATAAAATACAGAAAAAATATTAAATTCCCCAACTTGTCAAGACAAGCGCATAGAGAAGCTTTGCCTCATCTATACATATCAGCTTCACATATTGAATCAAAATCTCAAGATTCAAAGGTCCTTAAAAATCCAATTGCTAAATCCCATCTAGGATTTTTCCCCTGTGCAGAAAAAAGGTGGTATAATAGTTAAGAAAAGACAGGCTCTCTGGGCCACATTTTGCAGTTACTTCGCAGTTTTTTCCATCTACCTGCCATATAATGCAGGCGAGTTAGTTAACCTCTTTGTGTCTTAATTTCCTCATCTAAAAAATAGGAGTGATACCAGCAGTACAGAACCTACCTCATAGCATTATTGTAAAAAATAAATGAATTAAAAAAAAATAAAACCATTTAGAACAGTACTCGTTACAGTGTAAGTGTTCATTAAATGGTGATGGTGGTGGTAGTGATGTTCACTGTTACAGTATCCCTTACAAGTAATTTTTTGGTCTCTCCTTAAACACCTCCAATAATGGAAGATGTAATTCCCCCCAAAGCAGTCCATTCCATCCATGCAGGGTTATTAAACATTCTTATTAATAAGGATATTAATAATAGAATATTATAGAATGTTGTTATTATTATATTAATACATTAATAAAATAGTAATAATCTTTCAACCTTTCTTATATCCCATGTAAACATTTAGAATGACATTTTAAAACACACAGCTATTACAGTATCCTTGAATCTTCTCTTTTTTCTAGGCAAAACATCCCTGATTTCTTTCTCATAAGACATAGTTCAGCCATCCTGATAGTTCTCCCCTGAGTGTGTTCTAATTTGTTTCTCCCTTTCTTAAACAGTAGTGCCCTTAACTGAATGTACTCAATATTCTAAACAACAGAGAATTAAGGCACACTACCAGTGCCTTAGAGATATACTTTAAACATCTAATGTCATGGGACAGGCAGCCTCAGAGATGAGAATATGTTTTTTTTTTGGTAATGGAGTAGTAAGAAGATCTTTCAGTCAGGCCGGCCTGTTAGATCAACACATAGGACAACATTCTATCAAGGTTCAGCTATTAGCTGATTTGTGTGCCAACCAACTCCAGACAGTTACTTTCATTTGGCAATTCACTAATATTCAAACTACCATATGACACTCAACTTAAATAACACTACCAGGCTAGGCTGAGTTGGCTAAGACAATTTTAACTTTGAAGCCCAAAAAGTTTAAAGTAGCAAGAGACTTGGTGATTACACAGTTCAAATCTTTCATTTTTGAGATGAGGAAATTGAAGTCCAAAGATATAAAGTGACTTCCCTAAGGTCACACAGCAAATTAGTGACAGAGATAAATAAGGCAATGTCCTTTCCTCTAAGTTATGTTTCCTCTAAATAATCTCAAGGAAAATATTTCCACTAAATCAAGAATTTTTATTTGTTTGTTTTTCACAATCCAAGGCTTTAGGGAATAAGGGGTGTGATTATGCAGAGTTGGGGAAGTATAATTGGACAAGTTTTAACAAAGCAAGTTTCTATGCATGGAGAGTCTCAATTCCATAGAGCTGTTCTTATGAGATAGCTATTTACTCTAGTGTCAAGTCTATTATCTTCATGGTGTCCTCATCTGCAGTTGTTTTTCCCTTTCTTTCCCATTTGAGAAAATCCAGTGCACTTATGAAAATAACTATATTTTTATATAGAATCAGCAAAGCAGGTAGTCTGCTTTAAATGAACCCAAAGACTATAATGGATGCTTAATTTATATGTACATCACTGGATCCAGGTATCAGTCAGATCACCAGGAACCCATTTAACTATCACCCAGATGAGGAATAATGAAGAGTATTTTGAAATAGTGGACAAACCCAGACACCAGAATTTTGAAGCTGAAGCAAAGGAGGTGAAGTAAAAAACCTTCCTAACCAGTACCAAAAACAGGCAAATAGCTTTAAAAATAGGAGAATTGCAGCACCAAGGGGGACCTCTTGTATGACACTGCTCAGAATTAACAGGGAAGAGGAGGACTTTTAGTATGACACAGGTAATCTGTTGAAATGCTCTTTAATCTAGCTTCTGGGAAACCTGCCCATAACTCAAGACAGAAATTTGGGCCATTGTAAGGGAAGAGGATCTGCAATCATTCAAGGGTATCAGAGTAGCTTCAGAAAAAATAAGATATAAAACTTTTAGGAAAAAAATGTAAGGTAGTTGGGATTCACTAGAAAAACAGTAGTAATTAAGCCTCCAGTAACAAATATCAGTATAATTACCTATGTCTTGGTTGTCTATCTAAAAATGATGAGACTGGGGTCACATAAAAAACAGCTCAGCATATGCCCTTTGTATATCACAAGTCTTAATATTAAAAATGACCAGACCCTAATCAAGGCCTGTTGAATCCATTTGTCACTAAACAGAGATCCTGCTCTATTAACAGTGAAGTTCTCCCATGACCTTGTTCGTCCAGGGAAGAACTAGAGAACGAACTGCTGTCTCTCTCTCATCCACACTGAGAACTTGCAGCTGCTCTGGGGACTCCAACACCTCCTCTCTTCACTGGATCTTGCCCAGTGAGGGTCCCAATTTAGAGAATTCTACCGCAAAAGCCTTCAAATTTCCTTCTGGTATGTCAAATACGTGTAAAGGCTTAACAAGAAACTCTTGGTAATCCAGAAATTTAAAAATCACCTCTGTAGCTCTTTAAGTTTTTAACACTTAGAACAAGTACAAACAGACTGAAAATGATACCTCAGAGGCTTTGTTGCTAATAAAACATCTATTCTATTTATCTGCAGTTACATTTCCAGGAAAAGGGAAAGTAGGCACAAAAATGTCACCAATTTACTAGAAAGCAGTAAGTAGAGGTCTAATTCTGTCGTCAGGTGCCCTCAATATCTGGAAGCTATATACTACGATACCTGGGGGAGCACATAAACTTGAATTAATTCATGGCTCACCTACAGTCTTAGAGCCCAGGCTCTTTCTCGAGGGGCAGCAAGTAGGGAACAAAGGCATGAATTTAAATTTTTCTCTCTAACTTCCAAATACCCCCCAAAACTCAGATTCAGGTAAATTCCTTGCTCTATTGTGTCAGTCCTCATGGATTCAAGGAACAGTAGTCAAAAGGACAGTGAAATTCTATTCTTACTGACTATTTTGGAAAGGTAAATAAATTATAATCAACTTCACATACAAAATATACCAATATAAGAACAAAAAAAAAAAAAGAGAGAGAGAGGTATGTTTGGTAGAAGCACACCAGGAACAAAATAGTTTCAAAAACAGAAGGCTGCGTATTAACTCCGAATTCAGGAGCAAACTCTTCTCAATTTGTTTATGAGTTACATTAGCTTAATCCTAGCTAACCCAGTTCTTCTGTAAAAAGCTACTAAGTCACCACTAGAGCTAAATAAAAAATTCCTAAATAACAGTAATTGCCAAAAAAATGCTCATTTTGTGTGTTTCAATGTAAATGAATCTCTTCTATTATACTACCCTAATCCATCTATGCTTAAAGGAGGGCCTATCTTCCCAGAAGTTTGATGAACTTGAGAATATTGCATTCTAGGTACTCTAAATACACCGGCAGTAAAAACAAATCAGAGTTAATTTATAATGAAAGCAAAAGTTTACAAAATAATTCCCAATCATTTTATTAAATAAGGTTTCCCATTTTCTAGGATGTTAATGAAATATAAAGAAGATAAATGAAATGCATAAATATTCATTTCTAATTTTTACCTGATTGTAAAATTTTATTAGCAAAGGTTTATAATTTATACTTTGGATTTGAGAATGTGGTTTACACAGAGATATATTATTGAATTCAATTTGTATCACCTAGAAAAATAATGCCTAGAGGTCACAAGAATGCAGTAATACCAAAATAATACTTAAAAGGTTAATAGTATAAAAAATAAATGTCATCACACTGAAAGCTGTATTAACAAAAGCAATAATGGCTTGAAGTTGTTCTTCTTTTGAAAGGTTACATTTCTCTTGGAGAGCAAGGAAAACTTATTGCAGAGGACAATCAAACAGTGGGATAATTTGCATATCAAGATAATTAAGGCACATTCATTAGATGTGTTCAAGAAAAATTAGGTATGTTCATGTAAGGAACAGAGTAGGCTCTTTCCTGCTTAATGCAGGTGGTTTGACTCAACAATCAAAGAGAGCCCTTTCAATCTCATCCCCAAATGATTCATTATGTTAAAGTTGCCTTTATGGAAAGCAACCCTCTCCAAATTTGAGTAAGAAGGTAGAGCAGGAGGAGTGAAAATACAATCCCAGCTTCCTCCTTCCAAAGCAAAATGCTTCCTATCACAGGTACTACCATGTTATTCAAGCTGATGTAGAAGGAGCTGAAGATTCATATCTCATTCTAGTCATGAAAAGTTCAAATCAATCATGGAAAAACTGCATGCTATTTAATATATACATTGCTTTCTACAACATGTTGCTTGGAAGCCTTATAGGAATGCACAGATTTCATTATTTCAGTTATCGCATTGCATTATAGTGATGTATCCCGATCACCAATAGGCAAGAAGGAATTCTGTATAAGAAAGTGTATGTTAATCAGAATCATCTATTTAGACTGTGGAGTTTTGCTTTAATCAGAAAATTATTGGTGTTGGGGCGCCTGGGTGGCTTAGTCGGTTAAGCGTCCGACTTTCGCTTGGGTCATGATCTCGCGGTTCGTGGGTTCGAGCCCCGCGTCGGGCTCTGTGCTGACTGCCAGCTCAGAGCCTGGAGCCTGTTTCAGTCTGTGACTCCCTCTCTCTCTGACCCTCCCCTGCTCACGCTGTCTCTCTCTCTCCTAGAAATAAATAAAACATTAAAAAAAAATTTAAAAAAAAAAAGAAACAAAAGAAAATTATTGGTGTCTTGACGTCAGCTTCCATAGATTAATACTGACCAATTTGATAAAAAGTCTATTTAAAAAAATAAAAAGATATTCTACTGTATTCAAATGTCATTTGGATCCATCAAGAAAATAAAACTATCTGGAACAGGCCTGGCTCAATCAAGCTTATATGCTACTAGATCATCCTAGATTTTCTATTAATAATCAAGTCTTATTTTGAACAATTATTGAAAAGTGACCTTTCCTAAGTTGAAATGCTAAAGAACCCAAACTATACTTTGGTCATGAAGGAATATTTGTATATTGATAGTAAACAGGAAAAAAATCAAACCACAGAAGCAGCCCTGGCATCACAAGGAGGTGTACACTAGCAGCATATTGGTGAAAGAAATAAAAACAAAATATTTTCAAGGCATAAAAATGAAGCAAATTAGGGGAATATTGGTTGAATCCCAGAAAAGATAATCCTTATGAACATGAAGGAATGCTGTAAACTGTAAGTGAATGCCAGTAATAGAGTCTGTTAAGAGATTCATGTTATAGTCGGTGCTCTGCAAACTCCAGTCACTGGCTCTTATACAGCCTGAAAGATTAAAATAAAAATAAACATGGCATATCTCGTCTCCTTGAAAACATTCTGGTATACACAATTTTATTACACTGAAAAAAAAATACCAGGGCCTGATTTTCCTTGAACTGTCAAAGTACAAAAGAAATGCAAAAAATCTTTGCACAGATGTAGCAAAGTACTGGATTTTTATATTTTGGCAGGTGCTCAATATGCAGCCCACATAATCACATGTTAATGACAGGAGTGTGTTAATCAGCATGCATACCTGATTCCTTCTTGCCCAAGGGGGAAAAAGCCAACTATTCCAGAGCTTGTTAATGTTTCTACTTTTGATAAAGATTTTGATAGTACGCTAGGTAAGAAAACTTTTCCAAAATGTATATTTAAAGATGTATTATATCATTAAGGTTAGTAATAAAATAATTCCAGTGTCCATAAACATCAAGATATTTTCAAGTAGCATACCAGTAATCATTCTGTTACATTAAAAAACCCAGATTTGGGGAAGATCTTATTTTAAAGATCTACATTTTTTTATTAGCAGGAATAAAACAGTGCACATAACCAGGGTATAGAAATACAAAGATGATCAATGTGTTAACACTAGACAACATCAGTTGCCTGTTTTACTACCCACACCATGCAATAAAACATGGTTTCACTTTTTGGGCAAATTGTAAGTACATTTCTGTCATTAAATTTCTGAAATGGTTTAAAAAGAGACAGTACTATGTGCTAATACAGTTTCAATTTTACAGAAAATGGGAAATCTCCCAAAGGACTTCCTGGAGAACGTTGTTTCATAACTCAGGGAACAAGGACAGACATTTTCTCACCCATTACCAGAAGTCTAGATTTGAAATTTACTTAAATTGAATGAATTTTCATAATCTTAAAATGAGAGGAGTAGTAACTAAATTTTCCAGGAAGTCTAAACTTTGCCAGCTCATGGGTTCTTTTCCCATGATTCACAGACAAAGCAGGTACCAAAAAGATGCACATAAACTTTGCCTTAGGTGTTAAGACTATACAATGGGACCAAGCAAACTAGTGGGTTTCACTATACTTTCTAAAGCATGGTCTCAATAAAAGTGAGAAAATACATTTCATTTGGGTGTTATCTACTATCTTAAATGACTAAATCTTACCAAAAACTGGCAACAGCTCAAGTTCTTAAAATCTTTTAAAAGCTTAAAAAATTAGAAATCTTCTAAAAGCCTATCACAACATGAATAATCGCTGAGAAGGATTAAATCCTCACTCAGAATTCCTGGACTATGTCATCATGTATGACAACAGCTCCAACACCAGTCACAGTACAAAGTTCACACCAGAATTTTATGACTCGAAATGAACACTACATAGAACACTCCAGAGTTGATTAGCAACTTCTTTGGACTAAAAGCAAGAAAAGCAGAAATGAAAAATTTTTTGTGAGCAAGATAGTATTGTTCCTAGTATTTATTAAATATTCCAACATGCCTATGACTGTTTTCTTTCAATTACAGCAAAGGTCATCATTGGCATCTTTTATTTACAGAAAAAAATATTTTTTAAACTTTTCTAAAACATAAAATTCACTCAGGGGAATTTAAGTAGGTCTCTAATTTAAGAAGCTCTGATATTCTGGGGCTGAAGGTCCAGTATGGTTATTTTTACTTAATTACACTAGTAATTAAAAGCCAGATGCATATAATCCCATTTTGTCTTAAATTACATATCAATATAAGCATGCATGCAACAGCACAGATGCATATGAGCATTGAAGTTCTCACTTACAATCTTGTCACTTTTTGGATCTTCTAAGAGCTGTTGATACTCTGCCCACATCCACATGGCCTACCCCAGAAGTCACCTACAAACAGTTCCCTCTTAAGAAAAAGCTTCTGTCCTCATATGGGACCATTTTCTGTCCAGGAGTAAGCCTACCTCCTGGTCCCCTTCCTTGATCTTCACAAGTTCATTTCCTGTTCATTCATAACTAAATTTCTACTCACTTGACTAACATCATGCCCACATGGCTTAAAATATTCTCCTCACCTTCTTTTGTGTGAATCCTGTCTTCTTCAGAATCTAGGGGAACTCAAAGAATGACCTCCCTAATTGTTCACTCTTCCACTTACCCTGAAACTCTCACTGGCACTATTAACATAATTTTCCTACTAGGTGTCCTTGTTTCTGGTATTATCTCCAATTTGTTTGCTGCACAGCAGCCAATATGATTTTTTTAAAACAGTAATTAAATCATGTTAGTCTCTTGCTTAAAATCTTCCAATGGCTTCCTCTTGCACTTGAAGTCTATATACCTCACTGTAGCCTATGATACCCTCAAAGCCTCTGTCGTCTGCCTTCCTCTTTGACTTCATCTCATACCATTCTCTCACCCACTCCATTCCAGCCACTCTATGGTTTTCTGCTGTTCAAGTACACCAACTAAAAAGGCTGCTGCACTTACTATATATTCTAGCTGGGTGTTTTCCCACAAATTTCTGCGTAGTTGGTTCCTTCTCATTCAAATCTCAACTCAAAAGTCACACCTTCAAAAAGACCTTCTGAACTATTTAAAGTAGTCATTCTAGATCACATTTTCTTATTTAATTTTCTTTATTCCATTTATCATTATCTGAAATTGGCTCACTCTGTGAAACTTTTTTATTGTATGTCATACTAGTAGAAGGTCCATGATAGCAGGGCTCCTTCCTGTCTTATTCATAAGCAAGTCTCTGTGCCTGGAACTTAGTAGGTGCTACATACTCAAGTAATCTTTAGGAGATAATACTTACAATATCATACTGCTGGTCATTAAATATAACCATAAAATGTTCCTTCATCCTTGTTAACAATGAAAAGAATGATACATTACACATTTTCTCAATGAAAAAAATGATGCGAATTTATTCCTGCCTAATGAATCAGTCCTTATGGGAACAAAAACACATATCAGGAGACAGTGTCAATATTCCTCTGGAACAAAAAGTTCTGGTATACTCATACCATAATGAGTAGTAGTGGCTGTATATAGTAAAAAAGGATGGTGAATTTTTATTTACACTAACTCTTGAACCTTCAAATGGAATCTATCAATTTACACTAAACTTAAAATCAAGAATTTTGGTGTCTAAAGCATAAACTATTATAATTAAAATCAGAGCCTAAAGCTTTTTAATCTCAATTTGGTCTTTGAATGTCAAACTCTAAAATTTCTATTCTCCTTTGCTTATGTCATAATGAATTATTTTCCTTGTTTGAAACTGTGGGGTTTCATATTTTGTTGGAATGCCACCTCAAAATAACCAGAATTTCAACATTTCAAGATTTTTTTTTTCTAATCAGGAAGTGGGATTAGCAGAACTTCTCTGCTTTGTCTTTAGCCTCTCTTACAGTACAGCTCTTCTGTAATCTTGATATTTCAAAGTAAAACTCTTCCTGAACCCAGTAGATAAGAAATTTTTAGTGTCTGTTTCTAACTGTTCATGAGTGAAGGCAATCAAAAAATTAATAACAATGGAAGCTGAATAGGTGCTGGTAGAATTTGTGTTATTGTTTTTTACTTATAAATTTTATTCCTCCACAGCTATTTTATGGGGTTCAGTTACAGTGGGTAACAAGTATAAGAGAACAACCAAGTTTCACTTATCATAACAATACTTTTGGACTTCATAATTATTTGGAAAGTAGAATGAAGTAAAATGTTTATTAAATTTTACTTTAGTCATGGTCTCCCCACCCCAACAAACACACACACATGCATGCATGCACATATACATATATGCACATGCACACACACACACATACACACACTCTATATGTAAGTTTGCAGGACTGCCCAGAAGCCTAAAATCCTTCTATTGTTTTTCTTCCCCATAAAGAAAAACAATGGTGATATGATACTTGCAGTGTAAGTCATTACAGGTCTGATGCTACAGTTGTTACACATTATTGAATCTATCGAATGAAAAGGGAGCACAAAGGGAATTTCCAAATGCAGCTGCTATTTCCCATTTGTTAAATCCTTTTATTATACCATATAAGTACACAGCTGGGAAATACTATAGAGTGGGAGTTAAAACAAAATATTTTGGCTTCCAGACATTCAGAATACACAAAGGCTCCAGTGGAAGGCATTGCTTGATATCAAAAGAGAGTGAAAGTTTGAAAACATTTCCAGCAAATATGATTTCTTTTATACTAATATATAACATATTTGCAAATTTAAACTATTTTATACTATCATAAATCCCTCTTAATATAAATTTGGTAAGGAAATTATTAATATCTATTTTCTGATAAAATTTTAGATCATAAAACTTTGAGAATAATGCACTGAAGCAATTTGGCACTTGCCAAAATACAAACAAAATTTTACTAAGGAACATAACAGTTCTCTAAAGAAGTAAATTTAAAGGGTATTATAGATCTTGAGTCCATCTCTTTTCTGTATCCCAACTGCCCAAAGCCTCTACCATCTCTTAACTGGACATCTTAAGTAGGCTCCCAACAAGTCTTACTCTTTTAACTCTCTCTCTTTCCCATCCATTTGTACTATAGCCAGAGCAATCTATTTGCAATGTTCTAACACCTTTCAATGGTTCTCCATTCCACTTAGATTCAAACCTTACTTCCAAAGCATAATCTATATGGTCTTGGTGGATATAGCCTCTACCAGTCTCTCCAACCACATCTGACACCACACTGCATCCTCACCAATTATACTCCAGCCACAAAGACTATCTTTCATTTCCTGATATTCAGCTATATTTTTCTCACCTCAAATATTTCCTCCATGCTGTTCCTTCTGCTATTTTTACTCTTTCTTCTATTCTTTGCCTGGCTAGTTCTTGTCATACATAGGTCAGAGAAGGCATTCCTATCCATCTATTCTAAATTAGGTTTATCCCATTATGTTCTCACATAGCATTCTGCTATATTCTTTTTCTTCCTAACACATTACAATTTTAATTATATACTTATGTATGTGTGTTTAACTTTTGTCCCCTCTCCTAGATATTAGTTCCATGAAAGCATAATCATGCATTTTTTTCCACCATAATACAGCCAGCACTGAGTAGAATGCCAAACCCAGAGAAAGTGCTACATAAATATCTGATGACTATATATATATATATATCCATATATGGGATATATATATGTATATAAGGATATATATAAGGACTATATATATATATAAAATGGCCCTACTATCTTCTCAAAAAGCCAGTGGGTGTGACTAACTATCTGCTTCACCCTTACTATCTTGGCGGTACAAAAATGATTACATTCAATCAGGAAAACAGACTTATAGTCTCGTCTTATACTTTCTCTTTCCCCCATTCAAGGAAAATAAATCTTCCAGTGGATCTATTAATTGCATAGTGATAATCCCCTATGAACCTAAAGTTAGTCTAGAAAAGTCTTATTTTTCTTTCAATCTCCTACTTTTCACCTACTGCTACAGAGCACTAGTTGTGTCTGCAAAATCACCTGAAAAGGAAAAATGTCTGCCTCCATAATTTATGGAGTCATGTCTTTGACATTAAGCATTAAGCACAGAGCAAGAATTTAAACATATGTTATCAGTTGTAAAGGTGTTTTGAAATATTACCTTATTTTTAACTAAAGAATAAAACTTTTCATCACAGACCACTTAAAATATCTTTAATTAACATTAACTAGAAGTTAAGAAATATAAAACAGGCTTTCAATTCCTAATCTAATAAAATATATTAAGGTTTTGGTCAGTTGTAGATGCAAAAAAATTGGATATTTTTGCTTTAAACTAGACAATGCCACTTACTGTGGCTTCTGTTTTGATGGCTAGAAATGGAATTTAGCATGGGAAAGCTGGCTAAGATACTGCATGGATCTGATGTTTCTACCTTCAGGGCAAACTCCTGCAGTCTGATTGAATGATACTCAGGAGGTTTGCATGTCCTTTTGAAATTAATGTATAGGCACAGAAGTGAAAAAAGCTTTATCATAAATCAAAAATGATCATTAAAAATGATAAATACCTGCATTTCCTCCACTGAATATGTATTCACCATATGACCTCATTCACAGAGACATGTATGCTTAATAGAATATTTCAATGTTAATACACAGCCACACTCAAGAAATTCAGAGGGGTGCCGGGGTGGCTCAGTCAGTTGAACATCCAGCTCTTAATTTTGGCTCAGGTCATGATCTCAGGGGTTCATGGGTTCAAGCCCCACATTGGGCTCTGCTCTGACAGTACGGAGCCTGCTTGGGATTCTCTCTCCCTTTCTCTCTGCCCCCTCCCCTGCTCCCTTTCTGTCTGTCTGTCTGTCTCTCTCTCTCTCTCAAAATAAACAAACTTTAAAAAAGGAGATATTCAGAAAATAAGATAAACCTCCCCCCAGATTAAATTAAATACCTTTGGCAAGTGGATCTAATAATGGACAAAAACTAAATCACAAACCATTTTCTAATTTTTCCCAGTTGCTAGCACATTAGTAATATTAATATATACTTGGTGCTGGTTTTATGATCTGAATACAAATAACCCTATGATATGTATTTTGAGCTTTCCTTAAAACACCTATTTGTGATGAGGCCATACTAAAGGACACACTTAGTGACAGTGGCCAGATTTTAAAAACTCACCATTCTTTGCTGAGACGACAGCACAGTGTCCCAGTCAGCATCTTGTTGAATGGTATTGACAAGTGTTGGTAGCTCCTCAGAGTGAGGTTTGTTGTGCATTATGGGGTGCAGAGGCAGATGGGAGGCCACATGTTGATCACCACCCTCTTCCTTTTCCCTTGAGGTCAAATCTTGGGTCATGGCTTCCTCTCCATCAGCTGCACAGGCAAATGGAGAGGTGGCTTGCTTGGAAGACATTCTTCTGTAGGAGAAGGAGAGAGCATGGGTTCAAAAAGGCTGTCAATGAAAAAAGAACAAACCATCCCTTACATTTGGCTAATTCAGGAAAAAAAAAAGTAGGTTCTCTAACTCCAAGTTGTTTATGAGCTACTTTAAACCACTGATAAAAACTCAGCTCATCTGTACCACTCTCCCTCTGTGCTTTTAACCCAGCAAACCTCTTCCTAGTAATTGCTACACATCTTCTCCCTTAATCATCCACAATGAAATTTTCATGGAATAGGTTTTCATAATTATAGTATATGTATGTGTGAATTTTTCCTCCCAATTCTCCCAACTAGGTTATTAACTTCTTATGAGTAATTCAGTTGATGGCTAACAATGGGGGGAGGGGATAAATAAGTGAATGAACTGGCAAATAAGCCAGTTTGAAGAATAATTTCAAAGTACAAAAATTCAAATTTCTCTTATGCTTTATATAAGAAGAAAAGAAGTCTATGTGGGAAAATATAATAATGAGAGCTCATAATACATGTTGAAAGTCCTAAGCAGATTTGGTCCTGACTTTAGTTTACGCCTTGTATTATGAGTGCTAAGCCTAACACTGTTTAGCGCCAATTTGACCCTTTTCTAAAGATCTTCCAAATGTGTCAACTACTGTAACTTAACTTTTAAGTGACATGTTGATTGAGTGGCTTATAATGTTAGATTAGTCTTGGGACAATTTTATAACATTTGAATAGAGTATATGAAACATCTATGCCTCTATTTTATATTAGAAAGTACTTACAAAATTCAAAGCATTTACTGTGAAAATTGTAAAATGCCTACTATAGATCATATTTTTAAAACTGCAAAAACAAGAGTTTTTGGGTGGCTCAATCTGTTAAGCATCTGAATCTTGATTTAGGCTTAGGTCATGATCTCAGGTTCATGAGATTGAGCCCTATGTTGGCATGCTTAGGATTCTCTTTTTCCCTCTCTCTCTGTCCCTTTCCTGCTCTAAATAAGTAAGTAAGTAAGTAAATAAATAAATAAATAAATAAATAAATAAATAAATACTTTTTTAAAACCTGCAAAAATAATTACTGTACATTTATCTATGTACCCACAAGTAAACATCGACTGCATTCTGCACAAGGTCTCCATTCTGTGCTGTATCAAGATGATTTTCTTAGCAAAATGTTTAGAAATAAAACCAACAAAAGTTTATAACTTAAGAGACAATTGAGTATTTTTTTCTAAAACTTTATGTTGTTTTGGTTTATAGCATCTTTAGCTCTAAAACTGCTGTGTAATGAAGGAATAAAATCTCCACCTTAATTGCTCTTTAACATTAATTGATTTCATACCATTTTTTAAAAAATGCACAAATCAGTTAACATAGGAAACCACATGAGCATTTTTCAAATTAGCAAATCATTAACTTGCTAGTACTGTTTCTACAGACAAATAAATACTGATTAAAGGGTCTAGAAATCTGAGATTAACAGTTAAATTTACAAATCTGTCACATGCTTTCATGAATATTGCAGTGAAGGAAATATCAAGTGCAAAGAAAAATAATTAAGTTAATTCCAATTTAAACAGTAGTTTTTATGTAGCAGCCCATGTTTCACATAGGATTTAACAGCTAATGCTAAATTTCTCACAATTAATGAGGGGGCTCAGATTTAGTATCCTACAGTGAAAAAAATTAATATAAGATCAGCTAATCTAATTATGCACAGTTCTAAATAAAAGTATTACAGGCTTTTGAAGTGCTTTGAAACATATTAAAATGCTGATACCTACTTATAATAATCATTCTACAAATAATAAAATTTCATCTATTAGATTTGATACTAGAAAATAACATGGGGGAAAGGGAGTGCAGAAGAATATCTATATTCTCTTTGAGGGGAAAGAAATCAAATGTCCTAAAGAGTACCATATCAAAGATAAGTATATTATTGACTAATTTCTATCAATACTCACAAATAGAAAAATATATACATACACATGTGGAAAATGATACCAAAGAATGTTTCTTATTGTACAAGGATCATTGTAAAATCCTACAGTAACACCAGGCAAATTATAACTGAGCTGCAAGTTTATCCAGAGTTTACCATGAGCAACAAGAGTGTTTTCATAGTTCTAATAATGACAGTGCCAATAATGTAACCATTCACATTAAAAACAAAAGAATGGATTTACTGCTGCTTTTAAAAACAGTTACATACAATTGAAAGTCATAAGGCAAAACTCAGAGTGACTTTAGCTCCCCAACAAACATCCTCTTATTATAAAGTGACTTGGCTCCTTCCAATAGCAATATCTGTGATTGTTGCTTTAGTATAAATTAATCATGACACAAAACCCAAAATGAAAAGTCTCTTAAGAATAATTTCAAGTATAAACTGTACCAATGAACAATAGTGCACAATCCTAATTAAACACAACCCTGCAGCTGTAAAAATAGACTAAATCTGTCCAAAGCTGAGTTGAGTTTAAAGGCTGGTTTGTTAGAGTGTTTTCTTAAGGAAGGCTGGGCCCTCAGTCTTAATCAGCCAATAAATTATTTCCTGCAATTACATTAAATAGAAAATTATCTTCAAATGGGGAGTGTTAATTGAAAATCAAAATTCAGAGGGAAGTTTGGAAATTACACGCTGAATACAATTAGTGAGGAAAGGCTTCACCTCTACTTCATCAACAGTCTTCTGGTGATTCCTCCAGTGACCATTCAGGAAAGCTACCTATTTATAACATCACACAATTTGTCTTTTATTTTGCACCTCCAAATTCAAGTGCCTATCAAGGTTGCAAATAAAAGATAGGCTGCCAAAATAAAGCAATATTAAATTTGACTGTTCATCCTCAGTTCACACCATAGTTAGGGGACAAGGAGAGGGGGAAGGTAGACAATAATGGTTAACAACCAGGGAAGGCATACTCAACTTTGAAATCCTTCCCTTTAGCAAAGGAATTGACATTTGTGTTCCAAGAAGAATACTTTAGCATATCATATTTTATTTAATTTCTTGAGTTTACCATAGTTCTCAGCATGTTCTTAGCAAAGAAAGAGGTGATTTTTGTGGTATTGTCCCACTGCAGGTATTTCCTTTTGATAAAATACGTGGGCTTCTTTCATTGTTGTTTTTGTTGTAGTTTGGTAGTTTTGTTGTGTTTTTAAAAGGAAAATGTGTACAAATTCTTTTTAGAGCACAGTTTATTAAATAAGTCTTAAATTTACTGATTATTAGATTCAATTGACTCTTTTTTGCACAATTACTTTATTAAAGAATCCTTCAACTTGTTAAATCCTAATTCATTTCTTTACTTTAGCTTTCCCTTTTAAAGCATTTTACTAGACCAAGTTAACTGTTCTGGAAGCTGTGAAGATAACTTGACTTTTGGTAATGCCTTTACTATAACCACTGTACCATTGTTACTCTCCTTTAGAAACTCAAAACTCAAATATACACTTTTTTAATGGTTTGAGGTGTCATGTGGGATGCTTACTTTTATTTTTAATGCTCACATAATAATTTTTCCTTACCAAAACTTTTACCCCCAGTGTATTAGAACAGCATCTTACTTTAGCTTCTGTCATACAAAACTAATAAGCAAAAGAATTAAAATCCTTGTGAAATGGTCAATTTATATATGACTTTACTTTGTTTTATTTTTGCACCATTATAACTTAAAAATCATTCAAATGAATTGTTTTTTTAATTTGTATTTTAAAAAAATCTCCCTAGTTATACCCCCTGAAAACAGGGGTTTATAATGGAAGTGCTGACACAACCCTAACTAAAGCAGCGCAAATGTTGCCGCTATAATACACAAAATCAAGTTCTATTATTCTAAACTATCCTCGCTCATGGGATTTTTCTTTACTGTGCTCCCAGCCAAACTGCTGAAGCATGAAAAATTTAAATGCAATCAAATGCGCCCAATTCTACTTTACTAGAACAAGTGTCTACAGTGGTACAATCTTAAAAGGAGATGCAACAGATTTGTTTGGTGTTTTTTTTAACTGTTTATTTATAATACAGTGCATTGGAGATAAAATAAAAGAGGAAATTACACTCACATGGTACTAGTGTATTGACTACACAGAGTACATTATAATCAGAGAGAAAAACTACATTGTCAACTTATCACATTGGTTAAACAAGATGGTTTTCTGGGGCATAGCTATTATCAAGTAAAGCCTCCAAAGAGAATTACATATCTTTGGGACACATGAAACTAAATTCCCGTCATGTGTTCCCCGAGTTTGAAATGTCTCTGCCCAGAAGATCAAGTGAATTCCCAGGATGCCAGGACATTTGGGAAGAACTTCAGGGCTTAGGACTTTTGGGAATGAGATTGTTGAAAATAAGTCTCCAGCAATTGATAATGCTTTCTAGAAAGTTAGTAGGAGTATCTCTAGAAAGATGATAATTATTTTGCTGCAAAAACCCAGTACAAAATCTGAATGTTAAGACTGTTACAAACTTATTCAGACAGTAAATTTACTGTACTTTCTTTGACAAGAAATTAAGATCAGCTGGTCCAAGACTTTATAAAATTATAAAGATATGTATATGTATACATTAATCCCTCTGCTGTTGTTGTTTTAAAAAAACAGTTATTTGTATATGTTTAAAGATTAGTTATTTTAAAACAACTTTCTCATAAGCCATCGCCACTTGAAATTACTTCTAACTATTGCTTGGGAAGAATCCATTTCAAAACTATCCTTTAGGATTTAGATAAGTTTAAAAAAGAACCACAAAAATTTATTGGAACAATATTTTTAACCTGATTTTTAAATTTTTTCTTTATTTCTAAGATAATTATTAAATGGCATTCACCTTTTAAGTGTATCACATTGATTCAAAAGAAGCTCTGTTTTTAACATAAAGCAACATTTAATAGTTGGTTTACTTAAAGAAAAAATTAAAAATTCAAGCCAATATTCACATTTATTTTTGCAGCTCAGCCCCAGGCTACCAAGGTAGACTTATTTCAGTCAAATAATTTACTGTTAATTTAATACTGCAATTGATCTGATACTGAGAAATAAACATCTAATTTTCCAAAAACATAACACAGTGCCTCTCATTTTAAGGAGCATGAGTAACAGATATGTTCAGCTGCCAAAATGCACAATACTCAGGAACCCCTACAAAAGATGCCAGTCCACCGAGCCTAGGGCAAAGAATGATTTTAAAACTTTTTTCCTGTACCTCTAATTCTCATGTTTAAGGATTGAGGAGTGGGGAAGGATCCCAATTCCAGACATTAAAATGAAGACATCCCTTTCAAAGCTTTTCCTGCTTCATTTGAGTAAATCCTGAGGGTGGTTGTTGATTCTTTTTATTGTTTTATCTAGCACCTCCTCCACTCCCGAACTCCACCCCCAAACTTCCCTAGGCTTCTGCCAGGTATTTTGTCTCTCTTTCATCTGGGGCTTTTGGAAATGAGTTAATAAGTAACTGGGGAAAATTCAGAGAAAAAGAAAGTAACTGCCTCCAGAGTGATCTTGGAGCTACCTTTTAATGTTTGTAGTGGCTCCTTCAGAACATACATATTAACATATACAGATAATATCTGTTAGAAGAAAACTCACTGATTTGTGTTATCTGTCAGATCAACAGGGATGAGGCAAATGAAATATGCTAGAGGCCCTTGAACTATGTCTAAGAAGGGACCTCAATTAATGGATTTCTGACTTATCTAAGCCTTCTAATTTTTCATACCAAAGCATCAAAATTGTTTCCGAAGGCCTTCTGAGGTTCTTACAAAACAGGGAATACCTGGAACAGATTCTTCTCAAGTCATCAAAGTTTGTGTTTCTAGAGTTTATATTTAGCTGACAATATTGCTGTCACTTTATATAGCTTAAGACTGTTCTTTGGACTAGAGCTCATATGTCTTGGAATGCTTTGACTCATGAATTGTTTCTCCTGATAATGTTACATCACGTAACCACCTCTGTCTAATTGGTTAGTATCTGCTGTAAAAGGCAGGCAACAAGCCTAAAGACTAGACTGCTTGCCTGACTGCCTATGGAAAACCTGTAATCATTACATGTGTCTCTGAGTATCCAGTTTCTTCATGAGATCAAAACAACTTGACTTCATATAACCTCTATCTATACTTTTGTTTACAGTAATATTGAATTTTTCTCACAGTTTATCTACCAGAAACTTGTTGGGATCTTTGCTTTGGAAATCCATGGCCAGAATTTATAAATAAAATCAGTTGCTTAACAATAAGAACAAAACCAAACAATGGCTACTATAAATACACACTAACTTAGAGGATTTTAATCAAGCACAATGACTTTATAGCTCAACTGAAAGACCTCTATGTGGCTTGAATGAAAGCTGTCTAAAATAATAGCAGAATGAGTTTATTTATATATGCTTACTTTGAATCTCCTCTTCACATGAAAGAACCATAATTTTTAAAATGAATACCAAACATGTCTTTGTCAGCTAGAAACCAATCCTCTAGTCTGGAAGCCCAATTACAAGTGGATAATATCTTATCCACTTATTAACAAAAATCATAAACCAGAACAATAACTTCTCAGAGAGAAAGGGTAGGAGGCTGTCCCTGTATACTTTTCTATTCTTACCTCTATTTTCACTTTTTAGTATTGCCAGAAAAGAGAGAAAAATGAAAATTGATGCTGTATAGATCATTTAAAAAAAAATGAAGGCTCACATGTGATGACAGTGAACAAAATTACATAAAGAAGTTCATCTTTGAGGTTCTCTTTCAGCTAAATAAAGCAGCAATCCAGCAACTCATCTCTTTATGTAAATGAAATAAGGCATAAATTTCAGGTTCCTATCAAATAAGAGGAGGTGGACAAGGAATGGGGAGGGGAGGAGGAGGGAGGGGTGAAGGGGGGTGAGGGAAGGGAAGGGAGAGGGATAGAGGAGGGGAGAAGGGGAAAGTGGAAGAGAGAAACAACCGTGGCTTTGCAGTTCATTTTCAGTTTGTCTACTTAATGAAAACCTCATTGTACAACCCTGAAAACCATTTCCAGCAGGCAAAGTATTTCTGATTCAGCGGAGGTTACACAAGCATCAAAGCAGTTAAATATAGGTGCCAAGCTGCATTGCCAGGAGCTCTTAGTACTGTGAGTTAGTGTTACCTGACAGCTTAGTGAATATAAAATTACTTGTTTCTCCAATTGAAGACAATCAAATTGTCACCTTCCATTGTAATAATGCACAACTAGTGATCAGCAAAGTGCAAACATAATTACCATGAAGAAAACAAAAAATCAAATCTAAATCTCTCTACAGAGTAAACACATCTATCTGGCTTCCCCCAAAAAGGAGTGCATTTTAATACTGATGGCTATGATGCAATCTTTGTCATTTAACAATAAGATTTATTAGCCTCACATTAAATTAAAATAAAAAACAACACGAAACACCAGTTCACAAAAAGCGAATACAAATACCAATAAGAGCACTACAGCTTTCCAGACAGAGTACAAGGCCTACAAATTATATTGCTGCCATTTGGGCCGATAATGTTAAGTGTATGTCAGCAGCACGTCCATTACAAAAACCATGCTTTAAGAGATTTCTTTCCAGCCTAGAAACCTTTCTGAAGGCTGAAAAAGACAGGTAGGAAAGCTTTTGTCTTAATTTCTCCTTTAAAAAAAGTTATGCTTCATTTTTGTCCTCTGAAGTGGCCTGTATTTTCAAGGTTGAAAATTCACCTAACAAAACTGATTTAGTATCTCTATCCAAGTTTAGAAAAACAACCAAGCACACAGGTCCACAATTATTATTGAAACACTTGGCATCTGGAATTCTTGTCCAAATTTGGTGGCCAGATTGGCCCATTATGAAAGTAATTTCAGTATAACTCGCAACTGGGTTAGTATTAAAGCACAGAAAATTTGACATGTGTCTGCCATACCCTGAAGATTCCTAAGATATAAATATAGATGTTGTTCCAAACAAACTACTTTTTTAAAAGTTCTTTTTGGGGACACCTGGGTGGCTCAGTTGTTTAAGTGTCCGACTTCAGCTCAGGTCATGATCTCATGGTTCCTTGGTTTGAGCCCTGCATCAGGCTCTGTGCTGACAGCTCAGAGACTGGAGCTTGTTTTGGGTTCCATGTATCCCTCTCCCTCTGCCCCCTCTTCTCCCACGTGCTGTCTCTATCTCAAAAATAAATAAACATTAAAAAAATTTTAAAGGCTCTTTTTGTAATGTGATTTTATATCTAACTCAAAATGTAAAACATTCAGATTTATATCATTCATTCCAATATGGAAAAAAACTATGCCATTCTGAAAACACTCCACATATAGGGGCTTTCTTTCGTCAATAATGTCCTCCTTTTTATCAGAGATATATAACACACCTACCAGCTATTGCCTGATATTCCATTTTTACCTGATACTTGTGTTCTAAATATCATTTTTAATCCTCCAACACATGCACAAAACTGGGTCAGTTGAGGGAGAGGGAGAAGCACTGCAGCAGAGTGCAAGTGGCATGAATCAGGAACCATCACAACTTTAGACTCCCTGAGCTTGAATCTTAGCATATGAATTTAGACATTTCATCCTCTATAGATTGGAAATGGCCAGTCAATCTTACACTGCATTCTTATTCCACCATTACCTCCTGGAAGAGTGGAGAAAAGGGTGAGCTAAAGGTGCTGGATTGACTCTGCAGCTAAATCAGAAGCAGAATGAGGATGGGAGAAAAAAAGGAAAGTGAAAGTCCAATCTCTAGTTGTAAGTTTTATTGTGATTTGAGATAAATTTCACATCATTAAAAGAAGTCTCGGTTTGAGAAATAAGACTGGTTTGGAAAAGATCTTTTTCCTTGACCTTGCCAACTTTCAAGTAATATAATAAAGCTTCTCCCACCCCACCCTGGTCCAAGAAATCCTACTTATAAGCTTAACAAAATAAAAACCTCCCAGCACAGGGGATGCAATCAGTGTTTTTTGAACTTCAGTGATGAGTAACTTAATACATTCCTAAAACATCCATCTGCAGAATATTCCTTGCAATACAGTAATAATAAAAAAAATGATCAACATGGTGAGGAAGAAAAATGAGGAAGAAAAAAAAACCTGTTGTCATAGAATGTCTTCTAGTCCCAAGGTGGTAAATGCATGCAAAGATATTATCATAAGCTAAAATAGAAAATATTAAAAGATTTTGTTTTTTTTTTTAAAGGAACCTTGTTCTATATATTCCATGAGACTAGGTATCATATCTGTCCTGTTCATTACTGGATTGTCAATGCCCCGCATTGTGTACACACATTGTAGACAATCAGCATTGTCCACATATTGTCTAAAAATGGAAAGAAAGAGAAAAGGAAAATCAGAGAGGGAAAGATGAACAAACAGCTTAGTTTTCAAACTTAAGGTGAATATATAATCACAAAAAAATACCACTCACATGCTAATGCTGCCAACTTAAACATTATTCTTTCTCTATGCTCTTTTTGTCAAACACCCCATTCCTTAAAATTTAAATCATATAATTTTTATATTTATATACTCAACACTGAGCTCTCTCTCATCATCCTGAAATACAACAGTCCTCAAATGACTGCTAGACATTTATACCAAGATGTACTCTGCTATGTCATATTCAACAAACTTAAAATTAGTTTCATCATTATTTTTCTCAACACTGTCCCTCATTCACTCACACCCAGAAAAGAATCATTCTCAGAATCATCCAATTCAAAACATGACACTGCATCTGTCTCCTCTTTTATTCTTGTTCCTCAGTGCCAGCCTGTCATAAAGCTCCACCAAGTATTCCTTAATACAATTTCTTCTGCTCACACCTTCTTACCATGTTCATAATCACCTGAGTATAGGGCTTATTATACCTCATACCTAGACTCTTGCTGCAGACTCTAAACTGGTTTCCCTAATTTCATCTCCCCCACCTCCTCCAAACCAATCTTAGTGCCACTCCCTTTATCAAGCCACTCTTTTGATCAAGAAACATCAGTGGCTTTCCCCTGATGACAGAAAAAAAAACTCTTGACTCTGGCATTCAAGGCCCTCCATCCAGATCCAACCAATTTTTCTAAATTTATCTTCTAGTATTCTACACTTTAACTTTCTATTCTAACTATACTGATATACTCAGACTTCACTTATTGCTGCCTCCTTACCTTTGTTCTTTCTGCCTGCCTCCCCCTACTTTCTTCACCTTTATTATCACTAGGAAACCAAATGAGACTATTCCAAGTAACTATGATCCACTCTTCTTCTAATCACTTCTAATAAGTTCTCTGAGAATTCATTTTTTATGTCACTCATTCAACACTTAATGCATACTAACTTACATAAGGTTTTTAAAGAGTGTAATATCATTGTATTTCTTAAGAGTAAACCCAACCAGATTACAAACTTTTCAAGGGCAAGGACAAAATCCTAGTTTCTCTGTATTCCCACAAGTACCTGGTATAATATTTAGCATAAAGAAAACACTCAATAAATATTATTTGCCCAGTTACTTAAATATTATTAAATGAATTGGCAAAAATAAATTTAGAGTACTTTACTTAACCAGAGGATTTAAAGTAAAGGCTCTAGATTTCTGTACCTAACTTGGTTTTCCAGGGATGTCTCCTCTTCCCCCATCCCTGGCCAGTAAAATTCATTTCATACCTTAAAAGTTCTACATATTCTATGGCAAAAAAGTCCCCCCCCCCAAATTATCAGTCTATATTGGTAGAAACATTAGGAAGATGGATAGATGGATGGATGGATGATAGATGGATGGATGTTAGACAGATTGCTGAAAAGATACATAAAGAATATTTACTATATGCTTAGAAAGCATTAGTCACTGTCCTGAGAGCTTTGCTACATGTATCACTTCATTTAGATCACAGAACAGTTCTAGCATTTAGATAATGTCACATCTGGGTGGCTTAGTCAGTTAAGCATCCAACTCCTGGTTTAGGTTCTGGTCATTATCTCATGGTTCCTGAGGTCAAGCTCCACATTGGGCTCTGTGCTAATAGTGCAGGGCCTGCTTGTGATATTCTCTCTCTCTCTCTCTCTCTCTCTCTCTCTCTCTCTCTCTCTCTCTCTCTCCCCCTCACTCACACTGTCTC
Source organism: Proteles cristata cristata (assembly GCA_017311185.1). NCBI lineage: Eukaryota > Metazoa > Chordata > Mammalia > Carnivora > Hyaenidae > Proteles > Proteles cristata. The sequence goes on along the minus strand of JAESUZ010003673.1, from coordinate 350,583 downwards.
TGTCTCTCTCAAAATAAACTTTTTTAAAAAATTAAATTTGCCTAAAGTCACACCTAAAGTGATCTAACTCCAGAACAGATGCTATTAGAATTAAAGGTAACTGACAGTAAATAAATCTAAATTAAATAATTATTTTCAATTATCTGAATTTTTTTTACTAACTTATATACTTCTCATAGAGTTTTATCCTTAACATTCCAGAATATTCCAGTTACTCATTTAATCCAGGCTTAGTCAAAGGGCTTGATATCTTCTTCTTTCCCTTCTACTCCTAGGGTTGAAGGTGTCTAGTTACTTGTTAATAACTATTTAAAAAAAAAAAAAAGAAAAGAAAAGAAAAAGAGAGAGAAAAAAGGAGAGTAGCCAACCCTCTAACCAAGACATTTGACTTTCATTCTAAACAGTTTGACAACAAAATTGGTTATGGAAATAGTTAAAGGTATTGGCACACAAAGCTGAGAGGTTCACTGTAGTTTTTATCTGATAAATTTCCTAACAAATGTTTGTTGTTAACTATCCATCTTTTGTCTAGCCTGCTTTTTCTGGTTAATCTAAATGGTCAACATTTAACTATATTCTTAAA